>JAQFVV010000172.1:0-1200000 GCA_028023455.1 Epiperipatus broadwayi
GAATGAACCATCCTTAACTTCAGCTTTGATGCTATTTAAGCATAAACGTTGAAAATGAAATTAAGGATGGTCTTTTTTTTTCTTCTAGAAAATGTTTACAAAAGCTTGAGCCTGATCGCTCCCGGCTATCGGAGATTGACTGCATTTAATTTACGTGTATACATCAGCTAAATATTTTTAGTATTTTATATATTTATAAGAAAAATTTCATTTCATCATTGTAACATCTTTAGAAGTGAGAGTATGTCTTAACTATGATTTTAAAATGATATACACCATATTTAAAATATGGTGATTATTTCAAGAATTATCAACAAATGTTTGCGTAAATAACATCAAAACTGACACTAAGAAGGGTTCTTCTAAAAATGTTTTTTGACCATGATTGTTCTTAGTGGTCAGAAGTTGTCTGATTTTATTTAATTCACACACACACACATATATATAAAGTAATGTTTGGATTAAACTATATATTATTTTGTATTAATTCCCGATGTTTCAATCAAATGACATTCGTCTTGTCTACGTCAAATGTTTAAAGAAAAACCACTAGATGACACTGATGAACGTTATTTCATAGAAATGTCAGAAATTAATACAAAATAATACATGGTTTAACCCAAAAAGTACTTTATTTACATCTGAAAACATTACATATAATATATATCTATATATTATAATAGCCTGTGCTTTTTAATATTTTTTTATTTATATAATTTAGATTATATATGTGCTGTTATTCAAGCAGAGGGAAAAATACAGTCAATACTTTATACAATAATTATACTACATGTCATACCATTTCCAACTTTCCTTACACTTAAATAATACTATTTTTATGCCAAAACTTTATTCTTACAGTTTTGACTGTTTTACAGTCGTCATCAGAACTACAATATTCAAATATATAATTATACAATTAATACATTATATATATATATTTACACATATATATATAATCAAAACATACTCTTAACCTGACCATTATAAATAAAAAAAGTTAATAGTTAATTAAAAATATATAATAAAAAATAAATAGAAGTAATTAAAAATATTAGTAAGAAGATAATAAAATTATAGGTTAAATAGCAGTTTAAAAATTAATGTTTTAAAAAATTAAAATTATAATAAATAGATTTAGAATAATTTAATAATAATATAATATAATTAAAAAAGTAAAATTAGTTAAGAGTAGAATAATAAAATGGAAAATGATTATTTATAATGGTCAGGTTAAGATGTATGTTTTGATTATGTATATAAATATAACGTATTAATTGTATGATTACATATTTGGATATTTAGCTCTGATGATGACTGCAGGACAGTCGAAACTGTAAGAATAAAGTTTTGGTATAAAAAAAATAGTTTTGTTTATGTGTATAAGAAGGTTGACAATGGTGTGACATATAAATATAGAAATCTACACCTAAGAAAAGGAGGAGGAAGAAGAAAATGTTATTAACTAATGATCAGATTGGATATTATCTATGAATACACAGACCATGGCCACATTTGGAGGCCATTAGGTCTACTTTTCTTACTAAAAGCAAAATGCCTCTCCCATGAATTTTTTTAACTTATACTGGTTATTGAACACACACACACACACCAGACTGAGAATTAACTGGAATAACCACAAGAGAGGATTTTAAACACTTCTAATGCTTGTTCCCTCAGCTAGATCAATTAAAGATAAGAAACGCATCTCATTAATGATCATATATTAAATATGTAAAATAAGACTATATAATTAACTAAATTTCGTGCATTGAGAGAGTCAGAGAAAAGAGAATTCACTTCAAATTAACAATTGAACAACATATTTATTTACACATTAACACATAACAACTTATAACAACAAAATATAATAAAATAAAACTTGCCTTAATTACAAAGTTGTTTTAATCAGAATTAAATTCATCTTAAATAAAGAAATTATACTTCGATTTCAGCAAAGTTTGTAAGGCAAATATAAATCTTACCTCTTGAATTTCAGTTTAAGTCACAACTTTGATTTTTTTTAACATTTGACCTAGGTTTTGGTTAGATCTTTTCTTAAGGTACCCCTGTCTTCTTTTTGACAGTGTTTAAAGTCTATAAAAAGCCTTTAATGTCTTCATCTGTATGGCATAAGTTCATGAACAGTATTCTTACATAGTGTCTTATTTTTTTCCAGGACAGTGCATATCTTTTCCATTTAATTGTCCAGCAATATTCTTGAATGTATGACACATAAATGTCTCAGCAATGGCTGGTCAGAGTTTTGGTCATATCTCAGACTATTGATAATTCATAGATTCTGCATGGTGAAAGACCAAATGAACACCCTTTTGTGAATCTAGCAGGGCATGATGGTGATATGTCATTCACAGAGATTCTTATACCTTAGTCCATGATGGCAGAGACTGCAAAATTCACCCGGTAATATTAATGCAACAAAACTAACAGGATGAGAAAAACTTGAATAACTATGCTAATGAAAATGTATTAGCTTTTATATCCCTGACCAACCATTGTTTATAATCACCCACGTTAATCAGTTTTTCAATCTTCTTTTTTAATTAATTAATCTTTTTAATCATAGCATACTTAATTTACCAGTTGATTGCCTTTCAGTAAAAATGGCTTAATCCCTTCTTTATCAGAAAATATTTTACAAAATTACATTCCATTTCCTTATTCAAATTAATAGTTTAGCTTATTGAATACAATTTTAAGTTACTTTTTTTGTTTTCATTTCATAATTTTAAAGATAACATTTTGAATTTGTAGTTTTTAAAGAGAAGATAAGCAATTTTTTACTGTTTTTATTTGGCCAGTGATTACTTTTATTAGATTTTTTTCTAAATAAAACTGTTAAATTATCTTTATAATTTCATTTGAATTATTATTTGAAAAATAGCCACTGTACATCAGTTGGTGGCACTGTTTCTGTGCAAAAAACAGAAATATGCAGTTTACATGGCCGAACTTACGGCATATAGAACATTTCTGTTCATATTAGCCATTAGCAGGCATAGATGGCATTGCACACAAATATTACAGCTGGCTGATGTGCTTCATGACACTATGCAAATAGCACACACTTTACAGATCCCATATGATGTGAAGGTGTATGTAATTCAACTGGCCATAACTCTTTTAATGTGCATTCAAAGTACTGATCTTAGAACCTAGCTGATGTAGTGTTACATATTAATAATTGTAAGCTTGTCCCCTCACTTCCCTACACAGCTTGAAAGGTGAAAAAAATTGCAAAAGGGTAGAGCCAAACACCATTTCCCAGAACTCATGTGAATAGGCACGTTTTCGTGAGAAGAGCTACGGGACAAATCATAAGCTTGGTTTTATCAGAGTAATGCATCTTTTGGATGATCCTTCGGATTGGCAAAACTATCACCCCCCCCCGCACATTCCAGTGCTATGTACTGAAATTTAATTTAATAGAATTTAATTCGGGCTGATTAGTTTGTTAATCAAGTGTTTCATTTTTTTAATTTTGTTTAAATGTTTAATTTACTTTAGAAGAATAATGTACATTTTTAAATAAAAAGAAAAGTGTTTTGGTTTGTCCCGGTCCAGAAACATTATATTAAAACATTTTTGCATAGAAACAGTGCCACCAAGTGATGTACAGTGGTATTTAACAAGTACCCTTCTATTTTTATTTTAAAGTAGACTAGAATAATTTAACTGGAGTTTTTTTGTTTAATTTTAAACTGATCATTTATTCTCTATTTCAAAAATGTTTCTCCTCTCTAATTGCTATTATAAAGACTGTTTAAGTAGTAGCCATTTTTATTGTTTTAATAAAAAAAATATATGTATATATTTTTTATTTTTCAAACACTTTTATGAAACACGTATATTTTACATAATTACTAAACATCACATGATCACCATCTCTTATGCCAGCACATAACTGTTATTAAACAGGCAAAACTCTCCATACAATAGTGCTACCCTGTGCCAACCAGAATAATCAATGGATGCCAGAAAGCTTGTGCATAAAATCCCCATTTAATGCCCACTCATCCAACATCCCCAGACTAGTTTCTGGTTTGTGGCCTTCATCAGTGAAGAGCCTTGGATCTGAGAGTCTTGCATCTAGATCTTAGGATCTAATGCAACCCTTTAGCAGCCACCTTTTCTCTCTACTTAACTACAAAACTATGAGAATAAAATTGAAAACACAATAATATTTTCAATCTAAGCTCATTAGCTTATATAGTCATATAGGTCTGAACTCAGTTCAGCACCCATACATTTTGGTGTCTTTGGCTCTTTAACAACCGAGCCAGAAACTAGTCTTGGTGATATTGGATGAGTAGGCACTAGATGGGGATTTTATGCACAAGCCTTCTGGCATCCATTGATTACTCTAGTTGGCACAGGGTGGCACTATTGTATGGAGAGTTTTGCCTGTTTAATTTTACATAATTATTATAATATATATATATTAAGTGAATGTATTTTTTAGTTAATAAGTTTTTAGATTTTCATAAAAAGAAAAAGTGAGATTGTTATTAAAACAATTAGCTTCTAAGACTAAGCATTAACAAATAGGAAATCTGAACAATATATTTTTTATTATTTCAAGTTATTAACTTAGATTGCCTAATAATTGTTTATTATTATTTGATTATAAACTCTGTGTATCTAGATTCAGTATTTAGATATAAAATTAATAACTACTGCTACAGTTTTATATATGTAAATTTGCTATATGATTATATATCTCTATAACAATATTTTCTTTATAGATTGTTAACTTGCGTCAGATACAAGCTATATTTTCTATATTCAAAAATATTATACAGTAAGTTCATTTAAATATTAGCACTTAATAAATAAACAAATTTTAAAAATCTCATGAATAATTAATGTGTTTAATTAATAGGAATTTTGTTTTTACTCTTTTTTAGATGAAAAAAAGAGAGGGATAGATATGTAGATAGATATAAAATAAATTAATAGTACAGGAAACCATTATGTAATATAGGGGTGGGCAAATAGTGGCCCGAGGGCCACATGCAGCCTACTAAGAGTATTTATGTAGCCCGCCAAGACAATCAGAAAAATCCGCCTTGAACTGAGATTTCCTTCCAGTGCGCGGCCGAAGATTCATCTTCTATTTTCCACTAGGATGGCCACGTCAATACACATGTGTAGTGTAGATATGATGTGCAGTGCTTTTCCAGTTGATCTGTTTAATTTCAATTTTGTCTTTGCATTAGCAAATATATACATTTCCAACTTTAGCAAAACTATGAACCCTCTGAAAAAATGTAAAAAATCGGTGATGAATGTCATGTGTTTAATGAAAAATGGACAAACTTCTCGCTAACAAAAGCCATAAGCTAGAAGATAGAATTCGTAGACTAGAAAATAAAAAATCAGATGGCTTAATTTGGGGACTAAAAATAAATGATCAGATTGCTTTATTGCTTGGAAATTCATAAGAAGAACTCCAGAACAGGAATGGATCTAAGGATCATATATTCCAGAATCTTTCTCTCTGCCACCACATCAAGTCATTAAGGGTTCTGGGGTTATGGATAGGACAACACTGGGTAGGAATTTATTAAGGCTACATCTGGTATTATTGATTATTCAAACTTATACTAGATGTCAAGATTAAGGCTACATCTGGTATTATTGATTACTCAATCTTATACTAGATGTCAAGAGAAAACTGTAAGTTGAGTTCAGGTGATATTTTGTTGATTTGATACTAAATATTTTTTTAAATCAGCTTCATTTGCTATTTTTTATGTATGATTTTTTACATTTATATTATTATTTTTCAACCATAGAATACTATTTTATTACCTGCTTTGTTTTGATTTGCCTAAGTTTATTATCCAGGAAGTGAAATAGAGGAAACAGATTTGCTGCTGAAAAGTAAAGTATAGATAGAAATCATATGATACTTTGTTGGTGTTATTAATGAATTGATCTAATATGGATGAATAAAAATGTAGATGCTGGAAATTCGATACTTAGAAGTCAAATCACAATAATTTTATCCAATTATTTAACAAAAATTTCAAGTTATCATTGCTTTTAGTATTCTCAACAGATTTGAATTTTTTTTTAAAAATAACAGTCAGCATAAGATATTAACCAATCAGATTTAAGAAGCAACTTATGACCAATGTGAATATGTTTTTCTATTACGGATTGTTTTATACAGTTATGCTTGAAATAAAAATGTGGGTGTTGGAAATTTAATACTTAGGAGTCAAATCACAATAATTTTATCCAATTATTTAACAAAACTAAATCACTTTCAAATTATCATTGCTTTTAGTATTCTCAACAGACATTAATATTTTTTTAAAAAATAAAAGTCAGCATAGGATATTAACCAATCAGATTTAAGTGGCTTATAACCGATGTTAATATGTTTATGTCCTGCATAGTGATTTATACAATTATTGTAAAATCATCAGTAAGGTTTTTATTCTTCCTATTTTTGCTTTTATTTTTTGGAGTTAGATCATAATCATTATGAGAAGTTATTAAATGAATAAATATATATATAGTGTGTGTGTCTTTACACTATCATTTAGTTTTATGTATATATAAACATTGAAATATAAAGGTCCATAATCTAGATAAAATTTCAGTTAGAATTAACCAGCCAATAACCAATTAAAACTGACAATGTAAATTATGCTTGACATTTATCAGAATAAATACTACTTTACTGGTACTTCCTGTGACTTCCGGTTTGTGTTGGCAGTTTTAAATGGTTAGTATCTGATTACATAACAGCTGAAATCTTATCTACATTATTTTATGATAATATTTTCATTACATTTCTACGCTTACAATGATGAATCTGGGAAAATCTTTAAATTTAATCTGTGTATGCAAAGTATATATATATATGCTCCTTTTTAGCACGAAAAATGTGGAATTGTCACAAATGGAAGCAAAATATTCTGCTACACAAGTTTCATCTCTTCAAGATTCTAAAGTAGTAAGTGTTTTTTCAACATGTACAAAATATATATAAAATATTTTTATTTTTAAGACATAGGCAGAAATGCTACGACAGAGGTACAGTTTCTCCCTCTGACAATATTTTTCAAAATTGGCACATTTTAAGTAATTATGTTTTGTTATTTTGTGCGATAAAAATTGAACCTCCTTTTATATACAATTATTTAATTTATTCCATTTTTTCCTTTGTCTTTCTGACAGATCAGTTGTTTAGAAAAAATTAGTGGAAATTTTTAATTGTGTATTGAATTCAACTCTTTACAGTTCTGCCATCTAGTAGTATTAATATGTATCTAATTTTTCTTTATTCCAATTTTGCAAATTATAAAAATTAAAAGGTTAAAAATAAAAAAATATAATTTTTTTTCAAAGAATGCATTTATTCATTAAATGCACTAAAATATAAACATCATTTTTTTTCTACAGTACAGCCTTTTCCATATCTGCACTCCAATATGTAATATAGGGGGTTTGAACTCAGACTTTCACATGACCCTCAACTATCCATACTATCACATACTGTTGACACGCTTACTCACATACATGTCAAAAAGATATATAATCACCAATATACATATTTCGTAAACCAGCACCCATCAGTTGGTCCAGATTATCATCTCCACGTATATACAATCAATGCTCTGTTTATATTAAGATAGCCAATCACTCATCAGTTGGTCCAGATTATCATCTCCACACATATATACAATCAATGCTCAGCTTATATATATATATGGAGATGGTGATATGGACCAACTGACGAGTGCTGGTTTAGCGTGAAATATGTACATTGGTGATTATTTATACTTTCATCATGTGTATGATCAAGTGTGTCAGCAGTATGAGATAGCATGTATAGTTGAGGGTCATGTGAAAGTTTGAGTTCAAACCCCCTATATAAAATGTAAACAGTAAATTTACTTCACTTTTTTACAATATTCTTGATATTATGTAAACAAAATAAAAAAAATAGGCCACTCATCTTCAGAAATAGTGTAAGATTATTTCTGAACGTGGGGTCTCAAGATTTTATTTTCATTACTTGATAGCAAAAATACTGAAAAAAATGTATTTGTTACGTTTTAATGCATTTATGTTAGTAAACGTATTTTTAATTGGTTTTTTAGTATATATATATTGATATTATAACTATCAGGAAGTAAATGAGTCTTCAAAACAGTTATATAATGTAAATAAACTCTCAAAAGACAGATGATACCACCTATCGCTTAGCATTTGTTCTTACATATGCTTAGTTTATTTATGCAATTTTAAATGAGGAAGTGAAATTTGAAGTGCTATTGTCTGCCTTTTGAGAGTTTAGTTACACTATATAACTCCTTGGAAGCTGCAATTATTTCCTGTTCCGTAACATATAATCTGGAAATTATTTATTATTCACTGATACTATAATAAATAGATAACATGAATGAAATCTAGATGAAAATAGCTATTGTTGTTCCTCATATCTTTCTTATATTACGTCATTTTATTTTAAAGCATAAAATAATTATAAATCAAAATAGTGGAATGGTTTATTAATCAGGAATTTAAAAGATCACATGATCACCATTTCTATACTAGTCTGGGGATATTGGATGAGTAGGCACTAGATAGGGATTTTATGCACAAGCCTTCTGGCATCCATTGATTACTCTGTTTGGCACAGGATGGCACTACTGTATGGAGAGTTTTGCCTTTGAATTGTAAAGATGTTAAACAGTTATACTATCATATCTGGGCTATAATCCATGGACCTTGAGCTCCCAGAATTGTCATTCAGTCACTTCAACCAACTTTGATTTTAAATGCAAACAAAAACCATATACGTGTTTGATGCCTTTTCTGCAGCTTCACACTCCCGCTAGGTACTGGGTTGCATTTGTATCAAAAATAGCTCGAATTATTGGAATGACTGGAGTATAAAACATATACGTTTATAAAGATCATTAATATTTGTATGTACGCATGGATTTCTTCACTTGTAAGTCATTACCTTTTGTAGAAAACTACTCTAGAAAATCTATGAGTTCACCCAATTACAGATTTAACTGAAATAGAATTTGTATGCAAATGGAGGCATTTGCATACAAATTAGCCAACTATATACAATCCCCTTCTCCAAGAAGATAGATAAATGGGGATTAGAATGATAAGAGATCAATAAAGAGTGAGCAGTGATTAAGTGACTAGTAGACTGACCAGCAGTGATCAGTCCAAAATGTAATGGCAGCAAATGAGAAGTAATTTCATGCAAAGAAGTGCTTATTACCAGCAAAAGGTAATTAACAGAAGATTAACCAAACCACAAGAGAGAAGTTAGTAGCAGAGATGGTTAAGGAAATATATAAATTGTGTGGCCAATTCAAGCATTTGTATTGCAAACTTTTAATAGTTTATTTGTATACGGAAATTTACATATTGTCCGTAATAGATACTTGAATGGCTAAAACTTGGTTGCATCAAAATGCTATTTTTATTTCTTGAAATATGCTTGTTTGTGCTTTAAGAGACATTTGATTTGAAGACACAAATGCATACTCGGATTACTCCTGGTGAGAAAGAACAACATTTCCCTTGCCCATAATTTATAGCTTATTTATATTTATGGATTATTACATTCTTATGTTATTTTACCTCATTATTATTATTTTTAAATAAATATTGTCATATATATGATATACGATCTTTAGGGCACAGCAATTATCTATTGATGGGATTATGTAACATTTTGACAGTATCACAGAGGCAAAACTCTCCATACAGTAACACCACTCAGGGCAAGCCAGAATAATCAATGGATTCAGGAAGGTTTGTACATAAAATGTCTATCTAGTGCCTAATCATCCAATATCCCCAGACTAGTATCTAGCTTGTGGCTTTCATCAGTGAGGATATTTTGCTAATAAGGTAAATGGTTGTTACTGGAGGGTTGAATTAGATCATAAGATCTAAGTGCAGTGCTCCCAAATCCAAAGCTCCTCACTGATGAAAGCCACAAATTAGAAACTAGTCTGGGGATATTGGATGAGTAGGCACTAGATAGGGATTTTATGCACAAGCCTTCCTGCATTCATTAATTACTCTGGCTTGCACTGAGTGGTGCTACTGTATGGAGAGTTTTGTCTCTGTGAAAACAGTTAGTGTAAGCATAAAGAAGGGTGTTTATTTGATATTTAGTATTATTCTGACCTTATAAGAATATTATTGTATGACAAAAGTCTCAAGTCAATGGGGAGGCTCTAGACTATATATAACATCATCCTTGGGTATTTTTGAGACTCGTAGTTTTGTAGTTAAGTGGAGATAAAAGGTGGCTGCTGAAGGGTTGCATTAGATCTTAAGATCTAGGTGCAGTGCTCTCAGATCCAAGGCTTCTCACTGATGAAGGCCACAAGCCAAAAACTAGTCTGGGGATATTAGATGAGTAGGAAATAGATGGGGATTTTATGCACAAGCCTTCTGGCATCCATTGATTACTCTAGCTTGCTGTGTGTGGCAATATGTATAGTGAGTTTTGCCTGTTTTAACAACAGTCATACACAAGCATAAGGGGTGGTGGTCATGTGATGTTTATTGGCTTAAAACCAATCCTGCCTAATAGGATAGTGGTGGTTATGGTTATTAAAGAACCAAAGATACCAAAATATATGGGTACTAAACTGAGTTCAGACCCATATGACTATATAAATAAGGTAATGGGCTTGGATTGAAAACATTAAGGTGTTTTCAGTTTAAGACTCATAGTTTTGTAGTTAAGTGGAGATAGAAGGTGGCTGCTGGAGGGTTGCATTAGATCCTAAGATCTAGGTGCAGTGCTCTCAGATCCAAGGCTTCTCACTGATGAAAGCCACAAGCCAGAAACTAGTCTGGGAATATTGGATGAGTAGGCACTAGATGGGGATTTTATGTACAAGCCTTCTGGCATCCATTGATTACTCTAGCTTGCTGTCAGTGGCAATATGTATATTGAGTTTTGCCTGTATTTTTATACTCATATTCTTCAAGTCAGTAGTTGAGTATTTGGCTGATCGTATGTTTGAGCATTAGAAGTGACTCATTGAGTTGCAATTCATAGATTTTCATCTCCTTAGTTTAACCCTCCATTACTGCATTAATTTATTCAGAACCATGTCTAATTTGTACCTTATGTTATTTTTGCAGTAGAAGTGACAGATGATACAAAATCTGTTGCTTTTGTGACTGTCACATTATCAAAGTGATTTTGATGATTATAAGGTTTCTCATTTTGGAAGATAATTATGTTGCCAGGAGACAATATACGTGCTCTCACTTCAACTTCATACTCCAAAATGATCATAATTGGGATGATCTGTGCAAAGTGACAATTAAAGTAAATGAATCCATGATGTAGATTCCCTAATTTTGGCAATATCACCTTCATGTTTTATAGCTGGAAAAAGTTAACCCTGACTAATAGGAAGTTAATATAGTATGGGATCATTCCCATAAAATCTCAGTGCTTTTGAGACATAATCTTAGTTATAAATAGTAACCTTGTGGAGCCTATGACAAATGTTTGTGGTAAGCAATGGATTGATCAGGTGTGTGGATCTGCAGTGATTTATTGTACTGCAGTTTTTAATTTTTTTAGCTACAATTCTTTAATTAACTATATCCATTTATCTCAGATCTTGCATGATTTATTGTAGAGTGGTCAACTTTGGAGTTTCAAGTCTTTGGATTGTGACTTCAGCTCTTTCATTCCTGGTATTCAAACTTTATGAACTCCCAAACAAAAAAAACTATTTGATTACTTTTATCCCACATGGTTTGGTGTAATCATAAAGTTACAGATTCTGGAACCCAGGTCCATAAATCACAGTTCAGTTCTATCATGTACTGTGCTCAAATGTTCTATAAAGTCCTGAGCAATGAACCATTTGATTATTTCCTCCTCTCTCTCTCTCAATAGATATAGATTTTTGACCACAGTTGCTTTTGTCAGGTTTTATTCATCTTTTCCAAATACATTAATCATTCTTGAAATAGCTCATCTGAAATGATTTAACGGCATGACAGTTTTGACATCTATGTTTTGACTTCTTTTAAATATAACTGTGGGATATTTCTTCTCACAGATTTATGAACATATGATCTCTTTTTCTCTAAATTTATATCAGTATGTATTTATATTTTTTATGACCTTTGATATCAAAAAAAAGTTTTCTCTATTTTGTCCAATTTATAATTACAGGCTTTAAAATGAATAAAACTAACTCTGCTCTGTAAATTTAAATATCATTTCAAATTGATTCACCTTAAATATCTTACAACTTTAATATTTGCTTCTCTCATTGTTGTGAATTCAACTCATCTCCTGAGTGACTGATAGCAGTGTTTTGTTTGACAGAACACATATGATGGTCAATTTTTCATTAAATATTGCTCTATATAAAACTATTAGCTTCTGTAAATTTTTATAGAAGGCATAATTAAAATGACATTTATACATTTTAAGTGATATGTAATTAATTAATATTTACATATTTAAATATTTATTTAAATCAAGGTTATTTACAAAAATGGTTTTAGTTAAATTACTGCTAAAATTCAAAGTTTAATGTCTAATTGAGTGCACATGTCAATTTGATGTAAATTGAGTTTCTGTGTTTCATGTGAGCTCAGTCGGTCTCCTGAACAACTGATGATGTCAGGTTTGATTGACAGAAACCTTTGTCCTGCAAGAGGTTAGTTGATTTTCCATCAATTTAAAGTCATAAATTGTTGTGAGGGGTAAGTAAAACAATGTTAGTACATAACATATTTAAGTGATGTTAAATTAAATTAATATTTGCATATTTAAATGTGTATTCAAAACAACATTAATTTAAAATGAAGTGGATTATTGCATTGTCAATTAACATTAAAGCAGATTTTAAAAAGGCTTTAAATTCAAAATTTACAAAAATGTTTTAGCATCTGCATAATGGTAAGATTTTTTTTTTTTTGATAAACATTTTTGCAAATTTTAGAATTAGAAACATAAATGAAAAGAAAATCGATATTACATATAAAAGAGGCTTTACTCATATTATTGGTAAAATGTACATTTAAATGTGAATTTATTTAAATGTAAACTGAGTTTCTATGCTTACAGCTTTCAAATAATCTTCTGAGCAGCTGATGACATTAGGTTGATTGACAGAAACATGGATCCTGCATACTGTCATCAAACCATGTTATATTTATAGAGAATGCATAAGTAAAATAAACTACATATTTAACTGGTATTTAATTAATTTATATTTACATATATAAAACATTCACCTCCAAATTGTATTTACCATACTCAATCCAATCTCACTGATTATAGACAAGGCTACACATACTTTAGTCTTAGCAGTGGTTGGCAGAATTGGATATGATCAACATAGTTTGGAGTTGAATGTCTTAATTATATACATTTGGATTAATATCTTCATATAACATTAAATTTATACAGCACTTAATAATATGAGTACCAATATAATCAAGATACTATATTTCAGATTTGTGTTTTATCCATTACATAGAATCATTGAAACTACACTGGAATAAATAATTAATAAATTTAGATACATATGTAAATATAAATGTAAATAGGTTTTTAATGAGCAATGAATTTTACTAGCAGTGTCAGATTGTAATTGTCTTTACTATGATGTTAAATGTGAGGATAATCTTGATCCAGCCTAAATATACTGTGTCAGGATTGATAGTATCCTCACATTTAACACCACTGATTTAATATTACGCATAGTGCTAGTGAGGAGGGTTTATTTTCTTCTAAGTATAATTTTTTTTAAAAATGTTATGATGAAAACTAAAAATAAACTTGTGTTCTTCATTTATAGCTTGACAATATTTTTTTTTTGGAAAGTAATCTAAAAATAAATATGCGTTTGTACTTTCTGATCATAAAATATTCAGCTATTGAAAAATTGATAATTTATATGGGTGGTTCATCACTGAAAAATGAAACATTGTCCCATAATGATAACTAGGGTAGTCAGGGTATCCATCCATTTAATTGTTAATCGTCAAAAGTATTATGTAAATTTGGTGACTGGAAAAATATCCAGGCCATTGAATGTTCATGGGATCAAATCAAACTTCAAAATTCTGCCGAAGATGAGAGGCACCTTCCTTGAACAATTGCAGTCACAATTTGAATCACATAAGCCGGGAAATGTCTCATCAAAACAGCAATCGACTGGACTTCTTTCTAGCCTTTCTTTATGACAGTCACTCAGTTTCTCACCAGTAATCAAAACAAAATGTTTTCATTTTATCTTTCTTCTTATTTATTGTTACTATGTCAGTTTATTTTTATTATAATTTGTATTGAATAACCAATTTCTTTTAAGAAAAATAACAAAATGGTAGTTTACGATTATTTTGATCTTTAGTATTGTTGTCAGCAAGCTTGACACAATTGATCTTATGTTTTTCTCATATTTCAAAGACAAATAAGAAAATACAAAATTTAAAAGTCAAATAGTAAATGTTTGAAATAAATATTAATTACATGTAATAAGAGCTTTGAAATTATACTTTTAATTTACAATTAATTTGGACCTGTCTTATATACCATTATCAGAAATCACTTTATATAAAAAAATTCAATTTATCAATTAGTTTTTCCAGTATGGCTTCAATGGCTCCATGCGTTGGATAAAAGTAGAAACTAAAATGTAGGAAGCCAGTTATATCAATACTATAATATGTAATGATTTACAGAAATTAACTTCCAGGCACTATTATTCAAAAGTTCACTTCTTCAAAATATAATTTTATTTTTCCTATCCCAATTCTGCCACCTGGAAAAAGCTTGAATAATCATAGATGTCAAATCATAGGGCTTAATAAATCCCTATTTAGTATTTTCCTATCCATATCCCAAGTATAGTTTCTATCATATAACTTTCACCAATGAGGACATATGGATTTGAAGCTATTGTCCATGGATTTTTTAGATTTAATGCATTTTTCCTCCAGCAACCAGCATTTATTTCTCTGTTAATATCAAGCTACCAGCAAGAAATTCAAAAACATCACAAAATTTTGAATCTAAGGCAACTTGCTTGCTTAGTTAGATCTGACACCAGTTCAGTTTCTAAATATTTTGATATCTTAAATTTTTTAGTAACTATAGATATCTCCATTTGTACTTCAAAGTATTATACAAACAGAGATTATGTAAATTAATACACTGTACAAGCTTACACACACCTGCACATATATAATGTAATATAAGGAATTGGATGGCTGAAGAGTTGTGGGTTGGAGTAGTTTGAGGCCTGTCCATTAAAGTATGAAGATTGGCTATCTTAATATAAAGCTGAGCACTGATTGTATATATGTGTGAGGATAGTAATCTGGACCAACTGATGATTGCTGGTTTAGCATGAAATACGTATATTAGTGATTATTGATCTTTTCAATATGTCTATTATCATGTGGGTCAGCAATATGAGATGACACGGAGAGTTGAGGGTTTCATCTGAGTTCGAATCCCTTATATTACATTATATATGTGCAGGTATGTGTAAGCCTGTACAATGTATTAATTTTCATATTTAAAACATAGTGCATTAAAGTTCTGCCCATCCCTTGCATATGTATGTAAATGGATTATTCTCCAGTACAACATGGAGGGTCAGAATGACCAAATGGTCACTAACATGGGCTTTGAATGTTCCATCATCAGATTTTCAATGAAATGGATGGCTGAAGAGTTGTGGGTTGGAGTAGTTTGAAGCCTGTCCATTAAAGTATGAAAATGGCTATCTTAATATAAAGCTGAGCATTGATTGTATATATGTGTGAGAATAGTAATCTGGACCAACTGATGATTGCTGGTTTAACATGAAATACGTACATTGGTGATTATTTATCTTTTCAACATGTGTATGATCAGGTGGGTCAGGAATATGAGATGGCATGGAGAGTCGAGGGTTGTGTGAAAATATGAGTTCGAAACAGAGATTATGTAATATTCCATTAAGCAATTTTTTATTGTTATGTCAAAATATATATATATAATACATTATTTTTCAATGTAAATCATTTTCAACTCATCTTATAGACAAATTGAAGTATACCATTTGTCGCAAAAAATAAAAATAATCTTACTGGACATTATCTTTTGCACTATGGTGACATTCACATTTATACCATATTTTTAACAGGAAATGCTATTTGTTGTTCTAAGTTTGTGATTCTTTGATATTAACAGGAAATGGTATTTGTTATTCTAAGTTTGAGATTTTTTTGATATCAACTGGTAATGGTAGTTGTTATTCTAGGTTTGAGAATCTTTGACATCATTAGGAAATGCTATTTGTTATTCTAGGTTTGAGATTCTTTGACATAACAAGAAATGGTATTTGTTATCTTAAGTTTGAAATTCATTGACATCCACTGAATAGCTACAATAACAAATATTAAAAAAGTGTGAATGAAAGTTGGTATATTAACGATAGATACAGTGTGTCCTAATGAAAAGGTGACTGGTGACTCATTCTCTCTCCAGGATGCCTGAAGTGCCATTGAAAGTATTATGCAATGACACTCTAGCTATTTACCACAAAAATGTTAAGATAATAACATATTTGGATCATGAGCTGTAACAGGAAATGTGATAGTGTATTTAAACCTTAATCAATGATGAAATGCAGGACAAAACTGCTACTGAAATGTTTGAAATGCTTCACACTATGTATGATGATGATGAAGGCATGAGTTGCATGTTTTGCAAGATTTGATGACTCGTGATCCAGACACATTAGCATCATAAAATTTTTGTGGCAAATAACTAGGGTATGCTGCTATGTAACACATGAATTAATTCACAGTTCGCACTGCAGGAATCTTAGCGGGTGAATGGTCTTGGTAAAATTTGATACTTTTAACATTTTTAAAGACTGGGTGAAATATGATATTCGACTATGATTTGTAAAATGTTCCATCAGAGCCTCCAACATACATTTATCATACTTTATTAACAGGATCTTATAGATAAATTTAATATTAAGGCCCTGCACTATCCAATGTTTGACAACAATAAATTAAAATTAAATTATCGTATTTCATAGAGTTATGATAAAACAGGATGCAATTTTCTCCGCACTATTATGCAAGATAGGGACTGGTTTCTATTCACTTTTAACATCTTGCAGAGGGATGTAGTCATACACTATGACCAAAGACATCTGAAAAAAGGGTATATCCTCAAGATACACATTGCATCATGAACCACCACTCATCAGGTGACTCTGATCGCAATTACGTACACATCTTTATCATTGTTCAATATATACAGATAGCCAATTATTACAATTTAATAAGTGTCAAACTTACTGTCCTCACAACTTTGACACAAAGCCCTTAATGGAAGTATATTCATAATTTTTATCAGTCATTCATTAGACTTGAGATTATCCACTTAATGAATAATATTTCTGTACTGTAATTTTCACAGATTCTGGTTTTTCTCCACTTTTAACACCTTGTAGAGGGGGGGGGATCATAACCCTATGACCAAAGACGTACAAAATATGTGTAATCCCCAAGATACCCATCTCATTCTGAATCAGCACTTATCCATTGGCCCAGATTACATTCTCTTACACATATATTTTATCAATGTTCAGTATATATAGATAGAGAATTACTACAGTTTAATTGATGTGTTGAACTTATGACCCTCAACAACTTTGACACAAACCACTTGATGGAAGTATATTAACGATTTTTTTTATCAGACATTCATTAGGCTAAAGATTCATTCATTAGACTAGAAATTATCCACTTAATTTCTGTTGTTTATTAAGTGGATAATATCTTAATCTAATGAATGACTAATAAAAATTATTAGTACTTCTATCAAGAGACTTGTGTCAAAGTTGTGAGGATAATAAATTTGACACTTATCAATTAAACGGTAGTAATTGGTTATGGTAAAGACAGGCAAAAACTCTCCATATAGTAGTGCCACCTTGTGCTAACCAGAGTAATCAATGGATGCCAGAAGGCTTATGCATAAAATCCCTATCTAGTGCCTACTCATCCAATATCCCCAGACTAGTTTCTGGCTTGGGGATATTTGATGAGTAGGCACTAGATAAGGGATTTTATGCATAAGCCTTCTGGCATCCATTGATTACTCTGGTTAGAACAAGGTGGCACTACTATATGGAGAGTTTTTGCCTGTTTACTAACAGTTATGTGCTAGCATGAGATGGTGATCATGTGATGGTTTATGATAAAGACGTGTAAGAAATTATGAACTGGGCCAATTAATGGTTGCTCATCCAGCACAAAATGTGTCAATACTAGTTTGAGTTGTGTGGTAAAAATTTACACTACCAAAATATTATACATTAAATGGATAATCTCTAGTCTAATAAATGACTAATAAAAAATATTAGAATTTGATCACATTCTATGATTATATATTAACCAGTAGAATAATTGCGATCCTTTTTTGCTTTCATTACTATTGTTATTTACTGTTACTACAAATTAATTTTAGGAATCTGAACCTGAGACTATTACAAAGGTCGGAAAGTTAGATAGGAATGGTTTTGAGGTTGGCACTGCTCCATGCACCATAAAAGCTAAAAATATTCTTCTTGGCATGCTTAAAAAGCCATCAAAGAGAAAGTTGTAAGTTTTCATATTTTATATTCAATAAGAAAATGTTGCAAACAAGAGTATTAACATATTGTACTTAAATTAATTTACCATTTTCATTAGTAGGAATTTAAAATGTTATTTTTTCCAAAATTCCTGTAAGAGGATGCATCTATTTAATGTATATGATAAAGTTTTCCATTTGAAATGCTTAAATAAGACTAGGAAAGATATAAAAGATGTATGGTTGTGCAGGCCATGTATAAATGTGATAAAAGAGGTGTAAAAATGGTTTCTAGTCAAGAGTTGGTGGTCGAGTGGTCAGCACAGCCGCCTTACAATCAGTTGTCCTGGGTTTGCGGGTTCGCTTCCCGCTGATGCTTTGACACACACAAAAAATGGTTTCTACATATGATAATTTTAAAATGAAGTCAGGAGAAATGGCAGAAAATGTAGATAAGGTTGATAGAATGGAGTACTGTATATATTTAGTGGAGTGACGAGATATGGATGACAAAATAAATACTGCAACTGAGATAGGCAAAGAATAAGTAAGATATAAGAAGAGTAAAGGATGTAGAAGTAAAATTAAAAGCATTAGACATAAAATGTGAGCAGATCAAGAAATTGATAAATAGAAATGATAAGGAAGAAATAGATAAGGAAGTCCAGAAGGGGGAAGGGAATATTACATATGAAGCAAGGAAAGTCAACTCTGAGACTGAGATAGCCTTGTTAGGGGACTTGCTTATTAGAGGATGTGGAGATGTAATTGCAAGGGAAAATAGAAATTGGTATGTAAAAGTATGTTTTCCTGGAGCTAGAAATAGGGATATTACAGATAAGGCAAAGAAACAGTGGAGTAGAGATGTTTGTGTTATAGTAGGGACAAATAATTTGTCAGAACCATTGAAGAGAGTAATGAATGCATACAAAGAATTGAATAGTAGTTTGAATAAGGTTAAAGCAAGATGAGTAGTTGGATTATTACCAAGATTCAACAGTAGGTATATGTTAAATAGGGCATGTTCTATGAAAGAGAGATTGAAAAAATTATGTGACAGAAATAATGTTCTGTCTATGGAAGTGTGGGATTTTTTTCTTAGTAAAATGGAGCTGTAAAATAAAAATGGATTGCACTTAGCAAAACAAGAAAGTGAAGCATTGCAGGGTTTATACTTTGGGAAACTTATAAGGGGGGGGGGTAAGGTTTTCAGTATTATCAAAAAGAAGGTTAAGAATAAATGGAATATTAGAAGAAACAAAGGGTAGCTAAGAAAGTTAAGAATAAATGGAATGTAAGAAGAAACAAAGGGTAGCTAATGTAAATATAAATATAGATGTGGAGAGGAGATGGGTCTCTAAAACTAATGATAAGCAAGCAAATGTAAGAGAGAATAAAAAGTCAAAAGAACTTATAAAAGGATGGTAAGAAAGGAAGAAATTGTTAAAATTGGATATTTGAATTTGCAAAGTAGAAGGATGCCCGAAAAGTGGTTGGAATTAAACAAAGCAATTAAAAATGAAGAGCTTGGGGTATTAGCAATAGTGGAAACATATCTAAGAGAAGAAAAAAACATACATTGGAAGATTTGATATGGAAGGGTATAAATAGAAAAGAAAAGAAAAAGGGCTGGTGGTATAGGAGTTGTGTCAAAAAATATTTAAATACTGCAACGGGTCAAGTAACATTTGTGGTTTGAGATAAGGTTAAGAAGACAAGAATGGATGGTAGCTATAGGATATATGGCCACTGGAGATAATCAAACTATAGTCGAGTGGAACAGAAGCATATATGAATACCTAGTAAAGATTATACAGAATTTCAAAAAAAGAGAAAAAAAATAATGGTTATAGGGGATATGAATGGGAATATTGAAGAAATAGGTGATGTGGATAACAAGAATGGAGAGGCTTTGAAATTTTTTTGTCAGAGTGAATTTGAGCATTATAAAACTATCAAATATTTATGAGGAGCAATAGACATGGTCTGTAAATAATATATTTCGCATAATACATTACGTATTAATAGAGAATGAGATAATGATAAGAGAGTATATAACAGTGATCATAATTTCTTTATAATAAAAATGATTAGTAATGTGATGGAAAATAGTAAAAAAGTAGAGAGGATAGTGAAAGATGTGGATGGAGAGTGAATGATAAGAATAAGTTAGAAGAATATAAAATAAAAGTAGAAGAAATCATGGAAAGGATTATGGGTAATGAGTATCGGGAATGAGTATAAAGACTGATGTAGTGAAGTAGAAAAAGTGCAAATAGGATTTTAGGTGAGAATATTCAGAAGAATAAAAGTAACAGAAAAGTGATAATTAGTAAGAATGTAAAAGAGAGAAAAAAGCATGCAGAGAATATAAATGTATTAAAAACAAAGAAAGTGAAAAACATGTCAATATTAAATGGGAAAATTATTTTTTAAAAAAGTTGGCTAAAATAGATAAAGAATGGAATTGTATAGTAAATTGTTGGAGAATATTAATAAAAGTGGAAGGGATAGGAGTAAAAAAAATTGGAATTATTTTAAAAAGAAGGAAATGTTTGGGAGAGATATATAATATTACTAAATGATGAGGAAAAAGAGTGTAGCTCTAGAGAAGAAATAGATACAGTCTTAAATAAGAATGTAATGGATATAGAAAAGGTATTAGATGTGAAAGACATAGTGATAACAAATGTAAAAGCACATAGTAATGGAAATATTGGTTTTACAGAAAATGAATGAGAGGTTTAGATAGATAGGTAGCAGAGATGGTGATGAATTTGGAAAATAGGGCAAAATTTAATCTATTATTATGTTTTAATAAGATGTCACAGAAGACAGAATTTTCAGATAGTTGGGTAAGGCTATGATTTAAAGGAAAGATAAAGACCATAGAAAGCTAAACAGTTATGGACCGATAATGGTAATGGCAGTAGTATATAAAGTTTTTGCATATATAGTGACTGGAAAATGGATGGAAGAAAATAATACAGTGGGAGAAATGTAAGGAGATTTTAAAATGGATAGATATATTGGAAATAGTTTTTTTGTAGTCACAACAATTTATAGATAAGACATATATGATCTATATGATCTTTATAGATATAGAAAAGACATATGGTAGAGTAAACAGAAATAGATTATGGGTAAGTTGTATTTTAGATTATTTCCATCATCTAACATGCATATTAAATGTCTTTAGAAAAATTTAAATATTCCATATACATTCAACTCTTAGTAATAGCACATCAAGCGGGTTAGTATATGCGCAACGTTTTGAGAGGTATTATTCTTCCCTCTTCTTCTGGTGTTGCTGGCTTGACCAATGACAGTATTAGCATGGTATTCAAATCTGAACTCCTAGATTCTTGAGTATTGAACTTTAAGGTAATGCTC
Organism: Epiperipatus broadwayi; assembly: GCA_028023455.1. Lineage (NCBI taxonomy): Eukaryota > Metazoa > Onychophora > Udeonychophora > Euonychophora > Peripatidae > Epiperipatus > Epiperipatus broadwayi. Next base: position 22,052 of record JAQFVV010000172.1, read on the forward strand.
TAACCAACTACAGTTGAATGTATTTAGAATATTTAAACAAAGTTAAATTTTTCTAAAGACATTCAATACGCATATTTGATGATGGAAATAGTCCAATATAAAAATACAACTAGAACACCATCATCACAAACCTTCAGGAAAACACAGATTATGGGTAAGTTTAGTAAATTTGGGAATGATTGGATCTTTAGTAGATCTTATTAAGAGATTATATGAAAAATAATTACTATACATATCAATTAAGAAATATTGAATCAGTTAAAAATGGGAATGGGACTAAGGCAAGAGTGCCCTATGGAGAGAGCAATAGAAATACTAGGAAGAGGAGTAGAGATACTGTTAATAGATGACAAGTGTATACATTATTAGGTCTTTTATTTGCTGATGCTAGAGAAAATATGAACGTTATACTGAAGACATGCACAAGAATGGTTAAGAGATGGCAATTAAATTTACTGAAGGAAAATCAAAAGTAATGATAAAAAATGCTGGGGAAATAGAAGAAAATTTTTATTTGGGGATATAATGTTAAATGTGGTAAATAGGTATAACTATTTGGGAATTGTCTTAAGTAATCAGAGAAATATTGCTTGAATGAATGGGAGAAAAAAATGATAAATGAAGCAAAGAAAGGAAAGGGTTAAAGAAATTAACACTATTTTTATATAATAAATATGATGTAGCAAGAATTGTGTAGAAGGGAGTTGCAGTAGCAGAGTTAACATATGGTAATGATGCATTAAGTGTTAGTAAAAGGGTTTTAGATTATTTAGAGAAAGTACAAAGGGAAGTAGGAAGACATGCATTAGATGCAGAGATGTGGACAGCAAAGGAGGCAATTCAAGGAGAAATGGGATGGTCAAGTTTTTATATGGGAGATGTAAAAAGCAAAATGAAAATGTTATTTATGGATAGTAAGAGAATAGCCAAAACAGTATTTAATTAAGTTATGAGTAAAGGACAGGTAACGAGATAGATGAGCAAAGTAATACAGTTTGCAGAAGATTTGAATACAGACTGTATATCAATATATTTGTGCAAAAAATGGGATGATTGTATCAGGAAGATTATTGAATGTTATACTGAGATAAAAAAATAGATGCATTAATAAAAAATAGGGAGTTAGAGAGATGAACTAGTATGAAGTATAAAAAAAATAATATATACAGAAATAAATTGAATGTTGGGTGTGAGTTAATTTATGATAATAACAAGGAAAGTGGTTTACTATTTAAGGCTTGAACAGGATACTTAGCAACAAGGGAATATACACATAAATGGAACAATGTGAGTGATTTAGTCTGCAATTTGTGTAAGGGAGGCATGGAAAATATTAGGCATCTGGTAATTGAATGTAAATGCTTATAAGCAGAAAGAATACAAATAATAAAGTTATGGAAGAATAAATATAAACAAAGTGGTTATAAGGAAAGTAGGTTCTTGGATTTTATGCTGGATTTGGAAAAAGATAAGGGGGATCTAAATGTAAAGGCCATGAGAGTGGACAAAAACGATGTTGTGGAAATGGGATGGAACAGAATAGAGAAGAATATGGGGAAAACTTAGAGTGGTGAATGGAAAGTTAAGATGGATATCAGGTTTCTCCCGGCATAGTGGCTGAGAGATTCCTGACTTTGATAAAGGAGAAGCCATAGTGCATCACATCTAAAAATGGAAAATAGGGTTTTAGGTGAGAGTATTCAGAAAAACAAAAGCAACAGACAAGTGAGAATTAGTAAAATTGTAAAAGAGAGGGAAAAGGTATGCAGGGAATATAAATGAGCTATTAAGAGCAAAAAAAGTGATGTTAATATGAAAAGGAAAACTATTTAAATAAAAAAAGTTGGCTAAAATAGATAATTATAGAGAGAGAGAATGAAATGAAATAGTAAATTATTGGAAAATATTAATAAAAGTGGAAGAGATGGGAGTAAAACATTTTGGAAATATTAAAAGAAGAATTTCGGGAAAATAGTATTAATCAATGATGAGAAGAAAGAGTGTAATTCAGAGAGAAATTAGATACAATTTACGTAATGGATATAGAAAAGATATTAAAGGTGAAGGACAGAATCATAACAATCATAAAATCAGATAATAAATTGAATGTGGAAGGGATGAAGTTGAAAGGTGGAAAATCAGGAGGTTTAGATAGATGGGCAGCAGAGAAGGTAATAAATTTGGGAACTAGGATAAAATTAAATCTCATCTGTTATCATGTTTTAATAAGATGGCCCAAAAGAGATTCCAGTTAGCTGGAATATAGTATGGTTATTATTTAAAGAAAAGGATAAGGATCATAAAAATGTATTACTTATAATACTTCATTCATATACACTTTAATGCAAGTAATTTTCTTACAGTTTTGACTGTCCAGCAGTCTTCGTCAGAGCTACAAGATTTGAATAATACAAATACTTAATTATCATTTCAGATATATATGTATAAATCAAATATATATATATATATCTCCATCATTTTACATACATATATATAAAATACACACATACATATCAAATATACACATATACTTTCTTCATATATATACACATATACATCTATGTGACCCCTAGACATATATATAATCCATATCTACATCTATATATACATATGCATATCCAATTCTTAGACATACCTCTTTTAAACATACATCTATATACAGATATATATACACCTATAGACATATATACAATCCTCATATATCTTTACTAATACACATCTATATGTATATTCTACCTACACATATATAAAATACAAAACATATCCAATTCACCATTTTAAAAAAAAAAAAATTATCTTTTTAAACAATTCCTTTTTTACTTTTTATTTTTAAATCAACCCTTTAAATATTATTCTTAATATTATTTTATAATATTTCATACTATTTTATTATTATTATTTTTATAATTATCTAATATATAACATCTTTTACTTTATTATCTTTAATTTTACTTTTTATAACTTTTATCTCTATATCACTAAATAATATTTTTTAACATTATTACCTATATCTTCCTTACAGTTATAACTTTAATTAAAATGACCGTTATTTCAAAATCTTGTTTATTCATTTAAAACAGCTCCCTCTTTTATCATTATTATAAAACTTATAATTCTATTTAAACCTTCCAACTTCCCAATTATAATCATTAACCATATTCCAATATTATAAAATAACTACTTAACCATTATTTCACCTATAAATACACATATTATCCATATTTCCTACATATATATATATATATCTTCACTTTACCTCTATACATATAACTAAAAATAATATATAAAACCCAATATATAAAACTATATCAAAAATAAAAGATTACAAAATTAATATTTAAAAAATTAACAATTTAAAAATTATTAACAAATCTCTACTTACATCTATACCTCCACACATATACATATCCCATATATAATTATATCCCTTAAAACATACTCATATATATACCTATACTCATAACACATATACATACATATACCAATCCTCCTATACATTTATACATACCCACTCTAATAAATACTTACTTATACATATATAACTATACAAAACACATATAATGCCCCATTTTATATTATCTTTAAAACCTATTTTATTTTTACTTTTATGTTTTCATTTTATTATCTATCTTGTTTAATTATTATCTAATACATAATACCTTTTCACTTCCATATCTATAACACTAACCTATCCAATAGACCATTTCTATTACCTTTAAAACTATTTTATTATTACTTTTAGTTTTTAAAATTTTTTTATAACAAATTTATAAAATCTTATAAACATATACCTTTTTATTACTTATTATGGGTCTAGTAAACTATTAACTGTGCAGCCTTTGGTGGCGCTGTTTCTAGTTAAAAACAGAGCATTATAAAATTACCGGGCTGCTAGATTTTTTTTATCTAATAGATCATATTTTGACATACAGCTGTAATTTTTTTTTTTAATATTTAATATATTGTTGTTGTTTGTTTTGGACATAATTATTTTTTTGGTTTTCATTTGATAAATTTCAAACTATAAAGGAGACTTTGACCTTTTTTTTTGGATCTCAAAAGTACATAATTTTTGACATATGCCTTTATTTGGGGGGGGATTTCCATCCTAAATCTACTGTTTCTTTTTTACAGACGTCTTTTATTTTTTTGTTTTGGATTCGATACATTTCAAAGTAATAAGGGACAGTTTTAACTTTTTTTTGGAATATCTCAAATATACACAATTTGCTTTACATACGACTTTCTTTTTTTGTTGTTGTTGTTATTTAAAATTAGAATCGACACTTTCTTTTTGAATTATGTTAAAAATGAGGGGGTTTGCTGTTGATTGATTTAGCATCAAAAAATTCAAACCTGTCCGACAAACTCTGCCTCAGATGTCCGTATTTGCTTATAAACGAAAAGAATTGTTTGGTATTTTATCTTACATTTATAAATACGTGGTTTTTTTTTTTGGTCGGCGTGTTTTGATTTTTTTGTTTTTTTTTTAATAATAATAAATAAAATGGGACTTCTTTTTTCTCTTAGATTTATAAATACGGGGTTTTTTTTTTGTGTCAGCAGGTTTTGATTTTTTTTTGCTTTTTTTAATAATAACAAATAAAACGTCCAAAACAAAAACCAAAAAGTCAATCGCAGTATTGTTTTTTTAACACAAAAAATATGTATGTTAACCGGTTTTGTTACATTCTGTAGGATTTATTTATTTATCTTTTTTAAGAGTCATACAAGTTTGTTAAAGATTTTTTGTTTTCATAACAAATAAAACGTCCGGTATTTTTATTCTTTTTTAACAACAAAAATTAAGCTCGGGTTCATTTTTAAAATCTACTTAACGTGCTGTTTATTGATTTAAAACAACAACAACAAAAAACCTCTTTTTGCTTCTAAACGGAACGAATAGGTATGTCAAAAGCAGAAATATTTTTTGTTTTTTCTAAAAAAAAAAATCAATCAATCAAGAGATGTCCAACAAACTATTCCGCCCCTTTTTAACACTGTCATTCTGGGTGTTAATTACATGATTTACAAATAAAAATAATCGCAAACAAAACACAAATTCTTTCCAGAAAATAAATTTATTAACCACATATGACTGAACTAAGATCAACTGTAATGAATGGCAGGATGTTTTGGGCTTGCAAAAATGCAACTGCCTCACTTTCTCTGTTTGGGACGTCCCACAAATATAATAACTTGGTAGACATTTTGTTCTTCTTTTTCAACTCTCATTCGAGTCATGACAGAAACAGTATTTTTCCGCAAACAACTCCAATTGTCTGCCAGAGAGCTTGAGAAATTGTACTTTGTCTTTTTTGACCCCCAAAAAAGCCAAAATTAGCCAAAAAATAAAAATTTGACAAATATCAATAATACACTGAAAATTACTAGTACGCAAAAATCTTTCAGTTGGGAAATACAAAAAATCATAAACATCAACAAATAAACATTTGAAAAAGATGACAATGCTCACACTCTCATCTTAAATTCTAGCGACAATACAAATTCTGTCAATATGCATAGGAAGTCAACCCACAATGAAATCAACGGCAAACTATCATAGTATTGTTAGTAGACGTAGTGTTATTGAACGCAGATGAATTGGCTGCGTATTATAACCACTACATACGATCTACTCGTATATTAATGATCACTCGTATACTAGCCATAGGTTCGGCCATGAAAGCGGTATAATTCTGTGTTTTTACACAGAAACAGCACCACCAAAGGCTGCACAGTTAATAGTTTACTAGAACCATATTATTACTATCAACTTCCTCTGCTATCAATTTTATAAAACTTATCACTCTACTTTTTAACCTATATTTATTAACAATCTTTACAAGTCTTTTATGTATATCCACATATTATATATATTGTATATATGTCTATAGGTGTATGTATATCTGTATATAGATGTATGTTTAAAAGAGGTATGTCTAAGAATTGGATATGCATATGTATATATAGATGTAGATATGGATTATATATATATGTCTAGGGGTCACATAGATGTATATGTGTATATATATGAAGAAAGTATATGTGTATATTTTGATATGTATGTGTGTGTATTTTATATACATGTATGTAAAATGATGGATATATATATATTTGATTTATATATGATTTATACATATATATCTGAAATGATAATTAAGAATTTGTATTATTCAAATCTTGTAGCTCTGACGAAGACTGCTGGACAGTCGAAACTGTAAGAAAATAAAGAAGGTTAAGAAAATTACTTGCATTAAAGTGTATATGAATGAAGTATTATAAGTAATATATATGATTATATGAAGATATGCAAAGAAAGTGAAGGAGAAGAATAACATAGATCATAAAAATGATAAATAATTATAGACTAGTAGCAGTAACATCAGTGTTGTATAAAGTTTTCGCATATATGGTGGCTGGAAGGGTGGCAAAATAGATGAAAAAAATAATATAGCAGGAGAAATGCAAAGAGATTTTAAAATGAATAGGCATATAGAAAATAGTTTATTTAGGTCACACAACTTATAGATATGAATAGAAATACAGATAGGTGATTATATATGGTTTTCATAGATATAGAGAAGGCATATGATATAGTAAATAGAAATAGATTATGGGTAAGTTTAATAAATTTGGGAATGAGTCCAGCTTTAGTGAATATTATTAAGAGATTATATCAAAATAATTATTATATGTATCAGTTAGAAAATATAGATATTAAGAGTTAAAAATGGCATGGGACTAAGGCAAGGATGCCCTTTGTCACCTATTTTGTTTTTGTTATATTTGAGAGAAATAGAAAGGACAATAGAAAGATTAGGAAGAGGGGTAGAGATACAATTAATAGATATCAAGGGAGTGTATCTATTATCTGGTCTTTTATTTGCTGTTAATTAATATTTTTTATGCACAGAAAATAGGGAAAATGTGCTGAAGATATGCACAGGGGTGGGTGAAAAGATGGAGATCAATTTAGTGAAGAAAATCAAAAGTAATGATGGTAAATGTTAGGGAAAGAGAAGAAAAAGAATTTTTCTTGGAGTATATAAAGTTAAATGCGGTGAATATGTACAACTATTTGAAAATCATTTTAAATAACCAGAAGAATTGCTTGGATGAAGGAGAGAAAAAGTCGATAAATGAAGCAAAGAAAAGAAAGGGAATGATAAAGAAATTAATAGTATTTTTATATAATAAATAAGATCTAGGTAGAATTGTTAGAAAAAGTACAAAGAGAATTAGGAAGACATCCATTAGATGCAGATGTGTGGACAGCAAAGGAGGCAATCCAAAAAGAAATGGGATGGTCAAGTTTTTATATGAGATGCAAAAAGCAAAGTAGCCAAAATAGTATTTAATTGGGTTACAAGTAAAGGGAAGGCAACAATATGGATGAGAAAGGTAGTATGGTTACAAAAGATTTAGATAAAGACTTTGTGTCAATATATTTGTACAAGGGGTGGAATGACTTTGTTAGGAGGCTTGTTGAGTGTTATAATGGCAAAGACTGGAATAGATGCTTTAATAAAATATAGGGAGCTGGAGAGATGAATTAGTATAGAGAATAAAAAAAAGTTTAAATATATATAGAAGTAAACAGAATATTGTATTAATCCACTCAACATCTCATGATCACAATTTCTTGTCCTTGCACATAACTGTTATTAAAACAGGCAAAACTCTCCATACAGTAGTGACACTCAGTGCAAGCCAGAGTAATGAATGGTTGCTTTGCATAAAATCCCTATCTAGTGCTACTCATCCAATATCGCCAGATTAGTTTTTAGCTTGTGGCTTTTGTCAATGAAGAGCTTTGGATCTGGGAGCACTGCACCCATCTAGGTGCAAAGCTTCTCACTGACAAAAGCCACACGCTAGAAACTAGTCTGGGTATATTGGATGAGTAGGTGCAGTGCTCTCAGATTCAAAGTTCTTCACTGACGAAAGCCCTAAGCTAGAAACTAGTCTGGGGATATTGGATGAGTAGGCACTAGATAGGGATTTTATGCATAAGCCTTCTGGCATCCATTGATTACTCTGGCTTGCACCGAGTGGCACTACTGTATGAGAGTTTTGCCTGTTTTAATAACAGAATATTGTGAGTTAATATATGATAATAGCAAAGAAAGTAGTTTACTGTTCAAGGCTCAAACAGAATCGTTAGCAATAAGGAAATATACACATAAATGGAGAAATATATGTGTGTGTGTGTGGGAGGGGGGTACTCTTCAGATTATGGAAAGAAGGCAAGGAAAATATTAGATGTGCTAATGGTATGTAAAAGCTTGCCAGCAGAAAGTGTAAAAATAGTGAAGTTGTGGAAACCAAGTCATTATATAGAAAGGGAGTTCTTGGTCTTATGCTGGGGTTGGAAAAAGATAAGGGATATATAGGTAGAAAGGGTATGGAGTGAATAAAGATGATGTAGAAAACCAATAGAGTGGGTAGAAAAAAATATGGGAAAAACTTAGGGTTGGAGAATGGAAAGGAAAAGCAAAGTGGCTAACAGATTTTTCTGGGCCTATTGGCTAAGAGATTCCTGACTTTGATAAAGGAGTAGCCATATCACATCACTTTTATGCTGCAAACCCCAACGATGTAAAATACAGAAGTGCTTTTCATTCAATCAAAATTAAAGTCTCATGACTATCTGTAAGTCAACATTTTTCAATTCCCAATCTATGTGATTGATTACCTGCCTGGCATGTTTATCTTCTTGTAATAAAGTGTAACTTAAGTGGAAAAAAAGATTGTACGATTATACTGACTGGGTTCTGTTACCATTTCAAATAAATCCCTCTGCTCAAACATTACCCAATTATTTTTAGTACTAACAGTAATCTGGCTATCTATTGCTAGCCCGGAAATTATTCTTAGATTGATAATTCCTACATTAGCAAGAAAAATGATATCAGTGTGGTAAAAAAACACCAAATATATACTTAAGATTAAGATATAGCTTTAAAGTAAAAATGAAAACATAAACTTGCTGTTTAAGAACAGATGTCTTGGTTGTCACCTGAAAAACTGTTATAAACTTCTGATACGTGCATTGGATAAGTAAATAATTTCCTACTTGTGATTGTTGGGTAATCACACATATGTATATAGACATTTTCTAGAAGAGATGATAATAGATAGAAAATTGAAATCTTAAACTGGATTCCAAGAGACTGCAAAAGACCCAGAAAGAGACCACATGTGAGATGGATTAATGAACAAGTGTGCAAGGGTGATGTGGAGAAGAAAAGCTAAAGATTGGAGATGGATTGAACTTCGGAAGACTTTCATTCTGCAGTGAATTGATAATGGTTGATGATGATATATATTGCCTTAGGTATATTTATATCATCATATCTTTTACTAAAATGCCCAGTCTGACATATTTCCGCTTGCTCAACCTTGACATCATTTCCATTTCTTAATTTTTTCAATGGGATCAGTGATATCAGTTTTTTCCCCAATGTATCTTTTAATTCCTTCTTGTTATTCTCAACATACATCTCTCCATATTTACTAAAGTCTGTTTTTTTCAGTTTTCAGTTCCAAAAATCATTATTAAAACCTTACCTTTTCAAACTTATTGACATGATCTTATTTCATCAATGTATCTCTCATGATGTCTCTTTGTAGGTATTTTATATCTTGTGATCCAGCTTAAGACCACATCTATCCATCTATTATCTCTTTTAACACTTCATCCCAGCTCTACTTGACCTAATTCTTACAATGATGTGATATTTATTTGTTCTCTCACCCATGTTTTTTTATTTTGATCTTTTTTTGCTACTGATAACATATGTTTCCTTATATTTTGTTGATTAATGTGAAGTCTCTATAGTAATGTTAACTTATTTCTCCTAAAAACGCAACATTCAAGTTTAATTCTTTGATTAATCTTATCCATTACATTTCTATCTACATTAAGAGTCTAAAAGCCCAAAAACTAACATGTTCAGTTGTGTTCAGTGCATAAGTAAATTTGATTTATGCCATTCCCAAAATATATCCAACAATCTAACTTTCTGTTATTCTATTTATTTTTTGAAGAAAGTTTAGATTGAAAATGTATTTAAGGATTTAAAAAAGTGTTTTGGAAATGTTCACTATGTGCAAGAGTAATATATATCATTTATATTGATGTACAAATTGACCCATCATGTACACAGAGTGTCCCAGGGAAAAGATAACTGGTTAATTTTCCAAGCTGCCTGCAGTGCCATCTCTGAGTCAATTCTAGTATTACATATCAATCTAGTTTAGCTAGCTCATCATAGAAGTTTTAAGACATTAGCATATCTGGATCACAAGTTATCACATGAAATGTGACAGTGTAGTTCATAGCTTAACCCATAATGCAATGGGCAACATATTTTGATTTAAATTGAAGAAAACTGTTATTGAAATGTTTAAAATTATTAATACTGTTGCCAGTAATGCTATAAGTTAGAAGAATGTTTTCAAGTGATTTGCAAAATTTTGTAATGGCAGAGAGAGAGCATTGAAGATGATCTTTGAAGTTACAAAACATAATTTCATACTGATCCACTCATGCTATATCTTAAAACTTTTGTGGTGAATAGCTGAATTATGTCACTACAGTAAACATGTATTGATTTAAAGATGGTGGTACAGGCAGTTTGAAAAAAGAACCAGTCATGTTTTCACTGTGACACTTCTAAGTACATATTCCATTTTCGACTTTTTTAAACACTTCAACAATACTATTTTTTTATATCAAAACTTTATTCATACAGTTTCAACTGTCCTGCAGTCATCGTCAGAGCTCTTTTCAACCAAAATAGTATTGTAAAGAGATCTGATGATGACTGCAGGACAGTCAAAATTGTAAGAATAAAGTTTTGATATAAAAAATAGTATTGTTGAAGTGTTTAAGAAAGTTGGAAATGGTATGATATGTAAATATAGAAATCATTACATAAGAATAGGAAGAAGAAAATTATATTACACCTCTAAGTATATATAAAGGAAATAGATTTAATGCTATATAATCTGTAACTAACAAAACATGTACTTCATTATTTCAATGCAACTAGACATACAAATCTCTATGAGATATTAACATTATTTGTACAGTACACTATATATTTCTAATATTATGAAAATAATTTATGTGCATAACACAATATTGAATTAATATATATTAAGGCTATAACCTTAAGATCATGCACCTAGATGCGACAGTAGGGACTGCTACAAATCTTAACACAAGATTAAATTTTAAAAGACAAAAGCAGCCTCTTATACACATGGTTTTAAGGTTATAGCCTTAATATATATTACTTATGTAATAAATATGCATTTAATAAATTATTAATTACAACTTTATATTGTCTTAAAAAGATTTCTAATTATAAGAGCTTCACACTGACTCGCTGCAAATCAAAAGATTTCATGTATGTTAGGTTGTATGGAAGGTTTGGATTTTATCAGTGAAGTAATTAATAGCTTCACACTCTTAAATCAAAATGCTTTAGAATTACCTATATAATTAAAAAAATAAGATGAGGATAAGAGACCGCTCTTGTCTTTTAAAGTTCAATTTTGTGTTAAGATATGTAGAGATCCCTACTGTTGCAGCTAGGCGCATGGTCTTAAGGTTATAGCCTTCATATATATTACGTAATGAGTATCCACTTAATAAATTATCAATTAATACTGAATTATGTAACCAAATATCAAATCATCCCCAACCTTAAGAACTTCAGTGATGAATATATTAAAGTCCATATTTCAAAATAGCCAGCTCAAAAAAGCACTTCTTTTAAATAGTATGCTATTAGATGTTAAATATTGAACCATGAATTAATTTAAACTAAGAGTGTGAAATTCAAACAAGCAACGATCTTAAATTGCTACCAAACAAACATGTTAACTATGCTTATACAAAGACAGACTAAACAATCATTTTAATCTTTGAAACACCTAATACAGAAATATATATATATAACATAATTCCAGCTATGCCCTCTATGAATTAATATAAAGTCTGTATTTCAAAATTAATATTTATATATTAATTCACAAAGAGCGTATCTAAATTTCTTAAAGTTATGTGTGTGTGTTCTGTAGAGTAAAAAAGGAAGAAATTCTTGATGAAAAACCAAGTGAAGAAACAATTATGAGAATAGAGTAAGTATCTTTTAGTATTTCATTCATATTAAATATCATTTAAGTATATAAAGGGATTTGAACTTAGGACTTTTTAGTCTATGTTCATTAGCCACTCCATCTCAAGCAACCAATACACATGCCCACACACATGTAAAGATACATGGTCCATAATATATGTATTTTGTGCAGAACCAGCCCTCATCAGTTGGACCAGATCATAATTTTCCACACATATACACAGTCAGTGCTTCATTTGTATTAAGATTTTTCAAACTTTAAGGGAAGCCTATTCACTAAGATTTGAGAAATTGCTATCTTAATATAAACTGAGCATAGGTAGTATATATGTGGGGGAGATTATGATCTGGCCCAACTGATGAGTACTGGTTCTGTACAAAATTCGTTTATTGGGAGTCATGTATCATTTTCGCATGTGTGTGGCCATGTATATTGGTTGTTGTAAATGGAGTGGATTCAAATTCCTCTATTTAAATATACAAAAATCCCTCTACTTACATTTAACTGAATTAAACACATACCCATACACACAAAATGCATTTTGTTGGAATATGACTTCTTTTTCACAGTAAATTTATATATTTATAAGAAAGCATATTTTGATTTAAAGTGAGGAACAGCTGAAATCTGCTGAAAATTCTAAAATATATAAAAACCAACTTGCTGTCAGAACCATATTACTATATAAATGAGTCGAGTTCAAACCTTAGAATTTTTTTTTAAATTTCTGGCCATTAGCTTAAATAATGTAGTAAGAAAAAGATGGCTTCTGGATCATCAGTTTGAGCTTTGAATTTTAGTTTTCATTGAAAAAGGCATGCTAGATATCAGTTTGGAGTAAGTAAATTTTATAGCATAATACTACCTGGTGTCCATTGATTACTCAGTCTCACAGCAGATGGGTCTAGAGTAAGGTGAAGAGAACTGTTTTTCAAAGCATGCAAGTGATATTATAATGCTATACCATCTGGTATCCATTGATTATCCAGGCTTACACTAGATAGTGCTAGAGTTAAACTGCTCCTGAAGCATAGAGCTATTATAGCAGTATACAATGTGATATCAATTGATTACTCAGGTTTATGGTAGATGACTCTGGAGTAGACATTGCTGTATCTAGGGGTAATCTAATTATTACCAGTTGAATACGCATCAATATTTAAACTAAAATGAACATTCAACACCGAGGATAAAACTTAACAAATCAGAGTTTATTGACTCTATATAAATGATTGCGTATAAACCCTCATCCATACAATTAGTTTGCTTGAAAGTTGTTTCTACATTAAACACTGTTCCGAGTACAATTTTATATCCCACCATAGATACTCATCATCATCTCTATGGCTTAATTCTACTACTCTACTCTCATTATCTTTTCATTACTGTATGTCTACTCAAACCTGCTGCTCATTATCTTTCTCTGGCCATTTTCAGTAGTTTTTTATTTGCACTGGCATAATCCACATATTTCTGCATAATGAATAGATATTTGCATAATTAACATACATTTGCATACTTTGTTAACTGCACCAATCTGCTATCTGCAGGGGGAATTTTATTATTATTAGTGGATGCATTTATATTTGAACTAAAATAACACCATACCAACTGGTATCAATTAGTTACTCAGGCTTACAATAGATGACTCTGAAGTAGGTTGAAGAGAACTGCTTTTAATTTTATTAAATACCCATAGCTATTATTAAGAATTTCTTCTTGAAAATTTTATACAAATTATCAAAGCATTAGATTATATATTTGCTACAGGACACATGTTTTCCCTTTCTTTTATTAAGACCATTTGCACAGAGAGTGATGGTAATAAGAAAAAGTTCACAAGGGTATGGGTTATTGAAAGAGGCCCAAATTCAATTAACAGGAAGAGTCTTACATTCCTTTGGCAATAAATGAAACATCTGATTTTTTTAATTTACATTTCTCATTGCAATAATTTGCATATTATATATATATATTATTTCAATTATAATTATATATATATATGGTTCAAAAATACATTTTCACAGTGGCTTGACTCACCTCAAGTTTTTGGAGTATTAATCAAAATGTTTTATTATCAAGGAAATATCCTAATTTTGATTGCTTAATTGGGGAAGGGGGTAAAGAAGGGCGCAGTATGTATCCAGATATTTTGTGAATATTTTAGTAAATTATATTGGTAACCTTAATATAATTTGTAATTTCTCAGTAAAAAAAACATTTTTAATACAACTTTAAATAAAAAAATATTGTACATTTTTTATGCAATCAAAACAAACTTCTGATATTTTGAAAATGTCAAGTGGGTGCCAAAAGAAAAAAACTTGTATCGGTGAATTAATAAATCATTTAACATCACATTATCATCATTCTTTATGGGTACACAAGCTGTTTACACAGGGGCTAAACTATCTATATAGTAGCACCACTCAGTTCAAGCCAGAGTAATCAATGGAATGTGAGACCACTGCATTTAGATGAGTTACCATTGTGCTTTGGATTTGTGGATTACGAAAAGGCATTTGATTCTGTAAGTATATCCATGGTGATTAAAGCTTTGTCTAATCAAGCTATAAATCTGGACATTACCCTTAAGCATCACATGATCACCATTTCCTATGCTTACGTAAGCTCTAGGTGCAGTGCTCTAAGATCCAAGGCTCGTCACTGATGAAAGCCACAAGCTAGAAACTGGTTTGGTGATATTGCATTTTTAAACATGAGCACTGTCTGTTTTACTTTGATTGCATAATATCAAGAATACTTCAAAATTTATTTTTTTACTTTTTAATACCTTTATGTAAATAAAAGCATTTTCATAACTTTTTTAATTTTTTACTTTTTTAGTTTTGTATAAATTTAAATACATTTTAATAACCCTAGTTGGTATTATCAGAAAAATACTGAACCCTATATATTTTTTAAAAAATTAATTTTTTACTAAACATTTTTGCCTAAAATTGTTTAGCAACTCAAAAAAAATATATAGTCATTGAAAATACATATATATGCAAAGGTTCAATTAGATCAGAAATTGGAAAGTAGATCAAAATTGAGTTACAAGACTACATTGGCAGGCAGCCAATGAATAAAACATATTTTTTGAGAAATGGACGTGGGCAATGAATCTTAAAGATTATAACGTAAAGATTATATATGCTGACAGTAAGGAAAACAGGAGAATCAGCAATGGCCAATCAGGTAGCAATTATTGGAATCCATCATTGGAAAGAATTCTGAAAAGTTAAGAATGTGCAAAAAAGCAAGATATATTCAGTTTTGAATCATATTTGTAATCAATAATGTAAATCCATAGAACATCGCATGATATTAGTTTACACATTACTTTTCCAGAGCTAGCTATTTATTCTAATTCAGCTCTGCCACCTATTGTACATATTAGTAATTAACAGATATTAGATGTAGCACTTAATAAATCCCTATCCAGAGCTATCTTCCTCATATACCCTAGTTTTTGATTTATGTCTTTTGATAGTAAGACTTTGAATCGGGATTTTTAATACATCTTTCATGTCATTTACTCCTTTTTTGTTATCAAGTTTCTGGATTAAAACATATTAGTGTTTTGAATATAAGCCCATTTCCTAATATAATTATAGAGATCTGACAGCTATTCACATCTGCATATTTTGTTGTCCTCAGCTATTAATATCTGCAGATACTCATATTCCTTGTTCAGGACTGTTGTAATACCAACAAAACATTACATGATCTCTGCCTACTCATTACCTTGAAGCAGAAAATCTGCTTCAAGAAGGGTGGGAATTTGCAAAAATTATTAAAAATTGTGGCATGGTTGAACGGTACCAGATTTGGGAGGATAATTGGATTGACTAGACTCCAGTCCCTGTTCTTACAGTGGTCTAACTTCTATGAGCTCCCAAACAATAAATCCATTTATTTTGTCCTATGTATCTTGTGCAGTGGTAGAAGGTCAGATGTTGGAATGCAATGTCCTCAGATCAATCTTAATTGTGATATTTCAAGCAATAAAACCATTGAAAGTATTTTTCTCTGTGAGGTTCAGTGCAATCATAGAGTGTCTGACTCTTGAGCCTAAAATCTTCAGATGGATTCTAGTTCTTGGAAACAAAATGATGACCGATATGCCTGTTATTTAGCTGTATCATTGGAAAATTGACTGAAGACTGGTTTTCTCTTCAAGTTGCTTGAAGTGCCATTTCTGAAATACTACAAATTACACAGTAACATGGTTGGGCTATTCACCACAAAACTTGTAACTTGCTGGCATGTCCATTTATAAGTTACAGCACGAGTTGTAAAAGTATGTTTTGTGCCTTAATCCACAATAGAACCAATGCATTAACATTAAATTTGACATAATTAATTATTCAAGAAAGTTTTCAAGTGGTTTTTGGGATTTCTTAATAATAGGCAGAGAACTGAAGATGATATACAAAGGTTTGAAACATACTATCCTATTTCATGTTATAGATGCTATCCTATTTCATGTTATAGCTTGTCATCCAGGCATGCTAATGCCTTAAAAAATTTTGTGAGTGAATAGTTGAATTATGTCACCATGTAACATGCATTGATTCAGAGATGGTATTGCATGAATCTTCAAAAAACTAGTCACTTTTTCTTCGATGGCTTTAGATTTGCAGTGTCTTTATATTCGAGAATAGCTAATGAGTTGTAATAACAATATATTGATACAGGAAATTGAGTATCCAGAAAGTAATATCGTGGTGTTTTAAAAATTAATATAATTCAGGTTGTTGAAAATGGGAAGAATCATGTCATTCAAAATAGTCCACGATGATAAGGTGGAGTTGCTCGGATTACCAAATAATTTTCAGAACAGTCTTCATTGCTTGTTAAATATAAGTGGAATCTTTGCTTCTTCACTTCAGCTGATTCTGACAGCTGGAATCTGCATTTGCAACTGATATTGTTACCTTGGAGCTTGTTTAGGTGCCCAATATGGTCTATCAGGAATTAGTCATGACTGGATACCAAAGACTGCAAAAGGGGGCAAAGATTAAATGATTGGATACTCATGGGGGGAAAAGTGCTTGGAGCATTATAATACCCCATCTCCATGTAGTTCTTCAGCACTGGAAGTCATTAGTGTTGTCCATATGAAGAATGTAGATGACTAAGAAAGTGTCCTAAATCAGCATTATGAAGAGATGATTAGGAATGCCAAAGAAATGAACAAACATACATTTTTTCACATTCAAATTTTAAAAAAACCCTCTGTTTTTTAAACTTTTGTTACAACATTAAATCACTTAAAAAATAATTGCTATTATAAAATCAATTGTGAGTAAATTTTAATAATTCCTTATGTGATTTAGCACTGTGGTGGAAGAATAGAGATTGAGAGCTAAACATTCCTGAATCAAATTTCAACCTGTCCGTTAGGCACTTGAGTACGTCATTAACATTCTGAGAAGCTACAACTTTGATGATTATTAAATCAAAACAAATAATCAAATGGTGGTGT
Source organism: Epiperipatus broadwayi (assembly GCA_028023455.1). Classification (NCBI taxonomy): domain Eukaryota; kingdom Metazoa; phylum Onychophora; class Udeonychophora; order Euonychophora; family Peripatidae; genus Epiperipatus; species Epiperipatus broadwayi. Next base: position 39,702 of record JAQFVV010000172.1, read on the forward strand.
TGTGCAGGGGTTCATACAAAGTTTGAGGACCGTAAGTCTCAGAAGTGGAATTGATTCAATAACCTCACATCCCAAATTCTACCATTACACTAAACCATACAAGACAAAAAATGGTTCTCCTGTTTGGACGTTATAAGTTTGAGTGTCAGAAGCAACCGAACTGGAATTAGTTCAAGCATTTTCTGCTTTCCGTAATCTGACACTCTACTGCTGAATCAATTCACACAGTGCAAAAATAATCGAATGGTTTTATGGATTGGGACATCGTAAGAAGTTTGAACACTAGATATGTCAGAACTGGGTGGATTTGAGGGTCTTATGCTTCAAATCTGGTACTCAGATCACTGGACTAACCCTATATTTAAAGCATTTATGGAAACATCTTTTATATCTGCCCTACATATCAAAAATTTAATTTATAAGGACTTAAAAAATTACATTTTTAGTAACTAAAAAAAAAGTTTAGTGCCATGGCAGAGGTAAGAATTTTAAAATTGAATTCTAGCTGATTGGGTTACCTCATTGTTCAACCATCACATGACCTCCACAGCATCTTGACATATATGCATTTTTATTTATTTTGCATAGATATATATCTTGATATTTAAATACAGAAAAGTCTTTTTTGTTGTTGTTAAAAGCTTTCACCTTAATTTTTTAGTACTCTACCTCCTCCTAGGAGTTTAGCGTTTGAAGACTTTAAAAAAAAGAAAGGCAATGTTGTCTTCCGTATTCTGACTGAAAATAAAAGTAAGTATATGCTTTTTTTTATAATTTTATTTGTAATTGATAATAATTATACCACGGAACATCCTCATTGCAAATATGTTACTTACAATTATTTTGCAGACTCAACAAATCGAATTTCCATTTCATCTGACCTTTAACTATATATATATATAGTAAATATTCAAGTAGTAGTAAGTTATTTATGTGCTGTTGACATAAGTAATATTTAACTTGAAGCGTTAAGCTGGCTTGATAAGTTTGTAAACTAAGACCTGCTAAGTCAGTGTTGATTTATTTAAATATATATGACTGGAGGTGAGATTAAAAAGGAATTCTTCTTTTGACAGACTGATTGAATAAACATTGATAAATGAAAAGTAAAATTGTATTCACAAGTTTATTAAAATGACTCGTTATGAGTCTATCTGCAAAATAATTCTGAGTAATGCATTTGGAGTGTTCTGTGATCGGATTATAATCCTAAGTGTTACATATTCAGGCAATAGTAAAAGTTATTATATGCTGTTGAAATTAGTGATATTTAACTGATAATGTGTGTTTATGGTTGATGATATGTGCAATTTAGTATGGTGGTGGAATATCGGATTTGAGTCTAAAGCTCTACAGGTTGTGCCTTTATTTGTGATTTCTGGTGTTTGAATATCTTATGACTTGTGACAATTATTCTATAATTTTTATATGAATGATAAGTCTCAAGTAAATAATAGTTTTCAATATGAGTCATAATTAGAAAGATGAAATTTCAAAATGGGTAATAAAAAATATTTATGAGCAGTCAGAAGCTATTAGGATTCAACTCACATAAACTATGATTGATGATTTTTTGAACTGGCAGAACTATTGATTATAGTGTGTGGGTGTGTAATAATGCATTTTAATATATATGCACAATTGAAAATATAATTATATCTATTGCTAGCTTTAGATGTATGTTGGAGACCAAACTAATCCCATCATCAATCCTCTGAATTCACAATTTGGCATTTACCTATCATAATATCTTTTGATGGTCTATCTCCTCCCTTCTTATTTGGAAAACCTTAACGTAGAAATTTGTCAATATTTGCAACATTTTATTTTTACAATTAAACTTCTCTTCTATAATGTATGTTGATAATCTTTACATTACTTATTATATTATATATAACCTATCAAACAATAGACATTCTAAAAGATACTATTTGAACTTTGCAAAACAGAAAAATAAATTACTAAATGAAATTCTTAACTATAACAATGGCGATTTGCATATTAGACATAAGTTTGTCAATTCAAAAAGTTGGTAGAGCAAAATATTTATTTGAATTCCATTTTTTTGAAATTCAAAAGAAAATTAAATTAGACATTGTTGCTGAAGGATAATGTCTTAAAATTCCTGAATAAATGTATTATTATTAAAATTTTAAAAGAAATGTTTTTACTGTGTTTATAAAAGCCAATCATGTTAGCCATTAAGAATTGTTTCTGTTTCACCAAAACAATCTTTTTATGACTTGTGTTTTTAAAAATAAATATTTACAAATAATATCTAATTGCACTCACTTAGGTTTTTAATGTAAAATAACTATTTTATACAAATAGTGCATAAATAACCTTAAAAATGTAATGAAATTATTGAAAACTACAATTTTTCTTTTCAAAAAGAAATATTCAAAAATTGTCTTCAGGTCAAATATTTCACCAATCAGAGATTGTCACTTCTATTGAGATCAAATGGGGCAGATCTGGCTTCTTTTACATGCAAATTATATCTTCTGATTTCCAAAAGTTTTGCACAATACTGACATTTTCAGATTTTTTTCAATTAATTTTAAAATGATTTCTGATGTTATAGATAACCACAAATTAACAAAGAAAATCCATAGTGATATCAGCACCATTATAACATCTAAAACAGCTCAAAATATGTGATTTGATACCTATTTAATCACAACACATTAAATGATGTTGTAGTAGAGAGCTCTTGATTTGCACTATTTCATAGTAATTTAATGTACCCAAATAGTATTAATTTTGATGAATGTCTATAGATAGTTATTAGGCACTCATAAAATTACATAAAATAAAACAATAGCAGCTTTCTACTTTAGTGCCATCTATAGTAAGCTTGAGTAATTAATGATTGTTAGATAATAGTGCATTTAAATCCACATGTCCAAACTAGTTTTTTGCATTTGCTTTTTATCAATGAAATGGAATGGGAATTTTATAATAAAATAAGTGATTATTCTGTGATTTCTGACCAGTAGGAATCATGTTTTTATTAACTGCAGTGCAAAATATTGTAAATATATTTTTTAACAAGTGAAAATAAATAGTACAATATATCACAAGAGGATGCACTGCATCAAATAATACACTTTTTTCCAATTTTATATATAGGAGAAAGTGATTATATAAGTCTAATATATGTTTGGATGTGTTTCTCTGGAATTAATATATACAGCATATTGTGAAGTTATACTGCTGCAATTTTTACAACTGTCAGATTAAGAATATTTTCCAAATATTCATGTGTCATTAAAAATCTGGTAATCCTAACAAGTACAGTTTATAAAAAAAAATACATTTTAAGTTGCATTAATATATTTATCAATATCTGTAGTGGCCATTTGCAGATGTGTACTACCATTACAACTGCATGAGAAAAAAATGAAAAATACTATTCTAGAGATGTGGTCTGCAATGACTACTTAAATGGATCTCTGAAACACAAACATTCATTTATAGAACATGCTACTCTATTTTTCTGTTTGACATTTTGCTATGATGACTTCAAGAGTGCATCTATTTTTAATTTATTTTTTTATTTTTGAAGCTAATATACTATAACAGATCTGTTATATGGTTCACAATAATATAGTGTGTGTGCACAAATATATAAAGTTGAAAGGAAAAGTAGAAATAAGCACAGACATAAAGTTTTAGTAGATATTTTTTACCTTCTTGGCACAGTAAAAGATTAAATAATTTTGGATTTAAAATAGAATTTTATTATAAAGTAAATAGTTTAAAAGGTCTAATATTTTATTATTTGTAATTCTGGTTTTGAATTTAAAAACAAGCATAATTTATATTGAAATCATTTAATTAATACTTCTATACAATTCTCTATCTAAGTAAAGACATGTAGTTGACACTTTAGTAGAAATCTAAAAGTAGCTTTTGATGGAAAAAACTTTTCAATTAAAGTGTTTTTATCACCTCAGAGGACTTTTATAAAAATGGCTAATAAAAATATCAGTTCCAGTTTTTTGGAGAAAAGTTAGCAGCAATTAGCTGGCCAGAAAAGGTGGCTTTCATTATTTTGAGAAGCAGTAGGCCAAATTGACCAGCTGCAAAGTCTGGTTTTTAGTTTGGTTTTAATATTTCTGAAAAGCAGCTAGCTAGCAGAGTTGGACAGAGCTCCCATGAAGATGTAGCTGAAGTCAAGACAGAAGGAAGCAGCAGTCTATTAATCCATTAATCTGTAGTTTTGATTCACCTGAAGTTTGGGTCAATTTCTAATGAATCAATTAGTCTGCACAAAAGTGGATAAGACAGCTCAGCTGGTTAACCTAAAGGATATGTGGAACCAAATCAATGCCCAAATAAACCTGATTATGACAATCCTGGACTATACTTTCCTGGAGTGGTCAAAAACCAAGCTTACCAAGAGAACCCTAACTTGATGAATAAGTAGTTATACATATACTGCTGTGTCTATATGCAGAGAAGTGCTGATAAACACATATACAACAGTGAGTTGTTTTTGAAAAATTTATTTAAAAGATATTTAAAAAATTCTATATTTAATTTAAAGGTGTTATGATTAGTTAAATGCGACAGGTGGTAGCATTATATATAATAATGAAATATAAAATGATTTCTTTGGTCTGAAGCGACAGATATATAGAATGATTTTAATCGTTCATTTATTTTAAAAAAAAGAGACATTTTAAAAGTGAAACAAATACAAATAGTTTTTCTTGGATTAAAAAAATCTAAGAATAGGGAACGGACAATTCTGAAAAGGTTATAATTGATTAGCAATGATCAGTTAAACCCTGATTTTATTTTTTTAAATAAAAAAAACTTTAAATAGTAATGAGAGAACTAATAATTGGTTTATATTATTTATATATATATATATTCACATGCATGTGTGAATATTATGTATATTCAGGAAGAATTAATTAGAAAAGGATATTTTTAATAACTTTATTATTTGGTCAAATCAAAAATATTATAATATGATATAGACATCAGTGTGCAAATACACACACATACATATATATATAATTTCAACCATTTATTGTATTTAAATGCCAATTGAAATATATTCATGTAATAGTCAAATAGCATCTGTGCACCTATGTGTGAATGTATGTGTTGTATATGGGAACATAGATATAAATCATAATGTAATAAATTGAAGTTTTTTTATACTGGACACACTTTTCTACCCACCACAGCCAGTGCCATTTGCTCTGCAAACGACACCAAATGTAAAGTTAGGGAAGCTTACTACATCATAAGTGACCCATCATCAATCAACAGAAGAGGGGCCTGCTTTTCCCTATCTTGAAAATGGTCCATGTAACATCTGCATATAAACTTGCATAAAATTTGCATTGATATTATAGTTATCAATTGAACACAGTCACCATGAATATGTGACTATAAACTGTACTGAAAGTGCTTGGTGGTAAATTTTAATAGTTTCATAGACAATTAATAGCTTCATTATCTGTGCACAGTCATTATTGAAGGTCAATTAAAATATATTCTCATAATAATAAAATGACATCTGTGCACCTATATATGTGTTGTGTGTAAACCTGTTAAAACATATGTGTAAATCACAATGTAATAAATCAAATTTTGATTTTATGTTTATCAACACATATATGTAAAATTTAATCATTTTTATTATTATTAAATGTCAATTCAAACACGTTCATTTTTAGATCAAGTCATTGTGCCTGTGTGCTGAGTGGGTTTTAGATAAACCTAGTGGAACATATATGTAAACCATAATGGCAACTTGAGTTTTGTATGAAAGAAGTTTTGTATAATATTCATTGTGAATCACAATGTAATAATTTTTTATTGGATGTTAATCAAAATCAGAAGGCTTCTAAATGTAGAACCATATTCTAAAGACCTTAATTTTATTTTAACTGTTAATAAAGTTGTATTCAATTGTTAAACATTGTATTCCATCATCTCTTGGTCACCATAACAGTAATAGAACTTGTGTTCTTCTGAGCTAGATTCATGTGTAATGGTCTGATATATAAAAAGGGATGTATTTTTAATGCAGCGGCATTCAGTTGATGAGAATCCTGTTTTGGTGCAAAGAGTATATTCTTCAAAGCCTATGCGCTACATTTTAGCTTAGTTTAATATTTATTAGAATTTAAGTTTATAGTTGGTCAGTACATTAATGGTACTAAGTGGCATGAACATTGATGATGATCAGCATGCTTTAATATCCTAGAAATATTGTTTGGATTTTTATGTATTCTGATGGATGAGCACTTAAGATGGTGCATTCAAATTAAGGTTTAAATAATTGCCCCAAGCTGGCAATGGCTCAATAGTTAACCTGGTATATTGAAGACCCATTTCCAATCCAGGCACCAGATTGACTGTTGATTTTATTTGATTCTTGATCATTTGTGATGATGGTTGATTATTACTTTTACTTATTGATAATGCTGGTGGATTTATAGTTAATCATGGTTGCTTTAAGGAGTTAACTGGGCTGATCTTTGAGAGGTTTTATGATCTCATATTCTCTTTAATAGATAAAAATCACTTATATATTTTTGTGATATCAAACATTACTTTGATATCATACTTTGTAATAATATCCTACTTAATTACTCTAAACATCTCATATCCTACTTAATTACTTTAAATATCCCACATCATTACTTAATATCTCTTTTTTTATATAACCCTTGAATATCTTACTTAAATTTTGAATATTATATCTAACATTACTTGTATTTTAAAAATTTATATGAAATTTCATTATTTGAAATATTTTGTAACTTGGATTTGAAATGTTTGCCATCCCTCTATGTTCACTCAATTACACCATCCTGTTATAAGATTATTATTTTAAAACTTCTTCAGGTATATCATCATAAACTGCCATAACTCTAACTCCTAGTCGTCAGACTTTTCCAATTTTAAGATTCAAAGAACTGTTTGGAAGTTACCAAGCTTGATATTTTCATTTAAATCTAAATGGTTATATCATTAAATGATGTCATTTTAATTCTTGTATCTCAAAAGATGATCAAAATACCTGTTCAAAATATCATTGTTCTCATATAAGAGAGCATCATTTCAAGATTTAATGGCACTGTTTCTCAAGTCCTTATGCTGTTTTGGAGAGTATCAAAATAAATTTATTATACAGAGGTAAAATTCACCCTGCAGTAGCACCACTCAGTGCAAGCCAGAGTAATCAATGGATGCAGGAAGATTTGTGCATTAGTGCCTACATCATCCAATATTCGCAGACTAGTTTCTAGCTTGTGGATTTCACCAGTGAGAAGCCTTGAATCTGAAAGCACTGCACCTAGATCTTAGGATCTAATGCAACCCTCCAGCAGCTGCCTTTTACTTTTTAGCTAACTACAAAGCTTTGAGTCCAAAATGAAAACACAATAATGTTTTCAATTCAAGCTCATTAGATTGTATAGATGTATAGATCTGAACTCGGTTCAGCATCCATACTTTTTATAGTTAGCTAATATGGTAAAAGGTGGCTGCTGGAGGGTTGCATTAGGTCCTAAGTTTAATCTAGGTGCAGTGCTATCATATCCATGGCTCTTCATTGATGAAATCAACACACTAGAAACTTGTTTGGGGATTTTGAATGAGTAAGCACTAAATAGGAGTTTTGTGCACAAATCTTTTGGCATTCATTGGTCACTCTGGCTTGCACTGAGTGTTGCTATTATATGGGGAGTTTTGCTTCTGAGTAAACAGCTTGTGTATGCATAAAAATGGTGATCATGTGGTGTTTAGTGGTTTAAGGGTGTGTATACTTTATAAAATATGACTTTCTGAGCCATACTGTACACTTTACTTCAGATTCTTTTGCTGTGTTCTTATCAAGTCATACCAATTCTGTGTGATCTGAGTTTTAAGTTTTATAGTATGCACAGGAATATGCTGTTTCATGTTCTGCTATGCACATGACAGATGATTGTTGGGTTATTGCATCCATCCAGTCTGGATTGCTTGGTATAGTGCTGCTTCTTATCTGTATTATTCCACATGCTAGTGAGTTCTGCTATAAGTAAATCTGGCTCTTAAACACTCCATTGAACTTTACTGCACTTTTGTCCACTCCTGTTCACTTCTGCTATCATTCCATCGGCTATTGCTAAGGTTGAACACTAAGCACATAATCTAACATATATATGAACATACAATGTAAAAGATTAGTACTATGGGTTATCTTAATATCCTTCAGTGTTGAGATAGACCTGCCTAACTCTCCAATGCAATGCATGGCTGTATGTCTTCACATCTAGGCTGAGCCTTTTACTATGCTGCTCCAATGATCAGCTTGTACAGCATAGTTAGGCTATGCTCTGCCTCTTTTGTTTCTGTCTTGTCTGACATGTTTTCCTCTACTTTCTTCATATCATCATGCATCTTTGTGTTCAGTGCTTTGCATCTGCAGTGATCCATATTTTCATTCCATGCATTCTCTCCATGTTCTTTCTGCATTTTGAATATTCACTCTATTAGAGAGTATTTGTATTCTCTGAATCACATTGATTGCATTCCGTTGCAATAATTGGTACCTTGCTCATAGCTAATATTCCTTTTTTACATGACATTTCTTCATGAATTGCATTCCCACATATATAACATTCATTCATTTATAACATTTCTCCATATATAACATTCCTCTTCTTTAGTTTCCATTAATTACTTAATGTTTCTCACTACCCTTGGGTAGAAACTATCTATTTATCATGGTATCTTCTGAGAATATATCCAACCCAACTCCATTTCAATATATTGAATCTTTTAATGAAATCTGTTACACCTTTTATTCTTCAATGTATGTTGTTTGTTTTCAGTCTCTTCTTGTTACTCCAAATATAGATTTATCTATGTTTCATTGAATAGTTTGACATTTTTTATTGCCCTTTTATTAAGGATTCAAGTCCTTATCCATATGTAAGAACTGATAAAACGTTTATTAAAAGCCATCCATTTCAAATAAGGCAATCCATCTATGATTAATTAATCTATTATGTTTATTTATTTTTCTGAGAGAATCTGTTGAACATTAGTTTAGTCTTTTTAACATTTACCTTTAGACTACTTTCTTCTGATGACTCTTACATTTCCTGCAATTCTGATTGCTTTATTTAATTAAAAAATACACCACTTCATCAGGTAGATGACAAAATCTATTTATTTTTACTGCCTTAGTTTCATACTTTAATCAACAAAAGACTCTTTGTAAAACTGCAGTAAAAAGTTTTGGAGGTATTAAATCATCCTATTACTATCGTACACTCTTCTCACTATTAACCTCTTTAGAATTTCCATATCATCTATTCACCCCTGATGCATTTGATAACTATTTTTCAGACCATGACATCTTGAGTCTGTAAATTGATGATGCAGTGCTTCAATCACTCTAATTGCCTTTTCATGATCTACAAATCCAAAGCAAAATGGCATCTTGTATTCCTTGGTCCTTTCTATAATCTCTTTCAATATTTGAAAATACTTATTATGCTAAAACCACTTTTAAATCCATATTGTTCTTGTGGTTGATTAGAATCCAATATTAGCTGTAGATATCTTGGTTAAAATATTTTATAGACATCTGATAGATGACTGACAGGTCTGTAATTTCTATTTTCTTTATCACCTTTTTTAAATATCAATATTAGTTCCACATTTTTCCAGTCATCTGGTATGTCTTTACCATTTAAACATTTGAGATATATATAACATTGCCAACAATTTCTACTTTTTTCATCTGCTTCTTTTAAAATGTCAATAATAATTCACTTGTTTCCTGGAGTTCCCCCCATCGTAGATTCAATTGCATGTCTGATTTTTTTCATTTGAAATGCTAGGCCATTCAGAAGATATAATCTACATTTTGAATTATAAGTGCCAACTAACGTAGCCCACATCTTTGACACCATCCATTTTAGATACCTACAGTAATGATTATTACTAATCATTTACTAAACTAGAGATTGTCTCTAGCACAGATATAAACTTCAAAACTCAATTAAAAATTAGTATATCTAATGTTTTAAAATTAAACACCTGAACATGTGGGTTTATTCACATTTCTTTTTTTCCCACGTGTAATATCTTTATAGATATAAAAATTTAAAAGAATATGTAGTAATATTGAGGTAATTTAATATATTTTTAAAGATATAATCTGTATGTGATACTTTGTTTCCCTTTTATTATTATTATTATTATTATTATTATTATTATATACTTTTTTATAGAACTTCTCCGCATGTTTTACAATATCTCTCTTCTAAGTAATAGTTCTACCTCTTCTTATAGCAGAAATAACTTTCCTTCCAATAGCAAAATGTTGGCTTGTACTTTTAAGATTTTGATTATTTTCTTCAGATATCTTTGTCATTTCACAAATATATTTTCTTATTATCAATATTAATTCTTTTTTGTACCATTTTACAAAATTCTAAATATTCACTTCTTCTTAATAGATCATTTTAAAAAAATAATCCCTTTTCTTTCTTCATACATTGTTTTATGTCAGTAGAAAATTTAATTATAAACTACTGCGTTTTTGTATCAGGCATCTTTCTTGAAGATTTTAAAAATGTATTGATTACCTTCTTATTGATTTAAGTCAAGTTTGAAGCATCTTCAAAGTCTATTAATATTTTAAAATGGTTTTCAAATTATAATTTAAATCCGTTTCAAGTTTAGGCTTTACAGATGCTTCAGAACAGCTTTCCATGATCATACCACACTATGAGGAATTCTAACGTCTACAAAGCCTAAACTTGAAATGATGAAAAGAAAAAACTGCATATATGAAATACCATGTGAATGTGGAAGAATGTATATTGGTGAGACCAATCATCCCATTGAAAACACTTGCAAGAATACAAACTGATGATTAGAAGAGAGAAAACAGATGTGTCTAAGATAGAAAACCATGAATGTACCAATGAACATACAATTGGGAAAATACAAAAATATTGGATAGAGAAGAAAAGGTATAAAAAAGATAATTTAAAGAAGCTGCTCACATGAGAATGGCAAAAAATCTTGTAAGCCAACCTAGTGTGACTATACATAATGTATGAAAACAACTAATCAACTTTGCCCTTAAGAAAAAGTGGAGAAATCAGAAGAAATCCCATAGATAAGTATATGAAATTTCTACAGACTGTTGCCTTTGGCAGGATGGCTCAGTTGGTTAGAGCATTGCTTTAAAATTCAATACTTAAGAATATAAGGGTCCAGGTTCAAATCCCATGCTAGTACTGTGGTTGGTCAAGTCAGAAACACCTGAAGAAGTGGGGTGAATAATACTTCTCAAAACATTGTGGATATACTAACCTGTGTGCCATTACTAACAACTGAATGCATTTGGAATATTTAAATAAAGTTCAATTTTTCTAAAGACATTCAATACTCATATTAGATGATGGAAATAGTCCAATATATAAATACTGGCTTTTTAATTTTTCTAGTTTTGTATCACTAGTCAGTGATTACACCCTCATTACAATCTTGAAATACATATTCCATTAGACAAAACATAATCCAATTCTGCTATATCTTCATTTTAATACTTCCATGTTTATTTCCAGTTGAACCTTTTTCTCAAAAAAAAAAATTATAATATAAAGTTTTCTCCAGTTCTCTGCAAAATCCACAACTCACAAATGGTCTTATTTCTATCATCATAAACAAATTTGTCCACAGTACTTTTATCATTCAAACATTTACCAGTTCTAGCATTAAAGTCTCCCATGACTATTAAGAAATGTTCTGCAGTCTGATCAAAACCATTTTGCACATCCATATAAAAATCTTCTACTTCTTCATCACTATAAGAATTTGTTGAAGCATAAAGTTGAATCATCTACATTTGGTATCTGCTATTAAGTACAATAACTAATCTTCCCATTCTGTCTGATACACTATCAATCTCCACAATGTTGTTCTTCCACTTTTTATTTATAATAAATCCCATTCCACTTGTGCTTCAAATATTTATCCTTTATCATAAAGTATGTAACTATTTTTTAAATCAATTACCTTTTCAGTTTTTCTTCTAACTTCACAAAGTCCAACAATGTTCCATTTAATATTTGATAGTTCTTTTTTCCAGTTTAATGTAATCTTCCTTTATTTGAAAACTATCTGGAGTTGTAGATACATTTGGGTTTGCAATCAGGAGATTTTTTAGCACCATCCATCTTTAGCCCCCAATTGCTACTTTGGCTGGTGATTTAATTGCATCTTGGAATTAATGGCCATAATTTAGTTTCTGTTATGATTAAATATCAATAAAAACATTCACACACATGTTCACCCCACCTTCAGAAAACTCATCTGATATTTCTGTTAAGAACCATCAGAAGATTGAAAACAAAAACTTTGGTTGTTTGTTGATCTTAAACTCAGAGATAAAAGGCCAATAAACTCATCACAGATGGGTAATGCATGTTGGTGAGCAGCTCATTCATGTCCGTGTACTATATGAGTAACCACATAATAATAACAGCTCAATGTCAAGCACAGATGGAGTGAACATTATGAATTTGCCCTGCTCAGTCTCTTTAGGGCCTCCGAGAGGAATCAAATTGTCCCCTTTCACTTAAAACCAAATCCTTTCTTAAGCACAAGATCACATTATATTATTTAGTTAATTGTTTGAAAATATTTTATTTCTTTGTCTAAATACAATATAATAATGATTCAAACACAATTGACATAAAACAACTATATAAAAATAAATATTTTCTTTATTATTGAATCGGTTTTTGCCCTATATTCGGGCCTTAAACCGATTCAATAATAAAGAAAATATTTATTTTAATATAGTTGTTTTATTTCAATTGTGTCGGAATCGTTATTAATTATTTGAAAACAACATTATAGACAAATTTATGGTTTGTCCATTGTTAAGAAATAAAATAGAAGGAAATATGCTGATTTCTAATTTTAAAAAGGAATTATATTAAAAGTTATTTTTAATTTTTTTATGCATTCATAGAATTTTTGGTGATTTAATTAAATTAGTAACGTTGCGTTTTGTTAGATTTTTTTTTTTTTTACAGAGTTATAAAAGAAATGTAAATTATAATTAATTAATAACTTTATTAAATTTTTAAAATTCCATTTTAATTTTTTTTAAAAAAAAAACAACACTATATAGTATTAATGAATAATATTTCCGTAGTATAATTTTAACTATACAACTCACGTTAATGATTACGCATTTCCATAAGATATTAAAAACAAATATAAACCAGTCCCTACCTTGCATAAGAGCGGTGTAGTGAAAATCACCCTACAGAAATATTATTCATTAAGTGGATAATCTCTAGTCTAATGAATAACTAATAAAAAATATTAATATACTTTTTTAAGTGATTTGTGTCAATGTGTGAGGACAGTACTTTTGATACATCATTTAAACTGTAGTAATCAACTATCTATATATACTGAATAGTGATAAATATATGTGTAAGTGATTGTGATCTGGTCTAACTGATGAGTACTGGTTCAGCATGAAATGTGCATCTCGGGGACTATACAACTTTTTCATGTCTTTGGTAATGTGTTTAGATTATACGCCTCCCCATTGTGATAAAAAGGGATAGAAACCATTCTCTATCTTACATGAGAGTGGTGTGGTGAAAATAACATTACAGAAATATTTTCATTAAGCGGATAATTTCTAGTCTAATGAATGACTAATAAAAATTATTAATATACTTCCAGCAAGTGATTTGCATCAAAGTTGTGAGGGGCAGTGAGTTTGACACATCAATTAATCTATAGTAATTGACTATCTATCTATACATACTGAAAAATGATAAAAATATATGCATCTAGGCCGACCCATGAATGCAGAATGAAATGTGAATCTTGGGGATCATAGATCTTTTTTTATCTGACTTTGGAAGCATATTTATGATTACACTACTCCACAAGGTGTTAAAAGCAGATAGAAAACAGTCAACATCAAAGCATATTTATGGTTACACTACTCCACAAGGTGTTAAAAGCAGACAGAAAACAGTCAACATCACATGATTACCGTTTCTTATGCTTGCTCAAAATTGTTATTAAAACAGGCAAATCTCTCCATACCATAGTGCCACTCAGTGCAAGCCAGAGTCATCAATAGATGCCAGAAGGCTTGTGCATAAAATCCCGATCTAGTGCGTACTCATTCAATATCCCCAGACTAGTTTCTGGCTTGTGACCTTCGTCAGTGAGAAGCTTTGGATCTGAGAGCACTGCATGGAGAGTTTTGCCTGTTTTAATAATAGAAACCAGTCCCTACCTTACATGAAAGTGGTGTAGTCAAAGTTACACTACAGAAATATTATTAATTAAGTGGTTAATTTCTAGTCTAATTAATGACTAATACAAATTATTTATGTAGTAATAACTTTATCATTAAGATGTAATAAATTAAATACTAATATTGCTTCATATATAGAGAAAATATTTTTAAAAAAAATAATATTCAAATGGCTTTATTGTTCAAGAGTTCATAAAAGACTGAAGTTTGATCAGCCGTAGAGTCAGTACTGGAATTGAACCTAAAACCTCGCATTTTAGAGTCTAATACTTTAACACAATACTAAAATGCAGAGGGGAAGGAAATTAGTGAACACATAAAATTTACTCTAATTTTTTTGAATATTTGTATCTACGGTTATATCCAATATTTTTAATATTTTAAACATAGTGAGAAACTCTTTGTACAGTAAGCACCACCTAGTACAAGCCATAACAACCAATGGATCATGTGATGTTTAGTGGTTGTAATATTTTCTTTGTATATGAAGGGTTGATTAGTATTATGTCTGTGAAACCAAAAATAATATCCTTTTATATTAAGAAACACTTATTAAATCATAATTATATATTTATTTCAATAATATTTAAAGATATCCTCACAAATAAAAAACATTTGGCAAAAAATCTTGCTGATGATGTTAATTTAATTAAGCGACAGATAGATGAAATCCGAGAAAAACTTCAAGAGAAAGAAGCAGAGCGGAAAGAGTTAGGAAGTTATTATAGTGAAGATGGTAGCGTGATTATTGATGAAAAGGAATATCAAATGATATGTCAAGTAAAAGAGCTGAAGGATTTGTACTTGAAAAAGTTTGAAAATTTACAAAATGTGCGTTCAGAGTTGCAGTATTGTCAGAAAATGGTCAATCGATCTCGAGAAAAGCTGTTGGCAGGTATAGTATTTAATTTTTTATTTATTTGTATTTTAATAGTATTAATTACTAAATTAATTAAATTTACAAGTTTATAACTTTAATTGTTATATTGCACAATTATTTTTCTTTTTAAATAATGAAAGGAATTCTGAAGAAGTCTGTCAGATAGTCAAAACTGCAAGTCTGGAATAAATAAAATATCACATTTACGTTGTATACGATGCATATAAAAATGTATTATTGTTGTTTATATTGCATGGGGTCTGAAGAAAACTTCAGATGGTCAAAACTGCTGGATATTTTCGAAGATTCGATATTATCAAATATCACTTATGTTGTGTACGATGCATATAAAATATATTATTGTTGTTTATATTGCATGGGTTCTGAAGAAGACTGTCAGACAGTCAAAACTTCTGGCTGTTTTCGAAGATTCGAAATAATAAAGTATCACTTTTATGTTGTGTACGATGCATATAAAAATATATTATTGTTGTTTATATTGCATGGGATTCTGAAGAAGACTGTCAGACAGTCAAAACTGCTGACTATTTTCGAAGATTCAAAATAATAAATTAACACATTTATGTTGTGTACGATGCATATAAAAATATATTATTGTTGTTTATATTGCATGGGATTCTACGATGCATATAAAAATATATTATTGTTGTTTATATTGCATGGGGTTCTGAAGAAGACTGTCAGATAGTCAAAACTGCTGGCTATTTTTGAAGATTCGATATTACCAACTATCACATTTATGTTGTGTACGATGCATATAAAAATATATTGTTGTTTATATTGCATATGGGTTCTGAAGAAGACTGTCAGACAGTCAAAATTTCTGGCTGTTTTTGAAGATTCGAAATAATAAAGTATCACTTTTATGTTGTGTACGATGCATATAAAAATATATTATTGTTGTTTATATTGCATGGGGTCTGAAGAAAACTTCAGATGGTCAAAACTGCTGGATATTTTCGAAGATTCGATATTATCAAATATCACTTATGTTGTGTACGATGCATATAAAATATATTATTGTTGTTTATATTGCATGGGTTCTGAAGAAGACTGTCAGACAGTCAAAACTTCTGGCTGTTTTCGAAGATTTGAAATAATAAAGTATCACTTTTATGTTATGTACAATGCATATAAAAATATATTATTGTTGTTTATATTGCATGGGGTTTTCAAGAAGACTGTTGGGCAGAAAAATGTGTTCTTTTTGTTTATTTATATTAGTGAAATAGACTTGTTGGAAAAAATTAGTATTTTTGTAATTGCCCAAACTTACAATATTGTTCATTTGATCAATACTTAACTATTAACAGAAGCTTCATTTTTCCAAGCAGAAACTTCAATTATTTTCTCATGTTTTCTTAAATTAAGAACAGCCTTACTCATTCGGCTAGCAAAATATGAAGCTATTTTTTAAACAAAACCATTTCTCATATTAATGCATTCTTGGATTACTGATGAAAATGTTTGTTGAAAACATGCATTTGTTCTCCTTCGTTCACTAATAAAAACTGCAGCATCTAAGACTTTTTGATCTTAATATGTACTGTAAGACATGCATGTGCACATATCAATACCAATCATTTTATTGCAGAAATCCCATTAATA
The DNA here is from genome assembly GCA_028023455.1 of Epiperipatus broadwayi. Taxonomy (NCBI): domain Eukaryota; kingdom Metazoa; phylum Onychophora; class Udeonychophora; order Euonychophora; family Peripatidae; genus Epiperipatus; species Epiperipatus broadwayi. Next base: position 56,549 of record JAQFVV010000172.1, read on the forward strand.
GGGAACAAGTTCTGTGTTAAAGTTAAGCAATATGGGATCGAGAATGATAGTTGTGATTAATGTGCCACATTTTTAAACCTCCGAGTGTGATAGTATTTATTACATAATAGTTCAGATTTACATATGTTTGTTTATATGCATAACAAAGCGATTCTTTTGTTTTTATAACCTAAATATGAGTTCACTTTATGCAGAAGAGGAAACGTATGCGAATTCGAATTGCAAATACAAATGAAAGGAAAAATCTATGTGATTACGTAGTAGTTAAGTTTTTGACCAAACGTTTTAGACAATCCTACATAAGATGTCTAAAGACTCATATAAATCAATAGCACAATTACTTTCATGAAGATTTCTCTAAACACAAACTTAAATATGGCAACATTAGGCCCAGTATCTGATATATAACTGAAGATGAACTGAATCTATAATAACATTTTTTAATTAAATGGTATAGTTAATATTGAGAGTTGGGGTACTGGGAGTTGGTGTATTTAAACATGTTTGTTCCTTTTTTTTCATATGTCAAATGCATTGACCAGGAAGCGAACCCAGGTCAGCTGCTTGGAAGGCAGCTATGCTAACCACTAGGCCACCAACGCTTGACATGTTTGTTCCTTGTGTTGTTTTGCACAGTAGATTATACACTTTATTAATAACCCAATTTATTATTAATGTGTTATAGTAATGTATTATCAAAATATCACTGTATCCATTGACTATGAAGGCTTGCACTTGGTGGCACTACTGCATGGAGAATTTGGTACTCTTAATAATGTATTATATGTTCCCATACTAATTAGATTATTGTGAACATGAGATTAGTATGTGATTTTAGGGAGCAAACCATTCAGTCTGACGCTGTGAATAAATAACTCTTGATACGTTTAGTAAGAGATTGAGAATAAAATGGCTTCCGATGTTTATAAACGAAAATTCAGAGTTAACATATCTACCAGATGAAAATATGATATTAATAAATCTTAAATTAATAATCATTTTTCGGGGATAGACACTATTCCATTTTTGATAACCTTGTTTTAATAATTGAATGGAAGTTAATAATCGTAAATATGAAATTAGCATAACTCATTATAAATATAATTAATGAAGCCAATTACACACCTTCAAAGATTTATTCCAATACTTTTTCACCATACTACACTCCAAAAAAGAAATATGCAATATTTCATGCTACAATAATGCCATCTAGTGAAAACCATATGAATTAATGAATGTTAGAAGGCGAGTCCATCAAAATTCCTATCTAGTGCCTACTCATTCAATATCCCCATATTAGTTTCTAGCTCACAGCTTTCAGCAGTGAAGAGCTTTGGATCTGGGAGCACTGCATCTGGACCTTTGAATATAATGCAGCCCACCAGCAGCCATTTTTAATATTTTTAATTAAACTATAAAGTTATGCAGTCAAATTGAAAATGCAATAATGTTTTCAATCCAAGCTAATCTGCATGTATAGTCATACAGATCTGAACCTAGTTCAGTATTTATATATTTTGCTACCTTTGGTTTTTTAATAACCACACTCACCAATGTCCCTTGGCTAGGATTGGTATTAAGTGACTATAACATGACCACCATTTCTTATGCTTATACAATTTTAGTACACTTTCTCCATACAGTATTACTATCTAGTGCAAGCCATAGTAATCAATAGATACTATGCATCAAAATCTCTATCTAGTACCTACTCATCTAATATCCCCAGAATAGTTTATGATTTGTTTTCATCAGTGAGGATCCTTGGATCTGAGGGTACTACACCTAGACTTTGGATCTAATGCATTCCTCCAGCAGCCACCGTTTACCTTTTTTCATTAACTGTAAAGCTATTAGGCCAAATTGAAAACATGTTTTCAATCCAAGCTAATTTGCTTGTATAATCATACAAATCTAAACCTAATTCAGTATATATACATATTTTTCTTTGGGTGTTTAGTAACCATGGTTAAGAACATCCTTTGGCTAAGATTGGTACTAAGCTGCTATAACATCTCATAACCACCATTTCTTATGTGTATACAATTAGTTAGCTCTATATCAACTTTCTCTATATAGTACTGCCACCTAATGCAGATCATAGTAATCAATGGATGCTAGAAGGTTACTGCATCAAAATTCCTATCTAATGCCTATGCATCCGATATTCCCAGAGTAGTTTCCACTTTATGGCTTTCATCAGTGAGGAACCTTTGATCTGACAGCACTGCACCTAAATCTTTGGATGTAACATACCTCTTCGGCAGCCACATTTATCACATTTTAGTTAACAATAAAGCTACGAGACCAAACTAAAAACACTATAAACTTAATATATGTTTGATGCAGAGCATACCTTTTTGAGAGTATATGTTTCCTTTTGGAAAGATATGCTCTGTGCCAAACGTGCATTAAGGTTATAGTTAATGTCCTAAATATTTTATTTATGTAAGATGTGATATAATTGCAACATCATGTAACTGTCTCTCTCTATATATAACATGATTGTAATTTGTCCTGCAATTGTCAAGCATCGGTGGTTGAGAGGTCAGTGATGGCTGCTTTACAATCAGTTGTCCCGGGATAGCGGGTTCGCTTCCCGGCTGATGCTATGACACAAAATTTGACCTACAATGATTAAATTTCCTGCACTCAAACTTTTCATGCCATCTACTTTAGATATATTCATTTATTTCTAATTTTTTAACTTGGGTTAGAGATTATATATAGCGTCAAAGCTGTGAGAAGATCAAATTGTAGTAATGCAATATTAATAACAGTTTGTAAAATCATGCAGGCATACAAGGGTTTGGACTGAGTCAACGGATGAGTACTGCCTCAGCCAAAAATACATTTTTGGGATCTTTTTTTTTCTGATGTCTTTATTAAAATGTTTCAAGAGTGGGTGGTGGAAAGGAAGTGTTATATATATGTAATAAAATACCATTGGTTTTATACCAATACTGACAGGAAAATGTGCATATAGTTGTTAAAAAACTAAGGACACTATAATATGTAGATACCAAACTGGTTTTAGATTTATACGACTATACAAGTATATAGATCTTGATTAAAAATATGTTTTTCAAATTGAGAATAGTAGTTTGATTGTAAAACATAGAAATTAAAAATGGCTGCTAGAGAAGAAGTGTCTACATCCAAATTGTCCAAGTGCTCTGTTCCCAGATCCAAAAGGTCCTCATTGACAAAAGCCATAAGTTAGAAATTAGTCTGGAAATATTGGGTAGGACAGCATTGGATAGGGATTTATTAAGCATTATCTTCTGGCATCTATTGGTTAGTAAAACTTACACTAGGTGGCGTAAAGGTGATAAGGAACAAAATACAATACACAGCTCTTAATTAATCAGAGGACTGGTAATCAACAGAAGCTACAACTAAATAATGTTATACAAAAGTTAAACATTAAAAATTGAATACATATCTGATAAAGCAAAACGTTGTTATAAGTTAGTAATATTTTTATATAGCGAAAGTTTAACCAATCATGTTCTAAGAATTTGTAATAATTATCTTATTTTTTTAAAAAAAAATTAATTACATTTTTTTATTAAAACTGTACAAAAACTTTTAAATAAAACTTTTTAATTGATTAGTTCTTTCATTTTCAATTTTACTTATTTAAAAAAAAAACTTTAATTATTTTCTTATCAAAACCTTAAATAATACTTTTTAATAGTTAATTCATAAAAAAAAAAAAAAATACTAATTTATTCATTAATTTAAAAAAAAGTATATATGTCTGTGCAAAACGTGTGTGTGTGCAAATACATATATAAATCTATGTATACTAAAAATTGTACGTGTATCAAAAAATATTGTGTATCTATATTAAATCCTAAATAACAATAGGCAACCTCTTTTTCTAGTGCCTACTAATCTAATATTCCCAGATTAGTTTCCAGCTCGTGAACTCCTGATCTAGATCTGAGAGCATTGCATCTAGATCTTAGCATCTCAGATACCGGGCTTCTCACTGATGAAGGCCACAAGGAAAAAACCAATCTGAGGTATAGGATTGGTAAACACTAGATAGAGATTTTATGCACAAACTTTCTTGCATCCGTTGATTACTAAGGTTTGCACTGGGTGGCACTAATGTATGGAAAAAATATGGATGAGTTAGTCTGCAAGTTATGTAAGGAAGGCATAGAAAATATTAGGCACCTGTTAATTGAATGTAAATGCCTGTAAACAGAAAGGGTACAAATAATGAAGTTGTGGGAGAATAAATATAAACAAAGTGATTATACAAAAAGTGGGTCCTTGGTTTTTATGCTGGGTTTGGGGGAAAATAAGGGGGATTTAGATATAAAGGTCATAGTTTTGACAAAGATTATGTTGTGGAAATGGAATGAAGCACAATAGAGAAGAATATGGGAAAACATTGAATGGGGAATGGAAAGGGAAAGGAAAGTGGCCAACAGGTTTGTCTGGGTATTGTAGCTGAGAGATTCCTGACTCCAATAAAGAAGCCACAGTGCATCACATCCCTGTTATTACCAGCTTACGTAAGCATAAGAAATAATGATCATGTGATGTTTTGGTGGTTTTAAATCTCAAATATAAGAAAAATGCATCATCGAGATGCAAATTAAATAATAAACAATAATTAATGAAAAATAATTAAAAAATAATGCATTAGGAAACTAGGTAATTTAAGGATGTACTAATGCATCTGTCCATGTTGTACCATGTGGGTGTAAGGTTCTACATTTATAAATTAAAAAACGTTCTGTTTTCTTTCTTTTGTGGAGGAAAAGTTGTTTTGTAATACAACCATTCTTAAATCACCTAGCTTAGATATATAGATGATATCTTTATGGTTTGGCCATATAATGAAAAGGAACTTCACACTTTCATAGATTACATGAATTTTAATAAAAATATACAGTGTACAATGAAGTTTTCTAAAACATTTACTCATTTTTTTAATGTTAAAATTATTTACAATAATAAAATTCTTAGAACTAATATAACATTCTAATTATTTATTAAGGACACAGGCAGAATGTAATTAGAAAGAGAAAGGTTTTAACTTTTTTCCATGTGCACCTTAAATGTTTGTATAATAACCAAACAAAGTAGTTTTGACTATAGAGGGAGCTCTCAAACCTCAACACAAGATAATTACTTTATAAAGATAAGAGCGATTGTCTTTAATTGAAATTCTTACTTATATAGGCCAAGCATCTTGATTTGAGAGTGTGAAGATATTATTCACTTCACTTTTAAATCCACTATTTGTTTTGACACATTTACTAACACAAATTCTTGTGATTTACAAGGAATTAACATTACGGTCTTTTTAATGGAAATATAGAAAATTATGTAACATTCTAATTATTTATCGAGTGCACAGTCAGTATGTAATTAGAAAGAGAAAGGCTTTAACCTTTTTCCACATGTGCCTTAAATGTTATATTTATAAAGTCTATATCTTGTGTTGAGATTTGAGAGGTTCCTCTATAGTCAAAAACAAAATTGTTTGATTATTACACAAACGTTTAAGGCAGGTTAAAGCATTTCTCTTTTTAACTAGAACTAATATATGTAACAAATTGATTGACCACCATTTCCATCTGCATTTTCATAGTAACCTTCCTAAGCATTTAAAGATTAATATCCCCTACTGTTAATTAGAAGAATTTACCACAATGATGATTTTTTTCAACAAAATAACAATGTTTTATATAGAAAATGTAGAAATATAAAATATCCTAAGATACTATTGCAAAAACCAATAATAAAATCTTCGAAAGTCGATAATAAATAATTTATTCTTTCTAAAAAAACTGTAGTCAATTAGAAGAGCCGCTACTAGAACTTAATTTTAATTATGATTTACCCAATATTAACTACATTCTGCAAACACATTTTAACATCTTAAATTTCATAGATTATCTAAAATCTATTTACCCCAAGCTGCCTAAAGTTGTTCATCGAAAATGTCGAACACTTAAAGATTGAATTATTAAAATACATTTTAATACTAATTCTATATGTCACAAAAAAGATGTTTTTCATATGGAGATAAAAGATGTTTTACATACAAAATGTTGGAAAGTAATAACGTTTTTGATTTAAATGGTAATTTCACAATTACATCAAATATAAAAGTGTAAATGTAATATATTTAATAAATGTAACTAAACCTACCATAGCCTTTATTTTTTTGTAACATTTTATAAAAATACAATTTGTCCATCTTACTTCAAACAGTTTTTAACAAAAACTTGTGCATTGTTATATACACACAAAATCTGATGTTTTGACCATCCTGCAGTCTTCCTCAGAGCCACTTCCTATTTCAATTTTTAAAAAAATTTCAAAATTGAATTAGGAATGGCTCCGAGGAAGACTGCAGAATAGTCAAAATGTCAGATTGTGTGTGTGTGCATATATGTACAATAAAAAAGATTTTGCTAAAAAGTGTTTGAAGTAAAATGGACAAATTGTATTTACATTTAATAAATGACCAAATACATGAAAAAGATGAACAATCCCTGAGATGCATATTCCATTTTGAACCAGCACTCATCAGTTGGCCCAGACCACAATCTCTTGCACATATCTTTATCATTTTTCAGTATATATAGGCAGCAAATTTCTACAGTTGAATTGATAAGTGTCAAATTTACTGCCTTCAAAACTTTGACACAAACTACTTGATGGAAATATATTAATAATGTTTTTATTAGTTATTCATTACACTAAAGATTATATACTTAATGAATTAGTCTAATGAATGATTAATAAAAATTAATATATTTCTATCAAGTAGTTTATGTCAAAATGGTGAGGGTAATAAGTTTGACACCAATTAAACTGTAGTAATTGGCCACCTATACATACTGAACAATGATAAAGATATGTGTAAGAGATTGTGGTCTGGGCCAACTGATGAGTGCTGGTTCAGCATGAAATGTCTAACTTGGAGTCTTTTTTTTCTTCACATCTTTGGTCATATGTTTATGAATACACCTCCCTCCCCAATTCACAAGGTGTTAAAAGCTGATAGAAACGTGTCCCTACCTTATTCGAGCATAGTATAGTGACAAATATACTACAGAAATATTATTGTTAATAGGATTTTTATATTTTTGTACACATTTTTTTGCACTGACACATATATATTGAAAAAGTTTTTTAATTAATGAATTAATTATCATTAATATTTTTTAATGAATTAACAAACTATTTAAAAACGTTTTATTTAAAAGTTTTTATAAAGTTTTGATAAGAAAATAATTAGGACTTTTTTAGAAAAAAATAACTAAAGATATTTATTACAAAGGATTAATGGAGTATCAGATAATCTCTCTCTATATAAAAAAGATTATTACCTTGTAAATTAGTTTTTTTGCTTTATCTGATATGGAATTAATTTTTAATGTTTAATTTTTATAAAGCATAATTTAGCTGTATTTGCTGATGAAGACCGATCCTTTGGTTGAAACATTAAAACAGATGTGGACAAAGAATTGTAATTTATTCTTTATTTGTATCTTTCTCTTAATTAGTTTATATATCTTTTATTGTTTTCGTATATATGAGGCTGAATCAAAACTTATCTGCATTTTGGTTATATTAAAACTCCCATTGGTAACGCTGTGCTTTCCATATGAGATTGCTCTCTCCCCAGTCACTGCTGTACAGATTTGAGTGTTTATGTTGATTCAAATGTGACTGCAGTGCAAAAAAGTAGCTGCCCAGCTGTGATTTGCATAAAAAATAGCAACATGCAGGGATTCATTTTTTATAGTTTGATCATATGACTGGTACTGATATTTATTGGAGTTTATGCATGATATGGAGAATGTTTTGTTACAAAGAAATGTATATGAATGTGCTGTGTCCAGTGGTGGTCTATTGGCCTCTGGATTGCATATACAATTAAATAAAGGAATACTCTGAATATTATGGAGATGACACGGCAAGTAATTAAAAGTAACAAAGTTTTATTTACAGATGGTTTTACTTGAAGATAATAAATTATTAGTAATGCTATACATTATAATTTACACACTTTATATACATCTCAATAGACATGATATTATGAGTACGAAGACTTACAAAAATAATACTATAGATCTATATGGCCTATTTGTGAGTTCCTAAGTTTACTTTGATACATTCAGAGGTAAAATTCTCCATGAGGCTATAGGTGAAGGAGAGATGACTGAAGCACCTGTCGAATGGCATGTCTGTATACCTGGAGCTTCATCTAGCAAGTGTTCTACTCTTTTTTTTCTATGCACACTCCTCAGTGTTATAGAATTCCTCTTGATTGTCTATCCCCTGCCCACATGTGTGTCCATGTCTCAAGTTCACATTTCATGCATAATTTCTGTATCTGTTCTCATTATCACCATTCTGATCTGGAACTGACATTCCATAGTTGCAGTGGCTTTCTTTACTTCAACTTAGATGTTTATTTTTGCTATTATTTATTACTTATCAGTATAGCTAATCTTTATTATAGAATTTTACTTCTTTTAATTAATTAATTTAATTAATCTGTAGTACTTATAATTAATGTGTATGCCCTCAGCATACACACATTTACTTTTATATATTATATATATTTTTCAAAAATATTACTTTTATTTACACACACATATATATATTATAACGATCCGGATGAAGGGACTTAACGTAATCTGCACTACAGGGCGCCACTAGGCATTTGAACCTAGAAAATTTATATAGTAGGCAGATGCGTAAGTTAAAAAAAATAATTATTGGTTGATTCCGGTCATTAGCCCATTGTCACTAGCTCAGTGGAATAGCAGAGATTTATATTTTATAATAAATTCTTATCTAAGAATATATATAAAAAAGAATAAAATAAGCCACTGCCAGTAATTAACACATAAACATTTATTTACGCACATATATATAAAATTTAGCGTTATTATTTTAGTATGTTTAAATTTTAAAATTTAACTTACATTTTTAACTTTGATTTTAGATTTTAATTTACATTTTAACTTTTATAAGTTCGCACAGATGGATTTAGACAAGTTTGTTTTATAAATGTTGAGTACAGATCGATTACATAGATTACACGGTCAAAAACATTTCAAAATAAACAAACGATCAAAATATAAAGTCATTGATGGAAATGCAGAGGGAAATTTATAAGAAACCCAATAGCATTCATCATAAGATGCCGCATAGACACCAATAACTTAAAAGACATCCTAAATAAATACATCCTAGATATTCACCGTAAGGTATCAGTATTTACCGAATGTCTATATATTTTGATCAAATATGAAAACCAAAAAACACAATTAACCGATAACGAATCCATGCAAGCGTCTGTACCCAACTTAAATTTAATGCATTTTTTATTTAGAGTGTCAAGTATGAATAGACTACATAGATTGCATTTGAAAAGAAAATATTTTATCCCTTATTTAACCTTAGGCCAAAAGTTCGCAGTTAAACCAACGTCAATCCATCTGATATATTGATGTATTCAATGTAATATGAATAAGACAGCACAAATAGGTTAAGAGAAAAAATTGCCTCTCATCAGATAGGAATACTACATCTATCTGACAAGAGCAATAAAAAAAAAACTCCATAGAAAAGAACCGCGGTCTCCATCTTCCTTCCGTAGGCAAAATGAGAATGTGCAGCGTATAATAGGGATTCTGCCTGTAGTGAATCTCGTACTACATCTACTAATTACACCAATATATCCAATCCATTGACCTAATTCAACTACAGAACGAATAACCTAAGATTACCTCCCCTAATATAGCTTTACAAATCTATGTAGCCATTCATGCCCGACTTAAGTTTAATATTTGTATAATTTAATTTAATGAAAAACAGAAATCATAATAAAACTTAAAAGAACAAAAAAATAAATGGAAATGATTTTACAAAAGAAATACATCAAATTAAAATTACTTATTAATAAATAAAGTTGGTCAGATAGGATTCTATTGCAATTATTTAAATATGGAACAAGTTTTAGAAGTAAAGTTCTTATTGTTTAGAAATGTTCATTAATTATATATATTTAAAGCTTAGAGTTCAAAAAGTTCTTACGATTTTAAAACGTTTCCATTTATCCGTTGCTTGCCATTTGAACGTGAATTCCCATGCCGTCCTAAAGAGATTGGTATTCTGTTGGCTGTTTTATGTATTCATCCGGAGGTCTTTTACTTTAGCTGGTCCTCAATGTAGAAAATGATAGGTCATTTCTCTTTCTTTCTTAGCAGAACTGAAGGGATTGAAGAGTGCATCTTTTCAATCCCTTCTCCTTCAACTCCCCACTAACACATATTACCACTACTGCCCTACATCTTTTAATAATAATAATTCTTCAATCACTAAAAATTTTATTTTCAAACCTTTTCTTTTATATGTAACTTTAGGATCCAATTGACATTGCATCATCGATGATGATGATCCTTCCGTTGAGGTCCGATTTCCCAATGGATTTATTTCATTAGCCGTTAGTTTCTATTGTTTTCCTATCTGACCATTGCTTATACATTTAAATGCCCAAGGGATAGTTCACTTGGCCTAATTAAATTAATCATTTCCATTTTTTTCAATAACATTAATTAATTTGTTTTGTACAAGCTTAGATATATTTTTATCTTTACTGACAAAAATACTTTTTTTTAATAAAGTTTCTTTTTTTTAATTTCTCATCTGTGCGATTTTAAATATATATGAGTTTAGTATAGAATTTTAATTTTCAATTTTTAATTCTTAAAAAAGAAGTTTTATTTGCGAACTTTTATTTTTTTCATGTTTAATAATAAAATAAATAATGTAACATCGTATGTGCCCATTACAATATATATATATATGTACTTAAGAGAATGGATAAAGAATATCAAGGAAGGGCACATAAATGTTAACCATTAGTTGGAAAATTGATGCTTACATTTTTCTGGTATTCTCCGGGACCAGTATTGGTACATTATCAGGAAAAAAGTTACAGTGAGCTATTCTCTGAAAAGCTGTATTCTAAAATTTGACGAAAAACATAGAGGACTACTATCTAAGGGCAGTCTATTGTTGCACGATAATGCTCAGTCACAGTCCACCACTGATACTCTCCAAAAATTTTATTTTAAGGTATTGGTGCATTTTCCATATACTTCTGATCTTGTCCCATTGGACTGCCATCCATTTGGTACCTTGAAAGAAGTTTTATGGTGACAAAGATTCACATCTGATGAAAAGGTGAATGTAGCTGTGCAGTCATGGCTTCTAGCTCAGCCGAAGATGTTTTTTAACGACAGAATATGAAAGTTTGTTGACAAAACATCAAAGTGTAAGTGGAGAGATTATGTCAAAAAATGATATGTCTTTTCTGAAAGTTGATTAATAAATTCTACTGAAAAGTGCAGACAATTTTTGACGCAACCTCATATATAAAATATGCTAATACAACCAACTCTTTTCACTGCTCCAGAACCATCCACCATAAGATTAAGGAATGAATCGATTTCAAAAGAATAATCTAGAGTTGTGTATAGGATAGCACTGAAAATGGATATAAAAGCAGTACAATCTAGTGTTGATTGAAGTAGACTGAATGGAATAAAGCATCTAACAACAGACATAGAAAATTAATATAGAAGCGGTCAAATTTTGTTGACAAATGGAGAAGCAAATAAATATTGCTTGTTATGACTCTAATCAAAGAATTTGGATTAATAAGTTTAACATCGCGATCTTCAATACTTTATAAATATTAGTACATTATCCCTGAAAGGATACAGTGCCCTCTAATGGGAATCCAAATAACTAAAAACTAATTAGCTGTTTCTAATACTGATTGATTATGCAAAGTTTGTTATATATTTATCTCTTTAACATAAATATTAATTATTTTTGAAATTTTAATTATTTTCTATCTAGATTTTGATAAATGGTTTGCGCTCAATTTTCTTGCAATTGGAGAAGGGCCAATTCACAGCTGTGATATCGAACTGCCTGCAGTGCTGCCATCTATAGTTAGAAAAGCTGTAAGTTTTATTTAGATCAAATCATTATGGATTCACACAATATATTTATATGAAGTTTACTGGGTTTTTTTTACAATAATAATATATGTATCTAATTATATTAAGAAATTTCATTGGAAATTAAATTAATTTTGCAGTTATTCTTTTTACAATTTGTAATAGTTGCTTACAAATGTTATAAAGATTGGATATTTTACAGTGAGATATCAAGAATGTTGATCATTAGTTAGACAGTTGTCATAAAACTGACATCTCTAGGGTGTTAGATCTATATAGCTATGCAAGTAAGTAAGCTTGGGTTCAAAAACCTTAGAGGTTTTTAAATTTCAGGCTATAAGTTTGAATAGTATAAAGGAATAAAATGTCTGCTAGCTACAGAAATGCATTATCAGTTTTTAAGTCCTAATTTTTAACTGATAAAGGCAAACGCCATAAATTGGTCTGCATGTGTGTATATTACAGAAATATACTATCAGGTGATCACTAATTCAATGGATGATTCATGGGTGATCACTAATTCGCTAGATAATTCTCGATTAGAGTGAAGAGGACTGCACTTGGAAGTATGCATGGTGTGTCCCTATGAATATATGACTGCTGTTTGCAATGACATCTCTGAATCAATATATGTGTTATGCAATGACATAAGCTTATCTACTAACAATAAAAATTTTAAGACCCTAGCATCTACGGATCATGAGATATGACATGAAATAATGGTCTACCTTTGCGGACCATCTTTCAGTGCTCTCCCTACCAGCATGAAATCCTGCAGACCATTTAAGAGCATTCATGTAACATGCCTTCATTACCATACTTAATTTGAATCATTTTGTGTTTCAGTAGCAGTTCCCCCCCTCCCATTTTTAATGTTAGCAAGTTGTTCTCTTATAGATTAAGCTACAAAACACAGGTACAGTTGTTGTCATAACTTGTGGTCCAAACATACAAGAACGTTAAAACTTTTCTGGTGAAGTGCTAAACTATATCATTTCTTAACACTGGCTTTGATTCCCAGATGGCTTTGAAAGAGAGAACAAATCATCTTTTCACTGAGACTTACTAAGTATCACATGATCACCATTTCCTACACTTACACAGAAAACAGTAGCAAACACTCCATAGTGCAGTGCCACCTATTAAAAAGTGGTCTTGGATCCAAGGCTCCTCACTTATGAAAGCTGCTAGCTAGAATCTAGTCCAGAGATATTGGATGAGTAGACTTTATGATTTTATGCACAAACCTTCTTGCATCCATCGATTACTAAGGCTAGCACTAGATGGCACTACTGTATGGAAATTGTGCTATAATTTTGAGCACTGGTAGTGATAAAACCTTCTCACAATCCATGGACCTTAACTTCTAAAGTCCTCCACTTTACCTCTGCATCGAACCACTGTAATACATTCCAGATATCAGGGTTTACTTGTAGCCCTCTTCAGATGCTCAAACTTCTTATGAATTCCTGTGCAATAAACAACTCTATTATTTTAAAGAGAAGATAGGTTTAGAGACAAGAGAAACATGGGTCAGAAGCATGAATGAATTTTAAACTACTTATGGAGTACTTAAGCTGTAAAATAATTTGATAGTTTTATGAAATGAATAAACTGGATGGTGATAAATTAAATCTGGAAATTAATTGTTTAGAAAAGGTTATAACAAGGTTTTCATATGTGAATCTATCTAAGATGCAATATTGAAAAAGGCTTGAGTAAAATAATTACCACTAGATATCACTGAGATTCACTTTGAAATAAGAGGATATAGGGTAAAAGTAAAGTTGAATATCCTGTTTTAATAAGATGGCACACAATAGAGCTTTTCCAGAGTAATACAAGAGTGAGATTATTATTTAAAGGAAAGGATAAGGATCATAGAAAGTTAAATAATTATAGACCGATAGCAGTAACATCAGTTTTATATAAAGTTTTCTCATATATGGTGGCTAGAAGAGTTGTAAAATGGATGGAAGAAAATAATGTAGTGAGGAAAATGCAAGGAGGTTTTAGATTATATAGGTGTATAGGAGATAGTTTATTTGTAGTTACACAACTTATGGATTTGAGTAGACAATTATATTTGAGTTTTATAGATACAGAGAAGGCATATGATAGAGTAAATAGAAATTTATCACTTTCAGGCTTCTTGGTGATTCTGCAGTGGCACCTAGTGGCCACAGTATGCATAACCAAAAACTACCCTAAAATAATTACTATATATATCAATTAGGGAATATAAAATCTGTTAAGTTAAAAATGAGGTGTGTTTAAGGCAAGGATGCCCTATGTGACCTATTTTGTTTTTGTTGTATTTGAGTGAAATGGAAAGAGCAATAAAAGATTAGAAAGAGCAATAGAGATATCGTTCATAGGTGGTAAGGGAGTATATATTTTCTCAGATCTTTTTTGTGGATGATAAATTTTTGGGTGCAGAAAAAAGAGATGATATGGAAGTTATGCTGGGGACGTGCAAGGGTGGGTGAAGAGATGGGGATTAAATTTAGTAAAGAAAAATCAAATATATTGATGGTTAATACTCAGGAAAGAGAAGATGTAGAATTTTTATAGGGAGATATAAAGTATTAAGTGTGGTGAATAGATATAGTTATTTGGGAATTATCTTAAATAATCAGAAAAAATGTTTGGATGAATGGGAGAAAAAATTGATAAATGAAGCAAAGAAAAGAAACGATTGATAAAGAAATTAACAGTGTTTTCATATAATAAATATGATGTAGCTAGAATTATATGGAAGGGAGTTGCAGTAGCTGGATTAATATATGGTAATGATGCATTATGTATTAGTAAAGGGATATTAGATTACTTAGAAAAAGTACAAAGGGAAGTAGGAAGACATGTATTGAATGCAGATGTATGGACAGTAAGGGAGGCAATTCAAGGAGAAATGGGATGGTCAAGTTTTTATAAGAGAGATGCAAAAAGTAAAATGAAGTTGTTTGGTAGATTGCAGTTTATGGATAATAAAATAATAGCCAAAATAGTATTTAATTGGGTTATGAGTAAAGGGCAGGCAACAAGATGGGTGAGAAAGGTAATGGGGTATGCAAAAGATTTGGATAAAGAATTTATATCAATACATTTGTACAAAAGATGGGATGATTGTGTTAGGAGGATTGTTGAGTGTTATAGTGGTAAGGAATGGGATAAAAGAATAGATTTATTAATAAAGAATAGGAAGTTAGAGAGATGGAGAACTAGTATGGAGAGTAAAAAGCGTTTAAATATATATAGAAGTAAACAGAACATTAGGTGTGAGTTAATGCATGATAATAGTAAGGAAAGTAGTTTATTGTTTAAGGCTTGAATGGGATCTTTAGCAACAAGAGAATTTACATGTAAATGGAAAAATATGAGTGATTTAGTCTGTAAATTGTGTAAGGAAGGAATAGAAAATATTAGGCATCTGTTAATTGAATGTAAATGCTTGAATACAGAAAGGGTACAAATAATGAAGTTATAGAAGAATAAACATGAAAAAAGTGATTATACAGAAAGTGGATTATTGGTTTTTATGCTGGATTTGAAAAAAGATAAGGGGGATTTAGATATAAAGGCCATAGAGTTGACAAGGATTATGTTCTGGAAATGGGATGGAGCAGAATATGGGAAAACTTAGTGGGGAATGGAAAATAAAGTGCCTAACAGGTTTGTCTGGGTATAATTGCTGAGAGATTCCTGACTCCGTTTAAGGAGAAGTCACATCACATCAAGAGGCACTCACAGACAGACAGATTAAATGCAGTGTTTTCAATTTTCAGAACCATAAAGAAAATATAAACTCAGTCAAATGTGTAAAAAAAGACAATAAGAGGTGATTTAAGTTATCAAATAGATCATTATATAATACCCGCTTACTCAGACAAGATAGACACCCCTAGATATTGATTTTTAGTAAAGGATCGTGTAGTATAATAACAGAGGTTGGCCTAAAAATAGATGTTTGCCCCAAACACTCGATTAGCTAACACTTTCACTAGTTAATTTTTTGTTATTTTGGATTTATATTTTTTATTTTAAGAAAAATATTTTTTTTATTTGATTTCATACCTGAACAAATGAGCATTTCACTCAAAACAGGTCCCATTATGTAGATCAGACCTTCGATAGCATTGATGTGATTCGTATTCTATTCCATATCTTTTACATTGTCTTAATGTCATTAGTACAACACAAACACAGTTCTTCTCTGTGAGAAAATACTTTTTTTGGGTTGAAGGAAGGCCACTGCATCCGCTTCTGTAGCAGGCAAATCCAACAACTTGAATGGCGAATCTCCTGCCATTTTACTTTTTTGATCTCGCAAAGTCCATGCAAAGTGTATGACTTTCACATGAAGTTTGCCAAATCATGATTTGCACTCCTCATTTATTAAATTGGGCCAGCTAACAAGAAAAATAGCAACATTTGTGAAATAGTTACAATTTGCAACACCTCATCCAAATTACACTACATTTACCACTAAAACGTTTGGATTGCGTATCGCTATACTTTTCATCATTACATCTACAGACACCCTCATATGATATGCTGTAGATTATTCAATACTAATGTCTACACAAACTGTCTTAACACATTGATAGTAATGTTCACATGCTAACAATGTTAGGGAAGTGTTGACTTCATCATCAAGTGTTGGAATAATTTACAGGCCGTAAGAGCTATGATATGAGTGATATGAGATAGAGTGGTGAGTGGTGGGTCATGTGAAAAATCTATGCTTCATATACCCTATATATTACATATATTGATACAAGTATATAATAATCCTGTATTTCAGTTAAACCTCAATAATAATAAAAATGCACAGAATTCCTTTATTAGAGAAGAAAGGAAATTAACAGTCTTTACAGATAATTTTTAAATCAATTCCACATTGTCAAAAACACTTTCCTCTAATAAATACTACTTTTTAAAAAAAACTGAGTACAGCATAAAACATATACATGTTTTAGTGTATCAGTGCTATTAGGTAGAGTGGAGAATGTCGGGTCATGTGAAAGTCTGTGCTCATATACCCTATATATTACATAAAACAATTAAAAATCCTTCATTGGGGGACACTTGTTTATGTTTATTGCTAGCAAATGTTGATTTGTTTAACATGTTAGTTAACCAAAAAAAAAAAAAAACTGAAATGTTTTAATAAAAAAAAAAAAAGAATGTAAATAAAAAAAAAAAAAATGTTTTACAAAAATAAAAGAACAAAATTATATCTATTTGTTTTTGCAATAAATAATAGAAAAAATGTCAAAAATCTAAATCAGCTCGGTAACATTATATCTATTTGGTTTTGACTAGAAACAGTGCCATCTAGTGGTGTGGGTCATCCGAAGTTGTATTACCGATTATTCTGTAATAATTATAGAAATTATTACGATATAATCTTTTGTTAAACCACCATTCAAAATACTAGCATATATATCATAATTTTTTATATTATGGTCATATATATTGTAACGGGCTGACGACCAGCCCCCTACCATTTACTTCTCCCCACCCCACTATATACATCGTGATAAACCAACCATCCATGGAGGATTGGAAAGATCCAGCAACAATACAGTCAAAGTAGATCTTAAATACCACTCAATCCCTTTTCATTTAGTAACATTCACAGGATCCACCCACTCTCCACTTCAATCCGTTAAATTCCCAGAATTCAAACCCAATCGTAATCTGAGCAGCTACTCTCTTCAGGTATGAGTTATGATAAGATGTCTAGCCAATGTGAGCACTAAATCTACATTTTGGTTCATACTGTACAGTTCTTAGATTCATGCTGCACGTATGTTCACACGTAAAATAGAGCTATGTAAAGTTAGTGATGCGTTATCAATAAATCATATACAACCCTTGATGTAAGATAAAATTAAATTAGCAAATTTAATGATAACTCAATATAAAATATTATAGTAGACAAAATATGAACTTAAAAAAAAATAACTATGAATTATAACACTTCCACATAATCTCATCACAATAACAAAATCAAAATATCCACCAGATGTCACTATTGGTATTCATCAGCATCTGCATTTCATGCCATTATCTTAAAATAATGACTGATGATCAGTAATACCATCTAACAAATGAAGGACGTTGTTCTTTAAATTTGAAATAAATATGACATAACCATTATATCATGTAAATTGTTATCCTGTAATATATTTAAACTAATGGGTCCGTTTGTAACTACATTACTATGTATAATAACTAGAATTGCCATCAATTTTATTAAAATTAATCATATGCACTTATAGGTAACGGTTACTAAGCAACACATTAACAAATGGTTAATAAAGGGTTATTAACAATTAACTCTGTTTATAAGAATGTTGTGTCTATAATCTGTCAAAAGAATAAGTCTTACCTCCTTGTATATTCTGTTTTACCATAATTCTGTCCCTCTTTTCTTTCAAAAGAACCATTTATCTTTTATTTCAACAATAAATTAATTGTGACCTAATTTGTTTACATCATAAAATGCATAACGTTAAATTTCTTTGCACTTCCATCTCAAAATTCAAATATGGAGGTAAAAAAAAATAGAGGTGAGAAAACCTCACAATTTTTACAAAATTAATGTGTTAACAACAACAAACAAATAATAATATGTCAACATGAATTTATGGATGATTTTGGGTAACAGGAGTATCTTCTTTCAGATAGTAAAGTTCATTGTGGATTGGGAATTATCAGCATCTCTGGCATAATTATTTATTCTTGCATCATTTTCCAGGGTGATGCCTTTAACAATTTATCCATCTCTCTCAAAATGAATATGTAGCTTGGGTAGCATCTGGTTTGGCAACTTTCACAGTTGATCTGGAAAAATTTAACATAACATCTGGTATACATGATGGTGGACACTCACACATATATATAGTATACATCGTCTTCTTCAAACACATATTAGGTGCCTTGACCCATCACAACGATTGTTTAGCACATCTGCATGACTTTTTACATTAATATATATATCTAAAATTATTTTCTTTTATCAACGGTTAGCATGTTATAGCTATCTAATAAAAAATACTGTTAAAATTGATCTTTGATATTAACCGTTATTAAATCAAAAGTCTCTCTATTCTATAATTACTAAACAGTCGATTACTTGAATAGATATCTTTACATATCCTATCATGAATAGTTCAATAGAATTATACCAACAACAAAAAAAAAACTAAAAGGCTTTGTGCCTGTTAGGTTTCGATCAAATGTCTATGATTTTTTTTTTTTTAATGTATATAGTTCGTAGCAAAGTTCGATTCCAACGAAAACATAAAGATAATCTTGTGTCTTAATTTATATATATATAATTAAATAACTTACAGTTCCAGATTTTCTTGTGCGTTATTCTTTTCTTTAAAATGCTGAAGAATGTTTTCATCCAAACTATGTATATAATTTTCAAATAATTTGATCTGTCGTCGTTCTAAGATGGTAATACGAACACTAAAGGCATCTGGACTGTAACAGATTGAGATTTTTAATTCATAGATTAAATAAATCCCTATTTTATATAGAAATAAAAGATTGTATTGATAGCAAATTGAACAGTCTTGGTATTGATAAGTGAGGGCTGTGTTCATGTGATTTATATATGTATATATTTAAATATGCATATGTATCTTCATTATTGTACCGGTCAGATGATGTATGTTGGTTTAATTCAGTTTGAATACTAGGCGAAAGTACCTCGAGGCCACCCATACGTGAGATATTAAATCAAGAATACTATGACCTCTGCCCTCTTCACCTATTAACGAGTCTAATTACGAACCAACAACATTATCTGAGGCACGCATAAATTATTTTCTTACACGACCCAAGCTTAGCATCAGGGAGAAACAATGGACAAAAATACTTATAGAACTAACCAAGTTAAATGTGCATAAAATATCATATGAAATATGTGTTTTGCATGCCTGGATCATTGGAAAAATAAAATAAAGGTTAAGCTAATAAGAAATTGCAATAACGTCAGGAGACTTAAGATTTTTTAGTTTAAATAATATATTTAATGAATGACATTTTAAAATATTAGGAATGTTTTAACTACCTCCGCTATTCTCCGATTGATTAATGATAAAAACTAGACAATAAAGGCGGATAGTAATTATATAAGATTTTGCGGTCTAAGTCTATTTCTTCCCAACTTCAAGAAAATTATTAACTCGAATCCCCTCGATAAAGCACAATTAAAATAAATCTTTCACAAAGCATTTTCTAGTTGCTTTGTGCTTAAAAACAATTTTAAAATAATTAATCTATGACTAACTAAGATATAAGTATGGGGCTAAAGGCGTACAAAAGAGGCATTATCGAGGAGATCAAGTTGGCAAACAAGGAAACTTACTAGTATTTAATTTACAGACATAATTTGAATTGGAAAGATTTTTTTAAATGAAAATTAACTTTTAACTTACACCGCAATGGAATGAGAAACATTTATAACATTTTAACAATGAGGAATAGTGAAGGAAAAAAAGGTTAAGTATAAATAGATGATCACACAAAAATTAAATATACATCTAATATTAGTATAATAGAAAACAGTTACATTATATATTTATAATTAAATGAAACAATTCAGAAAGGTATTTATCAAAAGGTAAAGTAATAAATAGTTCATAAGGAGATTTTTATACAGTTACCGGTCCTTATTCTTTGGATCCAGCTTCCCTCGATGTGGTGGCTTGATTAGATATGTGGGGATTTGTCCAGACAAGGAAATGGAAATACGTAGCATTTTTAATGAAAGGTCACACAGACACGGCCCACAGTTCAGGCTTCTATTTTGGGCATGTTACAGCATTTTGATGGTTTTTAGGACCCCGGCAGCAGGAAAAGCTGTTTGCCTAACCGCCATTCATGGTCACATTCATCAAATTAATATAACTTTGAACTTGTCACATGTTGAAACTTATAACAGTGATTTTGAGAACAAAAGTTGAATAAATTCAGGAGCAGAATCTAAATGTGTTGAACGGCAAAATCTGCCTAATTCAGGAACAATATTTTCTGCATTTAGAAACAAAATCTCGGAGATTCACAGCACAGGATGTGCATGAATAAGCATAGGAGACCAGAGAGATTTTAAAAGTAAAATCTCACTAATCTAAACACAGGATCTCCACGAATCAGCAAAAGAACCAGAGAGAGCCCAGTCTTTTGTTCTCCTCTCCTTTTTATACCTTTCTCTCAGCTACCCTTCTATTGTTTTCATATGATTTTAAATCTTGATAAGCCCCCCATGCTCCTTTGTTTCAAGGTAACTTTTTCTAAAAATAAACTTTTAATTTCTTATTCTAGATTTCTGTATTTAACTTTTGAATTTCTATTAATTAAAAAAAAGGCCATCTTTAATTTGCCTTGAATGGGCTAACTAATTAAAACATACATTCCTCTAGAAATGTTGGCAGGCTTATCTTAAAATAAAATCATACGCCATATTTTAACAAAATTTAAAAATAAAAATATATTATTTCTTTTAACAAAATACCATTTTATTTCAACAGAATTTTGCATTACCTCATATATATATATATACGCTTGATGTCTATATATGTTTGATTAATAAGTTTTAAGAATAAATTTTAATAGCAATTTAATCTTAACGGAATTTATTTTAAAAATTATTTTAACGCAAATACAAATTTAAATACCATTAAGTAAGCAAAATAAATGTATTAATTTTAGCTTTAATGCAAAACCCTGCTGAAACTGGACTATAAACTTAATTCAGGTCTACAATATTAGTTAAGTTTATAGAAGGCTGTGAAGCATGGATCGGACTTCCAGATCCATTGCTTCATTATGCAAACAAACAAATATATGCAAATTTGAATTACAAATAAAAATGAAGGGAAAATCAATACTATATATATGTAAATAAGATAAAATAGTTGTTATAGAATAATCATTGTAATAAATATAATAAAGTAAGAGGGCAATAATATATTTTATAATCAACTATAATAAACTGCAAAAGTACTTTTGCTTAATTTCTTAACCTTCTTCAATTGAAAACCATTTAAAATTTTCACTAAATTGAAATTTAAAGAGTTTTTGGTTGAAGAAGGTTATGAAATTAATTGAAAGCACTTCTGTGCTTTATTATAATTTAAAATATATTCTCATGATTATATTTTTATTATTTCTTACAATTTTATACATATATAACAAAATATAATAACTCTTCTTTATTTTTACTTATATAAACCAGTAATTCCATTTGTTTTTATTTATTTTCATTTAATTGACATAATACCCTTTTTGTTTTTATATATAAATTAATTAGTAAATGAGATTGCCATTATATCATCATCATCATCATTTTTAATTATTATAAATTCACTGCACAATGAAAGTTTCCAATTTTAAACCATCTTCTCCAGTCTCTAGCCTCTCTTCTCCACATCAGCCCAGAACATGTCATTATTTCATCCATCCATCTCACATATGGTCTCTTTCTGGGTCTTTTACAATCTCTTGGAATCCAATTTAAGATTTCAACGGCCCATCTATTATCATTTCTTCTTGCAATATGCCCCAGTAACACTTGTTTCTTCTCTCACCCACGTATTTAATTTTCGAGCTTTTCTTGTTACTCTTAACATATATCTCTCGATACTTCGTTGTTATCTGAAGTCTTTGTATTGTTCTTTTGTTAAGTGTCCAAGTCTCAGATCCATAAGTAAGAACTGGTAATACATCTTTATTAAAAACCTTCCTAATCAAAAGGAGTAGCTTGGATAGGCTTGCTATTGTTTGCATTCAGCTTGCAGTACTGGTCTGATTGGTCGTCGCACATCAATACCCATTGGCTGTAAATTTTAACTTCATGATATATAATGATAATCCCATTTACTAATTAATTTACTTCTGTATTAACCATTAAAAATATTAAATATATATATATTAAATTGAAATTCTCTATATATTTATTCAAATCTTATATTTGATTTTAATCTTAGTATAAAACTGCAAAAGAAATAGACGAAAAGAAACAAAAAGAAGCAGCAGAAGCAAGTGCTTTACCATTTGTAACGTCACGTACCAAGTTTAAACGTGAGGTAAGGGTATTTTAAAATTAGTTTCTATATGTTGTATTTATAAACTTTAATATATGCATGGGTATATGTGTTTATTTTTATATTGTATATAAAGTCGTTGGCACAACAAAGCTTTAAGAATATTCTACAATGTTTTATGTTTACATTTGTCATGACATACTATTTCATTTATAATTAGGCAAAAAATGCTATAAACAGAGTACTCTCTCTCTTTCTCTCCCTCTCTCTCTATATATATATATATATTGAAGCAGTCGGATCTGAGTTCGATCCTAGCTTCATGACATCTAGCCATAAGCCCACTTTAAACCCTAGTACTAACCTTAAATTTCCAATGCAATGGGGCTCTATACGTTCAATCCACGCTAATTTCCATAAAGAAAAACTATTACATAAATGTATGTTAAAATTAATTCGTTTGAGTTTAAATTAATCAATGCTATTAATAAATTCATGATAAAATTATTCATGAATTTATATATATTACAACTGCATGGATTGTGCGTATATATTTATAAATATTTAAATATATATAATTGTTCAAAAGTTTCATTGCGTTGGGAATGTTTTGATTTTACTTTAAATAATTTGTTAAATTTTTAGTGATTAAAAGCTACATTCTTTCGATAAGCTTTCAGATTCTCCCTTTCCAAAACAATGGGTAAAGTTTTATTAATTAGAAAAAAAGATAAGTATTTAAAATGTAAGGATTTCCTAATTAAAATCATTTTTCTGATTTTAAGAATTCATTTTCTAATTAGAAAATGAATTCAAGTTAATGAGTTTGAAAGCCTTATTGAAGGAATGTATCTAAAAACAACTAGTAAATTTTGTAACATTGATAATGAAAGAAGCACTAGCCCGAAGGCATCAGATACAGTATAAATAGCTCTGAAAAGTTTGGAGAAGGAAGAAGCCATCTTTGTTGTAGAGAAGTGCCATTAAATTCTGTGCATCTTAAAATCATGAATTCAAATAGTGTTCCTAGCATGGTGAGTGGCTAAAATGTCAGGAATCTGGCTACGGTTCCTGAAGTCCCCTGAAAATCTTCAATGAAGCTGCTAAATCCTTTCCAGACCAATCATGCTGCTAAAATCATGAAAATCCATTAAAATGCTGTTCAAGTAATCGACCAAATGCATGCCTACGTTTTACCAACCCGGACGTGTAAACTAAGGAACCAGCCCTGGAAGAAATGGTAATATATTTCCATAATGAACCGTAACTTTCTGGCCAGTTTCGAACTTTACTTTACACTCCCTTTAAGAGCTCTTTTCATTCTTTAATGCAAATCTGTACAAAACTTTCTTTTATTTATGCTGTTTTTAAATTCATAGTAATTCTCTCAACCTCTAGTCTTTAACTTTCCTTTCTTATGATGGCGGTTCATTTATTATATTATATATATTTATTGTGTGATTTATTAATGTTGTTTATTTTTAATTATATGCCAATAATCTTTCGACTCGATGAGCTCCTTTGTTCCATTTGCTTTATGCAAATAATATAATATTAAGTCTAATAGTAATTCTCACCCATTAGAACTAGATTTATACAGTTCTATCAATCATCGAGTCGAAAGAAATTATTAAATGTTTGTTATTTTTATAATTGGCTAATAATAAATTATTAGCTCCATTTCTAATCTATGCCCCAGCTATTTTCTCATTTCACCAATATTTATTTACTCATATATAATGTTAAAATATTTTGCAAAAGAGGGTCGATAAAGGAATCAACTAAATATATTCTAATTCAAATTTCTGTTACTTTCTATTAAGATTCAGGGAGGGCACGATGTTTGGGGCATAATTAATATAATTTTATAAATGCTTTAAAATAGTTTTAGTTAAAAGCTCATTTGACTTTAATTAATTTGATCAAGTCATCATGTAGAGCATTCTATAATAAATTGGGTTTTATTATTCAAATGGTGACTATCAAGTCATCATCTTCAAACGTTGCTGACATAGGGCAATCTTCCACTCCATAGGCTTGTCGGTGGAAATATTACTGTTATTTTAAATTAGAGAGGAAGAAAGCACTTCCTCCCTCGCTTATATTATATTCGGAACACCAAAGGTTCGTAGTTATAACTCGGCCTGGCTTTCCCCGTGTTCCACGTCTCCTTAAAGGGCAGTAAGACTTGTCAAATACAAGCCGCCATACTACTTAAACCACTGACCAGCGATTATCTTTTCTTTTCATTTATAGCTCATAATTCGTCAGCACCGTTACCTCTCTGTTCCAGTAAAGCCCACTCTTATGCTCGTAATTCATGATGAAATGATTTCAATTAAAGTCGAACAAATTCTCAGTTATCTCAAATTAAATAAGTTTTCTAATAAAGGTTAAAGTTATGCCCTAAATACGTATCTTGCTCTTCATGAATGGATTTGCGAATGTGAAAATAAATCTCACATTCTTCTGTATAAAATAAGAATCATAATTTCCGTCACCACTGAATACCTTTATCTGCCTTTATTTTCTTGTTGGGGGCATAGACAGATAGAATTCCATAATATTGCGTAATACTCGTTGGCATATAATAGGAACTGCCATTCTTATTATAATTATAAACTCTGTTTAAGGCTAGAGGTGATCAATATAATCATCATTTAAAATTGAACAAAACTATTACTATTATTATTAAAATATTTTATTAACACACTTGGTTTCTTAAGTCTTTTATTCAATAATTATTTAATGTTAAGGCTCGCTGTCTGTGTTGGCAACCCGAACATATACATATGATTCGATTTAAAATTATCTTTAGTCAATTTATTATCCGATATTAGTGTCAGTTCAGGGGTCTCTAATCCTCACCAACCGTTGAGCTAGTTCCTTGGTGCATAGCACTGTGCCATCGATTTAGATCCTCCATTGATCTGAGCTGGTGAGTTGGGTTTGAATTCAGTTTGGTTCGGCTGAGTTTGGATCCGACTTGCAGTTTAGGTGGTGGACAGTTTTCGACTGGTACAATATATATATATATATTGTAATGGGATGGGGGGGTCAAAAAGAAAAGAAAGGTGGATATGTTTGAACTGGGTGATGGCATAACATCATCACTCCCAGTCCATTTAAAATGAAATATTTACAAAAGTATATATATAAGTAATATAATATTTTATAAGAGCATGAGATTAGAGAATCTCTGCCAGTATTGGATGATCAGCCAGCTACTAAAAGCATAATTAATCATCAAATATCAACCAGCATTATCATTTTAAAAAAATAAGTACAAGTAAATACTCAAGAGAAATAACCATCCATCATCATGAATAATCCACAATAAAGTATAATAAAGTCAACAGTCCATCTTGTGGCTGGATTTGAACCATAAAAAATATAAATCAACAGTCAACCTTGTGACTGGATTGGAAATGGGTCTTCCGTTGACCAGGCTAACTATTGAGCCTTTGTTGGCTTGGGCAATGCACCACTTAAGTGCTTATCCATCAGAATACATAAGAATCAGAAATCAAAACAATAATGCTGGGACATTAAAACCATACTGATCATCATCAATGCTCTGGCCACTTAAGGACCATTAATATACTGACCAACTATAAACTTAAATTTTTAATAAGATTAAAATAAAATATAGTGCATGGCCTTTAAAGAGTATTCTCTTTTACGCCAACCAGGATGATGATTGATCATCTCTGGATGCCCAAAAGCACTAATTACACATCCTCATTTATATATTCATCCCGTGCATGAATCTAACTCAGAGAACATAAGCTCCATTACTGTATGTGACCAAGAGGTGATGGAAACAATTTTTAACAATTAAATACAAGTTTATTAATACCAAAGAAAATAAATGATACTTACAAAATTGCTATTCAAAATTCAAATTATTACATCAATTTACATAATTACTATTCAAAATTCAAATTGTTACATTGATTTACATATATGTGCGCACAGATGCGCGATTTCTAATATAAAATTAATATATTTCAATTGACATAAAATAATGACAAAAAAATGATTAAAATTGGCATATATGACTCATATTACAATTGTCGTATAAAATAACCTTTTACAGTTGTATATAAAAAAAAATACTATAAATGTTTAAAAATTTAACATATGTGTGTGCGTGTATTCGCACACTGACAAAAAATTACATATTTTAATTTGTTATAATAATATTTTTCATAATCAATTTCATTTGGAAAACGTACATAAATTTCTCACATATACATGTCTATAAACAAAATATAAATATAATTTAAAATTAGTTTCAGTTTATAAGTTCTCGTTCCCACAGCTATTTATCCAATCTTATTTAACTGATACACATGACCACTTATATGTGAAAATGATAAATGATCTCCAATGTATGTATTTTGTGCTGAACTGGCACTCATCAATTGGTCCAGATCATCATCTCCCACAAATATATACAATCAGTGCTCAGCACCTTCCAACTCTTCAGCCATCCATACCATTGAAAATCCAATGATAGAATACTCAAAGTCTTTATTGATGCCAATATTATTGTCATACCCATATTGACTTTAAGTTATCCTGACCAAATTGAAAATGTCTAATTGTTTCCAAAGATAATTTACATAGCTTAATAAACCAATAAAATCTATAATCTATTATCAAGGGAACCAATCTAAATAAATTGATTTCATCTTTTATCTAGTGAGATTACCTTGATAAAAAATTGTTGATTCTGCAGTTTATTTAAGCTTTAACTCCTATCATGTGACTTACATTTAGAAAACCATATAGTTATTGGCAATCTTGGTTTGCTGTTTAATATTTAAACTTTTACAGAAATAAAAAATCTCAGTCTGTTTACACTTCAAGTATCATGCTTAGATCGGGGTAAAAAGTGAAATCTATCTGTAGCGGTTGTCTTGACAACAGATTGTAAATTCCATTGTTTTATAAAGCTTTGACTGTTGTTATGTGAAAATGCAACTAATAAATTAGTCCACAGTGTTTCTGATATGAGCTCAAAATTCTCAAAAATTTATCAGCCTAATGGAAAAGGTATTAGACTCACTCGGCTCCCATATATGTGTATTTGTCAGACTAATATTTTGATTATCAGGCTACCTATGAGTTAAAACACCCATGTTACCCCACCATAAATTGTCTTCCCCTCAAAATAATGCATTGAAAGGATCAATGCTGCATACCTGTGTACCATTTACAAATACATTCAACCTTTAAGCATAAGTTCAAGTGATGATCACATGTTCATTTTGAGATGTACACGTTGAGTGAGAGAGGCCAGTCATTGGTTGATGGATTATGCAATGGTGAAGTTCATTTCTTTCATGCCCTGAATTAATTTAATTGATTATATACGTTGTATATAATTAAATGCTATGTGTGGAATGTATTAGTGAAACACGAAAATGAGCAATAAAAGTAGGAACAGATTGGAAGCCTTTGAGATGTAAGCATGGAGGAGGATGGAAAATATCAGTAGGATAAATAAAATAACAAATGAAAAAGTTTTGAAAAGAGTAAATGAAGAAAGGAGAGTGATTGCGGAAATTAGAAATAGAAAAGGAGACTGGATTGGTCAAATATTCCTAAATAATACCTATTTATCAACCAAGGTTAGATGGATGGTAAGAGTTTGAACCATTTCCCACCATGGTTTCAATCCCCTAGTTAATAACCATTTACTAACCATTGTTAGATGTATGGTAAGAGTTTGAGTCATTCCCATCATTGTTTCAGTCCTAGCTAATATTCATTTACCAACCAATGTTAGATGGATGGTAACAGTTGGATCTATTTCCCAATTTTGTTTCACGAACTATTACCCATTTACCAACCAATATTACATGGATGGTGAGAGTTCGAGCCATTTCTCATGAATGTTTTAGTCCTGAGTTAATACCCATTTACCAACCAATGTTAGATCATTATTTGGCTCGACTATGTGCTCACCTTGCAAGACAAAAAAATTAAGCCTGTGGGGAAAAAAATGGAACACATTCAAATTCAGCCTATGAGGCATAGTAGGTGAATATATCTGTTGCAGTATAAGCCTTTTTCAGAGATGATGTCTATTTAGGAGTTGTCTTTCTAGACAGTATGATCAGAAAAGATTTATAATAACTTATCAGATTCTAAAATTAATATCAACCTTTATATTTTATTTGGATTGTAGTATTATTGGTGTCATCATAGATTCCTTCAACCATGTTTAAAATTTTGTTTTAGTTTTGGTGATCTTTCTCTAAACTTCGCTGTACCTTCAGCTTTAATTAACTCATTTATTTAATCCTACTTCATGTTTTACTATATAGTCATTACTAATTTGCAGGAGTTATCAAATGAAAGTAGGAAAGTAGGAGTAAGAATAAATGTGAAAAAGACTAAAGTAATGTTCAATATATTTTTTCAAAATAGGAAAATAAAGATTGATTATGATGAGTTAGAAGTTAACAGCTACAAATATCTTGGTCAGATTATTAATACAGATGGAAACATGATGGATGAAATTAATCATAGAATTAAACTTGGTTGGAGTGCTTTTGGTAGAAATAACTTGGTACTAAAAGGAAATATGCCTATGTGTTTGAAAAGAAAGGTTTTTAATAAATGTGTTTTACCAGTTCTTACTTGTGGATCTGAGAATTGGACACTTGAAGAATAGCAATACAGAAACTTCAGACCACTCAAAGAAGTAGGGAGAGATGCATGTTAGGATAAGAGAACAAACAGATGTTACTGGCTCATTGAAAAAATTAAAAGACTGATGTGGAGTTGGGCTGGACATATTGCTAGAAGAGAAGTTAATAGAGGGACAATTGAAATCTTAAACTGGATTCCAAGATATTGTAAAAGACCCAGAAAGAGACCACATATGAGATGGATGGATGAAATAAGAAAGTGTGCAGGTGTGGTGTAGAGAAGAGAAGCTAAGGATCGGAGAAGATGGATTGAACTTGGAGAGATCTTCATCCTGCAGTGGATTGATAATGATTGATGATGATGAATTTGACTTGTTTCTTTCTGCTATCTTTAGTTTTAGATTTTTAACACTGGAGTTTAAATTCTCCAACTGCCATTTCCAACACATCTTAATATTGTTGCTTAATTAGTTTAGTTTTCTTTTACCCATAATCCTCTCTTGCTCTTCCGTAAGCTATGACTTTATCATAATGCGCACACCCTCAAACTTTTACTTATACATTAGAATCATTTCTAGAAAACTCTTTTACTCTCCCTAGTTATAAGTCATTTAGTGTAGCTTTAATAATATGTAAGAAAGCATCAAATGACGTATTAATTCCTAAACATTTTAAATCCACCAATATTCGTTTTTGCTAATCGTATACTTAAGTGTACAATGTCGAGTTTACATTGGCTTTACTTAACAACATCGTCACATTTGACCCACTGGTCAAAGTTAGTATTTATTGTCTTAAACTACTGCTCTATTAATACCTAGGTAGTTCTTTTATTTTCTTTAAAATTTGAAATTTATCTTGAATATACTTTATATGTATCAATTTAATATAGCTAACTATCTTACAAACAATTTCTATTTAAATATTTCAGCCCTTAAAATTTGTCGATTTCTTTTGGCTTGGGCAAATTTCTTCTGCTCCGTCACTATCGAGTCTTTGTTCAGTGAGACGTGTAATTTGAGAATTTTGGTATCTGCTTGCTTCATCAATATGGGAGTGAAAAGGAACATTCCCTCTCTCGTGACGTAATATGTCCCTTTGATGTCATTACAAATTCGTTGGTCCGCTGAATGGCTATTGTACACACGAAAAAAAAAAACAGATTCCCCTAATTCAATAAAACCTACAGCAAAGTTTTAAAATGCGTAAACAGATTTCTAATTAAAGAATTGAAATTATCTCACCTGTATTTTAAACTAATAGCAATAAAAAAAACCCTGATTATTAATCATTATTTTAAGAAGAAAAAATTTACAAAATTAGTTAGTTTTAGGCGGGAAAAAAAGATAAACAGCCCAATTTTAAATTTGTATAAAGTGTATGAAAATAATAAGAAATATATAAACCAATTAAAGGAAATAAATAAGTAAAAACAAAACACAATCCCTTTTCTGCACAACCGCTTTAATATTTCAATCAAAAGACTAAATTTTCATCAGACCTTACGCCACTCAAAGAAATATGGAGAGATGCATATTAGATCTAAAACGCAATATATGAGTAAGAGAACAAACAAGTATGACTGACATTGTTGAAAAAATTAGAAGACTGAAGTGAAGTTGGGCTGGACTTATTGCTAGAAGAGATGGTAATATATGGACAATTGAAATCTTAAATTGAATCCCAAGAGATTGTAAAAGACCCAGAAAGAGACCATATGTGAGATGGATGGATGAAATATGAAAATGTGCAGGAGTGATGTGGAGAAAAGAGGCTAGAGATTGGAGAAGATGGATTGAACTTGGAGAGACCTTTATCCTGCAGTGGATTGATGGTTGACAATGATAGTGGCAGTATTTTATAGATTAGCAAAACATGGAATCAACGATATAATATCCTAAGACAAAAAGGGTTAAAAATAAAATATAGCTTATCCAAATATATATATAAGCACTACGTACTGTGTAAGAACAGTGATAGTGTAGTTCAAACAACGAAGATGATATACCTATTAAAGAGAAATTATAAAAATATATATTTAGTAGAAAATAAAAATTAAATTAGTCAAAGGGGAAAATGGCGGTTGTGAAGTCTACTACTACTGCATTCGCACTCATAAAGATGAACCATCTAAAATATTGTAGGTAAAAACTAATAATAAAATAAATATATATCCCTTGTAAATTTGAGTTGGACTTGTGGCTCTTGTCCTAGTATTAGTATTTTATAATTCAGAACATGCTGTTTCTGTTAAATTCAAGGAGATGGATATTTGATTATTGGAACAATTTGTGGTTGGGATCGTAAAAGACCGAAAAAAAGACCACATGTGAGATGGATGATAAAAAAATAAAATTTGTCGCATTAACAATTTTTTATTTTTTTATCATCCATCTCAAAGTTAAAAGAACCAGCGATCCATTTCTTTTCATAGCAATCAAATATTTAAAACGAACAAGAATGAAATAGAATAAAAACATTTTAAGCTAGTGCTCAATCAAAAAGCAGGACCTCTGATTTGGATTATCCATTGTTTACTGAGATTAACATATAAATACCAATGCAAATCAAATCCAAATTAGATAAAACTAAAAAAAATTTCAAATTTTAATTGAACTTAAGAGTTGTTCTTTTAGATATCCAGCTTATGGATAATCCAGATAACCATTTAATATTGGTCAGCTAATGGGTATCCAGCTAATCTTAGCTTTAGAACGACCCTCTATTCTAGTACTGTCTATTGTAAGCTTGAGTAATGAATGACTACTAAATTGTGATATATAAAAATCACACCCAGAATTAGGATTCAAAATTAGAATTACTACAATTGAGCATCTGGCTCATCTTTTTACTATCAAACCAAAAATCTTGAAATTCAATAAACTGTAAGGTTTTGAACTCAAGCCAATCTACTTTAATGGATATATATATATATTTGACCTCTGGCCGATAATTATATATATATATATATATATTAGTAACTTTGGTTTTTTGATAACTATAGACACCTTTTTGCTCTTGCTGAAATGTTAATTCAAAGCAACAGTTGCTTCTTTAGCTCTTATGCACCACCTACTGTATTTTAAGTCATCATCAATTACCATGTGGTATTGGATTTAAAATCTCCACACTGCCTTTATCGATGTGCATTTGGGATTCAAACTTAGAACTAATGCAATCATGCATCTACTAAGTACCTTTAACTCATACTTTGCTAAGAAGCCAAAAGTCTGAAATTAAAAAAAAAAACTAAGAATTTGAACTCAGTCCACCTGCTTGCACAAATTATATAGATCTATGTTAGTTCCAGAATTGAATCCCAAGCCTCTTTGACAAAGGGCAGAACCCAGAAATTGGTCTGCGGACTTTCCTATAAATGGCACTGGTTGCTGTTGTTTATAACATATTGTGGCCAGCTAAATTCAAATGATCTTTTATTATTCTTAGTTAGAATATAAGACACACGTGGAAAACTACTCCAGCATTTACTGCTAATCAATTGCTGAGTCATGTCAGCTTTCAACAAAACATCACGTTTCCAGCCTACCTAATACCATTGAATAGCAAATTCTCTCTTACTCCAGTTATACCACCTAGTGGTAAATAATAGTATTTAGTAAATCCCTATTCAGGGTTGTTCCATCCATAGTTTTTAGCTTATGAGTGCTTATAGTAATTAAACAATTAAGGAGACCATAATATGTGAATATTGAACTAGTTTCAGATCTATATAACTATAGAGCTAGTTGACTTAGGTTGAAAACATTAATATGTTTTTCAGTTTGGATTTGTGGCTTCATACTAAGACAAAAGAGTAGAAAGGTGGCCACTGGAGGAAAGCTGAAGCATTAGATCCAAAAAATCCAAGAGTACCCAAGATTCAAAGTAAAGCTATAATCAAGGCACTGGATAGTGTTTTAAAAATAATATCTACCATCTATTGATTAACCAAACTTACACTAGGTGGTATAACTTAGACAAGAGAAAGACAATCCACCTTTTTTGTTTTGAGGGTTATTTGAGATATTTTTACTACAATGGAGTATTAAAGGATGTTTTATCATGTTCTGTTCTAGCATGATATATTATTATTTTTTAATTCTATAAACAAAACATTTACGTTTTATTAAATATTCAGTCTTTTCTTCGGACTCTAAACTGCCACTATTACTCCACATTTGGTGAATATTTTACATTTATCAAGTCAGTGATTTCCAGGTATTACATCTTAAATGTTCATATTTTTGCAGCTGCAGTATAAAGCAAATCCAAATCGAATGACTGACCCAAATAAATGAATACACAACCTACTATTAATACTAATTGTTTACATTCAAGAGATTATAAATAACACTAGGGTAATACTTCAATTTTGAAAGAGAGGGGTGTTAATTAAGTTACTGACCTTAAAAACCTTGTCAGACTTAAATTTTTGAGAAGGGGGAGTGTATTTGAAGGGTAGATGTGTTTTGGCTTACAATAAGTAAATAATTGCATATAAAAACATTACAAAAGTTTCATTTTATGATTAGACAAGAGTATTCCTCTAATCTAGCATCATCTGGTGTAAGCTTGAGTAATCAATGATTACCAGATGCATATAAAATCCTTAATCCTAATATTTAAATTCCCATCTTAAGTCTGATTTTTTTTTTTTTTTTTTGGCTTTTGCTTTTATCAATGAGGTTTGGAACTGAAAGTTGGAAGGAGTGCAAATGTATATCCAAACATCATTGATAAAGGCAAACCGATCTGAAAAAAGGAATTTTATATGTATTCGGTAATTACTTATTTCTCAAGCTTATGATAGATGGTATTATAGTAAAATACTGCAATAGACTTATCATCAATAATCGTAATTAGTTTGCCTAAACGTTTTGAAAATTATCTAACGTTTAAGCAAACTGATTATAAATAGGGTAAGGAAAATAACTTGAATATTGCATAATATTTATATAATTAGTTGCTGAAGAGATCTTACAATGCTGAACTGCTGAAATGGCAGGATGACCAAATTCAACTGCTGAGCCATTCTGCATTTAATCCTGTAGGACATTCCAACTTAAGTGTAGATAAAAATAGAATTTATTTTTGACTGAATCTGATTTTTTTTAACGTAGCACACTTTTTTTTTTTTTTTGTTGCTTAATAGCTGAATACTCTAATTAATAAATAAAACATTACAAAATAGGTACAGAATGATTTAGAATTGTCAATACATATGATATCAGTCTTTTGGAGAAAGAGGTATGCATTCTGGAATTCGTTTAACACTTAAATTGTTCAGAAAATCAAATTGTAATTTGGTGACAGGGGATGTAAAATGGCTTCTCCAGAAATGACACCAGAAGATTCTGTGGATAGGCTGTGTACTCAGTAACATTGTTAACCTAGTTATACATTTCTTCTATCAATTATTATTACATACCACATTAAACTTATTTACTTCTTACTCTTTATTATTCTCATTATTCTATTTTTCTAACTGTGGCTCACTTTTCTCCCTTTTCTATCCTATATTAGTAAAAACTATTTCATTCCAGTATCTTTATTTTCCTCAATTTTATTATAAATGTATTCTCTTTTCTCTTAAATTTCTTCCACTCTCCATACAATTTATCCAGACCCACTTTTAATATTTACACTCCAAAATAAAAGTTCATTATTCTCTCTCCCATATCTCCATCAACTACATCTACTATTCAAAGTATTATTCCATTTTTGTTGCATTTCTCTGATATCTAAAACTTTAGTCCCTGTCCAAATAAGGTCCCTTTACCATTACCATATGTTGTTTCATATTTATATATAATTTCAAAATATTTTTTTAATCATATTTCACAACTTTTTTTTTCTCCAACAAATTTTATTTATTATCTATTTTTCATCCTCGTAATTCTGTACTCACAATATATTTTCTAGCAACTTTATTCCATTTTTTTTTTATATAAGTACATGGAAATAAACTGTTTATCTATTAATTTTGCATGTTATAAAATCATTCATGTCCAACATCTTTGTAACCTTCTCTCCATTATAATCCAATTAAACACTATTTTTTATGAATCTATTTTCTTTTGTATATCGTAACATTTAAAACATTTTAAATTTATTTTAATCATTAAAAATAAATTCACCTCATTGCACTGTGAATAGACTTGTTTAATCTTCAATTCACCATCCAATATATATCCATTCACTTCCTTTCTACACAAGCTCTCTCTCAATGCTAAAAGTTGGCCCCATCTCTGCCTCCCAAATAATTCTATGTGCTCATATTTCTTATATGTTAACCATGCCATATTTTTAACTAATCCAGATCTACTCTTTTTCCCTCCTCAAATCTAATTTTGGATTCACTGTATAACTCCTTTTTTGATTTACCAAAATATCTATATACCTATATTTTTTCACATTTTTAAAACAAATATCTTCTCTTTTCCATCCCTCAGTTTTGATTTTCCCATTAAGTATAAGGATTTTAGATTTTTCTTCACGGAATTTAATTTTCCTACTCTTTTTTTTTGTACTTCTTAATTGTCATCTTACTTCCTGTTAGCAAAAAAAAAAAAAAAAACATATTATCTGTAAAAAAATCAAGTTGACATTTTATATTCTCTTGATTCCCAGTATAAGATTCACCATCCCTGTGCCAAATCTTTCTATCTCAACTTCCTTTTTTTTTTTTTTTATGAATAACATAATTAATGAAGGTGATATCATACATCCTTGTTTAGTCCAGTTTTATATTTACCTACCAGTGATCCTATTTCTCACAATTGGTACTTGTTTTTACCTTTGTAAAATCTCTTAATAATAACCATACATTTATTTCCATATTTTCCAGATCTCTCTGACAGCTCATTTCTATTCACAGATCACAAACACATCTAAAGATCAATAAGTAGTATCTCAGTTTCCTTACGACATATTTTAGATGACTGAGCAGTGATCCTATTCTTTTCTCTGGATAACATCTACCATTCTCTTCTTTCCAAGCTGTAACCTTTCCACTAAGATAAACTATTTACTAATGTTGTGTTTTTTCAATTATGTGTTGCCCTCAATTTCTGTAATACATACAAAAACTCTAATTATATTTCAGTATGTTTATTAATCATATATACATATATATTAAGCTTAGTACAGTAATATGCCACTAGTTGTCCCACTTGCTTCTCAGATTCTAAGCACACAATGATTGTCAGGTTGTTGTATTTGTTCAGTCTGGATTGCTTGGTAAGGAGCCGCTTTTCTTGAATTACTTCTACTTGATTGTGAGTTCTTCCATAGGTAATCCTGGCTCTTGAAGATTTCTTTGTACTCTTCAGTAGTTGACTTGTTTAACTCTCCAATACCATGGCCAGCTGATCATCTTCACATGTAGGTTGTCTTTTTTAACATGCTCCAATTGTCAGTTTGTCCAGTGTATTAAGCCATGTCTTGCCTTTGTAGCATCTATCTTGTCCAATGTGTTATCTGCTACTTGTGATATACAATTGTGTACCTTCATGCTAAGTGCTCTGAGTCTGTCTGTTCAGATTCTCTTGTATTTCCTTTTTTGCTGACTTTAACAGACTGATTAATGACTCTCCTACAGAGTATTTATATTCTCTGAACTGCATTTGGTTGCATTCCATTGCAACCATAGTTAGAATACCTCCTTCTATAGCCAATATTCCTTTCTTCATGATATTCATTCGTGAATAGCATTCCTACATATGTAACATCCCTTCATCCCTTACATTCCTCCTCATATAACAACCAGTCAATAGCTAGTTAACACTCTGAAATATCTCTCTTTTATTTATATAATAGTCTAATTCTCATATCCTTCATCTGAAATCTGATTATTAAAATTTTCCATAGCGAGCTCGGACTTATATGAACTCGTCTAGCTCAATTCGCCTAGCTTAAATAAACATTTCCTCTCCTAAGACAGGAAGTGAAAGCCATAAAACCATTCAATTATTACTATTATCGCTTTTATTATTTGTTATGAATGACTGATAATAAAAGGTAGTAATTAAATAACCAACAAAAGGGACTAATTAATCTAAAAGTTCTCTGTTGATGACAGTTAAATATCACATGATCACCATTGATCATTCTTATGTTTATGCAATCTGTTTTTATTGAGGTAAAACTCTCCATACAGTAGCGCCACTCAGTGCAAGCCAGAGTAACCAATGGATGCAAGAACATTACATAAAATCCCTATCTAGTGCCTATTCATCTAGGTGCAGTGCTCTCAGATCCAAGGCTTCTCACTGATGAAAGCCACAAGCTAGAAACTAGTCTGGGGATATTGGATGAGTAGGCACTAGATAGGGATTTTATGCATCAACCTTCTTGCATCCATTGATTACTCTGGCTTGCACTGAGTAGTGCTAATGTATGGAGAGTTTTTCCTCTGTAACAATTAAATAAAGAATAACTAAAGTCACTATATTATGAGAGTCATGCCATAGTAATGATAACCTTTTTGCATATTAATGCACATTCAGGATCATAAAATCAGGGGGAAAAACCCATGATTCTAATCAAGCGTAATGCGTAAGTGGTCATGAGTGACTGTGACTAAATGGTAATAATATTTGACAAACAAAGATCTTGTAATATTGGGAAGAATTGGTGACAGCGTGACATCCATTGCATTTCAGATTAATGGAATCTAAGAGATCTAAATACCCATCTTAGCATAAGTTGATGATCTACCACTGATGTAATGTCTACTGCCAGTATATCCTGTTTAAAGCTTCTTTTTAGAGAAAAATAAATCCTGAGCAGTAAGCATGGGCCAAATTGAGTCTCTTGAAGAGTGTAGTCCAGTAATATGGAAAGCTATCTAACACATCTGGATGGTCTTCCGAAGTCTCTAAATTAAAGTTATATACTTTAGGAAACGTGTGGGCCTGCCATTTATCAGGTCTTGCAATCTCTGCTACATATCTCCACTCCTAGATTGAGAAATATTCAGAATTGTTGAATGCATATTTGAAAACAACATTGTTAATTACTTAGTTCAGTCCCATATGGCTATTTAAGTTAGATGGCTGGATTGGCAGACATATGGATGTCTGAAAATTTCAGAGTTTCTACTTAATAATTATGCATTAGATAAAGTACTGTTCTTGTCCTGGTGTTTTTAATCTTATGCTTGAATATCCTGGCACCTCATCGATGACGCCAGCAGCAGAAACCGATCTGAGGTTGAGGATATTCTCAAAGCTTAAGAGCTTATTTTGTGAGCTCTATATATAATAAAAGTTGCTAATTACAATGGAAAGGTGCAAATTCAACCTGCACAATTAAGAGACAGGTAAATATAGCTATTGATTTATGCACCTGAGTTTTGGCTGATGGATTTGGTCTGTCCTTTTAGGGAGATACTTTGAGGTCATTTTGAATGAGGCATGTGAGGGCAAAATTACCAGTGGATTTTGTAAGGCAGCCATCTCCCAAGCCTCTCTGAACAAGATATGGCCATTGGAACCTTTGCATGAAATAAAGTGTGAAATAATTTTGATTCAACAAAAACAAGATCAAAGAAGAAATATCAGTCTAGTTGAGGTCTTAAATAAGCAGCGTAAACAGGCATAGGCATCCAATAAACAAAAATATTTCTGTCATGGTAACAGAGCCTGTGCATTGACTTTGTGTCACTATTTATGACACCACTTTTTCCAATGAAAGGGACATAATGAAATTACCTGTAAACCAGATAAATGAAATCTCATATAATAAAGCCAAAAATTACCTGACAAAGAAGTCAGTGTTAAAATTCTAAATGAATGCTCAAAAAGTCTTGTGACTATAAGTCAGTCTTAGCTCAAAAGTCTTGTTACTATAAGTCAGTGTTAATGGCACATATCAGTGGACATTGATACTGGTTCTGCTACCTCCATCATTTCCCAAAAAATTATAGGGTGAAAATAAAAAGATGATACCCCAGTTGATCCTTAAACTAATATATAATCTTACCCATCATTCCTGCCAACCTTCACATAAATGTATTAGACACCTCTAATTTTACCAACCAAAAATTATGATCATACTATATCCTTTTTCTTCCTCATCAAGTAATTTTTTTTCTAATACCTCTTTATCTGTTAATACATAATAAATATGTGAGAAATTGACCTGGTGTATATCACTAACTGAAAATTCAAATATAAAGCCAAATCAGCCCTCCCCCCCCCCCCATTCCACCAAATGTTATATTTTTACACAACACTACATTTTGAATAAAGATAAAGTCTGAATTTCAAACAGCATGGCCAAGAGATTACTCCTTGGCTGTGATGTTTGAAAATCAGAGTATCTTTATTCACAAGGCAGCATTGTTGCAAAAACATAATGTTGGGAAAAGGGGTGATTTGATGTTTTATAATCAACATTACATATGTAAATTTCTTATCGCATAATTTATTCTAATTTCCATATTACAATCCATATTTTTCTGATCTTTTTAATAAGGCTCCATTCTTACTTATTCTTCACATCATCAATTTCATTAGTGTTAATATTCAATACCTAAAAGCAATATTAGTATATTTTCATAAGAAATATTCCCAACCACTCTTTAATTCTTCTCATTTCTTGTACCTGAATAGGTTGCACCAAATATATTTACTTTATGCAATTTTAATCTAATCCAAAGGTGACTGGTTCTCTCTTTTCCTCTCCAAGCTGCTTGAAGTATTATATCCTATTAAGTGCATGTGTTACATAGCTAAGCTATTCACCATAAAAATTTTAAGATACTAGCATGTTTGAATCATGAATTATGGCATGAAATGTGCTGTGTACAGCCACTCACTCAGCTTACAATCAAGTAAAATAGATAAGCAGAAACCAAATGATTAGACAAAATAATTTAATAGAATTATTAGTCAGATAATTAATATTACATATATAAACTAGAATACAGTTATCTTTAACTTATGATCACTGGTCATGAAGGTATACGAAAAACATAATATAGACCGCTGTGGCCTGCATAGTTCTTAGGTTCACTTTTTTACTTTCAGTGGTGGAGTTCACTGGGTTTTTTTGTTGCTAAATTTATACACTCTTGACTTTCATGTGCAATCAATAAGTTCTCCACTGCAAGTGCTACGTAGTTATTTTTTGTTCTCTTTTTATTCTTGATAAAGAATGTTGCAGAAACCAATTAATTCTTGGCTATTGTCTACTTTTAGAAATCAACACTTTTAATCTAGCTGTATTAATTAGTTTCTAATCTGGAGTGCTTATCTTTAATACAACTGATCAGAAGCATGCCAAAATTTATATTACAAAATTCCTTTCTTATTGTCTATTTCATTTAGTAAAACTTAATTTAATAAAACTTATATATTACTATATACGCAAAATGTGTCATGCATTTCATATCTTGACCCATTGTGGAACAATGTACTAACATTACATTTTTGTTTTAAATTGGGCAAAACTGCTACCGAAATATTTCAAATGCAGGAACATCTTTAAAAGGTTTGCAAGATTTTGTGGTGGTAGGGAGAGTATTGAATATGATCTTTTTAAGGTACAAACCCACATATCTATGTAGTAACTCATGACTTAAATATGCAACTTCCTGATCATCTCTATGTATGACCTTAAACCAGCAAGCAGCACTACTATATGGAGTTTTGCTTTGCTTTGTTTATGTATGACCTTTAAAGCTTCTTCCTAAGATGCTATTCTTAATAACTTTTGTGCACCCTATTTTCTTATCTTCATTACATTTAGTTATCTCCTTCCATTTATACTTCTGAAGACTTGGTTCTTCTTTTTCTTTCATATGTATCTTTACTATCACTAATAAATTTAATTGTCCTCCCATACAAACTTCTTCTAATTTTCTCCCCCTTTTCACATCTCTACCTTCTTGCATATTTATAAAACGAAGCTTTAGCCCTTCTGTTAAATGCTCTCTCCCCATGACAATTTCCAGGCATCCTTTGCAAAATATTTTTTTTCCTTCCTTACATCATCAGTCATTCTATATTTATCCACATTATCTTTTACTCACACCCCTACTTAAACATAAAAATATCCCTTTCATGTATACCTCCAACATTGCATCTTTA
Source organism: Epiperipatus broadwayi (assembly GCA_028023455.1). Lineage (NCBI taxonomy): Eukaryota > Metazoa > Onychophora > Udeonychophora > Euonychophora > Peripatidae > Epiperipatus > Epiperipatus broadwayi. The sequence goes on from JAQFVV010000172.1 coordinate 98,401, forward strand.
CATTTATCAGTATGTATCCTTTCTTTAGTTTAATAGGTAACAAAATTTATTAATAATTAAATCACCCAATATTTTATCTTACCCTCTCTAATAAATGTAACCAACCCCCTTTTGACAAAATCTATTTCTAATGAATTCTGTCCACATTTGTAAAAAAATTGATATATCTATTTTTCATAAATCTGTTATCCTAAAATTAACTCCATTAATCTTATTTTTTATCCCATTGCCAAACTTGGTAATAATCCCTCCGGCTTCTATATGCCCATTCATTTTCTTTAAATTCATAATCATATCTTTCAAATGTGTTTTCCCTTCAATTCCCCTTAGCATTTAATGTATGTCTCCACTGACACCTAAAATTCCCTTCAATTCCCCTTAGCATTTAATGTATGTCTCCACTGACACCTAAAATCATCGACTCTTCGCAGACATTCCATCCTATCTTGCTAACATGGAGTAGCTTTCTCAGCGCCCCCTAGTTTCCTTTTCTGAAAACATTTTTAGAAAACTTTTGGAATATGTGAAAAGATTTCATTATGTTAATAATGTCAGTTATAATTTTAAAAGAATAATTATTTATTGTATTATATAATCACTATTTGTTTTTATTTTCAGAAAATTTACAATAAAGTGCAAAAGAAAACACACTTCTATGAAACCGTATCTTCGAAAGTTGTATTACCTCAAAGAGGATGATATCTTCATTAAATCAGATTTTCCTGTTTCATAATTTGTACACTATATTTTAAATAAAACTGTTGTAAATTTAATTTTATTCCACACATAATTTATATCTACCTGATAAATTAGACTGAATTATTAGCCTAAGATGATTATATAACATAAAGCAGGTAATAAACAAATCTTTATTTATTTTTCAATTCAGGGTCGTGCCAAATGAATTTTGGCCTCCTCTTTTAAAATGATTAAAAAAATTATTAGTACTTATTTAGAAGGACGTTGGGTCCGATTTAGGCAATTTTTTTTAATTGCAGCTCGCCACAGCAAACCCAATTAACTATCCTACACTGGTTCGTTAATGGGTATCTAAACTACTCTTAACTAAGCCAGGATGGAAACATTTCAAATCCTCACTGTCAACAATAAACACATCTAGTGAGTATTATCTTCTCCCATCATTGTTGTGTTTTAGGAGGTGTTGGAAATGTTGGTGGACTAAAGAAGATTGTTTTATCAATGGTTAAAATAAATTACCAAACAAACCAGTAAATATAAAATGAAAAAAAAAAAAGTATTAAATTATAAGGAATATATTAACTTTACAGAAATTGTCGTCAAAGTAATTGTCACAGAGATCATTTAATTGCAAGAATATTTGAAAAACAGGCATTTCTCACATACCTGGAGCTTAATTGTAAATATAAGGGGCTTTGAACACAGACTTTCAAGCACCCTTCAACTATTCACACACATGACCACACATATCTTTTTTACATGTATGTGGTCATGGATATCAGTGATATGAGATAGTGTGGATAGTTGAATGGTGCCTGAAAGTGTCTGTTCAAATTCTGTATATTGAAGAAATAACTTCATCATGAAAATTTTAAAACCTGTGTAAATTTGCTTTCTATTATATTTATTTAACAACTTTCTTTTTCATTTTCAATTATAATTTAGAAATTATTAGATAAATATAAAGATTGTGCATATCAGAGAAATACGTTTATTACTAGTATGTGCTAAAATGTGAAAATAAATGCAAAAATATCTATTATATTTATGCAATGTATAATTCTTTTATTTATTTTCAGCTGCAATTTAGAAATTATTAAATAAATATAAAAATATAAAGGCTATATATATATCTGAGAGATACATTCATTCATTCCTAATGTGCTAAAATGTAGAAAAAAATTAAAACACTGTCAATATGTATTTTTATAAAATTCATTTTTAGTTATATTAAACAAAGAAATATAAAAAATATAGAGAATACAAAATTTTATTTTCAAATAATGGGAACATGGATATTATATATATATAAAAAAGTACAATCAAAAAAGTAATTAATCAGAATCTCCAGCAGATGGCCTTGTAAAACATTTGCAACAATTATTGCTAACATTGTTATGTTCAGGACAAAAATACTTTTCACAACTATACCAACACTAACTTTAGACTGCAAGGTATTTCTTAGATACATTTTATTATCAAATACTTATGAAATACTTAATATAATGTCATGACTTAATGTTAGTTACTTAACCTAAGTATCCAATATATGAAACAATATTTAAGAAAACAATGTGTATCTAGAGATCAGCCTTTACTTTCGGTTACTTTCTTTGGGTTGATTAAAATCACACATAAACGCATGAAAATAAAAAATCATAAAATCAAAATATATATATACTAAAAGCACTTTCACACAAAAAATATTAACAACTTAAATCATTTCTTAAGCTTTGTTGATCTATTTTTTAATTTTATCTTTTAACAATCTTGAGAATTTCAAGGTATTCAGATTATCAGAGAAATACTTATTGTATAACTATGAAAAGAATGTATTTCACAAACTCCTTTGTTTACATTGTTGTAAATATATACTTGCTTCATTAAAGAGTGAAAGAAAAATTTGTTTGGAGAATTGAACGATTTTCAATTAAAAAATAAGGGGTGGGAATATTTTTTCATTAAAAATTTACCTTCAAATATTTTTTTTAATTTAGGTATTTTTCTGCTTCTAATTTAATAAAAAAATTTAAAATATTGTCTTATTTTAGCATCTACTATTGTAGAACCTCTAAACATCACATGGTCTCCATTTCCTATACTTACACAAGTTGTTAAAACAGTGATGTGATTCATTGTGACTTCTACTTTTTTGAAGTCAGGAATCTCTCAGCCGCTATGCCAAGAGAAACCTGTTAGCCACCTTATCTTCCCTTTCCATTCTACACCTTAAGATTTCCCCCACATTCTCCACTATCCTGCCTCATTCCATTTCCACAACATAATCTTTGTCAACTCTATAGCCTTTACATCTAAACCCCCCATATCTTTTCTCAAAACCAGCACAAAAACCAAGAATCCACTTTCTGTATAATCACTCTGTTTATATTTATTCTTCCACAACTTCATTATTTGTACCCTTTCTGCTTGCAGGCATTTACATTCAATTAATAGATGCATAATATTTTCTATGCCTTCCTTACACAACTTGCAGACTAAATCCCCCATATTTTTCCATTTATTGTATATCCCCTTGTTGCTAAAAATCCTGTTCGAGCCTTAAACAGTAAACTACTTTCCTTGCTATTATCATAAATTAACTCACACCGAATATTCTGTTTATTTCTATATATATTTACACTTTTTTAATTCTCCATACTAGTTCTCCATCTCTCCTATTCCCCTATTTTTTATTAATGCATTTATTCTTCTATCCCATTCCTTAACACTATAACACTCAACAATTCTCCTAGCACAATCATCCCACCTTTTGACAAACTTTCCATACAGTAGTGCCACCCAGTGCAAGTTATAGTAATTAATAGATGCAAGATGGTTTTGCATAAAATCCCTATCTAGTGTCTACTCATCCAATATCCCCAGCTAGTTTCTAGCTTCAGCTTTCATCAATAAGAATCCTTCAATCTGAGAGCACTGCAATTAGATCTACAAGCTAGAAACTAGTAAACCTTCTTGCATTTATTGATTACTGTGACTTGCACTGCGTGGCACTACTGTATGGAGAGTTTATTGCTATTTTAGATTCTGGGGTAACTATTCACTTTGTGAGACCTATCAGGCCAGTTCCTATTTTTAATCAATATTTTTAGTTACCAGATGCATCTAACTAATTACATTGATTGTTTTTGATTGGACATAGATGACCTTTAAATTTATTTTTATTCTAATGGTTGTGACTATACTGCTTCCTAATCGATTTTGAAAATTTGCGACTAATGTTAAATGATAATTTCTTAAATAGAACATTTAGTGATATGGATAAAAATGTTCTTAGATATACAAATGACGCTCATTCTGAGAGTTAGGGGAACTTTTTTAATGTTGGGTACTTCAAGATATGACTTTGATTTCTCACCGTCATGTGATCTTCTCTGCTTACACTTAACTTATTTATATAATAGGCATTTTTTTTCACTTGATCCCAGAGACATCTATTGCAAACTTAAGTAATCTGTGTACATTAGATAATAATAGTGCTTTATTATAGCCTCAGACTAATTTGTCATTAATGGCCTCTGTTAGTGATTGAATATTAGAATACATTTGAATAATTATCGTTCAGTAAGTCATGTGACATTTGAGCACCAGAAATGATAGAATTAAACCCTGATCAGGAACTTTTTATTCTCAAGTCTACTAAATGACTCTGGATTAGAATGAAAAGAACTATTCCTGAAAGCATACATTCATTTTTCAATAAAACGGAGCAAAAATATAAAAAAATTAATTGAATGGTTTATTGTTTAGGAATCCGTAAGAAGTTCAGCACCAGTAACAACGAGCTAGAGCCATAATTCGTGAACCTTGAACTTCAGGGTCTGCCAATTTAATTGTGACTCCATAAAATAAATGAAGCATAAATATTTCACCTGTGTTGCACCATTGAAGTCTAGAACTGTGAAGTAATTATTTCAAGAAACTTATTTAGAATCACATTCACTACAATTGCAGTTATCTAGCAGTGCATTTTGTTTTAATCACAGGTGGCGCTGTATGCGTTTTAATTATAAGGAACTTATCAAGAGTGATGCTAATAACATAATAAATAAATAATTTATTTTATCTCCATTAGCTCATTGAGAAAATCATACAAAATGTTATATATAATCACTAAATTTTGAATTGACAATAGAAGGCTAATCCCACGAGTTTCAGGAACACTCTCTTCATCAGTTGAGCAAACCATAAACATCTTTGACCATAAATCAATATAGGTTATGATTTACAAAAAAAATAGAATTGATTATCATTGTTGCATATCCAGAATATCATTAAACTAGAGGTTCATGTGCACTGTTTTTAATTGTCGTAGGCTTACAAGTAGCTGCTTTTTTTATTCAGATTTTTTAAAAAAAACCTTAATAATACTTGACTCACTAGGTGGCGCTGTGTGCATTTTATCTCCATTAGCTTATGGTAAAATTAACATTAAATGTTATAGTCACCAAATTTTGAATTGATAATATAAGGCTATCAATGTGAATTTCAAGCCATTTCATCAGTTGTGCCAATCCATGAACATCTTCAACCATAAATGTTAATAGGCTAAGGATTTGTAAAAAAAATAGAATTTATTATTATTTTGCATATTCAGAATGTCACTAAACTAGAGACCCATGTGCAGTGTTTTTAATTGTTATAGCCTTACAAGTAGCTGTTTTTTATTCAGATAAAAAAAAATTAATTACTTAATATTCGAGAGAGGAAAAAATATTATAAATTTAATTCAAAGTTATAAAAATTTAACAGTCCCAGAATTTATAAATTTGAATTGATAAAAAATGTTTCTGATAAATAACGTTAGCATTATATAATCAACACTGCATTTTTAATTTTTATAGGCTTACAAATAGTTAGTTTCTTTATTCTGTTTTTAAAATTTAAATTATTTAACATTTATTAGAGAAAAAAATCTTTTAAATTGAAATCAAAATTATAATAAAAAAAAATCTGATATTGCTAAAAAGTTTGAATTGGTGAAAATTTTTCCGCATAACGTTAGGATACAGCACTCAGGATGTTTTTCTGTATTCATGCTTTTTAGGAATCTCCATGCATGACTTTAAGTAGTTTAGATTTACAGATAGGCAAATTTATTTAAAAATTATAATAAGCATTGTTAACAATGTTTATTTCAATATTTTTTTTGATTAAATAAAGTTTAGAATTAACACATGATACAATCCATGCTTTGCATAATCTGCTTCAACATTTTGCAAATTAGGAAACAGTAATAATTCATGGAAGTTAAGATATGCTACTTTTTCAGTTTGTTCAGTTTTAAACATTTTACATTTCAGAACGTATGTCTAAAGTTTGACATTAATAAAACAGAAGAATAGAATGTAGATGCATGATTATTGACTGTAAAATATTTTACATTTAACCCATCATGTGATGTGATGTGATGTGATGTATTATGGCTTCTCCTTAAACGAAGTCAAGAATATCTCAGCAATTAAGCCCAGATAAACCTGTTAGCCACTTTCTTTTACATTCCCCACTCTAAATTTACCCATAATCTGCTCTATCCCATTTCCACAACATAATTTTTGTCAACTCTATAACCTTTATATCTAAATCCCCCTTATCTTTTCCCAAACCTAGCATAAAAACCAATAATTCACTTTCTGTATAATCACTCTTTTCATATTTATTTTTCCACAACTTCATTATATGTACCCTTTCTGTTTTCAAACATTTACATTCAATTAACAAATGCCTAATATTTTCAATTCCTTCCTTACATAATTTACAAAATAAATCACCCATATTTTTCCATTCCCATGTATATTCTTTTGTAGCTAAAGATCCCGTTCGAGCTTTAAACAATAAACTACTTTCCTTACTATTATCATATATTAACTCACACCTAATATTCTGTTTATTTCTATATATATTTAAACTCTTTTTACTCTCCATACTATTTCTTCATCTCTCTAACTCCCTAGTCTTTATTAATAAATCTATTCTTTTATCCCATTCCTTACTACTATAACACTCAATAATCCTCTTAACACAATCATCCCATCTTTTGTACAAATATACTGATATAAATTCTTTATCCAAATCTTTTGCATAGCGCATTACCTTTCTCACCCATCTTGTTACCTGCCCTTTACTCATAACCCAATTAAATACTATTTTAGCTATTCTTTTATTATCCATAAACTGCAATCTACCAAACATTTTCATTTTACTTTTTGCATCTCTCATATGAAAACTTGACCATCCCATTTCTCCTTGAATTGCCTCCCTTGCTGTCCATACTTCTGCATCCAATGCATGTCTTCCTACTTCCCTTTGAGTTTTTTCTAAATAATCTAATATCTTTTTACTAACATATAATGCATCATTACCATATGTTAACCCTGCTACTGCAACTCCTTTCCATATAATTCTAGCTACATCATATTTATTATATGAAAATACTGTTAATTTCTTTATCAATCCCTTCCTTTTCTTTGCTTCATTTATCAATTTTTTCTCCCATTCATCCAAATAATTTTTCTGATTACTTAAAATAATTCCCAAATAACTATATCTATTCACCACACTTAACTTAATATCTCCCAATAAAAATTCTACATCTTCTCTTTCCTCAGTATTAACCATCATTATATTTGATTTTTCTTCACTAAATTTAATCCCCATCTCTTTACCCACCCTTGCACATGTCCTCAACATAACTTCCATATCTTCTCTTTTTTCTGCACACAAAAATATATCATCTGCAAAAAAAAGACCTGACAAAATAAATACTCCCTTACTACCTATTAACGGTATCTCTATCCCTCTTCCTAATCTTTCTATTGCTCTTTCCATTTCACTCAAATACAACACAAACAAAATAGGTGACATAGGGCATCCTTGCCTTAGTCCCACACCATTTTTAACTTTAATTGATTCTATATTCTCTAATTGATATATATAATAATTATTTTCAGTTTTTGTAAGCATACAATATTTGATTTTATTATTTAAACCTTTATTTTATATTAGAATTCAATAAATTGGGCTCAGTTTGTTAGAAATATAAATTTACAAATAAAAAAGACCCTAAAATATCTTTTTTTTTTCATGTGTCAAAGAATCGGCCGGAAAGCGAACCTGCAAACCCAAAAGAACTGCTTGCAAAGCAGCTGTGCTGATCACTCGACCACCAATGCTTGACATTTGAACTTTGTAAATATGAAAAAAAAAAAAATGAAGTGAAATATATAAAAAGAATAATTTTTTTCTTATTGGATAATTATCGCAATAATGATAGAAAAAATATATTAATAAAACCTTTAAAACACATATGTTAAATTATCATAAACATATGAAATTCTGTTTTAAAATTTCAAATTATATTTATAATTATTAAATTTATCACCAAAGTTCACTACTGTATTTATCAAACTGTTACTGATCATAATTTCCTTTTTACCATTACGATAACTTTCTTTAACTTGTATTGTTAAAAAAACATTTGTTTAAAATCAAAGTGTAATTACATACACTAATGTATGTTTGTGAAACATGGACACAGTAATAAAAGTAAAAACAGATTGGAAGCTTTTGAGATGTGGTCATGGAGAAGAATGGAAAAACTCAGCTAGATAAATAAAATAATAAAGTTTTGAAAAGAATAAAAGTAAAAGTAAAATTAATTAAAAAAATTAGAAATAGAAAAAGAAACTGGATTGAACATACATTAAGAAGATTGAAAGATGTTTTGAGGGAAATGGTGAGTAGAAACAAGAAGAACTCATGAAGAAGGTTGATGTTACTGGATCATATAAATGATGGGAAGAGTTATGTGGAATTGAAGAACTGGGTAATGAAGAGAACAGAGTGCCAAAATGGATGAACTGATGATGTGACTATTCTTTGGACCTGTCCATGAGACAGAACATGATTGATTGATTGTTAATGAAATAAATATTTGATTTTTTTCCACTTTGGGGTAAATTTATATATAAGATAGTTTTCATTAATTACATTTTTTAGTCAATCTGTATTCCATTTCACAAATATTTCCATCACCCCCAATCATTAGATATTAGGTCTGACAACTTTAATTCTAGGAATGGCCATGTGGTGTCACCAGTGACCTACTTATATTGAAATCACACTAATAGAGCTGGTTGTTAGCTAGTTCTTGAGAAGATAATAAATATTATATCCATGAATACACTTTGGTGTAAAAATGGCTCAGTGCATTCATTGTGAGACACTTTTTGGCCAAAAAATCAATTACATAACTAAACCACCGTGCCTATTCACCTAACTTAGCTCCCTGTGATTTTTGATTATTTCCAAAATTAAAAACTGTGCTGAAAATGTACAGCCACTGCTCAACAGTATTCCTGAAAATGAGTTCCAGGTATGCTTCCAGAAATGGGAGTGTCATTTTAATCAGATTATAGATACACAAGAAGACTACTTAGAAGGTGACAGTAGCCAGTAGTGTACACTTCCACGTATATTTTATGAAGGTGCATTCTGGGAATTAAAGTGTCACAACTTGAATGCTGTGAAATATCATTTTTAGGCATATGTTTTGTAATAAATATGACAATGTTTCAAACTGAAGATATTCGAAAAATAACATCTTTGACTTTTATGAGTTGTTGCCACTTTCTAATTTGCAAGATATAAATCATGGAGATAATAGTTATATAGATGCCAATGTCATTTACCGGTGCAACATTTTTTTCTCTCATAAATATTAATTATTTTAAAACTGAGTGAAGAAGTTTAGCTACATATAAGCCTAAGACAAATAAAAATACTGGTAAGATAGATTTTAACATTATTTACCTACTGTGATCATTAGTTAGCATAACCCTGCTTTTCACACAGGTAGTTTTACACAGGATGATTTGGAGCTATTAATTAAATTTTTTAAAAAAACAAGTGAAAAATAAAAGAGATGCCATTGTCCACTAAGATTGTAAGAGACAGTTGTATGATAAAAGATGTAACTAGACATCAGGTTATAAAGTTAAACTCAACACCATTTCCCGTGATGAATCTTACGATGTGAATGAGATTGCACAGGATGTACTTATTCGTAGATATGTGAATTCTGATGGACCTCAGGAAGTTACTTGATATACTGCCACTTACAGGACAAACTTGACGCGAGATATAGAATCTGCTATTATTAATTGTTTGAAAAGTAAAAATATTGATATTAATAAAATAGTTGCAGCAGGTGGAGCACAAAGTATGAAAGGTGAAAAGAAAGTTTTCGTTTCTCTGTTTAAAAAATAAATTCTGCATAACGTTTTCACAAACCTTTCAGAAGGAAATAATGTCAGTTATGGACCTGGGTATACAAATTGTGAACAAAATAATGGCAAGACCACTGTTTTGGGAACTTCTTACCAAAGTCGATAGCCAATATTTTGACATTCTTTTAGACCATAAAGTAAAGTGGTTTTCCAGTGGAGCCATGCTAATGCGATTTGCTGCTTGCATTGAAGAAATAAAATTATTTTTAAACCAAAAAGATCTAGAGTACATTGAACTCAATAATCATGATTGGTTACAAAAAATATTATTTTATGGTGGACATGACTTCACATTTAAACACGTTAAACAAGAAACTGCAAGGCAAGGGAAGCACATCTATTTTTCTTTTAGAAGTACTTGCTTCTGAACAAAAATTATTTTCGTTTACTGCAGACTTAGATGTTGAAGAAATATTAACAGGATTATATTTCAATAGATTTAACATATGTCATGCAAATAGTGGTAAATGTAAATTCGGAATTTGGTGAGAGATTTTAAATGTTTATAAAGTTAAAGGCAACTTTATTATTGAAATCACTTGAAATTATTTCTACAGATTCGAATTTTTCACCTTTTAGTGATATTGGTCAAGCAGTTTTTTAACTAGAACTGTCAGATTTAAAAATCAAGGAAATGTGGAGCTCAACATTTATAAATCTTAAAAGTGAATTAGAAAATTTAGAGAGACAAAAATCTCCCTTTGCTGCAGCAACATAAAAAGTCTGAGATCTTAAAAGGCAAGATCAAGTTGTTTTTGATACTTGGAACAGTTTGGGCTGATACTTATATTCAATTAACAACTTCTGCATTTGGACTTCTCTCAATTTTCGGATCTATATATTTTTGTGAACAGACATTTTCGAACACGAATTTTATTAGAAATATAACTAAGAATTGAGCGAGATCTGCTATCTGATTTGAAAATGAAAGTAATATCATATTTACAGAATTTTGATCAACTTTCTCAAGAAATTCAGCAACCAAAATCTCATTAAGAAACTATATATTGCTTTTATTTTTTTTTATGAAGTTTATGTTTTAATTTTATTATTCATTCAAGTTAAAAATATTTGAAGTTCCAGTGCTATGTCCTACCCCCACTATGCCTAAGTAAAACAAAACCCAGGGCGGTTCAATAGTTTTACGTAATTTAATAATATATTCGTATGATGATAACAAATATATATACAGTATTAGCTAAATATTTACAACAAGATATAAATACAAATAAGTTAACTCAATTATCGCATACGAGCCCCTTCGCTAATTTTGAAGAATACAAGTCTTTCACTTAATAGATAGATTGGCTAATTCAGTACAACAAAACCACGCATTTACCTTAGCATTGGTTTTCAGTCTATAATCCTATTAGGCATTCCAAAACATAATAAGATCGGGGCGATCTGTTATAAACCCTAATCGGCTTGATAAACTTCAGGAGCCAAGATCCTGGGATTTTAAAACATCCCCCGCTGGATTCTTCCGCTGCTTCTGACGGGCAAACATTGGAAAAAGGAATGCACGCTATTTGTCTTTCAGTCTTTTTATTCCTGGAATTCTTTTGTTTTCTGGAGTACTAATACGGGTGTAGTTTTATCGATTTCAGCTTCTAAGAATTCAATCTTTCCAAGAATTCACTCTTTCTAAGAATTCAATTAGCGGCCAGGCTGCTGCCAATCGAGTTTTTCTAGTTATCGCATTTTATCGATTATTTTTAAATTATACATATATATCACCCAGCATACTCTTTGACCAAAGAAAAATGTTAATTTATATGTAAGAATGTTTAAAATCACTTATTTTTTACTTTAATAATTATATTTTATAATAATAACATGGATAATAAATAATTGAATTTCAATGTATTTTACTACAGCAAAGCGCGTATAAATTTATTTTAACAACAACAAAAAAAAAAAACACGTTCTACTCTCAAATTTAAAAATACATATTTCATAATTGAAGTTACTGATCTGCACCTCTGTAGGTATTATTTTGGTAAATATAATTCTAAAAACATATATAAAAAAAAAAAGGTGCCGACCTTTTAGTATATTTTATATTATCTTGAAGCTGACGTAAAAGTGGTTGAAACATATAGAAAGTAATAATATATTGATTTTTTAAAGATATATTTAAAACTTCCATTCCAAACACATTCTTGAAGGCTATGAATAAAGATATTTGAACAGAGAGGCCACAAAAGTGCATTTCTTATTTCTCCGATATTCTTCCTTGCCCCCCCCTCCCCATCACAATTTCTTACACACGTCTTCATCATTTGTTTAGTATTTATAAAGACCAAATTATTATGATTTGATTTACTAGTGTTAAACTGGATAATATGATAATCTTTAACCTAATAAATAATTATCAATAAGCATTAGAATATTTAGTTCAAGTGGACTGTGTTAGAGTTGTAAGCACAGAAAGAGTGAAATCTGTAGATCAGATTGCAATAATCATTTATGAATGTAAGTTTAGTAAAAATAAAACAAGATTTAAAAAGAAAATATGGATTTAGGAATGTTAGGATTATTTACTAAAACTGGATAAAATTTGGACAGAGAATTTTGAACCTTTTAATGATTGCTTTAAAAACTAGTTTATTTTGCTATGCATGATATATTTATGCATACCAAATAAAAAAAATATGCTTCATATTTAAAATCGTAACTAGTTTATTTTACTATGCATAATATATTTATGCATACCAATTAATAAAAATATACTTTATATCTAAAATCATAACTAGTTTATTTTAAATATTTATTTGTAAGCATATGGCCATTACGTGCAATCCACATTTCTATACAATTTTTTCATTCACCTAGAATCTTTCACTGATGAATGTGTAAGTCATTTACATTAAATATTTTGGTATTATCAGTATTATGTGGACAATAATTTACTAATAGTATGCATTCACATGACTTCTGGTGAGAGATCCATACTTTTCTTTCATTCAGTTTATTTAATACTACAGAATACCAAGCAATATGAGATCGTTTATTTTAATCTGATACTAATTTTATTATGCCAACAATTGATTTATATTTATGTAACTCATAATTCAAATAATTAGTAAGTCAGCCCATTAATAAAGGTTATTAATGATTAGTATTTTGGAAAATAAGTAATTTAAATAGAATTATGTTACTTCACTCTTGTTAAACCGATATGAACGTTTAATTTTATGAGACCCAAAATTGTTTATGGGATCATCTAGTAAGATGTATAAACGTTAGCTATTGTTAACTCACAACTTTTATTAATACTGTTTAATCCATTGCACAGGCTTAAACCTGCATTTATATATGTAATATAGGCGGGATTCGAACTCAGACTTTCGCACGACCCACTACTCTCAGTGCCATCTCATATTGCTGACCCACCTGATCACACACATGTTGAAAAGATAAATAATCATCAATATCCGTATTTCATGCTAAACCAGCAATCATCGGTTGGTCTCTTAATATTGTTTAGTAAGTTGATCTGTTTATAATTTTAGTCTGTTCGCAAGGGTAAAATATGTTGCTGTAGTACTTATAGTCAAAAAAACAATTTAACAGCGCCATCTTGGCAATAATTCCAAACTTTGTATGAAGTTTGTTTTATCATTTTAATATATAGGGTATATGAACACAGACTTTCACATGACCCACCACTCACCACTCCATCTCATAACACTGATACACTTGAACACATATATGTCGAAAAGATAAATAATTTATCATTTTAGTAATTGTAAATAAACTTATTTATTATTTATTAAAAAAAAAAACAAATCTAGTTTCTGTTTTTTTATTTTTTTTATATGCTATTGTCTTGGGTTCATAATATTTATTATTTTCATTGAATTAAGGATATTCCAAATATTAACAGAAATGTAAATAAAGTCATGCATATAATTGCAATTTCTACGTGAAATCGAGATATTAGACAGACAAACGTTTGCGGATACGAATAATCATATTTTTACATTACGATATATTCAACTATGTTTATCTTTCACTATAAACTCATCAACACTCCTTTAACACTTTAAGCAAATAATTTTATTTATTAACAGTTTCACTGTACTAGCAGTCTTTGTCAGATCTTAACTTTCCTTCTATTTGCTTAAAGTATTAAAGGAGTGTTGATGAGTTTATAGTGAAATATAAAAAGAAGCAAAATATAGAGGGAGAAAGAAGAAATGGATAAGAGTTATATGTTTATCTTCTAAAAAAAAACGATTGCGCAATATGGAAAGGAAGTTTTTTTAACAGTTCCAGAGATTATTTACATTATTTCAGACTGCACACAATTGAGTTATTTAGATATTGAATGATTATTTTATTTCAAGGTTCAATTACATTTAATTATTTATGAAGGTTGTCTGTGGGAGGGTAGAAAACATAAAAAGACCCTTGTCTTTCTACAATCTCAAGTGATATCCTGGGTGAAAGGCCATGACTATTCCAAATTTTAAATATTTTAATCAGGCAATTAGATATTAGAGCAAATATCCTTTATGTAATTTTAATGAGTATAGTTATTTAATAGTAGAAAGCAGTCGCTACAAGAAAAGTGTTTGCCTCCTATAGTCTGCCAGGATATCATTCACTCATCCATTTATTTATTTAGTAGGCAACATTACATGTTTATACAATCTACAGCAGTCACGGTAGGATTATTTGCTCTTGTTATTTTCATAGTTATTTATCCAATTCTTTATGTCATAATATCAAATATTGGTTATGTAAGTATTCTTTATTTATTCCCTGTACTAGAAGAACAGTACATTTTATGGTAGTTTTATGCAAATCAAATATTCAAATCATGCTATTCAGAATTGATGATAATATTGCGATATTCTTGAAATATTAGAAGAGAAATTTTATTTTTAAAAAAATGTCTTCAAGTACACATTTATTTTACTCAGAGAATATAATTTAAAGGGAGGTTGAATCTGATAAATATTTAGCAAGAGTGGAAATTTTCCTTTCTACCATTTATTCCAAATCATTTATAGATGCTATAATTATTTGCATTATTGTTTGATTTTTCCTCTATCTCATTGTAATTCTATATAGTATCATCTTAAAATTATTGTAACTCCACAGAGTATAGCCTGTGTTCCAGGAAAAGAGCCTCTTGGATAATAGTAATTTCTTAATATAATATTCTCATTATCCGGCAGTAAAAGCTTTAGGTTACAAGTGGATGGATCACTGGTAATGGCAGCTTTTATTTATATAGTTGATAAATTTTTAGGTTACGATATGTAGGTGTAGACCGGAAAAAAGAAATGTTTGTTTTAAAAAAAAGACAATGTTTTAAAAAGCGGAAAAAAATAAATTTATTTTTAAGAAATATACATAAAACAAAAAAATCAAACAAATCCAAAAATTAAAAACATAAATCAATAAAATAAAAACAGCCCAATAACGTTATATCTATTTGTTTTTCACTAGCAACAGCGCCATCGGGCGATGTGGATGATTAGACATTTAATTTTCAATTTATTTTTGTTCTTCCTACATATGAAACATTTTATTATCTCCCTTACAATCAATTTATGACATAAATGCCATTTATATTTCCCAATCCCTCCTTTTTTCTAATATTTATAGATTTATTTATATCTACCTTCTTTTAATAACTGGTTTAATTACAAATTTATTTTTATACTTTCTGTCTATATCCTTTATATTTTAATTAGCTTATAAAAATGTATTTTTTGATACTTTAAAACCAGTATAAATTTCTGCATTTTTAAATTCGTTATCTTTCTTATATAATCTTTTTATTATTTCTGCATTTTTTTCCCCACATAATTTATTAAATAATTTAATAAGATAATGACTTATCTTTGCTTCATTTTTTATTACATCAATTTTTTTTTTTTTAATAATTTACTACTAGAACGGAATCCTTTTACACTATTTAGTATGTTATTTATGTATATAATTTATATCTAATCTCCAATTGCTTAATAAACCATTAAAAAGTCTTTCTTCTGAAAATACTTGTTTCAATATTTATTTTATTATCGTTTATTGTTTATTTTTTAATTCTAAAACCCATTATTAAATTATTAAAAGAATACATTGATATAAAAAATGAAGCTAAGATAAATGAATATAACAAACAAAGGCAAAACTCTCTATACAGTAGTGCTACCCTGTGCTAACCAGAGTAATCAATGGATGCCAGAAGGCTTGTGCATAAAATCCCTATCTAGTGTCTACTCATCCAATATCCCCAGACTAGTTTCTGGCTTGTGGCCATCATCAGTGAGAAGCCTTGGATCTGAGAGCACTGCACCTTGATCTTAGGATCTAATGCAAAGCACAAGCCTTCTGGCATCCATTGATTACTCTGTTTAGCACAGTGTGGCACTACTGTATGGAGAGTTTTGCCTTTGCTTACAACAATTATGTGCTAGTATGAGATGGTGATCTTGTGATAAATGAATATGTTATTAAGTTAATTAGCAAATTGTGTGTAAGGAAAAATATAGGAATAATAATAATAAATATATATAAAAAAGGAAGGAATTTACAAATTCAAAAATTTATAATTAAAAAAAAATACATTTTATAAGTTATATAAAATAATAAAGGATATAGATAAGAAGTACAAAAATAAATTTGTAATTAAACCAGTATATAAAAAGAAAATAATTTTAGATAAATTGATAGATGTTAAAAAAAGGAAGGATTTGAAAACATGAATGGTATTTAATATAGGGGATTTGAACACAGACTTTCAAGCTCCTTCCAGTCATTCACTCTATCTCATACAACCAATATATATGATCACACACATGTGAAAAAGATAAATGATCTCCAATATATATATTTTGTGCTGAACTAGCACTCATCATTTGGTTCATATCATCATCTCCCCCATACATATATAATCAATGCTCAGTTTATATTAAGATAGCAAATGTTCCCCCTTTAATGGAGATGCTTCAATCTACTCCACCCTTCCTTCAGCCATCCATATCATTGAAAATGTGATGGATGATGGAATACTCATATCCTTTGTTAATACTAATATTATTACATCTAGACTCCAGGTATGATCACCATAAACTCACCATACAGTAGTGCCACCCTGTGTCAACCAGATTAATCAATGGATTCTAGAAGGCTTGTGCATAAAATCTAGATGCAGTGCTATCAGATCCAAGGCTCCTCACTGATGAAGGCCACAAGCCAGAAACTAGTCTGGCTATATTGTATGAATAGTCACTAGATGGGGATTTTATGCACAAGCCTTCTGGCATCCAATGATTACTCTGTTTGACACAGGATGGCACTGCTGTATGAAAAGTTTTGCCTATTTAAAATATACTTGTATTTAAAATGGTATTTATGTTATAAGTTGCTTAGATTGTAAGGGAGATAATAAAAATGTTTTATATGTAGGAACTATAAAAAATAAATTGAAAACTAGATTAAAATACATTTAATAGATAAAAATTCTAATCTATACCTACATATAAAAGACTTTAATCATTTAACTTTTGAAATAAAGTTGTTGGAAAATGTGAGATCTTACAAAGAAAGATTAATTAAAGTTTGTATATGTGTTGATGGCCTAATGATTAGCATAGCTGCCTTCCAAACGGCTGGCCTGGGTTCGCTTCCCGGTCAACGCATTTGACATAGGAAAAAAAAAGAGGAAATAAGTTTTGAATTGAAAGTGTTAAAAATCTGATGTAATTATAGAAGTGTAATTATAATAATTGGAGATTATTTTATATAAAAATGTAAATTAAAAAAAAATTGAAAATGTAAAAGGATGTATGAAAACAGAGAAAAGCATAAAATGAGTTTTGCATTTTATGTCATAATAATATTTTTGATTATGTTGTTTATGGAAATTCTTTGTAAACATATATATATACCAGATGTACTGGGTTTTTTGAAAGGCTGTTGCTTTGATATATGGATTTGACAGCATTATTTCCTTTACATTAAATTTTTCATAATAAAAATTACATATTATTAAATATAATATTTGTAATATTTTTTAAATTAATTGCTTTAATAATTGTTTTTTAAGATTTAATGTAAATTAAACAAAAGATTTTAATATCTAAATAAATGTGAAAAATGACTAATTCATTTAATAATGCCAGATGTATTTAGCCATTTGAAAGGCTGTAGTTTTGATATGTGGATTTGACAGCGTTAATTCCTTCGCATTAAATTCTTTGTAATAAAAATCACATATTATTAAATATTGGTTGCCTTAATGATTTTTTTTTAAGATTTAATGTAAATTAAACAAAAAAGTTTAATATTATATAAATAAATTTAAGAAATTAATAGTTAGTGTTTAATAATGGCAGAATGCAAAAATGCCGACTACTCACTTCCTTTGCGTAAAATATAGTTCATAATAAAAATTATGGATTATTAAATATAAAGAATGGAATTACTCCTTTGCATAAAATGCTCATAATGCAAAGTATGGTTTAATTAGGTATAGTTATTTATTTATAACAAATTTAAAGTTTTTTTTTTTGACATTGTCAAATTTGTTATTTTGGTAATTTGTTAATGCAACCAATGAAAGACGTTGTGGGCAAACATTTAGGGATTTTATATGAGAGATATATGGAATAATTAACTTAATTAGAAAGCACTTAAGGACAAACTGTCCCAGGCCAAGGATTAAAGTAAAAGTGATAGGCTGCTTGCATTCAAAAGAAGGATTACTTATTGTTTAAGTAATATTTTGGGTGCAATTTGAAAATTATAATTGTAGCTTGTAGTGTTATAATTGACTCTTTATTAGTCTGCACTCAGTATAGGTTTTATTTACCTGTTTAAAAAGGTTTATTTAACTTCTTTGTATTAATAATTTCAATCTTTGTGATCAATTTGCAACCTTTAGTGTCTATATAAATATATTAGACCAGCGGTCAGCAACTGGTGGTCCATGACATAATTTTAATGGTCTACAAAGAAATTCAGATATTATGCTAAGTTCATTTAATAAAAATTTTAAATAAAAAATAATTTTTGTTTAAGCTGTATTTATTATATGTACAATAGAATAAGAACATTATATTGCTAATTGATTTGTTATGAAATACTACTGTGATTTGCAAAACATCTACCTCAAAGGCATTTAATTAACCCCTACTTGGTCAGCTGCATAGAAAAGGTAACAAAATAAGAATACTGAATTCTGTACAATTGACTAGGTATCAAATTTGTCTATGGCACACTCTTGTGTTAAAATTATTAAAATATAAATAAATATATATTACAAAAAAATCAAGTCAGATGACACATGATCTAATTTAAACAAGCTTGTATTACAAATGTTATATAAAGAGCTCACAAATAAGCTCTTAACAAGCTTTGCAGAATATCCCCAACTTCAAACCGGTTTTTGCTACTGCCTCAGAGAAGTGACAGGATATTCAAGCATTAGATTAAAAATACCAGGACAAGCCCAGAACTTTATCTAATGGATAACTATTAAGTAGAAAATCTGAACTTTTCAGACATTCCCATCCAGCTATCTAACTTAAATAGCCATATGGGACTAAACTAAGTTCAGATACACCATATATTTTAAATCAAATACTTGAATATCTTGGCACCTCACTGAGGAAAATAGTAGCAGAAACCGATCTGAGGTTGGAGATCTTCTGTAAAGCTTGTTAAGAGCTTATTTGTGAGCTGTTTATATAAATATATATGTATATTGTACTCATTGCTCGTATTAATTCGTATCTTTAAAAATTATGTTAGTGGTCCACAATATCTAAAAGGTTGCCAACCACTGTATTAGTCCAATTATAAGGGTAAGATTCCACCTTTATTGTTAAAAGAAGTTTGCCTTGACAACAGTTTGAAATTGTTGATTGTTATTGATATTTGGATTGTCTAAGTATTGATTGGCTTTTAATGATTACTTACAAACCCAGTTAGGCTTGCACATTATTGCACTTATTATTTAAGTAATACTTTGGATGTAATTTGAAAATTATAATTGCTGTTTGTAATGTTATAATTGACTATTAGCTTGCATTCAGAATGGGTTATATTTATTTGTTTAAAGAGGTTTATTTAAACTTCTTTGTATCAATAATTTCAATCTCTGTGTTCAAATTGCAATCTTTAATGTCTATATAAGTATATTGGACCATAAATAAAGGTAGGATTCCACCTTTATTGTTAAAAGAAAGTTACCTTGACAACAGTTTGAAATTGTTAATTATTATTGATATTGGGATTGTCCAAGTATTGACTGTTTTTTAACGATTATTTACAAACCCATTCAGCCTTGAGCATTATTACACTTATTATTTAAGAAATACTTTGGGTGTAATTTGAAAATTATAATTAAATTTGTAATGTTATAATTGACTATTTATTCGTCTACATTCAGAATAGGTTATAATTTACCCATTTAAAGATGATTATTTAAACCTCTTTGTATCAATAATTTCAATCTCTGTGGTCATGTTGCAATCTTTAGTGTTTATATAAGTATATTAGACTATCAATAAATGTGATTCTACCTTTATTGTTAAAAGAAGGTTGCCTTGACAACAGTTTGAAATTGTTGATTGTTATTGATATTGGGATTGTCTAAGTGTTGATTGGTTTTTAATGATATATATATATATTTCTAGTATTATTTCTGGAGCTTCAGTGTAATAAAAATATAATAGCTAAATAACTGATGTTTCAGTACAATAACAAAACAAAAAACTCTCCATATAGTAGTGCCATAACAAGTAATTACTTCTTCTTTCTCAAATCATAAGAATGTATGTGTTGAGATTTAAAATTGTTATTTTTTCCCTTTGTTATTTTTTCCTCATTCTCAAATTCTATTGGTTGAGAAATTTCAAAAAATATTTTATCCTCCAGTAATATCACACTTTTCATTTATGCTCTTAGGCCTTTTAAAATTGCTATAGCTTCCTTTAACAGTCGCTGGTTATATTGTCCACTTTTTGCCAGAATATGTTTTATTAAAATTTATGTCATGGTTAGTTAATTTCATGTGTGAATAAATGGCTGACGAATTAAATTTTTCTCTAACTGCCAAAATGTGTTCTTCCTGTCTTACGTTTATTCTACAATTGGTTTGTCCAATGTATGAATGTAAACAAGCTGCACATAGAATTTCATATACACATGACCCTCCAAAGGAATTTTATTTTTAAGGCATGGAAATACTACATTAATGTTTTTTAAATGTGGTATAAACTGTGTCGATATTATTTTTCTTTAAAGCATTGTTAATTTTATTAGTTATTTTCTTTATAGATGGCAGCACTGTCTTAATTTCTGAAGTATCAAAATCATTTTTCTTATTATACATAAAAAAGGGTAGTCGTAATCGGGTTAGTGCATGAATGAAGTCCTTAAATACATGAGACTTGATAATATCATTAACTCACAAAAGTTAAAAGTCATTTTTTTTCTTTTCAATAGCTATTGCGTAATTAAAACAAATTTCTCATAGAAAAAAATCAAAATGCCCATAGTTGTAAAGAAAAGAAGTATGTATGAAAAATTTCCAATTTATTTTTTATATTTTTGATGAATAACGATATATCTTATTAAATAATCACAAACCTCTTATACCTTTAAGCAAATAATGTTTATTAATATAATAACAGTTTCGATTGTTCCTTGCAGTCTTCTTCGGATCTCAATCTATTTCTCTATCTTACCACCATTTTACTATCCCATCATCTGAAGAAGACTGCATGGAACAGTTGAAACTGTTATGATATTAATAAACATTATTTGCTTAAAGTTGTAAGAATTTTGTGATTATTTAATAAGATATATTGTTATATATGAATAAGCAAAATTACTGAAGAAGAAGAAGGGAGAAGTATATACAGAATTATATAGAATATTTTTGATGAATGCTAGAAAAATATTTCTTTTATTTTGTTAGAGTTCATTAATCACTTTATTAAATTAAACCATTGAAAGTTAAAAATGCTTTGACTACTCTGAATTACTGTAGGTTAATTGGAAATTTTGTAAACAACATGCATTAAGCACCAACAGAATGAAGTTTCTTCATGCCAAAGGAAATGTTAAGCATGTTTTTAAAATGCAATATAATTTAACAAAACATACTTTTCCCATATGATCAAGTGTATTTTAAAATAGTTAATGACCAATAATATAAGATCCGGTTATAATGGGCTTTGAAACTCATTATAACTGGACCAATTTTTATATTATATGTATGCAGAATAACATCATAACATAGATTTAGCGCAACATCACTAATAGGTTGCTGAAACTCCTGTTTTAGAGTATTGCATGGCATAAACTATATTTTTTTAACAACAACAACAATAATAATAACAACAGTTCCACAGTTGTTCAATTGACAACTCAGGTAAAAAGCTCCAGTTTTGTTTCCTTAAAGCTTTCATTTAACAAGATAAAATTCTTATCTTTTATTATAAAATTTTGACTTCAATTGATTCATACCTCATTTTTTAATTTGTTTAAATTTGGCATTCAAAATTTACAAAATAAGTAATATGTCTAACAATAATTTGGTGATTAATATGGCGACTGAGCTGTCACATGACCAGGTAGCTGGCGCCAATTTCATTAACACTGAATTCCAAAGTTCAAAATACAAATAGATGCTAATGTTCCTAAAAATAATACTCAACAGATCTGTAGCAAAAGTAATAATAATCCAATAATTATAAATAATAAAAGTAATATTTAATTCACTAACACTGAATTCCAAAGATCAAAGATAATACAAACATATGCTAATGTTACTAAAATTAACCCTCAACTGCTCAATAGGAAAAGTAATAATCCAATAGATATTAATAACAAAATTAACAATATGTCAACTTTCCCAAATCAGCTTCAAGATATAGAAAATCCACCCCTAGTGACACCAGAGAACTGGACCTCAATATCCAAGAAGCAGAATGCTCCCCCTTTACAGTTGGAACACAGATGCTATTATGATAACAAATGAAAGGTTCAACAATTCTATATCAATAGGATTATTTGCAACTTTTAAAATATTTTTTTACACTAGATCCATAATTCTATCTGCAACAGACATAAAAATTTCTCTATATAAATTTCGTAGGCGATTATTATTTGATGCACTATCCTTGCATGGGCTGTGGGATACCAGTGCATGAATTGCTGACCATCCAAATCCCAGGTATTTGATAATCAAGTTTTTCCAGACCACACAGAGACCGATTTCAAACACAGATAAAAACACTTGGAAACCTTGCCTTAATTACAGTGGATCCAAATTGCTACATCTATATCACAGGCATACTCAAAAACACATACTTGGGATACACCCTTCAAGATTTACAGTGTATGATGCAACCATTTGGCAAAGTTATGGCTTTTCACCCCATATATTTAAAGGATACTCCTGTACCCATTCCTAGTAACAGTTATGATTTCAAATTACTAACTGTACCATGATATCGACCCAAACATAATTCCAACACAAATCCTTGATCAAGAAGCTACCTTCCCAAGTCAACAAAGAACAGTCAATAGCAATTCTTTCCATTATTACATCCATAAATAGGCAAGAGTTGATCCATGGACATACTACCTAGCCTATATACTCATCCTTGCTCAACCTTACTCCACCACCTACTGATTTGACACTCCATGAGGCAGATAATGATAGTGATAATTGTTCCAACTTCTACAAACAACCCCAGACTCAGATAATATTGTTTCCAAACTTTCTTCCAGTGCAATAATCAAAGTCAACACTATCTCAAATAAGGTTAATACTGTCCCAGAAGCCCTTATTTATAATCTTACATATGAAAATGACCAGTTTGACTATTCATAATGAAAACTCAACACATATCACAGAGACAATTTCACTATGCTTATCACCTATACCAGCCATCTATTTTCCAATATTTCTAATGAACCAAAAAGAAAGCCTTAATTCCCCCCCAAGACTTGGAAACTCAAAAAAACCAAAAACAAATGTGATTGACTTATTGATGCTGGACAAGGACTCTGTAAACTGAATGCCCATTACTTGATTCCATAGATCAATCTACATCTCCAATAAACAACAAATATACTCAAACATGATCAGTATCTGTTGATTAGTGCAAAGTTTTAAAGTCCAAAGCAGCAACAGTCCATTGCTTCACAACCAAGTTAAAGAGCTCCAGTTTTTCACGCTCCAAATGTACTCAAAAACTAAGCCTGACCAGAAAGGAATATAGAGACAAAGCCAGCACACATGTGGACCTCTCAGACAATTGCCGCACTACCATGGAAATTGCCAGACCCTTGTCTGTGTTACCCAGGAAACCCAGTCACATAAAAATCTGGTTTATATCTGTAAATACAGCAATTCAGAGCATGTAAAATTTATGTAATCTTGTGTAGATCAATAAAACAACTTTCATATATGTAAAACTACAACTACAGATTGCTTATGTAACCATGGCAATCCAAGTGATGTAAACCCCTTGAAACTAATCTACAGCATATAAAAAATTATTGTAATCTTATGTAAATAAATAAATTATCTTGCACATACATAAACCTACAACTACAGACTGCTTACATAACCACAGCAATCCATGCCATGTAAAACCCATGTAACTAATCCACAGCATGAAAAAATTATTGTAATCTCATGTAAATCAATAAATCAACTTTTACATATGTAAACCTACATCTATGGACTACCTTTGTAACCATATCAATCCAAACTATGTAAAACTCATGTAACTAATCCACAATATGTAAAAATTCTTGCAATCCTGTGTAAACCAATAAATCAACTTTTATATATGTAAACCTACAACTAAAGATTGCCCATGTAAGTACAGCAGTCTAAGCTATATAAAACTCTTGTAACTCTCTAAGACAAATAAAGTTTATCATTGAAACAATAATAATAATAATAACAATAACAACAGCAACAACAACAACAACAACAACAATAATAATAATAATAATAATAATAATAATAATAATAATAATAATAATAATAATAATAATAATAATAATAATAATAATAATAATAATAATAATAATAATAAAACAACAACAACAACAACAATAATAATAATAATAATAATAATAATAATAATAATAATAATAATAATAATAATAATAATAATAATAATAATAATAATAATAATAATAATAATAATAATAAAACAACAACAACAACAACAAGGAAATTTAAATTCAAGGAACAAATGAATCTTATTAACTTATTAAATAAATGAAAGATGAAAATTAAAATATAAACATTATTTATTTTGGTTGTTCTTATGGAAAGCACAGTTTACATGCCTTAATAATTATAGATTATATGGCTCAAAAATATTTTGGCATATGACATGGTATATTTTTGATTTTATTAGTAGCCCCACACCTAAACCTAGAAAATTAAGTTGTTATAAATATATTCCAAAAATATATATTTTTAAAGTTTAGTTTAATTATAAGTATATACACTTCTAACATATCTTTTTTTTTACAAAATTAAATTTTATAAAATATATTAGCATTATTTTATATATGAAAAGGACCCCCCCCCAATGGAACCATATTGTTTGGAGATATCTGCCCATTATAGTACATGCTTCCATTGTTACATATTTTTGCAGCAACTTTTCTCCAAGGATTTGTATTAAATCACTAAACATCATGTGATTCCCATCCTTTAAGCTTACATAGGTTTATGGTGACTGTGGTTACTAAAGAACCAAAGATACCAAAAGGTATAGTTGAGTTGGTAAACTGAGTTCAGATCTATACAACTATATAAGCTAAAGAGCTTGAATTGAAAACATTATTGTGTTTGAAATTTGGACTCAAAAGTTTTATAGTTAGCTAAAAAGGTAAAAGATGGCTGCTGGAGGGTTGCATTAGATTCTAAAATCTAGGTGCAGTGCTCTCAGATCCAAGACTCTTCACTAATAAAAGCCACAAACTAAAAACTTGTCTGGAGATATTGGATGAGTATACACTAGATAGGGATTTTATGCACAAACTTTCTAGCATCCATTGGTTTCTCTGGCTTGCACTGAGTGGCACTACTGTATGGAGAGTTTTGTGTTAGTAAAGGAGTATTAAATTACTTTGAAAAAGCTCAAAGGGAAGTAGGGAGATGTGCATTGGATGCACATGTATGGACAGCAAGGGAGGCAATTCAGGGAGAATAGGAATGGTCAAGTTTTCATATGAGAGATGCAAAAAGTAAAATGAAAATGTTTGGTAGATTGCAGTTTATGGATAATAAAAGAATAGCCAAAATAGTATTTAATTGAGTTATGAGTTGGGCAGGTAACAAGATGGGTGAGAAAGGTAATGCAGTATGCAAAAGATTTGGATAAAGAATTTATATTGGTGTATTTGTACAAAAGATGGGATGATTGTGTTAGGAGGATTGTTGAATGTTATAGTGGTAAGGAATGGGATAAAAGAATAGATTTATTAATAAAGAATAGGAAATTCAAGAGATGGAGAACTAGTATGGAGAGTTAAAAGAGTTTAAATATATATAGAAATAAACAAAATATTCGGTGCGAGTTAATATTTGATAGTAATAAGAAAAGTAGTTTATTGTTTAAGGCTTGAACGGGATCTTTAGCAACAAGTGAATATACATGTAAGTGGAAAAATATGTATGATTCAGTCAAAATAAAAGTCATAGATTACATGACCCTATACTCTTAAGCTTGTAAGTTATAAACAATGATGATTGCCAATTCTTCAACAAGCTTTGTGATAAATGCTTAGCTAGAGAAAGCATTTAAAATATCTCTGTCAGGACCCCCCCAAAACTCTGACCATGGTTTCATGCTCTGGCACTCTTCAGAGAGGTGCTAGGGTTGGTTCAGAAACTAGATCTAAAAACACTAACCCAAAGTCAGCATTTAATTAAAAGTTATCTATTGAGTGGAAAATCTGAAATTTTCAGACACCTACATGTCTTCAAACCCAGCTATCCAACTCAAATAGCTATATGGGGCTGAGATATCTTCAGCCATACCATATATTAATAGTCTCAGTCTTAAGTCTTATGCAATGTTAAGACTACTAATATATGGTATGGCTGAAGATCTCTCAGCCCCATATAGCTATTTGAGTTGGATAGCTGGGTTTGAAGACATGTAGGTGTCTGAAAATTTCAGATTTTCTATTCAATAGATAACTTTTAGTTAAATGCTGACTTTGGGTTAGTGTTTTTAGATCTAGTGTCCGAACCAACCCTAGCACCTCTCTGAGGAGTGCCAGAGCATAAAACCATGGTCAGAGGTTTGGGGGGGGTCATGACAGAGATATTTTAAATGCTTTCTCTAGCTAAGCATTTATCACAAAGCTTGTTGAAGAATTGGCAATCCTCATTGTTTATAACTTACAAGCTTAAGGGTTTAGGGTCATATGATTTATGACCCTTATTTTGAATGTTTATAGTCTCTGCCTTAAGTCTTATGCAATGTTATATTGCTGAGACTACTAATATATGGTATGGTTGAAGATCTCTCAGCCCCATATAGCTATTTGAGTTGGATAGCTGGGTTTGAAGACATGTAGGTGTCTGAAAATTTTAGATTTTCCACTCAATAGATAACTTTTAGTTAAATGCTGACTTTGGGTTAGTGTTTTTAGATCTAGTGTCTGAACCTATCTTAACACCTCTCTGAGGAGTGCCAGAGCATGAAACCATGGTCAGAGGTTTGAGGGAGGTGTCCTGTTTCTTTGGGCATAATTGTCGAGAGATTCTTGACTTCGTTTAAGGAGAAGCACATCTCTGTATTATATGATAGATTAATCCTAACAGTCATTTAAATTAGGATGGAAATATTTAGTTTGATAAAATTAAGATAGAAGTATATACCTCCTTTTAATCTTTATTAAGACATTTAAGCTGAAACTTAAACCAAAAATACAAAAAAAAAATAATCAAAAATGCATACAAATAAATTTACTCCAGTAAAATAAATAATATTTTATAAAAAAAAAATAAAAAAATAGCGAATGAAATTCTTATTACAATATACTTTTTAAAGTCATTGTTTTTTAAAATTCACTTTTTTTTTAAAAAAAAAAACCTATTTATATAGCATAGTTTTCCTTATCAATTCATGATTAGTTTAGAAAAAAAAAAACTGCTATAATTATTTTCTAATTTATTATAAATCTAGTTTAATTAAATTCCAACACGATAAGGATCACGTAATTGAAAATCAAACAAATTCCAAACTAAATACAATTTCTATTTAGAGTTGATCTTAATTTATTAATATAAATCTCTCTTTAATTATAAATTCTCGTTTTATTTTCTGCATTCTTATAATTGCTATGTTTATTATTTTAAGAATGTAGCAAGTAAGAAATCATTATAGGTTTTTTTTAAAAAAGATTATTATGCATTGATAAGATAAACTATATTGTATATACAAACAGTGAAGCCACGAATTGTACCATATTTTATCCTACCACCATTCTCTAACGTTTAATGTTTAAAGCATTGTAAAACAGTAATAAAGTGCATAGATGCTTTAATATTATATTATATAGCATATAATAGCATCTTTTGTTGATAAACATTGATTACAATAGAATACCTATTATTTATTTAACTACAAGTAAATAGTACTTTTCAACATGCACATATTATAATACTCAAAATGTGCCCTTAGCTAAATGAATACTGAGCTCGGAAATGATCGTCCAACTCGTGTGTACACAACATACGTAAAACAATATATAAACGTTATCACAAATAATACAAAGCCAAAATAGCTCCCAGACTATCTTCACCTGGTTACACACTTCATATCACCGCCCATTTTTCTCTTATATCCCTAAATTAAACTATAAAAACTAAAAATGTATCATATTAGGAAAAAGTGGAGAAATCAGGATGAAACTCGTAGATAAATATATGAAATTTCTACTGACTGTTCCCTTTGGCAAGATGGCCCAGTTAATTAGAGCTTTATCTGAGAATTCAAAAATCTAAAGGTCCAGGTTCGATTCCCATGCTAGTATTGTCACTGGTCAGGCCGACAAGAAGAGAGAATAATACGTCTCAAAGCATCGCGCTTATTCTAACTTATGTGCTATTACTAACAGTTGAATATACTTTGAAAATTTAAATAAAGTTAAATACCATCACAAACATTCAAGAAAAGATTTACATGTCTCAAACATATAACTGTATTCTCTGCTCCATATATAAACAGGAGATCATCACACATCATGGAGCATGCCTCCCTTGACTATAACTGCGAATTTACAATAATTAAAATAAAAAGCCAATCTAGATAGGCCTTGGGTCCCTCCAAAGATTATTAATATGAATTCATTCACCCTTTTTAATGTTAAAAATTTGGAATTTGATATATATATAGCTATTAAAGATAAACGAATCTAAATAGGCATTGTGTCTATCTTGAAAGATTAATAACAAGAATTCACTCACCATTTCTAAATGTTAAAGATTTGCTGATATATACATAGCCATTGACTTTATAGCAGCACTTATTTTAATATATGAATTTTTTCTACAGTACAAGCCTTTTCATACTTGCACTCCAATATGTAATATATAGGGGATTTGAACTCAGACTTTCACACGAGCCTCAACTATCTCATACTGCTGATACACTTGATCATACACAAGCACTTCCTATGACTTTTTTTTGAAAACTAAATTCTATAATTGCTACCATATTATTGTGTATATAACCATTATTTTCATATGAAACGCTCAAGCTCTGTTAAGCTATCATCTCTATCTCATATAACTGATACAATGTTCACACACATGTGAAGAAGATAAGTGATCTCCAATGTACATATTTCATGCTGAACCAGCCCTCATCAGTTGATCCAAATCATCATCCTCCACACTTATATAATCAGTACTCAGTTTATATTAAGATAGCAAATCTTCAAACCTTAACGGACAGGCTTCAAGCTACTCCACCCTCCAACTCTTCGGCCATCTGTATATACTACAGTTGCTTTTTCTCATTTCCTTGCATTCATTTTTATATATTTTTTATTAACCGAATTTGAAATTTATATCTAACTACTTAACCTTACAAGTGAATACATAATATTAAGTAAATCTACTCAATAAAATAAAATACTCCTGGTGTGGCAAGGGGAGTGCTACATTTAAACACTAATTTTCACTATGATCTCTTTAAATCAATGAGATCTCCCAGGTTACTATTATTTAGAACATACCACCCAACAGCTCAATAGTATATGCATAAAATATATATTCGTAGAATATAGGGACTAATTAAGAACATATATCATTAACTATAATAACAGAAAAGTGTGTGCCTAATATACAATTAAACATTAGCTGTAAATGAAAATCATACATGAAATTAGTACAAACAAAATATATAAATAAGTTACTGACATGTTTCCCATGGCAGTAGTCTATGGTGATAGTCCAAATGATCTTTCACTTACGTGCTGAAGTCCTGGGTTTAAACATAGTATATTTATGAATAGGTCATTTAGCTTCTCTAGAGATTATTATCTGTTACAGAGTTCCTTTGGTATATTTTTTTCAGTCAGAACTATTAATTACAGAACATCTTTATTCAGCCTTTTTTAACTCGCCCATCAGGACTCTTTTGAAACACTCTGCTGTAGGTAGAGTTTCTTAGTTTATGGAATATTTATGTCTATTCAGTAATTTAGTTAATAACTGAGAAAAACTTATGTTATAGCAGAAATATTTATTGACCACCATATTCTTTCAGAGCTCTTTGGTCAAATTACCTCAAGTGGATATGTTTTTCTACATTGTTAAGGCAAGTACTTCTTAAAACAATAAGTAAACTATGGCTTCCTAGTAATAACTAGATGAATGGACCTCATAGTAGAGGACTGGTACACACCCAGGAAATAACCAATTGGAGGGATACATGGTTTTCCCCATCCTATTAATAACTAGATGAATGGACCTCATGCTAAAAGACTGATATAAACCCAGGAAATAACTGATTGGGGGTATAGGTTGTTTTCCCCATCCTATTAATGACTAGATGAATGGATCTCTTGCTGGAGGACTGGCACACACCTGGAAAATAACTGATTGGAGGAATTGGTGGTTCCCCCCATTTTTCTATGCATGGTCCTTTCTGGGTTTCAGGGCATAGTTTCGAGCAGTGATTGATTTGAAGAGCCCTAAAACATGTTTTACTAGGTTTTTATATTAAATTTAAGCAAAAGGTTTCCAGAATATTTTTAATTAATATTTTCTAAAAGATTATCTAATTAAAAGTATTAATAAAAATATATTTTTTTGCTGATAATTTCTTATTCCCACTACCTAACAAATTCATTTTTCCGGACACCTGACATTTACTTATCATTTCACCAACTAATTCTAAATTAAAACTTTTACTGTATTGGTAACAAAATTAAATATATATAATTAAGAATTAAAAGCTTGTAAACAATGAGCATTGCCAATTGCTCAACAAGCTTTGTGATAAATGCTTAGCCAGAAAAAGCGTTTAAAATATCTATGTCAGAACCCCCACTCCTAACCTCTGACCATGGTTTCATGCTTTGGCACTCTTCAGAGAGGTGCTAGGATAGCTTTAGACACTAGATCTAAAAATACCAACCCAAAGCCAGCATTTATCTAAAAGTTATCTATTGAGTGGAAAATGTGAACATTTCAGACACCTATATGTCTTCAAACCCAG
Organism: Epiperipatus broadwayi; assembly: GCA_028023455.1. Classification (NCBI taxonomy): domain Eukaryota; kingdom Metazoa; phylum Onychophora; class Udeonychophora; order Euonychophora; family Peripatidae; genus Epiperipatus; species Epiperipatus broadwayi. The sequence continues at coordinate 130,157 of JAQFVV010000172.1, forward strand.
CTATCCAACTCAAATAGCTTTATGGGGCTGAGAAATCTTCAACCATACCATATATTAGTAATCTTAGCAATATAACATCGCATAAGACTTAAGGCAGAGACTATAAATAGTCAAAATAAGAGTCATAGATCACATGACCCAATTCTCTTAAGCTTGTAAGATATAAACAATGAGCATTGCCAATTGCTCAACAAGCTTTCTCTGGCTAAACATTTATCATAAAGCTTGTTGAGGAATTGGCAATCCTCACTGTTTATAACTTACAAGCTTAAGAGATAGGGCCATGTGATCTATGACTCTTATTTTGACTATTTATAGTCTCTGCCTTAAAAAGCTTGTAGTTTAAAATAAAACAATATAGATTTTCTTTTAATAAAATAGATATAAATCAATTTCCATTCATTTAACTTAAGTTATAATAAATTAACACAAAAAAGAAAATGGCTAAAGGGTTAGGTAATTAAAAATAAAATAATTACATTTTGAATTACAAGTGTCAAATTAACTCAGCCCATATCTTTGACACCATCCACTTTAGATAAATATAGTAATGACTCATTAATTATTTACTAAACCAGAGATTGTTTCTAACACAGATATAAACTTTAAAACTTAATTAAAGATTAATATATCTGATTTTTTAAAATTAAACGCAACTACACACGGAGTTATTCACATTTCTTTTAACCACATGTAATATTTTTATAAATATATTAAATAACTTCAATATTACCACATATTCTTTTAAATTCATATAAAAAAGAAGACTATAAAAGACAAATGTCCACCAGGGTACACTTTGTGCTGAACCATCACTCAGCATATAACTACTTTTTTTTCTTAAAAAAAACATTATTTTTAAACCAATCTGATTTTAATAATTATTATTTGTTGCTCACTAAATATATATATATAATATTTAAATAATGTTGATTAAAATGATATGACTAAAACTAAAGTGGATTTAATTTATATGTTTCAATGTATTTTTATGTGGCTCCAACTATGCCCGCATATATACATAATAGTTTTAGTTGAATATTATTTACAAATGAAGCAAATATATGTAATCACATAAATTCAGCTTTGATTTGTATAATGATGCTTTTTATATGTATGTTATGTATATATAAATTAAAATTATAGTATAAACAACATTAAAAAATAATCATAATTGAACGGATATTTATTTTATTTTACTGTGCATGTGTTCACTCTTGCACTAACTGATGCAATAAAAATATATAAAAACTGACTTCTATCTTATTTTTATCTTTAAAATAAAGTAAATAGCAAAATGTTCTACTTTTATCTAATATTCAATATGATCTGGGCATATTTAAATAACTTTTTTCTTTTGTTTGTTTGTTTACATTCTTTTGGATTGCCTATAATTAAAATCACATTGTTACATACAGTGTAGTTCACATCACTACTGTAGATTGTTTTTTTTTAAAGAGAGATTGGTCAATTTTATGTAATTGTCTTAAAAAGAGATAGCTTTTTGTAATATTAATAATTTCTTTATTTATTTAAATAGAGAAAGTTAACTTTCTATGATATACTGTTTCTCTTTGTCAAAGCATTTATATACACGTTTTCCTGAAAGTTAGTGATTATGGTGTTCTAGTTGTATTTTTATATTGGACTATTTCCATCATCTAATATGTGTATTGAATGTCTTTAAAAAAATTTAACTTTATTTAAATATTCCAAATACATTCAACTGTTAGTAATAGCACATCAAACAGGTTAGTATATGCACAATGTTTCATGAGGTGTTATTTTCCCATCTTCTTCAGGTGCTGGTCTGACCAGTGACAGTACTAGCATGGGATTCGAACCTGGATCCTTAGATTCCTGAGTATTGAATTTTAAGGTAATGCTCTCTCGAAGTGTTGTGCATATGATAGTTAAATGTATTTGGAATATTTAAATAAAGTTAAATTTATATACATGTGCTTTTTGGTATTTTTTGATTGGTATATTTTGATTAGTGTTTCAGATAAATCATGCCTTAATAAAGGACATTTTAGTATGAATTATTTGTTGGACTATTTCCATGAATGTCTTCAGAAATATTTTAAACTTTATTTAAACTTTTTAAATACATTCAACTGTTAGTAATATCATACTAATTAGTATTTAACATAATATTTTGAGTGATAGTATTCTCTTCACTTCTTCAGAAGTTGCTAGCCTGACCTGTGACAGTGCTAGCATGGGAATAGAAACTGAGGCTTTAGATCTTTGCATATTGAATTTTAAAGTAATACTCTAACCAACTGAGCTATTTTTCCAAAGTGTTATCTTAAAATTCAATAATCAAGAATCTAAGGAGCCAGGTTCGAATCCCATGCTGTACTGCCACTGATCAGGCCAGCAACACCTGAAGAAGTACAGAGAATAATATCACTTGAAGTGTTGTGCTAACAATTGAATGTATTTAGAAAGTTTAAATAAAGTCTAAAATTTTTCTAAGGACATTCAGTTCTTCATATTAGATGATAGAAATAGTTCAATAAGTGGTTAATTAATTTTTATAAAACATTGGTAATATTTTTTTATATCTTTTTATAAGTAAATAATATAAAATATATTAATATAACAGTTAACTATATATATATATATAGAAATGAGGAGATAATATCCATTAAATAGAGAACCTTTAAATTTTGATATTACTAAGAAGCTATGAATTACTTACTAATTAACAATTTCTGAGGCAAATCAAGTTTTTCTCATAATAACTCTTTTGTTGTGGGTCTTGTTTTGCCTCAGGAATTGTTAATTAGTAGTAATTGATAGTTTCTTAGTAATATCAGAAGTTAAAGTTTCTCTATTTAATAGGTATTATCTCCTCATTGCTATATAATAAAATCCATATAAACATTTAATTCAACATAAAGAGCATGCTAGTAGCTCTAAACAAGTTTTTTTTATTTTCATGATAAATAATACAAGTGAAAGCATTCAAATCAACTTTATCTAGGGTTGTCCCCATCCCCAGACTACGACTCTGTTCAGTGAGGAGCTAGGACACCAGATTCCAAAAAAGAACTCAACTCAAGCTAAGCATTTATCTAAAAGTTAACTCTTAAGAAGAAGATTTGAAATTTTTAAAGATCTACAAGTCTTTAAATCCAGCTCTCCAACTGAAATAATCATACGGATCTGAACTTAATTCAGACACACCATATATATATATTAATGGGTTTAGTAATTTAATATATATATATAGTAACCTTTTAATTTGTTAATTGTTTCTAAGAAGAATGTAAATTTTATATAATAATCAAAATTTTTAATTTAAGAAACTTATAATTGTATTGCTGTTAATTTTTAATTTATATTCTGTATAAATAGTGCAGAATTCTGTTGTTATAGTCAACAAACATCTTTTTATTATAGTTATATATTTTAAATAATCAAATTTAGTTCACTTATAATAGTATTTAATAGTTATAGGCATGTTTATATTATATTCAAATTTATAATATTTATTAAAATTTACAATAGTTATAAATGAAATAGTATTTGAATTTTTATTACAGTGACCCTTTAAATCTGTGTGTGTTAGTATATTTGCAGAGTGTTGCTAAACAGGAATAATGTATTTGTTGTAAAATAATTATTTTTCTAATTGGAATATTAAATTTTATAATACTACAAATTTTTAAATGATAACAATATTATACTTTAAATATAATTATTAATTAAATATTTTAATTAGAATAAATAAGAATTATAAAGAATGATAATTATAATTGTATTTACATTTAAACTTAAACGCAATTAAATTTAATAATTTAGGTTTTTAAATATTTAGTTATTTTATTTCAAATTGTAGACAAAATAAATTTATGCAGAAAACTATTAATTAATTCATAATAAATGACCAATGAGATTGATTTAATTAATGGTGTGACATCACACTGTCTACAGTATAAAAAGGTGATAGCAGATGAAATTACAAAGAATTGATTAAAAAGTGAGAGCTAAGAACCTGTTTTTATTGGTTCATTAAAAAATTAAAATTTTTTTATTGTATTTTTATTTTTAAGCTAAACAAAAGTTACTTGCTATAAGCTGGATAATTATAACATATCTTAAATGGATTATAGAAGATCCATGGAATAAACACAAATATTTTTTCACTGAGGACATGAATTCTATCTTATATGTCAACTTGTAGTTGAAAATATGCTTGCTAGTAGAAGAAACAGTTATTATTATAATTATGATTTGAGGCGGTGGGGGTGGAAAGATTATAAACAAAATCAAGGAGTTTGCACATGTTTTTGCATAAGAAAATATTTCATCTCTTTATTTTTGATGAGTTTAATACTTAAGTTATTTATTCAAAAAAACTTTTATTTAGTGAAAAGATACAATTATTATCGGAGTATAAAAATACTTTATAGAACTTTAAGCTAGTTGCTTGATTGTAATTAAAAATTTATTAAAAAAAAGTTATATTGAAGTAAGTGAATTATATGCTGAAATAAAATTCAAATTTAGTAAAAAGAATAAATCATGTGTATTTGATTAAGAAGGAAAGAACTTTGCTAGAATAATTGATGGTTCTTTTTATATAATATTAAAGACAAATAATCCAATTTATCCAAATCACTTTGAACACTTTTTAGCAAAACCCTTTTATTGTACATATATGCATATACATTCTTATGTTTCAACTGTCCTGCAGTCTTCTTCAGAGCTATGATATAATGAACAAAATAAAATACATAATGCCATAAAAAATGTCAATAAAATATTTTTTCTAAAAGGTATTCAAAGTGGTTTGGATAAATTGGATTTATAAAAGAAAAAGTGATTTTTGTAATATTTCTGAAAAACAAATAATACTAAAGTAATTTTTGCTGCTAATAAAAAAAAATGTATATTTTATGAAAAAAATGTCAAGAATAGAAGGATTTCAAATGAGAATCCTTTTATTTTAATAATGAATATTAAATAAAGAAATGAACTATATTATTATAACAAACTAGAACTAATTAATAGTATGTGTGTGTCAACCTTATAAAATAGTTCATCCAACATGAATAAATAAAAATCAATGTTAGAACTGCTTTCAGACTAGCTCAGTATACGCTATGTTTTAATGAAAATTGACACTTATAAACTAATATAGCATATGCAAAGAACGATTATAAAACTATTGGATGTTCCAGAATTTAAAGTGTAATCCAGGCAATTCCAGAATCCTAGAAAAATATTTTAAAGAGCTCAAGAAATTTTAAAGATTTTATTAATTGTAATCAAAAAATAATAATAATTCTTTATAACAGCTATATAATCAATAATTATTTTATACATTAAAAACCTTTTTTCAGCACCTGCTTTGATGCCCTTTTCAAATGTTACTAATCTATTTAACATTAACGAATCACCTGACATAAAAACACCCAGTGTCCAATAATGGAATTAAAACAAACAATAATAATATAAATCAAAACCCTCATATATAAATTCAATAATTACAAATTATTGGACACTGGATGGTTTTATGTCAGGTGATTCGTTAATGTTAAATAGATTAATCACATTTGGAAAGGGCACCAAAGCAGGTGCTGAAAAAAAGCTTTTTAATGTATAAAATTATTGTTTGATTTTATAGCTGTTGTAAAGAATTATTATTTTTTGATTATTATTTTGTGGAAGAGCAGCATAAGGATTTGTATTCCTTTCTGATTTTTATTAAATGTGAATTTTTTTTTCTTAAAATGTATTGCTTTAAATAATGTGTGTTGCTAGCATGAGGAGAGAAAAAGTGACAACAAGTGAGGAAGTTTCAACCACCAGCCATTGTCATGGTAATAAGGGTGAAAAGTTGGAGAAGTTAGGAGTGAACATAAAAGTTTTAATTTATAATTTTTTCTTTAATGCTAATGTTTTTGTATTGAAGACCAAAAATTAGTTACATAATTTTTATATTTTATCAATGTTTAGAATTAAGATAATTTTAAAGTATAATATTTTAAACGTATAAATGATGGTATTGTGTGCTTAGCTATAAAAATTATGTATAGATGTCCTAAAGAATTAAAATAGAGTACTGGGGTGATGTGATAATATGATGTTATTCCTTTTGGGTATGTATAGAGAGTAAAAGTTTGATTGTAATAAAATAGTATATATGAGATTACTAATTTGTTATATTGATGTATATTTCATAATAGAACTGAATCATAATAATGAGCCACGAAATGCTATACTGTTAAGATAAATATGAATGTATAATATGATTATGACTATATAAGTGAGAAACAAAAGAGAGTAAATGTATTAGTTAAGGAGACAGTATACAATTTCAAACATTATAATAAATAAAATACTATGACATTTTGTCATAAGCATAAGAGTTTTTTGCATTTGTTAAATGATCTACCATAATTATTGATGCATAAAAGATAGGGAGATAAAATTGTACTATTAGAAGGAGAAAGTTAATGTATGTGGATGCTGAAAAATATATAAATGTAATATGGATAAGTTACAATGCCAGGATAATGGAATGTCATTCTGAAGAACTGTTATATGGAGTAGATTTGATCCCAAGGATGACCATATTTCTGTTGTAGGAAATTGAGAGGACTTTCAAAGGAACAATAATTATTATATTCTGTAAGAGTTTTAGGATGAAGTCAGGATTTGTTAAGGTAGAGTCATTAAAATAATAACGGCTATCCAAAAGTATAGTAGTCAGTAAATCAATGTGAGTTGCCTCCGGTCCTATATTTTATATGGTGGTTTATTAAATTAGTTTCTAATCCAACATTTTTATCTGTGATATTGAAATATAGAGTAAGCATTATAAATAAGTTATTTAGAAATTTAGCATTTTTCTTCATATGATTTGGAATGATAGTGTAAGGAAAAGAAAGAGACCATACACAAAACAAATACCATTAAATGTGAGCAGAAGTAAGAATAACTTATTGTTGGAAGGATAAATAAGATCAATAAAAGTGAACAAAGTCAATGAAAGATATTCGATAAGTGCATAAGCTGAACGATAATATTTTAGTATAGAAAATTCTTGATTCAGTTATTTATTGAAAATATATTATTAGTATTTAGTCAACAAAAAAAAAAAAAAGAAGAAAATATTGAAGTTATTAAATATATGGATGTTAAGATTATTAAAAAAAATTGTTAATAATAGTAATGTTATATAATAGAAACTTCTGAATATAGAAAGAAAACATTTTTTGCATTATCGGATATTGATAATCATAATAAAATAAATATTATCAGTAATAAAATTCTTAGAGTAATTAAATTATGTTCAAATAATAATTTGTTTAAAAGCCAGATTAATATGATAAAGCATGAGTGTTTTATAAATGATTATTCTAGAGATATTATCAAACATTTATTTTCTAATAAAAATATTGAAAAAATACAGAATAGAATAAGATTAAATAAAAATAATAATTATAAAAAGGTAATTTATATTGTTTTCAGTATATTCAAAGATTTGTTTGTTAAAGTATCGCATGCTATGTCAAAGTCAAAACTGTAATAAGTGTTGGATTCAAATACAGAACAATAGCAGATAGAATCAAGCAGTCTCATAGAAAATTAAAAAATAACCAGTGTGAAGAGGATAAGCCACACATGGTATTACCATATATCCCTAAAGTGGCCAAAAACCTAGTTAAAAACTTATCCAAGCAATTTAAAGTAAGTTTTTGACCCCCTCCCCCCAGCTATTAACATCTCATTAACAACTCCAAAGATAAAATCAATCCAGACCAACAACCCCAAATGGTATATAAAATAAACATGCCCACAAACCAGATGTGGGTCCACGTATTATGGAGAAACTCGGGTTACTGTCACTACCAAAATATCTCAACACATGTACATATATAACAGATCTCACACTAAAAATGAAGGCAGTTCGATATTCCTAAAACACCAAAAAACATCTAATCACAATTTTAAACCCACCAATACTGAAATCATATGTTTGGAAAGAAATGATGCCAAATGCAAAATAAAAGAGGCATATTTCATTGCAAACGACCCGAAGGCCATCAATAGACAAGATTCACGCTTCTCAATTTCCAAAAAATGGACTGGTTGATTAATATGTATATATTTGTGTACACACAGGCTATGAATAAGGGAATAAATATGCCCCAAAAGCACTAAGCCAGAGTAAAACATAATTAAAATATAGCTTCATTAGTGTGCGTTGGAAGTGCAGTATAATAATTAAAATGATTAATAAGAAATATAATGTTTTCATTTGTCCAGTTTGTGAAAAGAAAAAAAAAAACGTTTACATTTTTAAATTAATAATAATAGGGAATGTAATAATTTAGAGATGGTGAATTCAGTTTACATAATAAAATGTTTGAATTGTATTAAAATAACATAGAGATGTCATATGTTGGGACTGTAAAAAATAAATTAGAAACTAGATTAAAACAGCATTGAAGTGATAAAATCTGCTATTTATAATCATATGAATATATTTAAATATAACATCTTTTCTTTTTAAATTATAGCTCCATGATAGTAAATATATAAAACCAACTTTCCTTCTTTTTCTTTTTAAAACTTGTTTATTTAAACTATAATTTTATTTTTACTCCATACAATGTTTCAACCACATTCTGTAGTCATTATCAAGTTTCCTTAAATAAAAAATAAAAAAAATAAAAACATAAAAATAATAACATAAATAAATAAAATTATTAATACATCACAAATATATATATAATATTCAAATAAAACCACAATATTATTAGATCTACAAATATAATTATTTACCTTCTTCCCTATATTTAATTTTTTTTTTAAATACCTTTATAATTTAATACTCTTCTTATATAATTTTATTATCTATTCTCTAAATCTTTACCCATTAACATTCCTTTTATACTGATCAATATATGCTTCTTCTTTTTTTATTCTCTCTTTAAATTTTTTAACACATTCCAATGGTCTTATATCAAAATTTTCATGTTCAAATTCCTTTTTATGAATATATATATATATAGCAGATTTTTTATCATATAAATGCTGCCTTAATCTAGTCTTTAATTTATTCTTACTTGTTCCTATACAAGTCATATTTACATTACTTTTATAACAATCCATACATTTAATTATATATACCGAATTCATACATTCTAAACTATCAATTTTATCAAAATCATTTACTAAGTCACCCAAACATTGTTTCCTTTTATAAACTGGGCAAATTAATGTATTATATCACCTATTAAAATACCTAAAAAATTTCTTCATTTTAAAAAATACATACTTTGATACACTAAATCCTATATAAATTATTTTCTTATTTTCCCCATTTTTATTCAGTTCAATTTTTCTTTTTATATTTTCAATATTATAATTAGATATCAATCTTTTTACAATATATTCAGGATAAGCATTTTTAATACATTCCTCCCTAATATTATTTATTTCATTTTAAAAAAAAAACATTTCATTTGAACATACCTTAATAGCCCTAATAATCTTATTTTTAACAATATTAAGCTTACAATGCTTTTCAATATCAGAATACCAATTATTAGTTAATCCAAAATATGTATTCTTTCTAAATACTGTTGTATCAATATAAATTATTCCATCCATTCCAATTTTTTTAAAAATTCTTATATCCATATAATCAATTACATTGTTATTTTCTTTTTTCATCGTAAACTTTATTTTATCATTTTTTGTATTTATATACCCCAAAAAATTATTTGCTTTTCTAACATTCCCATTAAAAATCAAAAAATAATCATCTACATATCTATTATAAAAAATTGGCTTATTTTTTTCATTATTAAAAAATTCGGTTGTCGTCGAATAGCTACTATATCCCACTCGATGGCGCAGTTTTCACGCTTAAACTATAAAATATGATCATTCCCGGGCTGTTAATTATAATCATTTTGATGTGTTTTTTGTAATGCGAAAATAAAAATAAAAGAAAATCGTCTTTATTAAATATTATTTAATTTTAAATATTTTTTTTTATTAACGTATACAAATTAAATGATAATAATAAATGTAAAATAAAATAAACAAATTACAATTTGATTCATCTTTTTTTAGTTTGTTTTTTATTAGAAAAATCAATTTTCTATCGGAGATTTTTTTTACTGGGGCTACGGCTTTTTTTGTTGTTGTTGTTTACCACTAGTTTTTATTTAAAATAGAATGATAATTAAAAGTAAAACTTGTTACGGTTACGTTTAGGGTTAGGATTAGGGTTAGTTTTAGAGTTAGTTTTAGGGTTAGTTTTAGGGTTAGGTTTAGGGTTATTTTTAGGGATATTGTTCTGTTGTTTGTAATGCTAAAATAAAAAATATCAAAATCGTATTTTTGTAAATATTTTTTTACTAACATCTATAAAATAAATGATAACAATAAACATAAACTATATTCAACAAATTATAACAGTAGTCGGAGAATAGAAACTAAAATTTTTTTAAACAATGACATATATATATATATAAAATGTTTATAATATATGCTTTTTATGACATTTAAAAAAACAGTGTACAATTGTACTTTTCTTACTGAATATTTTTGTGTTAATGCTCTTTTTTATTTCAAAAATATACAGATGGTACAATCTTCTTTGTCTCATGGAATGTTACGAACAGTATGTTACTTGACTCGTTACCTACTTCCAACTCACTTTATACATATATCTCGTCAACATTTACTACTTAAAACTTCAATACACTACAGTATAAAAAGTCTGTTAATTATTACTTTACAAAATCGGAACATTTCAATACTTTAAAATAAAAAAAAATCAAATGAAAACAACATTTCCATCCAATTCAAAAAAACACACCCTCTCCCCACGCCGTAACCATTTTATAAACTGTGCGATATTCGGAAAATGTATTTGCTGCATAAAACATACATGCTGTACTGCGATGTGACATAGCGGCCTGCAATATGTAGCACAACAAAAAAGTTGTATTATAGAAAATGCAGGTTCGAAGGTGTTGGCCGCGGAAACAGCATTTTTATGTATTTTAGCGTGAAAACAGCGCCATCCAGTGTGATATAGGGCTCCTCGATGAATACCAAAATTCTTTTTCAAAATTACACATATATACATTTGCTAAAAAAAACCACTCAAACTATTTCCCATACTTATGTTTCTGTTTATAAAATTTATCTCCATATCTAAAAATAAGATCTATATAACAAATAATCACTAATTCATACAAAATATAAATTTCCATCTTGTTTTTAATATTTTTATCTTTTTTATATAAATCAATAATATAATCAATTGCAATTTCAGGATCAATATTAGTATACATATTAACAATATCAAATTTAACAAAAACCATATTTTTAAAATTATTCTTTTTCAAAAATTTTTTTAATCTATTTATAAATTGTATAGAATTACTTACATTATTTTTTTCAAATAAACTCATATATCTTTTAAATATTTTATTATATACCCATTTAGATACATTTTCATAATATGAATACATATCACTAACAATTGATCTCATTGGAACACCCTCCTTATGAACTTTAGGAATACCTTTTATTTTTGCACAATTTACATCCATTCTTTTTAATCTAATCATTTCCAATTTATCAATAAAACCTTTTTCATACATTACCAAAACAATATTATTAATTTTTTTATTCATATTCATACTTTCATCTTTATTAATTCTTTCAAAATACTTATCTTCTAATAAATCTAACATCTTATAATTATATTCTTCTTTATTCATAATACCCACACTGGATGTTTTATCCTCTCTTAAAAAAAACAACACATCTTTATATTTTTCACACATTTTTTTACCAACATTCCATTCTTCATATCTTCTAACATAATCATTATTATTATATTTTAATTCATATTCTAAATTTTTAAATTCATATCTCAAATCATTTAATAAAAATTCCTTATCTTTCCAATCATAACCCAAATTATCACATTTATTTTCAATCAGTTTTAATTTTGTCCTAATCTCAATAACTTGTTTATTAATATTAACATATTTTTCTGGTACATATTTTAATCCTTTTTCTAAAAATTTCAATTCTTCATTATTAATTTTTTTTTCAGTTAAATTAATAACAATTTTTTTTATCAATAATATTATCATATTTCATATTCTCTTTATTACATTTATCATGATAATTTTTATAATTATTATTATCTAACAAAATATTAAATTTTTTATTATGCCTTTTTATAACCTTATTTTTCATATAATATGCCTTATTTAAAAAAATATATTTTAATTCATTCTCTTCTTCAATTGTAATCCATCTCACTAACACATTATATATATCCTTTAACTATCTTTAAACCTTTAGCCTTCTTTTTATATTTTAATTTTATCTCTCTTTTTAAATATTTTATTTCCCATTTTTTTACAAATTTATATCCAAACATCTTTATAAACTTATTTAACATTAAAAATTTAGGTATTATATTATTACTCAAACATTTTTTCAAAAAATTAATATCCAATATTTTAATGATCTTTAACTTATTCTTCATCCATTTATTAACTATTTTTATACATTCTTTAAAATCTATATTGCTCATATAACTTTTTATAAACTTTTCTTTTAAATTCTCAATAAATAGATTCATTTTCAAAAAAAAAAAAATCCTTTATCATAAAGGCAATAATTGTTTCAACCAAATAATGTTTATATTATGTAATTCTCCTTGAACACTTCCACTTTAGTACTCAAATAATGTTCAATAATTCATATAATCTTCTTCCATAATAATCTTCAAATCTTCTAAAATCTATCCAAGTAAATGAAATATAAATATAATTATATACAGAACTTTTCACTTCTTCTTGTTATTTTTAAATTATAGCTCCAACATAATAAATATATAAATTATACATTCTTCCTTTTTCTTTTTAAAACTTGTTTATTCAAACTATAATTTTATTTTTCCTTCATAAATACGTTTCAACTACATTCTGTAGTCATTATCAAGTTTCCTTAAATAAAAAATAAAAAACATAAAAATAATAACACAAATAAATAAAATATTACTACATCATAAATATATATATATATAATATTCAAATAAAACCACAATATTATTAGATCTACAAATATAATTATTTACCTTCTTCCCTATATTTAATTATTTTTTTAAATACCTTTATAATTTTATTATCTACTCTCTAAATCTTTACCCATTAACATTTCTTTTAATACCCTTTTTTTTAATTTTTTTTTATTCCTATATTATCTTATTTTTTTATCTTTATTTATTAACATTCTATTTAATACTGGTTTATACTGATCAATATATGCTTCCTCTTTTTTTATTCTCTCTTTAAATTTTTTAACACATTCCAATGGCCTTATAACAAAATTTTCATGTTTAAATTCCTTTTTATGAATATATATAGCAGATTTTTTATCATATAAATGCTGCCTTAATCTAGTCTTTAATTTATTCTTACTTGCTCCTATATAAGTCATATTTACATTACTTTTATCACAATCCATACATTTAATTATATATACCGAATTAATACATTCTAAGTTTTAAAAAGAAAAAGAAGGAATGTTGGTTTTATATATGAATAAATTTAAACAAAGATTTAGAAATAAAACCTTTAGAATGTATAAAGTCATATCATGAAAGAATGATAAAGGAAGGAATTTATATTAGTGAGATTAAACCGCAATTAACAGAATATTAATAAAAAAGAAAACAATAGGTTTGTTAATTAAATGGTTTTAGGGATTTTTGGATGGGTATAGAAATGTAAATAATAATAAAAATTGATTAAATTGAGATTGTTTATAATAGAAACAGTATTGAGGTAAATGTAATTTTTTAGTATTTTTTCATGTTTTTGCATTTGTTTGGAATACGTGATATTTATTATTATATTTGTATTTTTATTTTTTAGTGTTCATTGTAAAAGACTATATTTTAAAATAGTCAAAATGTTGGGTGTATTTTTATTTTTATTATAGTCACGTAAAAAAAAGTTTGATGTATTCATTTACATGTAATGAAAATTATGAACTATTTTAAAAAGAAAAAATGTGTAAATATTTTTAATTCATTGTGACAAGAATAGAAAAGTATGAAAATTCTTTAGTAAATAATAATAATATATTTGTATAAATATTTTTAAAACTGAATTATATTAAATTGGCATAAATTTAATAAAATATGTGAAAAATAGTTGACCAATAAAGTATTATTGGAATAAAAAGGAAATTACCTAAATGTATAAAAACATGGATGGTAAATCAATTCATAATATGAATAGAAATATTCATTTGTTAAAAAACTCATCATTTAATTACTTAATGGTATGAACCCAATGATAATACATAAAAGGAAGATCATATTTATTGTTAGTTATCTAAATGTAAAATTTTTATATAAAATGTAATTAGTCAAATGTTATAAATTATTTGTGTTAGAATCTGTAATCATAATTATTGTTATAAATCTGTCGTTCTTAAAAATAAATGTGTTTTTTTAATTCAAACTTGATAAGTAGTATTATTTCTTCATGAATCATTAATATCACTGATGTATCCATATGCACAATGTCATGCATTAAAGCACACTGTATAACAAAATACTTGTATAAATTTGTTAATTGGATATTTTAATTATAGAATTATAATAAAGAATTTGAACTTCACAGATTAAACATATATCAGTTTTAACATATAATTTGATCAAAGTAATATTCATTTGATATTTAGTTTATTTTAAATATTATATAAAGATTATGGATATAATCCTACAACTATTAAAAATATATTCTTTAATTCTAAAACATCTGCAGTAGGTGATAAAATTTCTGAGGTAAATATTGGTATTGATAATGGTAATAATGAATCAAATAAGAAATGGATTAGACTTTTATATTATCCTAAGATATATAATACATTAAGATATAACAAAAATTATATTGAGAAGAATATAAATATTAGCTGGTCAAATAGTAAAAATCACGATTTATTAATAGGTAATTATAGGTTGATGATATATGATACACAAAAGGAATTGTATATAAAATTACATATGACATTTGTAAAGTAATTTACTTTGGGCATACTGGCAAACAATTAGAGGTAAGAGCCAAAGAACATAATAATGCAATTAATAGAAGAGATGATAAATCTGCATTATACATTCATAACTTGAAATATGGGTATAGAATAGATGCTACAAAAAGTACTAAATGTTTAAATTACGTCAAAGATTAAAAAAAAGACAAATATATGAAGCATACTATATTAAAAATAATTTAAATAATTGTATGAATATTTACAGGGCTTCTATAGCTTTGGCTAATAATTGGTTAATTAAAAATGAATGGATAATTTATAAATTGACATATATATAATTGTAAAAAAAATGGATGTAATTTATTTTATTTATTGTATTGTTATGATATCATCAATTATTTTGTAATTACTGGATTTATATATGCAGGTTTTGATTTTGTTTAATGATTTATATTGTTATTGTTTGTTTTAATTTCATTATTGAACACTAGATGGTTTTATGTCTGAAATAGTTTATGTTATTAGATTATTAACATTTGAAAAGGGCACCAAATCAGGTGCTGGAAAAAGCTTTTTATGCATATTAAAAAAAATTGATATTTATATAGCTGTTGTAAAGAATTTATTATTTTCTGATTATTATTTTATGGAAGAACAGCGTAAAGATATTTATTCTTTTCCAATTTTGATAATATTAGTTTATTCAATATTAAAGTACTGGAATAGGTATCTAAAATTTAAATTTAAAGAGTTCTTATATGTTCAGAGCATTATGAAGATTGATATTATATTCGAAAGTCACACATGAATTGTGAAGTTGATTCAAATTTAATAAAAGTTTAAGATAATAAAAATATCATAAAATTTACAAAAGGAGTAAATTCTAATTGTTATATTATTCAAGATATAATAACTTAATAAAATCAATGGTGATGTTTGTTTGGAAAGATAAAATAGAATGGGTAAGAGGTAAGTTATATATTATTCGATTTAGATTAATAAGGGTTCTGATTATATTCAATGCTTATTCTGTTTAATGGTAATTATCTGTAGAAATAGTGGGATAAATAGTAAATGATGTTATAAATTATTAATTTAAAATAAGTTTGGATTTCAAAAATCTTACACTTTTCACTTTTCAGCAAAAAAACTTTTATTAATTACAGTTTCGACTGTACCATGCAGTCTTCATCAGATCTTATTTTTTCCTTTTAACTTTCTCTATTCTTCATTTTACTGTAGTAATTTAAGTAAACATTTATTTTAGCGCTGTTTCTAATTGTAATACATTTAATCAGCCATTCAAGCTATTGTGCACTTTTTACAAGTGTTAAATAATACATGAGCACTACGGAAGATATAGTATTTAGGAAAGAATAAAATGAATCCACTTATTCTTTCCTAAATACTATATCTTGTGTTGGGAGTGAAAGTGCTCATTTATTATTTAACACTCGTAAAAAGCACACAATGGCTGATTAAATGTAGTAATTTGAATAAAATAAGCTGATAATTTATTATTAGCATCAGTGGATTATTAAAGTTATATAAATTATTAAACTGTTGTTCTAATTGTTATTTATAAATGAGAGGATAATTACTGTTTAGATAGTTGGATTTCAACAAAATCCCACTTGCTATTCAAATGTTTAACTATTAATTATTATTACTTGATTTACTTAAAGAATAATCATTATACCTGTGATATCAATAGGATAGCAATAATTATTTAGATTAATTTAATTCATGTTTTTTAAAATTATATTTACAGTTTCTTGTGGTACAAGAGAGTAGGTTAATAATTATTTCCCATGAATTATTATGTTAGTCATTATGTATTGTAGGGATTCTCAATGATTATAACAGGATGATAGCTGGAAAGTTTCTACAATAGCAATGCCACTGTGAAGTATATTTCATATGCTTTTTAGTTAAAACCTATGTATTTGTGACCATTCCTGTAGCCTATCTTATGTTAGTAGTATTAAGTTAGGTAGAATCGCATTATAGTATGTTTGTCTTACATCGTATTATTGTTCATTTAAAATTTATTTCTGGAAGGTTACAGTATGTATATATAAACATTAAAAGCATAAAGCTAAAATACTCAATAAATAATCAAAATTACCTTGAATCCATAACTCACCAGACTAGCCAAAAAATAAATTCTAAAACACTAGTAATGGTTTCTTACAAGCAGACTTCTCAAGTATAAAAAACTACAAAATAACATATTTAAACTAAACATTACCCACAATTCCACTTATTTCTCATACACCATTAATATTAAAAGAACTTCTAAATAAGTTAATTGCTTTAGAATCATAAATGTTTAATAATAAAGATTCTTTAATTCTTTTTATTTCATTTCTCTCAAAGAAGATAACTTTAGTCTCATCAAAATTAATAGTATGACTTATATCTTTTTCAAGAATATATAAAACACAACCAGTACCTTTATTTTTGCATTTAAGTTCAAACTAGTCTGACCTATATATATCTTCTTTAAAAAACCAGGAATAGTCTTCCTATCAAAAATTTTCTTTGTATTATTTAATAAATTATTCAAAGTAATAATCCTTTTCCAAAGAATTTTATTATTTCCAAACAAATTACTATTTTTACATATAATTTTATAAGAAGGCAATTTAAATGGCAAAGAAATAAAATCATGTTTTTTTATCTGTTATATCATTACAAATATTATTACTATTAAATAAAATACTTTTAATAAATTTATCAGAGTAGCCAACATTCAAATAATCTTTATAAAATTGACCTACTAGAATTATTTAATCACTTATTTCCATAACAATAATTTCTTAAAGCAGCTATTTTACGAGATACAGATTGATAGCGATCAAGTTTAATTATAGACCTTAACTCTTTACTCTTAACACAATGACTACATTCAATTGGTTTTAAATAAAAGCTTAAATAGGAAATAAAAATTTATTGTTAATCCTGCTGAGGTTCGACATCTTAAAGATAGGTTAATTGCTAATGATGTGATCATTTCTTGTGAAGACAAAGCTGGACAATTTATCATTATGAAAGGAAATGCGTTCAGGGAGAAAATAGATAAAGAATTAAATAATGGTATATATATGTTTTTAGGAAAAGATCCTGGTAATGTGATTAAAAGGAGATTAATAGATATTATGAAAAAAAATGGTAAATTTAAAATGATTATTTAAAATGTTATCCCAATGACTTCATATCAGCTAAGATGTTTATGAATATTAAGACTCACAAAGCTGTTTACTTTAAATTTTTTTTTTTTGACTTTACAGGTAGTGTCTGGAAGGTACTTTTAGGTTCTCCAATAATTTTTTAAAACAATTGTTTGATTTTTGGTCATTACACAATTTTTTTTTCTTTTGAGGCTTTTGATAAGATTAATAATTTTAAAATGGAAAGTAATTGGGTATTTGGCAGTTTATATATTGAAAATATGTATCAGTCTGTTAATAATTAAGCAGTATCGATGCTCTTATCTCTGTGTTGGACTTTGTCAAAGAATAAAATTAAAGTTATTAAAGATTTGCTTTTATTATTGTGGGATTTTATGATTTTTAATGAGTGGTTATTTTTATAAGATTAAGGAACAGTGGATAATCATCATCATCATCATCATCAACCATTATCAATCCACTGCAGGATGAAGGTCTCTCCAAGTTCAATCCATCTTTTCCTATCTTTAGCTTCTTTTCTCCACATCACCCCTGCACACTTTCTTATTTCATCTATCCATCTCACATGTGGTCTCTTTCTGGGTATTTTACAATCTCTTGGAATCCAGTCGAAAATTTCAATTATCCATCTATTATCATCTCTTCTAGCAATATGTCCAGCCCAACTCCATTTCAATCTTTTAATTTTTTCAATAAGGTCAGTAACACCTGTTTGTTGTCTTACCCATACATTGCGTTTTCGATCTCTTCTTGTTACTCCTAACATACATCTCTCCATACTTCTTTGAGTAGTTTAAAGTCTCTGTATTGCTCTTCTATTAATATTATTTCTCCTTCAGTTTGTTCAGTTTATATTAATTATTTGGAAGAAGAAATTATTATTAAAAAGGATTGTTTATATTTAAACTTATTTGTTAGATATGTGGATGATTGGCTGTTTGTAGTTGAAAATGATAAATTGAAGGAATTTGTAAATGAGTTTAATTGTTTTGATCCTTCTATAAGATATGTGTTAGAAGGAGGGGGGATTAGATTTTGTTAATTAATTTTTTTAGATCTATTGGTGATCAGAAATGTAAAGAATAATTGTTTGGTATATAGTCATTATATAATTAAACCTGATAGCTATCAATCTGTATCTCATAAAGTAGCTGTTTTAAGAAATTATTGTTATAGAAATAAGAGATTAAACAATTCTAATGAGATAATTTTGTTTCAAAAAGGTCAATTTCATAAAGATTATTTGAGTGTTGGTTACTCTGATAAATTTGTTAAAAGTATTTTATTTAATAATATTTGTAAAGATATGAATGATAAAGAAAAATATTTTATGTCTTTGCCATTTAAATTGACTTATTAAATTGTATGTAAAAATAGTAATTTGTTTGGAAATATGAAAATTGCTTGGAAAAGGGGTATTACTTTGAATAATTTATTAAATAATTCAAAGAAAATTTTGAATAAAAACCTATTATCTCTTGTTTTTGTCAGAAGGTATATATAGGTCAGAGTAGTTTAAGCTTAAATAACAGAATAAAGGAACATAAAAGTTGGGGTAGAAATAAATATCTTAGTTCTGCTTTTTATATCTATGAAAAAGATACAGGCCACACTATTAATTTTGATGAAGCTAAGAGAAATGAAATAAAAAGAAGAATTAAAGAATCTTTACTATTAAAACTTTATGATTCTGAAACAATTAACTTATTTCAAAGTTCTTTTAATATTAAGGGGGAGGTAAGTGGAATTGTGGGTAATGTATAGTTTAAATATGTTGTTATTTTGTAGTTGTTTACATTTGAGAAGTTGTCTTTAGCAGTGAAACCATTGGTAGTGTTTTAAAAGTAATTTTGACTATTTAATATATATTTATAATATTAATACATAAAAACTTTTTTCAGCAAATTTGTTAAATTAGCAGGCCATTCTGGTGGTGTTAACATGTATAGTATTTATCATCTTGTTGCAAGCAAAAGGATTTAAATAACAGCGAATTTCCTTTAAGAATTTAAATGTCCGTTGATATAAACTTTCACTTGAGAAACAGCTTATCTATTTAAGAATAATTAATAATTAACTCTCCAAATTTTCGGGGCTATTTATACGTTGCTCCATTTCCCGTGAAACACTTTCCTTGTTGTTGAATTTCTACGCCTTAGGCAGGGCAAATATTAATCTCCTGCTCAATCTAATCTAAGAATTCTATCCAGGGATTATTGAAATGAAAACAACTACATAAAAATCAAATCACCGCTTTTAGAATTAATTTACAATACTGAAAATAAAAACCACAGGAATGTAATTAGCTAGGTTGCTTGTTTTTAATTAATTGATTTAACGTAAAAACAAGCGGTATATGAAAACTATTTTAAAATAAATCGATAAACATTGAAATGATCAGTTTTACATATAAACGTGTGTGTATTTTGATACAAGTATTCTTTTTAAATAATAATGAAAATTTAAGCCTTAAATAAGATTTAACAAAAATTAAGTTTAGTGAAAATTAACAACTTAATTTTCCTTTTTTTGTAATAACACCATTGAATCGGATTTCAATCTGGTTCAATATATTAGTCTGGCAATAACTTTCTAACTTTGCAATCTTGTAAAATAATGTCTCACAGGATCTTCTAATAAAACAGGCAAAACTCTCCATATAGTAATACTACTCAGTGCAAGCCAGAGTAATCAATGGATGCCAGAAGGCTTGTGCATAAAATTTCTATCTAGTGCCTACTCATCCAATATCCCCAGACTAGTTTCTGGCTTGTGGCCTTCATCAGTAAGAAATAGTGATCATGTGATCTTCTGATAAACTTAATCCATCAATTTTGTGAAATGATGACAAATAACTTTATTTAGTACAAAATGATGACCCATAACTTTATTTAGTGGAAATAAACAAATATGTATTTGTTTTAAAGCAAATAAAGTTATTTGCACAAAAATGACAAGAACTAACTTTATTCCATATGAAATGGTGACCTATAACCTTATTTACTGGAAATAAATGAACATGTATTTACGTTAAACATCTCATGATTCCCATCTCATACTAGCACATAATTGTTGTAAACAAAAGCAAAACTCCATACAGTAGTGACACCTTGTGCTTACCAGAGTAATCAATAAATGCCAGAAGGCACTAGATAGGGATTTTATGCACAAGCCTTCTGTCTTCTATTGATTACTCTGGTTAGCACAGGGTGGCACTACTGTATGGAGTTTTGCTTTTGTTTTATGTATTTATGTTGTTGTTTTTTTCCGAGAAAAGATTTCCAATAAAAAAAAACACTGTGGCAGATGGAAATTTTTTACATCCGGAAAAATGCAAATGAAAGCATAATATAAATTTACATGAAAACATTCATATATTGCAACTTATCACTTTTATAGGATTTTGCATTTTTCTTGAGATAACATGCTTTATTCACAAATTTCTCGCAGATCATTATTGCAATCTGTGACTATCTTTTGAAAGTGTCAGACTACATCATCGTTAGTAGTCGGCAGTTCCCAAATTTTAATTATTTTTCTGGATAAAAAAGTAATTCCAAAAATTCACTCAGTAGGAATTAAAGCTGGACAGGAAATCACATGTGCATCTTACTTTCGCTAGATGATCAGTTAATCATCCCAGCAGTCTTTCGTGACATCTCAATGTACATTAATTAAATCACAAAATTAGCAGCAAAATCAACATTTTGACTAACAACTTTCTCCTGATTGGAATATTATCTAATATTCACTTAAAAAAATTAATTTATTGCCTTTTTAAAAGATTGTTAATATGTTTAATTCGGCCTTTATATACACATTTGTTTTGTGCTGGTGACTTTCATCATTTCCAGACTAATATGTAAATACCATATATTTTATTTTTGTTATGGTTAAATTAGAGCAAATTTGAACACAGAATTTAAAGGTTCCTTCAGCTACCCTCTCCATCTTATATAACCAATACATATGACCATACACATGTGAATAAAATAAATGATCTCCAATATACATATTTCATGCTGAACTAGCACTCATCAGTTAGTCCAGATTATATCTCATATATATATATAATCAGTGTTCAGTTTATATTAAGACAGCAAATTTTCAAACTTTAATGGACAGGTTTTAATATTCCTAGCCCTCCAACTCTTCGGACATCCATATCATTGAAAATCTGATGTTGGAATGCTCAAATCCTTATTGATCCAATATTGTTATAACCATGTTGACCTTAAATTGATCTGATCCCTCATATATATGACCGTAATATGTCCATTTAAATACACAGACGGATGTATAATAAGATAGCTGATGTTATGCAAGCAATATAAATTAAAGGTTAAACAATTAGAGTGCTTTTAAGCCATAGCCTGGGGGAAAGTGATTTACTCCCTTTGTTTATATGTATATTGAGGAAGGAAAAAATATTTGCTACAAAAAGCTTTTAAGTATTAATATTAAACATATATGGTTAACTGTTAAATAAAGTCTGTGTTCAAATCCCCTATATTACCTCGGTATATAAAATATACTTTTATCTATAATATTATAAAGATATTTTATATTATTTTCTATTAATAACTGAAACACAGGCTTATTATTTACCCGTGTCTATATGTGTAATATATAGGGTATATGAGCACAGACTTTCACATGACCCACCACTCTCCACTCTATCTCATAACACTGAGACACTTGAACACATATATGTTGAAAAGATAAATAATCACCAATATACGTATTTCATGCTAAACCAGCAATCATCAGTTGGTCCAGATTATCATCTCCCACACATATATACTATAAGTGCTCAGATATATATTAAGATAGCCAATTTTCATACTTTAATGGACAGGCTTCAATCTACTCCACACTCCAACTTTTCAACCGTCCATCCAATTAAAAATTTGATGATGGAATGCTGAAAGGCCACCCTGTCTTTTTTGATTATATTTTTTTATTAAGACATAAAATTGACTACCCCCCAAAAAAAACAACAACAACAACAAAAAAAAAACATAATTTCATATAATACAATCCCCCCTATCAACCTATTACTGTAAATAAAGGCACTGTAATTCTTTTTAAGATATTATAAATTTAGGATAATTAAATCCTCTTACAATAAGAAACAAGTTAAAAGACAAAATCGTTAAATTCCAGTCTTGCGTTGTTAGCCGAGAGGTATCGCAGCCGCCATGCAAGCAAGTAGTTGGTTGCAGACGGGTGTGGGTTCGCGTCCCGGCAGATGCTATGACATATGAAAAAAAAAAAATCGTTAAATTCCAATAAAAAAAATACCTCTAAAATAAATATACCATTTCTATTAAGAATGAGTCTTTCAAAGCCTAATTATATATTTTAATATCCTTATAATTGCCATATCTATTATTTAAAGAAAGTAACTAATCAAAAAATAATTACATAAAGTTTTTTTAAGAGCTGTATTGAGAATGATATTATACTGGATAAATATGGACTTTTTTTTTAGAAAAAAATTTTTTTTAATCAATTTTACGTGTTTTTAAAAGGGCAAATCTGTGTAATATTAATAATGTCATTCTCTACTTAAAATAAAATAATTTGAACTCAGACCTTCAGGCTCCCTAGAGCTATCCATTCCATCTTATACAAACAATATACATGACCACATACACGTGAAAAAGATATTTTCGATATAAATATTTCGTACTAAACCAGTCAGTACTCAGTTAGTCCAGATCATCTCCCACAAACATATATAATCAGTGCTCGGTTTATATTAAGATAGCAAATTTTCAAATTTTAATGGTCAGGCTTTAATCTTTTCCACCTCCAACTCTTCATTCATCCATATCAGTGGAAATCTGATGATGTAACACTGAACGCCCTTATTGATGCCAATGTTAATGTCACCATGTTGGCCGTAAGTCACTCTGACCCCTCATGTATAGAACCTTAAAATGTCCATTTAAATACCCAGAAGAGGGATGGGCAGAATACAGGCCGAATATGTATTATTTAAATGCAAGTATATTGTCTATACTGAAATGAATGTAATTAGAAGGGATTTGAACTCGGACTTTCAAGCTTCCTACAAACTAAGCACTGATTATATATATATGGGAGATGATTTGGACCAACTGATGAGTGCTAGTTTAGCCTGAAATATGCTTACTGGAGATTATTTATCTTTTTCACATATATGTGGTCAAGTGTATTGTTTGTATAAGATGGAATAGATAGCTATAGGGGGCTTGAAAGTCAGAATTCAAATAACTTCTAATTACTTTAAGTTTAATATAGATAACTTGTTGTAAAATGTATTATTTACATTTGCTGATATATTTTATATTGTTAGATTTTAATTTACAAGTGTCAAATTTGCTCCACCCACAACTTTAACACAGTTCATTCTAGATAAATACAATAATGATTATTCATACTTATTTATTAAATTAGAGGTTATCTATAGACTACATATGAACTTTAAACTTTAGTTAAAGATTAATGTTTTTTTTTTTTAAAAAAAATATATATATACACACACATGTAGTAATTCAATTTTATTTCTCTTTTTGCATGTGTTATATTTTTTATAAATATACTTATTAATCTCCATACTTACCACTCCTCATTAAGATGCAATTCCTGCTGAACCAACACTCAATAGTGGACATAGGACTCCATCTCTTACGTATATCCCCATTATATATTCAGTATTTATCAATAGTAAATACTTATATTTTGATTTACAAATGTCTAACTTACTATGCCCACAACTTTTATATAAAGTTTATATATGTGTGTTTTTAATATTTTCTCATTTGTAAAATTTTGTTTTATATTTCAGATTAATTATGTTTTGATAAAAATTATATCAAATAAACAAAACATTAATGATATATTTTATTAAGACATCATTTCATAAAATTAACTTTTTTTAAAAAATATATTTATATTTTTGGTAGAAATAACTTAATATTAAAAGGAAATATGTCTATATATTTGAAAAGGAAGGTTTTTAATAAATGTGTTTTATCAGTTCTTACTTATGGATCTGAGACTTGGACACTTAATAGAAGAGCAATATAGATACTTCAGACCACTCAAAAAAGTATGGAGAGGTGCATGTTTGGAATAATAAGAAGAGATGGAAAACGCAATACGTATATCGGTAGGAGGACAAACGAGTGTTACTGACATCGTTGAAAGAATTAAAAGACAAGTGGAGTTGGGCTGGATATATTGCTAGAAAAGATGATAATAGATGGACAATTGAAATCTTAAAAAAAGATTCCACGAGATTGTAAAAAGACACCGAAAGAGACCACGTGTGAGATGGATGGATGAAATAAGAAAGTATGCAGGTGTGATGTGGAGAAGAGAAGCTAGAGATCGGAGAAGATGGATTGAACTTGGAAAGACCTTCATCCTGCAGTGGATTGGTAATGGTTGATGATGATGATAATTCCCATTATCAATACACAATTCTTCTAATTAAAGTACTGTAATTATTTTCTAACTTATTACAAATTTAGTATAATTGAATCCTCTCATAATAAGAAATAATTAAAAAACAAAATCATTAAATTCCAATATACCCCACCCATCCGATCCAAAGTAAATACAATCTCTATTAAGACTGAGTCCGTCAATATTTAATTATATTTTTATAATTATTGTATCTATTATTTTAAGAATGTAACAAGTTAAAAAGTAAGGATATACTGTGACATAAATCTTTGTAATATTAACAATTTCATTCTCTATTTAAAAATATAAAAAAATGATTTTTTTTTTGTAAAAATATTATTGTTTATATTTGCTAATATATTTTATATTGTTACATTTTAATTTACAAGTATCAAATTTATTTCACCCACAACTTTAACGCCATCCACGTAATAATGATTATTACTATTTATTTATTAAGCTAGAAATGATCTCTAACCCAGATATAAACTTTAAATCTCGGTTAAAGATTAATATGTCCGTTTTTTAATTAAACACATACACGCACATGAAGTAATTCCATCTCATTTCTCTTTTTTCATGTGTAATATCTTTTACAGATGACGTTAATAACCTCCACACCACCACATTTTTTTTTAAAACATATAAATTAAGATGTTTTAAAAGACATCACCAAAATACCTTTCCTTCTGAACCAACACTCATCAGTTGCCCCAGGTCACCATCTTTTACATATACAATACAATATACATGTACATATGTAAATTGTAATATTTAAATACAAGAATATTGTCTATACTGAACTGAATGTAATTAGAAAGGATTTGAACTCAGAGTTTCAATCTCCCTACAGCTATTCACTCGATCTTACACAACCGATATACATGACCACATAATATGATAAAAGATAAATGATCTCCAATGCATATATTTCGTGCTGAACCAGCACTCATCAGCTGGTCCAGATCATCATCTTCCACACACACATATTTAATCACTGCTCAGTTTATATTAAGATGGCAAATCTTCAAACTTTAATGGACAGACTTCAATTTTTTCTACCCTCCAAATCTTCAGCCATCCATATCATAGAAAATGTGATGATGGAATGCTTAAAGTCCTTGTTGATGCCAGTATACATGAAGGGTCAAAGTGACTTAAAGTCAACATGGGTATGACAATAAGATTGGTACCAACAAGGGATCTGAACATTCCATTATTAGATTTTCAATGATATCAATGTCTGAAGAGTTAGAGGGTGGAGAAGATTGAAGTCTGTCCACTAAAGTTTGAAGATTTGCTATCATAATATAAAATGAGCACTGATTATATATGTGTGTGGGAGATGATCTGACCAACTGATGAGTGCTGGTTCAGCACGAAATGCGTCTTATCTTTTTCACATGCATGTGGACATGTGTATTGGCGGTATAAGATGGAGTGGATAGTTATAGAAAGCTTGAAATTCCGAGTTCAAATCCCTTTTAATTATAAATAGTAAATTGCTATACTCTGATTTACAAGTGTCAAACTTTCTCGACCCACAACTTTTATATATATGTGTTTTTGGTATTTTTTCATTTGTATATTTTTATTTTATATTTCAGATGAATTATGTCTTGATAAAGATTATATAAAATAATCAAAAGATAGCGACATTTTTTATTAGGACATTATTTTATAAAAGTGGATAATAAACTTTTTATTTTATTTTAAAAATTACATTTATATAATTCATCTTATCAATAGTACATAATTATTTCTAAATAAAACTGCTGTAATTATTTTCCAACTTATTACAAATTTAATATAATTAAATCCCTTTATGATAAACTTATTTTAGTAAAACATACGTTTTTTTTTTAAAAAAAAAAAGGTGTGTTGGAATTTTATAAAAAAAATAGGCTATAACTTTTTATAACTTTGATTAACTTTTCTGGTTACTTTAGTTATATTTTTATATATTGTCATTAATTCTTTTCCATTCCGCTTTACAGAATTACAGATATTCAAGCATTCTTCACGAGTTATTTTAAAATGTTTTTCTTTTTTCTTTTACTTTATCTCAATTGCGGAGACGCACTATCCATTGAGGAAAACAGGCATTCGCCCGAGGCTCCCACCAATATGAGCCCTCGAATTATAAAATCTACTGTAGTGGTCGAAATTTTTTTAGAATGAACAGCAAAAGAGATGACATTTTTGAATGACATTAATGCATTCTGGGAATATATTTGAGTATGTTTAAAGTATAAAAACACATACCTTATATATATACCATGGTTGATATCACTTTTAGGTTTGAATTTTATATATCGTTTGATAAATTCCATTTTATTATATATTACGGAAAACTTACATATTTTTATTATTAAAATATATTTTTTATTTTATTCAAAATATTTTGATTTTTAAATAATGATATTTTATTTAAAATTGTTCTTCAGTTTCGTAAAATGAACCTCCCCTCCCCCAATCCCAGACAAAAATGTGTGTATTCACACTGCACATAGACCGTGTGTTCGAATTTGCCCTCAAAGTATTACATACATGTCTCTACTCAATTTAATATTTACATTGATGAGTTTATTCTGCACGAAATACATATATTGGGAATCTTTTTTTTTTTACATGTGTGTGGTCGTGGGTGCTGGGTTGTTTGAATGGGGTGGAGGATGACCGAAAATCCTAACTTCAAATCCTTCCATTTACTTGATAATTATTTTTTTTCTGCTACCATATTGCTATCTTAGGAATATAGGGGATTTGAACACAGACTTTCAAGCACCCTTCAACTATCCATACTATCTTATATCACTGATACACATGACCACATACATATAGAAAAGATAAATAATCACAAATTTCGTGCTGAAACAGTTCTCATCAGTTGGTCCAGAGTATCATCTCCCACACACATATATAATCAGTGCTCAGCTTATATTAGGATAGAAAATCTTCATACTTTAATGGACAGGCTTCAATCCACTCCAACCTCCAACTCTTTAGCCATCTATACCATTAAAAATCTGATGATGGAAAGCCCAAATCCCATATTGATACTCATCAATTTAAATATTACTATGGGCATGGCAATAATATTAGCATCAGCATGGGATTTGGGTTTTCCATCATCAGATTTTCAATGATAGGGATGGCTGAAGAATTGGAGGTTGGAGTGGATTGAAGCCTGTCCATTAAAGTATGAAGATTTGCTATTTTAATATAAATTGAGCACTGATTATATATATGTGTGGGAGATGATAATCTGGACCAAGTGATGAATGCTGGTTCAGCACAAAATATGTTTATTAGTGATTATATATTTTTTCTACATGTGTGTGGTCATGTGTATCAGTGGTATGAGATAGTGTGGATGCTTGAAAGTCTGTGTTCAAATCCCCTATATTTACAATTAAGCTCCAGGTATATGAAGAATGCCTGTATTTCAAATCTTATTCTTAGGAATGTAGATTAGTATATCAAAAATAGAAAAGGATTTTAAAGCAGTTTGTAATATATAGAAAAAAGAATTTTGTGTGTACACAGATTTGTAAAAAATACGATTAAATATTTATTAATTAAAACAAATTATACAAATATGTATTTACAACATATACAACTCATACTTTCAACTGATACTATTGGGTTGGTATAGTGTTAAGTTGTTGTGTGCCTATTAATGTAAAGAACTTTAGGTACCTTCCTAGATTTACCTATCATTTCCAGCTGCATTGGGACAGCTTGCCTTGTGAGGAGGTATGACAAAACTTCTAGCTGTACCATGAGAGCTTGCTTCATGGTTGATGTAGATTGTAGCAGCTTCCAGTTCTAATGTTAGCTTGCTTCACTGCTTTAACAATATAGTGGATAGTCTGATTACTGCCGTTCAGGTCTGACAGCAAATTATTGTTGTTGCCCTTATCCCCAACTGACCTGACTATTTATAACCAGATCCCCATTCATAATAAAAACAATGAGATTCACTGAACATCAACACTCATTGGCCAGTCTCTCCAATTGAATATATGTTATCGATTCATATAGCTGTGGATCTGTGGTGATGGATGTTCAATCCGATTAAGATAAGATGGAATCTGGACTAATCATTTAGTTGAAGGTAAGTTGAGATATAACAGTCAATCAGAGACTGGTGTATTTAAATTGGAATATTATCCAAAATATGGTATAGGTAACTCCACACAATGATGATTAAATTATGTCAAAGTCTTGCTGTTAAGGAAATCTCACATATAGTGATAAACAGAATGTTAAACCTTATTTTACCTTAACTCCTCAACTGGTATATAACAGAGATAAAACTTTCCACATAGTAATGCCACTCAATGCAAGCCAGAGTAATCAATGAATGCAAAAAGGTTTGGGAATCATGTGATGTTTAGTGGTTTAAGTGGGTATATACTGCTATTCCATATTGATACATAAATTTGTCCACTGTTAATTTAAAACATATGTGTCACAGGATTGTACACATTTCCCTACTTTCTTATTTATTGTTATATGCAAAGAATTGATTGTAGGTGATAATTTGTATAGTTTGATTTTCTGTATATTTATTATATGCGATCTGTGATACCGGTATGTAGTGTTTGTGTTACAAATTTAAACTTGTAATAAATTTTCTGGATAATCACAACTTATATCCAATTATAATCTATTAAAGAGTAGAAACAAATGTCTAAATAGGAAGTGTACAAATTATTTACCCAATAGAATAACAAGTCAATAGCTTGAGGCATTTTTCTTCACAATAATAAATGTAAATGGTTAAAGAGTTTATAAAAGAACTGACCAAAAGCTCAGCTACATCTTACTGGTAAAGAATATACAAAGCATTTAAATCTAGTGATCTGATCTTATGTTTAATGATATTATTTGGCTTAGTTGAAGAATGAAGAGGGCAAAGATGGCCTTTGGATGGATCTTTATAGACAAAAATCATGCTATTGTTTTCGTAGAGCATTAAAAAGAAAAATCCTTTACCCATGTTGGAGATGCCATAAATAAAATTGCCATGAGAACATTAAGAAGTTGTGCAAAAATTGAGCAATCAATGATTCAAAGAACATTTTTATTGGTCATTCATTAGCATAGAGATTATCCACTTAAAATGAATAATGTTTCTGTAGTATAATATACTTCCATCAAGTGATTTGTGTCAAGTTGTGAGGGCAGTAAGTTTGACACATCAATTAAACTGTAATAATGTAAAAATAATAGTTTTATATATTAAATATTCACAATGTATACTCTTTAAAATTTTCTTTTATAAAACAAATGTGTTTGTTCATTTTTATTACTAAAATAATGTATAATCTTAAAAATGGCTGACTACTTTATTGATTACAATGTAATCAATATATCAGCAGTATGTAATAAAAGCATGTAGTAACTGAGTTATCAAACTAATGATATTAAGCAAAATTCGTATAATGTGACAAACAGAAGGTTGAATATTTACGTTAACATTATTTTACTAATGTCAATTATTATTATTTCATTATTACCATTAATTAAATTGCAAATAACATGAACATTTTTTGTCAAAAACAATATTTCAGTAAAATAAATATAGACGGTTTGCCAAATTTTTGACTAATCTGATTTACACTAAAAAAAATATAAATGATTATTACTTTGATGGATGACAATATATTTTCTTCAATTGATACCATCTATTATTGATATTTCATTATTTTATTATTACTATTAATTAAAGATTTATAAATAATGTTAAATTTTTTTGTCAAAAACAATATTTTAGTAAAATAACTAGAGTCAGTTCTCCAACTTTTTCTGTAATCTGATTTACATTAAAAAATATAAATTATTATTACTGTAATGGATTAAAGAGTATTTTCTTCAATTGAACATATTTATGGTGCATTATTATACCAAAATATTTTATAAAGGCTATATTTATTAAATTAAAAAGTCTATATTATTTGAATTTCTAATAGTATTTAAAATCTTGGATTCCTACAATTAATAAATTTATAATGAATAAATTTAAAAAAACAAACCAACCAAACAAAATTATGTCATGAATTAGAAAATTTACATAAAATAAATATGGATATTTTATTTTTTACCTGACTCCAGTTTTATAGTATCAAGTTCCAATTTTAGTGTTTAATTTTATTTTTTTGCTTGTTGTTTGGATATTATTTCTTATGCGTTTGTGTCGACTTTACATCAGTGTTTAATTTACTAATCTATTGCTTTCCCTTATGACAGTTATCATACTGTTGGTTATCTTTTGCTCTCTTTTATTTAATACACATTTTGTACAGGAATATATTTCATTGTTTTATTTAGCACTTACTTCTTATTATAAAATATATTTATTGTGTTTTATATATTCTTGTACCTGTAATATTGTGAATGGAAAGTACTTTTCATATATGCACTATAAAATGGACACACATTCTCCCTATCATTAAGTATTTTAAATGTATAGGTGGCCCAGATATGCTTATAGTTTATTCTTTTAATTAAATAAACCAACCTTTATTGACAGTACCTAATTTAGAGCTTAGTCTTATATGGGCCTGGTTTTTAAACTGGCAAATTACTTTGCACAAGTTCAGTTTATACATCACAGAGATACCTACTCTAATTTTTTTTATTTTTAACTACTTATGACACTGAAATTTATTAATTTGAATATATATAATAATTAATAATATAGCCATTTATATATCTGTAACATTGTGGAAGAAACCCACTCTTCGCACATGTACTATAGAATTGACGTGCATGTTCCTGTCTATCTATGCTTAGAGCTTATTTTTTATATGTAAATTGCTATACTAATAAATATTACATATACTTAAACTAATAAGATTCAGTGTCAAAGATAGTTAAAAATGAGGAACGTTTTCTTGTCTGCGATATATAAATGGAATTTGTGCAAATAATGTGCCAATTTAAAATCAGGCTCATAATAAGGTCAAGTTCTAATTTAGGCACAGTTAATAAATGTTGGTTTATTTAAAGAATAAATCCTAAGCATATTGGAAGCAGAGTTTCCTGTCACAATATTACAGATATATACATCGCTATATTATTAATTATTATGTATACTTATGACTGTACATTCAAGAATAAATACAGTCATTTTATTGTCTACGAATTGATTTTCTTTCACTCGATGATAAATGTTGCATATATGTGGAGTATCCTTTTTCCTAATACACATTTTAGTTTATATTATTTACATGCAAACCCCCCCCCCCCAATACCCATTAATTAGTCAAGCATTGGTGGTCGAGAGGTCAGCGACAGCTGCTTTACAAGCAGTTGTCTTGGGTTAGCGGGTTCACTTCCCAGCTGATGCTATGACACGTGAGAAAGAAAACAAAAACATTAATTATGGAGGAAAAAAATAATTACCTAATACAAAAAAATTACACTTAAAAAAAACCTAATGATTTTATTACTCAAGAGTTTATAAGAAGTTCAAGTTTTAGAATTATAAGCACCAGAGTCAATCCTGGTACTTCCCGATCCCAAGTCACATTTACCAATTATGCCAAATGATGCAGGGGAAAATTCTGATAACTTTATTGCTTGAGCATTCATAAAAAGTTCGAGCATCAAAACTGTAAGCAGCCAGAATCGATCCTCGGATTTTCTGACCCCAAGTTGGTGGTGCCACCATCTGCACCAAACCACAGAGGGCTGCTCATAAAAAATTACTTATTAAATAAATATATTTTATTTAATAAAACTATTGAGATAATTACGAAATGTGCTAAATGTGCGCATGCTGAATCGGACAGTAATGAAAAGAAAATATGATGTATTGAAATATCAATATGATTTTAAAGATGTAGATAATAAAAACAAAATAACCATTTACCCCACCCCCCCCGTGAATGTAAAGGCAGATTGTGAGGGCTTGAGTGATTTTCCATTCTTGTTTAAATCTTTTAATTAATGAGATATCCAGTTAACAACTGGCTATTGGCCTTTACTTATCCAAGATTTGAACCCAGGTTCTAAGCATGATGAGGGAATGTGGTGTTTTTATAACATAAAGCCAAAAAACAAGACAAAGGTTCTAATTTGAAAGAAATTTAATTTAAGATACTAAACATTTTAATCTAAAAATAAACTGGGAAATAATTTTAATCAAAATTGATGGGCTGAGGGTTAATTGTTAGAGAAGGAGAGCTTACTTGAAATTAATAGATTTATTGTAATATAAGTGCATCTACTTATTCTGGTGCAAATATAAGATCTAAAATTCTCATCCCAATAATTTTAATTATAAACGTGATGACATAAATGTAAAAAAAGAAAAAAAAACTGGATTGAGAGAAAGAAGAAGGAGAGAGAGAGAGAGAGAGAGAGAGAGAGAGACAGATCGATAGAGAGAGAGAGATAGGGAGGTAGAGAGAGAGAGAACAACTTGATTTTAGCTAGAAATATAATTTCATTTGCATAGTAAATAACAAAGTATCACACAACCTCTTACTACAGGATGGTATCCCCAAGGTTAATTTAGTTTCTCAACCCTAGCCTCTCTTCTCCATAACACACCAGCCAAATTCCTTATGTCATCTATCTCACATGTGATTTTTTTCTAGGTCTTTCACAATCTGTTGGGATCGATTTAAGACTTCACCTGTACATCAACTATCATTTCATATCTTCTAGCAGTATGTTCAGTGCCGCTCCACTTTAAAGATTATTAATCCCTTCAATGTGCAAAATTCCTTATCTATCTCACTTGTGGTTTTATTCTAGGTCCTTCACAATCTCTTGGGATCGATTTAAGACTTCAACTGTACATCAACTATCATTTCTTCTAGCAATATGTCCAATGTTGCTCCACTTTAAAAATTTCTTAATCCCTTCAATATTGTCACTGATCATTCTTGTTAATCCTAAGATGCATATCTCGATATTTGGTTAAGCGATCTGAAGTCCCTGAACTGTGTTTATGTTACGTAATAGATGCATTGATGCTGTAGGAATATAAGTTATAAATAAGCATAGTAGATCGTTAAAAAAATGGAAGGATGTATAAGAATTGTAAATTGGGGGAAAAATTATTACATTACGCAGGTTTTATTTTATAATAACTATTTATTTTTTCTATTAAACTTTACACGAGTTAAACTTCGCCTAAGAGAAAAAAATATAAGTTTTATGAGCTTCTTTGAATAGACACGAGATGGCGGATTGCAAGCTTTTCCTATGTTAGCAAATGATGTTGAATAATTGTGCTTCAAACAGTTGTTGGTTGAGTATCTAATATATGTATATGCAAGAAAAACCATTTTTCATTAACAATAATCATCTACTAGATGTCTTTACAAGTAATGAAAAAATAGCTCAAGTTAAAAAAAAAAAAATGCGATTTTTCAAACAAGCAATAACAATAAAAGAAGACAAGTATTACTACACATGTAAACGAAAACATAACAATGCACCTTTAATTAATAAAAAGTACAACGTCATTCTGTAAAATGGAAAGTTAACAGGTTATTATTATTTTTTCATATTCTAACCACGCGTAAACCTTGTAAAACACGCCTGTGCCTAGAAGTACCAGGTCTTTGTCGAAACATGAATAATCAAAACTTCATACATGAATGGACATTTCAAGTTTTCAACGTAATTTTGTGTTTCAGTGTGCATAAAAAAACAATAAGCAGAAACAAAAATTAAAGCTGTTTAATAGTAGATGGAAAGAAAAATATTTAATTAAGCAGTATTAGAAATAGAATATAAAAATAAAAATTTAAAGGACAAACGGATATTAATTACATTCCATTAACTGACCAATTGTTAAATTATCCTAGTTACCGGGCCGAGACTTGTTGGTTGAGGAAAAATTGTAGCTTTCAGAGAAGTAAACGTCCGTCCATAGTTACGATGTGTTTGGTTTTACTATTAGTTTAACATATCTATTTATTTTCATTTTTTATATTTATATACATACAACTACTCCTATATATAATTGTGAACATGCTTGCGTTTATTATTTTGGGAATTCTTCTTCAAATACCTATAGGAAGGACTGCAAATAGTAAGTAGCATTTTTCTATTTCTTTTCTCTAAATTCTCTGGATGAATGATTACCATTCAAGATCCTAAATTATGTTAGCTTTACAAATAAAACTTATAATTCCATTTGAGTTTTAATAACTCAAGTATTGTCAAATAACGTTAGAGTAATTAAAAAAAATTTTTTTTCTTCAAATTTATTTTTAAATTATTTTTATAATTGCTTAATTAGTTTTTCATTTTAATTATTTTGTAAATTAATTCGACACTTGTTTAATTTTATTTGAAGCAAACAATGTGTATATATAAGAATTTGGGGAATAATTTTTTGATGCGCACTACTGTGGTTTAATTAGGTGATTTGATTTTTGTTTTATCTTGCACCGATAAATCATCCTATATCTTGAGTAGACCAAAATTCTTGTTTGGTATGGTAGCCATAATTCCCGATTGAAGTCAACTTTTTACAACTGTTTACTTAGCTAGTTAGAATAAAAAAGAAAGTTAGAAAAGAGTTTGAATTAGTTAAACTCTAAGTTGAAATGTTTTGTTTATAATAAACAGTTTGTATCATTTTTAAAAATCGGTGATTACCACATACGTCTAATCTAAAGTTAATTAATATATAGCAATTTATTCGGACCACCGCACACTGTAACTAGTTATTATATATATAGTCAGTAATCGATATTTTATATTTGTTAATGCGTTGTAATATTGGAATAACAAAAAATTATAATGCAATTTGTTTGTATTTAAAAAGTTTAAATAAAATTTAAATTTTTTTATAGATTCAACATTTATTGATAGTTGATAAAAATATAACAACATATCACATCTAATATACCATCATCACAAACCTTCAGGCAAATAATAGTGCTTCGAAACTATGTATGTATGGGAGATGGTAATCTGGACTAACTGATGAGTGCTGGTTTAAAACGAAATTGGTGATTATTTATCTTTTCTGCATGTGCGTAGTCATGTGTATCATTAGTATGAGATAGTGTGGATAGTGAAATGGCTTGAAAGTCTGAGTTCAAATCCCCTATATTTATTTACACTCACGCATATTTCGGAATAAAGATCCACAATACCTATTAATATCCCGATGCTATCAACAACATCCATTGTTAAATGTATGTGACACTTTACCGGAAAAGAAACAAAACGTTAAATTCAGAATGAATTTTGTAAAGTCTATATGGGATTTATAAGCCAACTTAGATCACGCCTGATAAGTAACATAAGATATAATTTTATTTATAATCTTATACTCATCATCTAATTTAATAACTCAGTCTTTAATGTGTCTTGATGTAAGCCACACTCATGCCACAATTGTGACTAATGGTTTTTGGTTTACAATGGTAAGGTATTTGCACAATGAATGTTTAGTTTTCAAACATGATGTTATACTATGGATTAAATGAGTTTTTATCATTAAAAATGCGAGATGTTGAAAGTTACTTCATATTATCACTTATTAATATGCGAGATGTTGAAAGTTACTTCATATTATCACTTATTAATATCCATTGCTCATCACATATTCAATTTAATATATGCTATTTGTTAAGCAAACATGATTTCGCAATATATTTTATACAATGCTCTGGTATTCAATCTCATTACTAGTCCACTCCATGTACCAATAGTACAATACTAATCACCCTGATTTTAAACAAGAACTCTAAATTACATTTTGAAAAAAAAAAAAAACATTGTTAAACGAAAGTATTTACATATATAGCATACTGGTTCTTTAATCTGGTTTGATATCCTATCCCATCTCTTTACAAAAGTTTTTTTACCCCCTGAAAGACTGCATTATTTTTTCTTAGTTATTTTTTTATATAGTAGTCAATACTGCAATTTTAGAAAGTGGTTCAAGGATCCACTCTACACATAATGTGTGTCTCATTCATGAAAATCTTGTTTAAGTTCACCCTAAAGTACTTTTTTAAAATGTAGGCTACACGTTATCCACTCCACAGATCCAGTTTAACAAAAGGTTATGTCATTACAATTGTAGACTCTTCCTTAACCAGCAAGCTGAAGAATATGCCTATTGATGATATCTCAGTATTGTTGAAATACAGTCCTGTTTAGTGGAGCATTATAGAATGAAAAAAAGTCTTATGTTTTATCAATAGAGGTCCATATCTCATTTCCACACAATAAATGTAGCAAAAAACAGTCTTATGTACAAGTTAATTATTTAGAATAATTTTTTATCACCATGGAATTTTTTCATGTAAACAAAATATCTTTAACAGGAATCCATAATACTCCTCATTTTCCATTCCCCTTTCTCCCTAAAAAGTTACCTCACTATTATTTAAATTGGAATACCTTCAAACCAAATGTTGGTGAAGATTTTATTACTGATTGTCAACAAACTATAGTCTTTCAAATGTCAATTGTTAATCAAAGTCTTTATAGATTGCACACAAACATTACAAATATTTTGTAGCTTATTGCTGAATTGGAAAGAATAAGCACATATTGTAAATCTAGAAGTGGAAAAAATGAATATTTCTATAGTATAACTTTCACTACACCGCTATCAGGCAAGGTAGGGACTGGTTTCTATCCATCACTTTGTGGAGGGGTGTAATCATAAACATGGCCAAAGACCTGCATAAATGATATGATTCCAAAGATGCACATTTCATGCTGAACCAGCACTCATCAGTTTTCCCAAATCACAATCCTTTGCATGCATCTTTATCATTATTCAGTATATATAAATAGCCAATTAGTACATTTTAATTGATAGGGTTCAAACTTAATGCTCTCTCAACTTTGAGACAAACCACTCATTGGAAGCATATTAATAATTTTTATTAGTCATTCATTAGAATAGAGATTACCCACTTAATGCATAATATTTTTATAGTATAATTTTCACTACATCACTCTCATGCAAGGTAGATTGGTTTTTATCTGCTTTTAACAACCTAGGAGTGTTGGTTCAGCATGAAATGTGCATCATGGCAATCGTATATCGTTTTCACATGTCTTTGACCATATGTTTATGATTACATGCCTCCACAAGGTATTAAAGTGAATAAAAACCAGTCCCTACCTTACATGAAAGTGGTGTAGTGAAAATTACACTACAGAAATATTAATTATTAATTGAATAATTTCTAGTCTAATAAATGACTAATAAAAGTTATTAATATACTTCCATGAGGGCAGTAAGTTTAGCACTTACCAATTACATTGTAGTAATTGTCTGTCAATATATGCTGAACAATGGTAAAGAATGAGAGATTGTGATCTGGGCCAATTGACGAGTGCTAGTTCTTTTTCACGTCTTTGATCATATGTTTATGATTACACCCCTCTACAAGTTGTTAAAAGAAAACAGAAACCAGCCCCTACTTACCTCATGTCAGGGTGGTGTAGTGAAAATTAAACTACAGTAATATTCATTAAATGGATAATCTCTAGTCTAATGAATGATTAGTAAAAAAATTTAATATTCTTCCATGGAGAGGCTTTAAATCAGTTTAAATTCAAAACCTACTTCCGTGGAGCTTTTAATCATTTTAAATTCAAACCCCCCACTATTGGTGCTTGCTTGAAGTTGTCTGCAAACTAATCATGAGTCATCCATTTAATATAAGGTTGGTGTTTGTACAAATCACTGTTCAACACTAGCAGAATTTCTATCTTCACTCATAATATTTTTTCTCAGGTCATCATTTAGTAGCTGCGTAATATGTGCTATTTTTTCTATTTCAAAAAACAATCTACGGAATGTACTCAATGTTTTAAATGCATTAAGCAAAGATTTTGGTTTATTAATTTGTATTGAAAAAAACTCAAGTTTTTGTCAATTAGTGATGGAAAAATTCTCAGCAGCTTTTATGGGTGGTTGTCAACTTGAGGATGTAAAACAGCTTAATCACCTTAAGTAGTTTTAATTATAAATTTATTAAACGCATATTGATTATGTAGTAATATTTACTGAGGCTATAACCTCAATAATATGCGTATAAAATGCGATAGTAGGAACCTCTATAGGTGTTTTAACCACAAGCTTACACTATGGAAGAAAAGAGGGGAACCCTTCTTTACTTCAACCTACTTTCTATTTAAATAGGTAGTTTTAAAAGATGAAAAGTGGACTTAGATGCTGAGGTACAGCACAGACTTTAATATGCTATTGGTACTTTTAACAAGTTCAATGATACAGTTTTATCACAGTAGAGTAGCTACTGCAACTAAGCTGTATATAGTTATTTTACTGAATGTATTGTATGGAAGTGAAACAAGGATATCCCATAAAATATAAAGGCCCTAGAAAACCTTCATTTGAGAATACTCTGTAAATTTTTAAAAATAAACTGACATGTGATATTGTATAGCACACTAATGTAAAGACATCTTTTGGATTGGACATGTAAGACAGTGAGAGACTTCTAAAAAGATATTGTATGAAGAACTTTAGCATGGTTTTCATAGGAGAGATAGACACCATATATGTTATAAGAATTATGTCAAAGACTTTCTTAAGAAATGCAATGTCAATTGTTTTTGTTATCATGTTGGATAGAGAATAGAATACATTAGAGACACACAATTAGGCATAATATTGAAGTATTTCAGTAAGAAACACTTTCTTTTGAAGAAAATTAAAAACATCATGAAATATCAAGTAAATAGAGAACTTGCATCTTCTATATGTAGTATATTTGCGGGTACTTACGTATTAGACCTGCTATGCCTTTTCACATATATATCAGTCTGCCAATAACTCTCTAATTTTGTGATCTCATCAAATAACATACAGCAGAATTTCTTACAAACTGAAGGGATAAATTTGTCAAAACGGACTCTGTGTATACATTATTTCATGACATATTTGAAAAATTTAGAAAGTTATGGCTCGACTGATACGTATGTGAAAGGCATATATAAATCATTTGTGTTTCATTTTTATTTTGTTTAATCTATTATAAAATGGAAATTAGAGTTTCTGAGATGCCAAATTAAAATAGAAATTAGGATTATCAAGAATGGTTTTTAGAAAAAAAATAAGAGTGGATTAGATAGCAAAATGTCTGCAAAGCATGATAGTATTAAAAAAAAGGCTCTAAGACCACTTCCTGTCTACTGTGAATGGAGCTGATAACATTCATATTCGTAAAGTTTCATGTATTCAAAAGAAAAATATTAGTGTAGATAATTTACTTTTAAGTAACTTGTGGTCTAAATAATACACTGGGTAAGTAAACTCACATTGGTTCTTTTCGATGCTAAAAAGTGGCATGTTTAGATCATTTCTGAAATGCCTGGTAAAGAAAATAAGCCAAAGTCATTAAGTTGTGCTAGAAAGGCTACTTCTTTGATGATGATCAATTTACTTTGGTTTACCTTTTGACAATTTTGAGCAAATATAATCATCACTGATTAGTCTGATCCTTTACCTTTCAAAATTCCATTTAAATTTTTGTATTATTATTAAATGATAGGTTTGTTTCAAGTGAATCTTTTGAGTTAATAATCTCAATATTGTCGGATTCCCAGCAGGAGATTTTTAAAGCATTAAAACTAGTTGAGTACTTCTTATGAATCTAATTATTTGAGTGTCAATGAGAAACTTATAAGAATAAATGTTTGTAAATTGAGGGTAGAAATTCATTAATCTTATCATATCATCGATCGTGCTTTTTAAATAAATATAGAATGTGGTAGAGAGACTGTTGTATCTGAACTTACCTTGGATACGAAATAAGTAAAGTGACTTTATTGCTCAGTTCATAAGAAATTCATGCCAGAAGCGCTAGTACTTTTGAATCAATTCAAGGACTATATGCTCTAGAGTCTTGTTCACTACCACTGCACTTACCCACATGGTATTTTATGTATTTGCTAATACTAATGGATATATCATTTTTTTTTACCCCAGATCAACTTTCGATAGTAAAAATTGTTTATGTTATTTGTGCTATTTGATAGTACTTCCAAGATAATTCAATTTACCTTGATGATTCCAACTCCATTTTTCTCATACTACAGTAATAATAAATACATGTTTTGACAGGATAGCATAACTGAAAGATATAGTAGCGGTCATTGAATTATTGGGTAATTATAATGTAGTCGGG
This sequence comes from Epiperipatus broadwayi, assembly GCA_028023455.1. Lineage (NCBI taxonomy): Eukaryota > Metazoa > Onychophora > Udeonychophora > Euonychophora > Peripatidae > Epiperipatus > Epiperipatus broadwayi. The sequence continues at coordinate 172,047 of JAQFVV010000172.1, forward strand.
CATGTATGATGGAAAAAAATAGCGATTTAAAAATCGCGCACCCCGAAAAACTTACATTGTATTGTTTTTGACTGCCAACAATGCCATCAAGCGGCCATGCCTGACTACATTATAATTACCAATTATTGATGAGAGATGTATAGAAATGGACATTGATATCGGATTTATTAATCTGGGGAAAGATTTAAACAAAATAGTGTATCCCAGTGAAAAGGTAATTTGTGACGATTCACTTTCCAAACTGCTTGCAATACCATTTTAGCTATTAACCACGAATAATTTTAAAGCACCGATTTGTTTGCAGCATGAGTTAAAACATGTAATATGACAGCATATTTTTACCTTTGACCTATGATAGTTCTACATGATAAAACAAGCAAAACTCACTATACGTATGCTGGTCATGTGATGTTTATAGTTCTACATGCTAATATTTTGCCTTAAATTGGGTAAAACTGCTGCTGAAATGTTTGAAATGATTTGAACAGTATATTGTCACTAAACATCACATGATCACCATTTCCTATGCATGCACAAGTATGGATGCCATACTGAGTTCAGATCAACATAACTGTACAAGCTAATGAGCTTAAATTGAAAACATGTTTTCATTTTGAATTTAAAGCTTTATAGTTAGCTAATAAGGTAAAAGGTGGCTGCTGGAGGATTGCATTAGATCCTAAGATCTAGATGCAGTGCTCTCAAATCCAAGACTCCTCACTGATGAAATTCACTAGCCAGAAACAGGTCTGGGAATATTGAATAAGTAGGTAACAGGGAGTTATTTATGGAAGAAATTGCAAAGAGAAATTGAAATGATCATATTTTTAGAGGCAGAGGAATTATTGATACCTTGGACAATTGGCTGAAGGATAAAAGGAAGAGAATTAGTAGAAAGAAGGTGGTCTAAAAGAAATAGCTGTGGGTGCATGAACCTTAAGATTTATGAATAGAAAAGTTTGGAAAGATTAGTAGGGATTATCTGTTATATCTGCCTAATTTTGATGATGATACTGAAGACATTCTGATACCCATAAAATAGTTACAGTCATACTCCATTAATATCAATTTCGCTCTTTGATTTAGTGTAGATATGTTAATCTTCAATTGAGTTTAAAATTTTCTAATTAGGAATAATATGATCTCTAGCCTAATAAATGATTAGCAATAATCATTAATGTTTTTAAAATGGATGTGTTGAATGTGTGATTGTGGATATATGGATTAAAGTTTACTTATATCAGTGCTAAATATAATAATCTCTAGCTTAATAAATGATTATTAATAAGAATTAGTGTGTTAATTTAAAGAGGATCGTATATAATTTATGAATGTAGAAAGCTTGACCCTCGTACTTCAAACTGTACTAATCTGATATTGATAAATACTGGATGAAAATATATGAGGTTGTGACTTAAACAAATCAAAGAGTGCTGGTTTATCTAGAAATGTATTGAGGGAGAGGGCATAGAACTTTTCAGGTATCTTTATTTATATGTTTGACCTGCATGCTTTAATGCAGTAGTGATGTTAGTCTCGGGAGATATAAGATCTCCAGCTTGGTTTCAGTTGAGGCACTTCACCATCATTTAAAATTTATAAACTCCTGAGCAATAAAGCCATTCACTTATATATACACACATCATTAATTGATGGACTTGTAAACTTGTTTAAAAAAATCCATATTATCATCATCATTTTCAACAATTTATTGATCCTCTGCTATATGAAGGTTTCTTCAAAATTTAAAACCATCTCCGATCTCTAACCTCTTCTCCACACCACCCCAGCACATTTCCTTATTTTATTCATCCATCTCACCTGTGGTCTATTTCTAGATCTTTTATAATTTTATCGAAATCCAGTTTAAAATTTCAACTATTCACACACACACATATATAACGACAATTATTTAACTTTACACTACAGTCTAAGTATTAATCCAGGTCCATAATACTAACTTAAAAGAAAGCTATCAATATTGTTAGTGGTTTGTCTAATACAGGGGTCCCCAACCCTATGCCCGCGGGCACCATGGCGCCTGCAGACCATTTTATGTGTGCCCGCCGCTATCCGAACACGATAAAAAATTATTTATTTGATACAAATAAATTTAATTTTTAAAATTTCTTATAAATTATTGTATTATATTGTAATCAAATTGTAGGGCATACTATATTTTTACAGCGTAAAAATATAAACATTTATTATCTATGAAAATTTTATTTTTGAAATAAATATTTTTTTTCTACATTATTAATATCCAACTATAAATTTACATTGAAAAAATAAATAGTGCCCGCAATCTGGTTGAAAAAAATAACTGGTGCCCGCCACTTAGCCGGTATTACAGAATGTGCTCTTAAGTGCAAAAAGGTTGGGAACCCCTGGTCTAATACATTCTTATTTTGAAATGAACAGTCAACAATGCCATAGTTGTCCAGTATAAAATTAATTTTATTAGAGCTCAAGTTTTTAGTCTCTTTGCAGAAACAGGAAAATAATGTTCCATTCTGGTCATAAACTCTTATTGCTGCAAAAATCCTTTCCTACCTTAGTTTATACACTTTTGCATACATTAGGCAATAATTTTTTTAATTATAGTGCAGTTTTAATGTTAAAATTGTCAATTTTCACTGAATTTGTAAATGTATGAGGAAAGTTTATCAAAGAAACCTGAAATTGCATAATATCACATAATCACCACTGCTCATAACTTATTAAAACAGGAAAAACTCTCCATACATTAGTGTCACTCAGTGCAAGCCAGAGTAATCAATGGATGCCAGAAGGCTTGTGCATAAAATCCCTATTTCAGATCCAAGGCTCCTCACTGACGAAGGCCACAAGCCAGAAACTAGTCAGGGGATACTGGATGCATAGGCATTAGATAGGGATTTTATGCACAAGCCTTCTGACATCCATTGATTACTCTGGCTTGCACTGAGTGGCATTTCTGTAGGAAGAGTTTTGCCTGTTTTAAATTTCATAATAAAAAATGGCATATTTATTTATAGATGTTAGAAATTGAATCCCGTTTAAAGTGCTGTCCATTTGATACAATGCAACTGTCTAAATGTGTTTTCCAATTTTTGAAGCAGTCCTGAAACTTTTAAAAAGTGACGCCTTTTAACGTCTTCATTTTTCTTCACCACTTTCAAGTCCACAAATATTTAATTATCATTTGATGCTAATCTTGACCTTTGGTGTTCATCTGAATACTTTTATTTGTAAAATTTTCATCTGTGGATAGACATATACTTTATGATTGGGATATCGTAGGGACCTTAAAATGATCTCTTGGAGTTGGAATATACTGTTGGAACCTTTATTTTGTTATACTGTTATCTGATGTATTAATAATATTAAGGCAGTAATGAAAAAAATAAATAAAAGCAAACCAAAATAAAGATTATAAAAACAATAGACCCTCATTATGAAACAGATGGATGAAAATCAGTAAAGATTTCAACAAATGTCATAAACTATATCTTCCTGCATTCAGTTTTATAAAAAAAAATCAGAAATGTATTCACCTATAGAAAGACTGTTGTTTTTGTAATAGTTGTTTTTAATTGGTTGCTTTAACAATTTTTTTTTTTGCTTTGCGGAATTAGTTGCTTTGAATAAAATGCTCATAATCAAATTAAGCCTCTTAAATATAAGAAAGAAAATACTTTCTATCCATAAAATGCTTTGTAAAAAAAATATAGTTTATTAATGGCGGAACAAATAATTATTTTTTTCTTGAAAAATACACCCTCTAGTAAAAAAGTGTTTAACTTGAATACTATATGACAGCATTACAGACAAACATTTAGGGATAAGGTTGGCTTGATTCAAGACATAGAAGTGTTTTTGAATTTCAGGTTATCTGTGGGATAAAAAGAATTAAATGACTGCTATTGGGAAAGATGCTTTAGATTTAGGTAAACTACATCTAAGCTCCTCATTTACAAAGGCTATAAGTCAGAAACTAGATTGGGGATGTGAATAGGGTAGCACTGAATTTGAATATAGCTTTAACATTTGGTAGCTATTGGTTACTTAAGATTACACTAGAGGGCTCTAAACAATGAAAATTTCTTTTAACAATATAGCCAAAAAAGATTACATCTGATTATAGCATCTTAGATTAGTAGCTATTTCATATTTACTAATAAATTAATCAATGTTTTTATTGCTGTTGTTTATAATAAGAAGCTTGTTCACTGGATGTGACAGACGAACAGCAATCCACAGACCTTGAACTCAACAGCATATCTCTCCACCATTGCACTAAGCCATGTAGGGCATATTTTCTTCTTTGGAGTCAACGTATAATTTAATAGATTATTTGGAAATGAAAAAGTTAGAATGGCTTTATTCCTCAGGAGTTCATAAGAAAACACTGGAATTTACAGAACTGGAATCAATCTGAGGACCTTATATTTCATTGTCTGATTTGCAGCCACTGCAATAGACCATATAAGGTGATATTAGTTTACATGGAAAAAGCATTGATAACATTAAACATGATCTTAATGCATTTCAGGTGCTGAGCACACTTCTCAAAGGTGGACGTTAAATTTTAGGATGTAATAAAATGTGAAAGAAGCTTGAATTATATGTTATATTTATACATTGGACTATTTCCATCATGTAATACTGAGTGTTGAATGTCTTTAGAAAAATTAAATTTTATTTAAATATTCCAATTACATTCAACTGTTAGTAATAGCACACAAGTTAGTATATGCACAACGTTTTGAGAGTTATTATTCTCTACCTTTCTTTAGGTACTGCTGGCCTGACCAGTGACAGTACTAGCATGGGAATCGAGCCTAGACTATCACTGGTCAGGTCAGCAACACCTAAAAAAGAGGGAGCATAATACCTTTCTAAACATTGGACATATACTAACCTGTGTTCTATTACTAATAGTTGAATGTATTTGGAATATTTAAATAAAGTTAAATTTTTCTAAAGACATTCAGTACTCAGTATTACATGATGGAAATAGTCCAACACAGAAATACAACTAAAACACCATCATCACAAACCTTCAGGAAAACATTAAATTATACTAATTTACAATTTATAAAATTAGTAAAAATTTTAAAACGGGCTTTCCAAAATCTGAAGAGTAATCAATGTTTGTGACTTTAGAGATCAGTTATTACTGGTACAGAGGTGTGCCTTTTTTACATGGAAGAGGTTTATATGCTTTGTTTTCACAAGTATTTGATTTTATATTGATTAGATGACAGAGAGATGATTTTGGAATGAAATGTTATTCGGCCTTAATTAATATTTCTATAATGCGATCTTCAGTAAGCCACTTTCATGTAAGGTACCGACAGGTTTTTATACACTTTTAACATCTTGTGAAGGGATATAATAATAAACATATGACCAACGATAAATGCAATGTAGGATCCCAAGATGAACATTTCATGCTGAACCAACCCTCGTCAGTTGGCTCAGATTGCAATCTCTTACACATATCGTTATCATTGTTCTGTATATATATATATATAACTAATGACTACAGTTTAATTGATGTGTAAGACTTGCTGTCCTTCCATTAATTGGTTTATATCAAAGTTGTGAGGCCAGTAAGTTTGACACAATATCAGTTGGTGCAAATCACAATCTCTTACACGTATCTTTATCATTGCTCAGTATATATATATATATAGGTAACCAATGACTACAGTTTAATTGATATGTAAGACTTGCTGCCCTTTCATTAATCGGTTTGTCAAAGTTGTGAAGACAGTAACATTGACACTTATCAATTAAACTATAGTAATTGCCTATTTATATATATTGAACAATGATAAAGATATGTGTGAAAGATTGTGTTCTGGGCCAACTGATAAGTACTGGTTCAGCATGAAATGTACATCTTGGAATCATAATCTCTTTCATGTGTCTTTCTTTGGTCATATGTTAGTTATTACACCTCTCCACTAGGTGTTAAAACCATATAGAAAACAGTCCCTACCTTGCGTGAAAGTGGTGTAATGAAAATTACAAAAATATTATTCCTTAATAGGATTCTCTCTAGTCTAATGAAGGACTAATAAAAATGATTGTTATTTAACCTTGTCTAGTAGTTGTTTGTAGTTAGCTATTGGTCGCTTATCTTGTGTAAATATGTGCTAGAATATAATTGGCTGTGATAGTACTGTGATATATCTTTATCTTAATAATTGGGTTACCATTACCTCAAGCAAAAAGGTTGAAATCACAAGATATCAGTTTTTTAATTACCCTACCTACTCAATGTAACAATTTTTTTTTTATGTGTCATAGCATCGGCCAGGATGCGAACCCGCTAACCTGGGACAACTGCTTGCAAGGCAGCTGTGCTGACCTCTCGACCACCAACGCTTGACAATGTAACAATAATTTAGTTTTATTTGCAAAGAACACGAATAAAAATTATACAGTCTCATGTATGTATTCATTCTTTCAGCAGGTTACAAATCAAAGCGTTTCTAAAAGTAAAAAATAAGTGAAAAAGCACAGCCTTTATATATGATGGAAAATCGTTTTGGCTACTGAAAAATCAGTGCAACAAACAGAAAAAAAATATTGTACAGTAAATAAAACTCAAAAAAAGATGAAATATTTAGGATAAATATAGTTAAAGCCAAAGTTATTGTAAAGCCCCAATGAGTTACATAGAAACTAATACCAATCCATTAATAAACAAGAAAAGTACAGAATGAACCCACCTCTACTTTAGTTTGGATTGCATATAAGCATTCTATGTGTTCTGTATGTTTTTGTTCGTTGATGGATTTGGATTGATTTATATATAGCTCACCAGGGATTTATAACTTCCGCTTTCATTTCATCTACAGTTGAGCTATAACTATTAATATTTAGATCCATTTATTAAAACTAATTATTTCAATAAAACAAAGGAAGTGATTGAATGGTTTTATTGCTTGGGAGTTTATAAGAAGGTCGAGAGCTGGCAGAGCAAGAATGAATTGATTTGAGGTCCTTACGTTCCAGAGTTTGGCACCATATCATCGTAATAAACCATGCATAGCATTTCAATAATAATCAAATGGTTTATTGCCTGGAAGTTTATACAAAGTTTGGGAGCTGGAAGAGATAGAACGAATTGGTCCACGATCCTTATATTCCAGAGTTTGACGCTCTACCATCATAGCAAAGCATGCAGGACATTTCAATAATCAAATTGTTTATCGTTTGGGAGTTTATAAGAAGGTCAAGCCGCAGGAAGAGATAGAATGAATTGATCTGTAGTCCTTACATTCCAGAATTTGACAATTTCCATCGTAGTAAACCATGCAGAGAATTTCAATAATAATCACATCATTTATTGCTTGGGAGTTTATACAAAGTTTGTATGCCAGAGAAGACATATTGATCCGAGGACCTTGTGTCTCAGAGTATGCCATTTTACCGCTACATCAAACTACATAGGGTATTGTTATTTCATTCTAGTTAGGCCCTAATTAGATGAAATTGGTACTTTGAAACATATATGAAGATTTAATTTACAATTACTCTTTTCAAATATACTTAAAAATATATATAAAGACGTCTGCAAAAAAGGCTGTCAATACTGCATGCTAATCTAGTATCGCTCCATTAGCCAAGGTTATCATTTCTCGATATTTTTATTTGCTGATTATTCAAATATAAATTTAATGGGAAAGCAAAGCAAGAATGTTAGATTAATTAAAATAATTATGAAAATGAGAATAGGAATAATACCATGTTTTATACTCATTAAATATGAATTGTTCACAGTGTAATCACAGAAATAAGTAATTACTATATAAATAATATATAAACAAATACTAGTGAATGGTTTGGTGCGGTGGAGAGTGGTGTCTCCTGGAGATAAAGATGATGAATCACAGTCAGTCTGTGTCATATCCACCTTCTTATGCTCTACCAAGCAATAAACCAGTTCATTATTTTTACTAGTGAACAGTTTAAAAATGATTGCAAAATCATTTCTATTTAAAGTTGTGAAAGTAAGATCTATATTGGGTATAATAAAATAGGTTAAATGAAATTGGATGAAAGACGATGATCAAAATTTTGAAAAATAGTTGTTAAATAATTTGAAGTATTTAATACAGTTCTAATAGAGACACAACCTTATGGCATTGGTATTTTGTCTGACAATGATGAATCTCTGGTCACTAGATGGGATTGTAATCTTATCTAATTATTATTTGATCTTATTTTGATTTTCTTAGGATTATAGATTGAATCCATTTAATTGTTCCTTTTTATTATGAGCATCAAGGACTGAATATGACATTGTTAGATGTCTTGGAAGTAGTAATCACGATGCTCCCATTCATTTATTTAGTCTTTTTATTAGCATCTTGTTTTTAGGAATTCATCATGAATCTAAACACGTTTTCAAGCATTTGATAAGAAAATTTTAACATGTATGGTTTAAATTTAATTATTCATTTCTAAAGACATATAGAATAAAGTGTTTTAGTATTTATCTTTCTTATTCCATTGCCAAATCCATATAATATCATTTAGGTTCATTATTATTTTTTACACTGCTTTTTTACAACCACTATTGACACTTTCGATTATCCCAGCAATCTTCTTCAGAATTATAAGTTGTATTCATGTATTTGTATTGTGTTTGTTATAGTTCTGAAGAAGATTGCCAGGACAATCGAAACCATCAATAGTGGATTGTAAAAAGCATTGCATTCTTTATTACTTTTTACAATGCTTTTTTACAACCCAGTTTTGACAGTTTTGATTGCCACAGCAATCTTTTTCAGAGCTATAACAAACACAATACAAATGCAGGAGAATACAAATATACATGAACATACAATTTTGCAATTTATATATATATTCTATTTTATAATAATTATTTATAGACTCACATTTATCTTTATATACCTCTCGATATGATTATTACCTTATATAATATATAAAAAGGAAATAATCATATAGAGAGGTATATAGAGATATATGTGGATATATAAATAATGATTATAATATAGAATATATGTATATAAATTGTAATAATATATGTTCATGTATGTTTGCATTCACGTATTTGTATTGTTTTATTATAGTTCTGAAGAAGATTGCTGGGACAATCGAAACTGTCAATAGTGGGTTGTAAAAAAGCCTTGTAAAATGTAATAAAGAACATAAATGGTTTTAGTATTTAATTGGTATCATAGTAGTTCACCAGACCCAGTAAATGTGATCAGGTTCAAGCAGGTAAACTTTGAAATTATTTTAAGGTCACAAACAAATAGAGAATTTTTTTTTTTTGTGATCTTCATAAATAGCCACTCACAAATATATATGGTCATAGCAACTCCTATAGATAGATAAATATAAAAGTGCCATTATTACACTGGATACACTAGAGATGACTTGTATGACCTATCGTCCACAGATACATCATCATATAGAACATGCTAATTTGTTTTATAATACTAACCCTTTAATTTCTTCTTCAGAAAACTTTTCTCTCTGAAATACTTCAAAGTATATCCAATGGGTACTACTCACCATATCTTTGCCATGAAAACAGTCTTCATTGCACTTCATTATAATGTCTTTAGGTAATCTTTATAATATAAACAGAATATCCTTCCCATTAAAACTATGATCAAGTTTATTCATCATAAAACACCCTTTTAGGAAGTCTTGCATTATTCATTTATTACATAAATGCAATACAATGATGTGATCTTATAATAATGGACTCTGTTGTATTTCAGTCATCAAGATAATGAATATTCTTGTTGTATTTTTAAAATTTTACAGAGTATCCCTTTATCTTGCATCTTCCATATAATGATCAGTAAATGGGTATTATACTACCATTGTAAGTGAATCTGGGCTGATGAAATAATGGCCTGTTTTGGCACTAAAAACACCAAAATATTTAATTGTTAATATTTATTTTCCTTCCTCATAATGGGCCGTTGGTTACTTTTTATCTATATCTTTAAGTACATTTTAGCATATACTCAAAAACTTTGATGTGATATGACGCGGTGTGATTTCTTATATAGAGTCAGAAATCTCTCAGCCTTGCCCAGAGAAACTTGTTAGCCACTTTATCTTTTCTTTCCATTGCCCACTCTAAGTTTACCCATATTCTTTTCTATCCTGCTCCATCTGATTTCCACAACATAATCTTTGTCAACTCCATAGCCTTTATATCTAAATTCCCCTTATCTTTTCCCAAACCCAGCATAAAAACCAAGAACCCACTTTCTGTATAATCACTTTGGTTATATTTATTCTTCCACAACTTCATTATTTGTACCCTTTCTGCTTTCTGGCATTTACATACAATTAATAGATGCTTAATATTTTCTATGCCTTCCATACATAATTTACAGACTAAATCACCCATATTTTTCCATTTATATGTATATTCCCTTCTTGCTAAAGATCCTGTTTGAGACTTAAACAGTAAACTACCTTTCTTGCTATTATCATAAATTAACTCTCATCCAATATTCCGTTTATTTCTATATATATTAAAACTCTTTTCACTCTCCATACTAGTTCTCCATCTCTCCAACTCCCTATTATTAATGAATCAATTTTTCTATCCCATTCCTTACACTTCTCCTAACACAATCATCCCACCGTTTGTTTACTAACATAAATTCTTTATCTAAATCTTCTGCATACCATACTACCTTTTTGACTCTTTTGTTGCCTGGTCTTTACTCATAACTCAATTAAATACTATTTTGGCTATTCTCTTATCCATAAATTTGCAATCTACTGAACATTTTCATTTTGCTATATAAAAACTTGACCATATTATTTCTCTTTGAATAGCATCCTTTGCTCTCTGAAATGCTTATACAGCGCCAAACTATCTGGTGGAAAACATATACATTAATTCCAATGACTATTGGCACCACAATGGTTTTGTATTCCAAAATAGTTTTTTTGTTTTGCAAAGAAAAAAAAAGCAAAATTTTAAAAAATATGTTTACATTTTTTTGTTATTAATCATAAACTAATTAGTTTTATTCTAATGAGAATTACGCCAAACTGGTATTATTGCTGATTATCAAGTAAATTTACCAAAAGCTGTCACATGACTCAAGTTACATTACGATTATTTAAAATTCTTTTTTTTATTTTTTAAAGTAATTAAAATTTTAGAAAGTATACGAATTTTTGTTTAACAATAAGAATTGTTTAACAATTTAACAAAATTTGAATGATTACATTTATTGTGCTTTTAAAAAGTAGAATATTAAGATCATCCACTCATATAGGCCAATAGGTTTTTGAACATGTAGGCCAAAAGGAAGTGAACTCGTATACCCTAGAGCGGTTAAAATACCCATTAGCGTGATTTTTTTTCCTTCTAATTAAAATTTATGAGTTCAATATTCGTATAAAATATATATTAAACAAAGACGACTTAGTATCTAATAAAATATAAATATTTGCATTTTCATAGTAATTTATATAATTTCTACTTATATATATCTTGGATGCTCTCTGGTGTTTGGTGCAACGTGGCAAACCCTGGAGCTGAAGTACCATGGATCTTGGTGTAACTTTGTCGCTTAAAGGTTTCAAATTTTTTATGAACTTCCAAGCAATAAATTGTTTACTTACATATCTTGGATCACTAGCATATGTGTATGCAATTAGATTCTTTCAAGTTGTATCTCTTTTATGCAGTGATGTGATGTGATGTGATGTATTTGGCTTCTCCTTAAACGAAGTCAAGAATATCTCAGCAATTATGCCCAGATAAACCTGTTAGCCATTTTATTCTCCATTCCCCACTCTTAAGTCTTTCCATATTCTGCCCCATCCCATTTCCACAACATAAACTTGGTCAACTCTATGGCTTTTATATCTAAATCCCCCTTATCTCTTCGCAAACCCAACATAAAAACTAATAACTCACTTTCTGTATAGTCTCTTTGTTCATGTCTATCCTCCCATAACTTCATTATCTGTACCCTTTCTGCTTTTAAGCATTTACATTCAATCAACAGGTGCCTAATATTTTCTATACTTTCCTTACACAATCTGCACACTAAATTATCCATAGTTTTCCATTTACATGTATATTCTCTTGTTGCTAAAGATCCCATTCGAGCCTTAAATAATAAACTACTTTCCTTACTATTATCATAAATTAACTCGCATCCAATATTCCGTTTACTTCTTTATATATTTAAACTCTTCTTAGCCTCCATACTAGTTCTCCATCTCTCCAACTCCCTATTTTTTATTAGTGCTTCTATTTTTTTATTCCATTCCTTACCACTATAACACTCAACAATCCTCCTAACACAATCATCCCACCTTTTATACAAGTATACTGATATAAATTCTTTATCCAAATCTTTTGCATACCGCATTACCTTTCTCACCCATCTTGTTACCTGCCCTTTACTTATAACCCAATTGAACACTATTTTAGCAAACTCCATACAGGAGTGCCATCTAGTGAAAGCTTAATAATCTATAGATGCAGAAAGGCTTGTGCGTAAAATCCATATCCAATAACCCCAGACTAATCAGTGAGGAGCCTTGGCTATGAGAGCATTGCAACAACATCTAAGGATCCAATGCAGCCCCCTGCAGCCATGTTTTACCTATTTAGTTAATTATAAAGCGATGAGCCAAAGATGAAAACAGAGCAATGTTTTCAATCCATGCTTATTTATTAGCTTGTATACTCATATAGATCTGAACCCAGTTCAGTATCTAAACATTTTGGTGTTGTTTGTGTCTCAAAAACTACAGTCACCATTATCCTAGAGGCGGGAATGGTATAAAAGCACTAAAACATCACATGATCACTTTTTTCTATATTTACACAAACTGTTAATACAGCAGCAAATTCTCCATATAGTAGTGCCATATAGTACAAGTCTTAGTAGTCAATGGATGCAAGCAGGTTTGTGCATAAAATCCCTAAAAGTCACAAACTAGAAATAATGGATGAGGAGGTAGTAGATAGGGATTTTATATACAAACCTTGCATCTGTATAAAGGATTTGCACTGTATTAACAGCTTGTGTAAACATAAGAAATAGTAATCATGGGATATCTTCTTTATGCATTGATTAATATTGCATACATATATATGTTTTGTATAGTTATGCACATTTAATAGCTGGGCAGTCAAAATTAAGTCTGGTGTAAAAAAATAAAACATAGCATTATAAAAGTGATTAAAGAAAGAATTTTTTATTTGTTTTATTCATGAGGTTAGACAATATTTTAAATTATAATCATGATTTTACATATCATTCCACTTCAGAATAAAGGATTTTTCAAGTTTAATCCAGTTTCTCCAGCAAACTTCTTTATTAATCTACTGCACATAGAGTTTTGGCATCTTTTGAGTTTCGGTTTAAGCCTTCAACAGGCTTTTTCCATCTTTTTCAATAATATCTTCCAATTCCATTTCAGCCATGTAATACCAGTAAAACCTGTTTGCTTCCTTACCCATGTATTTTTCTTTTGATCCTTCCTTATTGCTCCCAGAATATTTATCTCCATACTTTGTCAGAGAGTTTGAAATCTGTGAATTGCTCTTTTTTTAAATGTCCATGTTTCAGATACATGAGTGAACTCAGCTTAAATTACACTCATTAAAAATCTTTTCAAAGTATAGGCTAGTTTTCTTTTAATATTATTTCTATCAAAAACACTTCATCTCAATGATCATCTGAACAAAGCATTTATAATTATTAACTTGTAATGTGTTACTACCAATATTTCTCATTTTTAAAATAATGCTGTTGAATGTTACTTTAATTTTTTTATGTTGTTGCAGAAAATAAAAAAAAATATTAGTCAGATATAGATGTAGTATGTTCAAGTGAAAAAGTGATTGGTTCTCTCTCCAAACTGCCTGTAATATCATCTTTTTTTGATGTCTTATGTAGAGACATAGTTTAATTATTAACCACAAAAGTTCTAAAGTATTTACACGACTGGATCATGCTTTTCAGTATGAAATGAAATTGAATTTCATACATTCGTAGATCATCGTTAATGCTCTCTCCACCAACACAGAATCTTGCAAACCACTTGGAAACATTCTTATGGTTCATGGCTTTACTACCATATACAGTATGAATCTTTTATAAATTTCCGCAGGTTTTATCTAATTTAAAACAAAGTTTAATATTAGCACTTTGTTTTTTCAGTTATGACACAAAACACCATGATACATTTCTTATCACAACCTATGAACCAGACATACTAGCACCATAAAATTTTTGTGGAGAATAGTTATACCATGCATCGATTCAGAAATGGTACTGGGTGGAGCTTGAAGTGAGAACTTATCGGTAGTCACCTTTTCATCGAGACACATTTATGTGAGCAGGTTAATGATTGCAAACTTTAATTTGTAATGCCATAGTTGTTAATTTTAGGATTTATACTGCGCTTTAAGAATATAATAGGAACTATAATTGCGTGGACTGGTTTTTTTTTAAGTTTGTGATGTTTAAGCACCAAATTATGGTGCTGAGCAATCCAAACTTTTTTATTGGTCCTGAGTTGGAATTGATCCATTCTCCTTTAGCTCAAAAGTCTGCTGGTTTACCATTGTGTAGGACATGGAAAGAACATTTAAAGAAATATTGCTAGCTAACATCTTACATTTTCAAGATTTGAAGTTGGATTTTTTTTTATAAATTTCATTCCAGTACAAAACTCTTTACGACTATGTAAAAGCCAACAGTGAAGTAGAGTATAATATGAGACCTCTAAGAATTAACTAATGTAAAGATGAAAATGTTGATTATGTATTGTGTTTTCGGCAGTGAAATGTTGCTATTACTTTACCATTGTATGCACTCTAATCACATAGAAATTGATTATGAAAACAAAATTCCAAGTCCCGTAATAAATGAAGTCATTATACAGGTATTATGAAAACAAATGGGTATGGAACATTTAATGACAAACACTACCTACTTAGGAGTACCTGCAGCTCATTTTTTAATGAGTCAAACTTTTTATAGCATGTTTAATGATGACTATAACCAGACTAATTTTTACTCATCATCAGTGGTAGACGGCCATTGCTGATTGTGTTTTCAACATGATTATTTTACTCTTAGCATCTCGGATTCACAGCTATGATGTTATACACTCTAATGGGCTCTCTACATTATTGAACTATATAAAGTCTCAAACATTAAGTATTAATTGATGACTTGTGCTGGCCTTTTTTGTTAATAACAGTAGCAAACTCTCCATACAATAGTGACACCTGGTGCAAGCTTTAGTAATCAATGCATGCAAAAAAGTTTGTGCATAAAATCCCTGTCTAGTACCAGCTCATTCAATATCCCCAGACTAGTTTCTAGCTTGTGATTTTCATAAATGAGGAGCTTTGGATCTCAGAGCACTCCATCAACATCTTAGTATCCAATGTAACCCTCCAACAGGCACCTTTTACCTATTTAGTTAAGCAGAGAGCTAGGAGCCCAAGATAAAAACACAATAATGTTTTCAATCCAAGCTCATTCGCTGCTCTAAGATCCAAAACTCCTCACTGATGAAAGCCACAAGCTAGAAACGAGTCTGAGAATATTGGATGAGTAAGCTCTAGATAGGAATTATATGCACAAACCTACTTGCATCCATTGGTTATTAAGGCTTGCACTAGGTGGTACTACTGTATTGAGTTTGCTACTGCTATTAAAAGCTTGGGTAAGCATAGGAAATGGTGATCATGTGATTTGTTTTGTTAGTTGTAAGAAATATATCATTGTATTTCTGAAGATTATATCTAACTCTATCATTACATAATAGATGTTTGTAGGGAAATCTGTATAAAAATAAATCGCGTAAAAAAGATAGTTATCAGAAAAATGGTAGTTCCTTACCTGAGAATCAGTAAAAATAATATATATATATAGAACGCGTTCAACAAACTATAATAAGTCTATACTAAAATTTTAATTAGGTTAATGCACTTGCCTGCATTTTGTAATTTCATAAACTAAATAAATAATCAAATGATTTTATAAGTTCGAGTGTTGAAAATGTCACCTGGAATCCGATCCAAGGATCTGATACTCCAAAGCCTGACGCTGTATCGTTGCACTTAACCATGCAGAACATTTCATATATAAAAATATATCTGTCACTAAAATTACATTTAGGTCGAGAATAATATCGCTAATTTATAAATATCAAAATTGAGACAAAAGTATGACTTTCATACACGCATGAATAGGTAAATTTTATTTGCTCTTTCTTTCAGTTGTGATCGGTAAAAGGGAGGATGGAAATGGTAAAATTTAATTTGCGTACCTTTTATTTTATCTGACTTTTTCAATTAAACACCAAAATACTTTGTTTTTAATCACAAATGGCAAAAAAGAACCTGTTTCCTTTTGGGAAATATAGAACGAAAAGCGTACTCTTTAATTTTTTTTTTTAATGCTTCGGATCACGTGTTTCGATCACGTGATAGTTATACCTAAAGGCTTATTATTATTCGCACATTCAATTAAAAAACAAAACCTCATAAGTAACAGTCTTAAATGCAAATCAAAGCAATTTCCAAAAGAAGTAAATATTTTTTCTTAGTGTGAGAATTGAATGGATATTTTAAAAAGGCAAATTTCTTGCATCAGTTAGATAGAAATAAAAAGAGAACCGGAATGTTTTTACTCCCAGACCGTCGGGATTAAATTTGTACTAAAAGGCCGAAGTAAAGCAGAATTGGGTCATTTATGCATTATTATTTATTTATTTAGCGTATTGATTTACCACTATAACATCACATGATCACTATTTCTTAGGTGTATAAACTGCCAACTCTCAGTACAATACCACCCAGTGCAGGCCTTAGTAATCAATGGATGTAAGAAAGTTTGTGCATAAAATTCTTATCAAGCGCCTACTTATCCAATATCCCCAGACTAATATCTAGCTCGTGGTCTTCATCATTGAAGAGCCTTGGATCCAAGAGCGCTGCAACTAGATCTTAGGATCTAATGCAACCCTCCACCAGTCACCATTTACCTTTTTAGTTAACTATAAAGCTATGAGTTCAAAGTGAAAACAATAATGTTTTCAATCCAATCTCTTTCATGTGTGTAGACATATAGGTCTGAACCCAGATCATTATTTATACATTTTGGTGTCTTGGGTTTTTTTTAAAACCACAGTCAAGAGTTTGTTACTGTAGTGACAGCTGGTGTAAGCCTTAAAAATGGTGATCATGTTAGTTACAGAGGTTTATACCAAACATGCCCATAGGATAATGATGACTGTGATTACTAAGACTTCCATTAGGTGGCACTACTGTATGTAGAATATTCTATGTATAGATTTAGACAGCTTAATTTAGAAACCTATAGAGATCCGATCCAGGAGATAGATTTGTTAGTGGCTTTATTATATTCTTTCATTCTGCCTCTGTCGCCATAAATCTGGTTCGTAGTTTGTATTTGCTGACATTTGCAAATATCAGCAGTTCACACATTCCATTTATAAAGCAGTATGTACTCAACAATCATAGATTACCCTGAATCTGCTGATGAAACTCCAGATGCATCTAGGAAGATCAGATTCAGCTGGGTTTATTGTTGGATCTGGACAAAAAATTTATTTGAAAGATCATGTAAGTACTGCATTTTTGCTCCATAATTCATCATTCCTGATGGAGATCTTTATTTTTGTCAAGTCTTAGGTGATGAAACTATATCTGGAGTCTGATCTAATAAACAAGTTTTTTTAAAATTTTCTGTGAGGCAGCATCTCTTCTTGAACCTGGTAGAGGAATGTGTGAAAAAACAAAGCCACTGTAAAGGAGTAGATTTAAGTGTACCAATAGTTATAGTATGGCAATCTTTATAGACTTCAGGATCTATGGTTCACAGCTAGCTCTATCATTAGTGCAGCAATCTTTAGAGTTCAGGATCCATGGTTCACAGCTAGCTCTATCATTAGTGCAGCAATCTTTATAGAGGTCAGGATCTATGGTTCATAGCTAGCTCTATCATTAGTGCAGCAGTCTTTATAGAGTTCAGGATCCATGGTTCACAGCTAGCTCTATCATTTATGCTGCTTGAATTTCTTATGAACTTCTGAGAAGTAAACCATTTAACTTTTTAAAATTAATAGATTAACATGACTAGGTTACTATTTTACAAGACAATGAAACGATTATTTCATTTACATATTAATCAGGTAAAGAGTTGAATTAAGGATAATTTGAAGTTATATCATCATTACCACTTTGAACTATTTTCAGTCTACTGCAGGGTAAAGATGACCAAAGTTTACCCCAGTTCCATTGATGTCTAATTTCTTCACAACACACTAGTAAACCTTACCTTATTTCATTCATCCATCTCACATATGGCATTTTCTAGATCTTTTTTACAATTTCTTGGGATACAATTTAAGATTTTAACTGTGTATCTATTCTCTTCTAGCAATATGTCCAGCCCAACTTTATTTGAATCTCTTTTTTCAATGATGTCAGCAATACCTGTTTGTTTTAATCATCTGTGTATTTCATTTTCAATCCCTTCTTGTTACTCCTAATATACATTTTCCATACTTTGTTGGTCTGAAGTATCTGTATTGATCTTCCATTATGTGTCCAAGTGTCTGATCCATTAGAACCAGCAAAACATTTATTAAAAATCTTCCTTTTCAAACACATCTGGATTGGTATTGCTATTAATAACCTCAAATGTTTTATAATGTAGGATTATTATTAATTGAAATATTTATAAATAATCTCAGAATTGTTTTATATTTCATAATCCACTACCCTAATCTTAAGATTGACCCAATAATTTGCAGTCATCTGTGGATTTGCGTTAAAATTTTAGATCTACAAGTGTTAAGTGATATGGCAATCGATGTTTTGATTGAGCTGTACAATTCCAACATTATAGACATATGCAAGCACACTAAAATACCATCAATACTAACTTTCCACTAATTTCTGTCTACATTGTTGGAAACTTATTTTATTTAGTGTTCTAGGTTAATAGTATGAATAATATTCTTGATTGGTTTAACAAAATTGTGGGTTTATGTATGCTCATAGGCTTTCATTTTGCTGGTCATTGTGGGCAATTATTTTGCTTGTTTTTATGTTTACATTATGCTGCTTGCTCTAACAAAATGTCACATGACTTTCTGCTTCTACTTAATATACTTCCAGCAGTAGTTTACTTTGCTTTAAACCCACCTACTGCAAACTTAATTGTAGGTTCACAAAAGTTCTCATTGATGAAGGCTACAAATCAAAAATTAATTTGTTAACACTACCATCCAGAGTTCATTAATTACTCAAGCTTACTGTAGATGGCTCTGAAGTAGAATGAGAGAAATGCTCCTGAAAGCATACTATGCTTATTTTATGTTTACTATTAAAAGTTTTTTAAATAATGATTGAATATTTAGTAATAAAACATTGGAAAGTACTATAACAAAGACTGTTATATCTTACCAATGTAGAAATCATTAAAATTATGTAATAAACATCAGAAAAGTTACTAACCTCAGTACGTTCTTCAATATGCAAATGTTTGAGTAGTCCGTAAATATATATGACTAGTAGTATACTGAAGCATTATAATATCAAATATATTAATCTGATCTAAAACAAATTATTATTTGTATTATTATTTTTAAAAATAATTATGTTAATTACAGCCAATCAAGTTGCCGGCTTTGTTTTTTTTCGAAACTGTTTGATTTCTAGATATTGCTGTAATTAATTATCTTACCATTCTCAAGTGTCAAATGAAACAGTAGCATAGAGTCAGTGAGTGAGGGCACAGAGACAAGGCCGCATGATGAGATTGGTTTATTTGAAATATGATATGGAGTGATGAGCATTTTTACCCGATATTCTACATTGAATATTGGTGAAATAAAAATGGAGGTTGTTTAACGGAGTTTTTAAAAAATATGTAATTTTGTCACTATGAATTTATCTTTAAAATAAATTACAAGCATCTCTTTTTCTTCCTGATCACTCCAGGCTTTTGCCCTGACTTTCAATTATTTATTATTTTAGATTATTTTCTCCTTTCCTATAGAATTTTGTAATTTTCTGTCACTTCACCGTTTTTTTATATTTAATTATTTTTAATGCGAATTTTCTCATAATTTGTAATGCCCCCCCCCCCCAACCACATGAAAAATTTGCAATTTCAAATTCTTCTATTCCACACAAACTTGATTCGTACAAAACCTTTAATATGGGAAATAAATCCATTTCCATGTATATGAATACGAATCTTTTTATAATCTTTGATTTTATTTTACTAAGACAGTTTTCATAGAGGTTTTAAAATCTGTTTGAACAAAAATAAAAGTTGTGGATCAATGAAAATTATTATTAAAATTTATTAGTAAGATTATAGAAAGCACAATTTCAACTGAACCACAGCCTTCATCAGAATTTTTAAAATTTGGTTTCATTCAGACAAAATTTAAAGGTCTGATAAAGTCTGTAAATTAGTCAAAACTGTCAATAGAATAAAATCAAAGATTATAATAATCTTTGAATTTCAAGTGTATAGAAGTGTTTTTTTTTGAAGTTTTAAGAGTTTTTTTTTTAGTATGATCTATGCTAATTCTAATTTCATCGATTTATAAAAGTGATTTTGGTTGAAAAAGCAAAAATAACATTTTTAAGGATTCCGTCTTCATTTTAAACATTTCATTCCCAGGAATTCTCTTCAGCCATTGAAGTAAATTTTTTTATCATAGGCATGTAGCAAGCAAATGAGTATTATTACTATTCTTGCTCAAAACTCATGTATATATTAGTTGCAAATTAATTCGAGATGGAACCATTAAATCACAATATCTGGGGTTTGCACTGTCAAGCTTTATTGCTGGAGTTTGTTTCTCTGTATTTTAAATCTTTTATATTGTTAACAAAGTTCATGAAATGATCCAACCTGGTATAATAGTATATAATCTAACTGTAAGATTTTATTGTTTTCTGAATATTTCTTCAATAAATGTTGGACTAAATACAGTTTTTACATTCACTAAGTTATGAATAAAGGATTACAGTCAGAGTGAACTCTTAAATGTATATACTATTTCACTTCTGTGACTTATTGTAAACTTAAGAAAGCAATAAATGATAGATATTGTGCTTATTAAATGTTATCCTTTGTTATCCTATATATATTCCAAGACTAGCTTTTGGCTTTTGGCCTTCATCAGACCCTGAATAGGAATTTTTAAGTGCTGCCATCTAGCACACAGGGATAGCTAAATTACAGTGTATGTGTTAAACATGGCATAGTAGTGGAATAAATATGGCACGGATCTTGTAAAATAATACTGCTAGTCAAAAAACAGTTTTTATTAGTCATCAGATAAAAATATAACAAAAATTAAAATTCAACGAGTCACACTAAAAAAAGATTTTCGCTATCTGTTCATTCTGTAAATACCTTTGATATTTGTCTGATTTTAACATGCTTAATTCAAAGCAAATTCGTAATCATTTTTAATTTTAATTTTGTAATTGATATTCTTACAAAGGCAAGTGGTGCTTTGTTCATCATCGTTTTTACGGCTTGCAGTTTTATTCCTTATGAAAATTACTTTCATCATAAAGGTCGTGACTGATGGATTTAAATTTAAAAAAAATGTCTGACTGGTTTTATTAACAAACTTAAGTCCAAACATTAAAAGTCTGATGAAAGTAAAATAGATTCAGAAGTCTGATTAAAATCAGCAATATTTCAACTTTAAATTGTTTCTATGGCCTATTATTATATTATGAAAGAAAAAAATCACTAAATATTATTTATAACTGAACAGGAAGTAACTGAAACTTCCAGTGTGCGGTATCATCTGTCTTTTAGAGAGTTTATTTACATTATATAACTCATCGGAAGCTTTTGTTAGGTTCTTGTTTGGTTGAATTATTTGTAAATGTTGTTTATAATTAGAAGGGACTTGAAATCAGACTTTCAAGCTACCTTCAGCTATGTATTCCATCTTATACAACTGATGCACATTAATACATACATGTGAAAAAGATAAATGATCTCCAATATATGTAATTCACACTGAACCAGTACTCGTCAGTTGGTCCAGATCACCACCCCCAAAACATACATACAATGGAGTGCTCAATTTATATTAAGATAGCAAATCTTTAAACTTTAATGGACATATTTCAATTTTCTCCACCCTACAATTCTTCAGCCATCCATATTACTGAAAATTCAATGATGAAATCCAAAGCCCTTGTTGATGCCGATATTATTGTCATAGCCATGTTGACTTTAAAGTATCCTGATCCCTCACATATACAACCGTAATATATCCATATGGATGGCTGAAGAGTTGGAAAAGATTGAAGCTTGTCCATTACGGTTTGAAGATTTGCTATCTTAATTTATATAAATTGAGCACTGATTGTATATATGTGTGTGAGATGGTAATCTGGACCAACTGATGAGTGCTGGTTCAGCATGAAATACATATATTGGAGATCATTTTCACTTGTCTGTGGTCATAGGCATCAGTTGCATAAGATGGAGTGAATAGCTGTAGAAAGCTTAAGTCTGAGTTCAAGTCCCTTCTAATTATATTAAGTTTAGTATAGTCAATATACTTATATTTGAATATTTAGTATGTAATTTTAATAAGGGATTATAAATATGCGATTTTTTTCGCAAGCATTAGTGAAGCTGTAATTATACTATAATGTTTAATATGCCTGCCTAACACTTTCGAGATTTAGTATTTAAATCTCATATTCATAGCTTTATGGATGAAGAGTGTTGTGATTTATTGTACACATATGCAAATGAGCTTGAATTTTTAATTAGTTAGTCCATTTTTGGAGAGGGCAAAGCATGCCTCTTCCATCAATGGCACTGAGATCACTTGCTATGTAAAAAACTTCTTTGACTTTTTTTTTGGCATCACTCTTCTCTGTGCAAATTATTTGGGCTGAACTGGATTCGAATACATGGCCAGTAGCTTACTTGGTGGTTCCAGAAGATTGATGTTCCTTCATTTTTATTTTAACCCTGTTGTATGAATACAAACTCATTTTATGTGTACAATAAATCACAACAGTCTTCATTCTAAAGCTATGAGTATGAGATTTAAATACTAAATCTAAATACTAAATTTCGAAAGCGCTAAGCAGCCATATTAAACATTATAGTATAATTACAGCTTCACTAATGCATGCGAAAAAAATCGCACATTTATAATTACAATTTTTTATTGGTGAAGAGAAAAACAATTTATTAAGAAGGGATTTATACCCTATACACAAGTACTGTCATCTTTTAATATCTCAATGATTTGTTGAGTATGAGCAAATTCTTTTCAAAGTATCTATCCTGTGGTTTGGTGGTTGAAACATTAAAACAGCATTACAGTACATGTGTATAGGTTAGATTGATAAAAAATCAAGTCAGATGTCATATGACCTAATTTTAATAAAGCTCGTATTTACAAATGTTATATATAGAGTACGTAAAAACAAACTCTTAACAAGCTTCAAAAATACCCTCAACCACAGACCGTGGTTTCTGCATCTAGCTAGAGCTATTAATATATGGTGTATCTGAATTTAGTTCAGTCCCATACGGCTATTTGAGTTAGATAGCTAGATTTTTGGACATTTAAATGTCTGAAAGTTTTAGATTTTCTTCTCAATAGTTAAGCATTGATAAAATGCTAGACTAGTTCTAGTATTTTAATCCCTAACACCTCACCGACTACGCTAGATGCAGAAACCGCGGTCTGGGGTTGAGGATATTTTTGAAGCTTGTTAAGAGTTTGTTTTTACGTACTCTATATATAACATGTGTATAGGTTATAAATCCCTTCTGATTGAAAATGTTATTTTATGTATATTATCATATTTTATACAAAAATTGAACAGGAGCACAAAAGCTGTGGGGGCTGGGGTAGTCCAAACTTTTGCATGAAAAATTTGCTGCATAGACTGTAAAACATTACCATCTCCGATCTTACCCAAGCTCATAATAGATCACAAAACTGGAATAGTATAAGTAGAATTTGCTCCCAAAAACATTGTATAAGTTGGGATCATGGGATGTTTTTGGTTAAATGTTTATGTTGAGAACTTAATTAAATTTTACATTGTGGGATATATCTCTGAGAGTTGATGTGCATAAAATAAATTAGTTTATCTCATATTTTCTTCACAATCACACTTCTTTAAAATATAACAAACAGTTGCATAGAGTAATTATTCTATTTGTTTTCCTATTTGATGCGAACTTAATTTTTTGAAATGCAGGCCATTAAATTAGTATATAAAATAAATAGAAAATACAAAAGGGTTAAAGGAAAAGGGTGTAGTTTTGATGCACTCAATGCCATTTGAGGGTCACCTTAATAATTAAATCACTACAACACCTTTAATTGGTATTTGGATTAGTAAAAACATAATAACCTGTTATAATATAGTCATTGTAATGGAAATATATGTACGGTACGTGGAAATGAATTAATTTCATTTAATAACACGATTAATTAGTACAAAAGTACTTTTATTATAATCAGCTCAAAGAAAATTAAAATGTTTATGCAAATGTTATTTAATTTTTTATTATATATAAACATCAAATAGAATGTTTTTATTAACAAATGAATCTCTTGATATTTATATTAACTCAAAATGTTTTAATATATTTATGTATCTCATACAAACAGATACTTGTATATACAGGTAGACTGCTATTAATCCCTGGTTCTAGAGTATTTTGAATTTATGAGTTTTTCATATTTTAACAAGCAATCTTTCCTTTCTCATTATAAGCTCGAACTCTGCTGAAAATAAAAAAAAAACCCAATAATTTTACTTTGTGATGGTCCGAAAGATTGTAAAGATAGCATTCTAATGGGGGTACTTTATCTGAGCACAGCCTAAAGTAGAGAGAATATCATTTGAAATGTATTTTATACTAAGGTGCATGCTATTATTAAGCGTTGAATATATTTGAAAAGTAAATTATCATCATTATTTTCAGCTATTATATTCATCCATCCATCTATCACATGGTCTCTTTATAGGTCTTCAACAACCTCTTGGAATCCAATTTAAGATTTCAATTGCCCACCTGTTATTATCTCTTCTAGCAATATGCAAACATATATAAATATAATTAGAGGGGGATTTGAACACAGACTTTCAAGCTTTCTTTAGTCATCCACTCCTTATACAAGCCAACACACATAACCACATGTGAAAAAGACAAATGATCTCCAATATATGTATTTTATGCTGGACCAGCACTCCTCAGTGGGTCCGGATCATCATCATCTCATACATTACATCTAACTTAAAATTTAATACTATACATGTATTTAATTATTATATATAAAGATCATACATCCTTCTCAATGTTAATCTTCATAGTATCATTATGTAATCTAATTGTTGGTGTTGTATTTCTTATAAATATTCTTCATGGTATGATATTCTGAATCTATATCTTGATGATGATGATGATAATAATTATTGTAATTATTATTACACTGAGGCAAAACTCCATACAGTAGCGCCACTCAGTGCAAGCCCAAGTAATCAATAAATGCAGAAAGATTTGTGCATAAAATCCCTATCTAGTGCCTACTGATCTCATATTCACAGATTAGTTTCTAGCTTGTGGCTTTCATAAGTGAGGAACCTTGGATCTGAGAGCTTTGCACCTAGATCTTAGGATCTGTGGCTTTCATCAGTGAGAAGCCTTGGATCCAAGAGCACTGCACCTAGATCTTAAGATCTAGGAGGGTTGCTTTAGATCCTGAGATCTAGGTGCAATGCTCTCAGATGTAAGGCTTCTCAGTGATGAAAGTCACAAGTTAGAAACTAATCTGAGGATATTGGTTGAATAGACACTAGATAGGAATTTTATGCACAAATCTTACTGCATTCATTGATTACTCTGGTTTGCACTGAGTGGTGTTACTGTATGGAGAATTTTGTCACTGTGTAAACAGCTTGTTTAAGCATAAGGGATGATGATCGTGTGATGTTTAGTGTTTTAAAATTATAATAATAATAATAATAATCATCATCATCTTTGGAGCAAATCACTCTCCTCTCATTTACTGATGTGCACTCCCCTATTGTTTTTTAAAAGACATTTAACAGTTAATTCTAGATCCGTGTGTATTATTATTATAATATCTTTGGAGCAAATCACTCTCCTCTCATGTACTGCTTTAACCAATTGACATGCACTCTCTCATTTTTAAAAGACATTTAACAGTTAATTGTAGATAGTGTAAGTAGGCTAATATGTAATTATAAATTAATTTTACTACCTATAACAAAATTTGCCAACCTTAAGTAATTCAAGGACTGTACTCAAAACATCAAATACAGTACATCTATTAAATTATTGAAGGGTCTTTCTATTAGTTAGGTTTAGCAGATATTTCAAAAATACCCTAAAAAATGTTATGGAGTTTATAAAAGTTTTTACTGATATTTATTTGACATATCAGTGATGCGAAAACACCAGATAATAATACCAATATCTAGTTTATCAATTAGTGATGGAATTAAACTATCTATAAGTAATCAATTCAAATTATTTTTTCATTCAAAAGAATCATAATGTCTAGATGGACTAGACAAACCCTCACAGCAGGCGATCAGCCTATGGTTTTTCAGTTTGGATAGCTTTGATCTTAAGTTTCTATATATTAAAATATTTTGTCAACAGAATAAATTTGTTCTATTTGTACCAATATAATGTAAAATGCAGAATATGCTTATATTTATAACATAACAAAATTTTTATATAGTAATTAAAACAATCAAAATAATACATTGTAGTTTGCTTTGAATAATAGTTTTATGGATAAATTATACCTGGATTAAGGTAATCTAACTGTACTAGTTTCTTCTTGCAACCATTCTAGAGAATATACCCTGATTTTAAATAGATCATAAGGACTATATTTGGCATTCATGATCTATTGATGAAGTTTGCCCCTCTGTAACATAACTTTTTGCACCATGCAAGAAATTGGTGGCATAATAATTTTTTGTGATATTTCAGCTTTATAGATAATAAAAAATAGTAGATAGAAATATATTTTTTTCAACCAATCACAGGAATGTACCTATTTGCTGCTGACTTCATAATATCTCTCTAGGTATGCATTCCCATGACTTTTATCATAAAGCCGTCACTTTCAATATCCTATTCACTTTTCATAGAAAGCTTTTTCATACTTATCCTTATCTCTTTTTTTAATGACCCCATAATATGACTTATTCATTTAAAATTTTTAGCGCTTGATTTTGGTCTCATTCTAATTTCTTATGATTTCCCTTATGTTTTTAAGATTATCCAATTTCCATCAACATGAATGAATTTTCACAGCACCAGAAATTCTATGCAATATTATCTTTTAGAATATCTTTACTTTCTGCTCAACTCATTTAAATATTGCCCCAATGTCACCTGCTTACATTAACACTCCTATATCAAAGACTTGTAAATATATATCTCATCTCTCCTTATGAACTTGATATCTGTTTAGAAGATTTTATATTCTTATCATCTTTATTGTAGCACATCCCTCTAAACATTCATTATTTATAAACAATGAGGATTGCCAATTCCTCAACAAGTTTTGTGATAAATGCTTAGCTAGAGAAAGCATTTAAAATATCTCTGTCAGGATCCCCCCTCCCAAACCTCTGACCATGCTCTGGCACTCCTCAACCCCATGTAGCTATTTGAGTTGGATAGCTGGGTTTGA
The DNA here is from genome assembly GCA_028023455.1 of Epiperipatus broadwayi. NCBI lineage: Eukaryota > Metazoa > Onychophora > Udeonychophora > Euonychophora > Peripatidae > Epiperipatus > Epiperipatus broadwayi. The sequence continues at coordinate 199,836 of JAQFVV010000172.1, forward strand.
AGACATATAGGTGTCTGAAAATTTTAGATTTTCCACTTAATAGATAACTTTTAGTTAAATGCTGGCTTTGGGTTGGTGTTTTTAAATCTAGTGTCTGAACCTACCCTAGCCCCTCTCTGAGGAGTGCCAGAGAATGAAACCATCAGAGGTTTGGGGCTGTGTGATCTCGATAGAGATATTTTAAATGATTTCTCTAGCTAAGCATTTATTACAAAGCTTGTTAAGGAATTGGCAATCCTCATTGTTTATAACATACAAGCTTAAGAGTGTAGGGTCATGTGATCTATGACTCTTATTTTGACTATTCACTATTTATTATTGTAAAGGTTAGCAATTTGATTCCAATGCTAACACTGTCACTGGTGAAGCAACCAACCCTTGAAGAAGAGAGGATAATATCACCCAAGATGAGTTATATACTTTATTATTAACAGTTGAATGTATTTGAAAAAAGTTTAAATTTTTTTAAAAAACATTTAATATTTCAATTAAATGCAGACATAAGCCAAAATATAGTTGTGAATGTATTATGTATACATGCACAATAGTGACCTTTATTATGCGATAGTGACCTTCGTTTCTTTTATGAATCATTTGATTCTTTGTATCATAATACTTTTATATGATACTAAAGCATTATGAATTTTCAGTTAAATCTTTAGACAAGTGAAAAGTTAGTTCAAAAATGTTTAATACTATGTGGAAAATATTTTAATTCTCAAATGGTAGCAAACTTTCTATAAAGTAATGCCATCCAGTGTAAGCCTTAATAATAAATAGATGCAAGGAGATAAAAGAAAACCCTCTAATAGTGTCTACTCATCCAATATCCCCAGATTATCTAGCATGTGGCTTTCATTAGTGGGAATCCTTGGATCTGAGAGCATTGCACCTAGATCTTTGGACCTAATGCAGTCCTCCAGCAGCCACCTATTTAGTTAACTATAAAGGTCTGAGTCCAAGATGAAAACCTTGGCATCCATTGATTACTACGGTTTGCACTGCTGTATGGGGACTTTGCTACTGTTTTAACAGCTTGTGATCTTTTAGTCGGTTTACTTTAATTCTCATTGAAAGATATAAAATATTAACATAAAATATATTTGTCAGGAAATTAATACTGTGGAAAGAATAAAATTAATCATTGAAATAATTCTGGTTGGTAAGCTTTTGATAGAAATAACTTGCTATTAAAAGAAACCAGTTCATAAAAAGCTTTTAATATACCTATTTTACCAATTCTTACTTACAGATGTGAGATTTAGACACTTAACATAGTACTGAGAGTTCAGATCACTCAATAAAGTATGGAGAGATATATGTTAGAAATAAATCAAAAATGAAATGCATGGGTGAGAGAACAGATGGATAACACTGATGATATCAATGAAAGAATTAAGTGACGAAAATAGAACTGGGCTGAACATAATGTTAAATGAGATAATAATAGATGGATAAATGACATCTTAAACTAGATCCTGAGACCCCAAGAGGGATGGATAAAATAAGGAAGTTTGCTCTGGTATGATGTATAGACAAGAGGCTATGGATCAGAGACTTTCATCTGCAGTGGAGCATTAATGATTAAAGATGATGCTGAAATATGAAATTAGCCACCTAGCATATGATATTTCTTATGAAGTATAAAAATTTTCATTAAGGTTCTTTAAAAATGCATTTGATACACCTGTCTAGTAGTTTCTTCCTTTTCTGGAATCATCATTGCCACAGCTATATTAAATCTATTTTTAAGCATTATTCATTTTAATGAAATACCATATTTCCTGCAGTGCAATGGTAAAAGGGCAAAGGCCAGCGCTAACAGTGCAAGGATTAAATCTTGATTCTGGTATGACCTCCCAAACAATAATCAATTATTCGTTCGTAATAAAAAGAATGAAACAACATACATTTAAATTTTGAATAAGAGGATATACTTTTAGTGTCCAAACAACAAATTATTATTTTTATTCTTCTTTTCCAATATCCCCACCATAATTTTATAGGCTTTCATCTTCATAATTATTCAGTAAACTTCTTGATCTCATCATGCTATTTTTCGTTCCATTTATTCGGAGGTTGTTTATATTTTCATGTTCAGATAAGAATTATTCACCTATTGAACCTCATTTGTTATGTGCTGAACTTAATTTTTACGATACCCCGAGTAATACCGTAACAGCTTGATTTCATAATCATTCATTTTTTCATTTTCATTTATTATTTTGGATTATTTCTCATCTTGTTCTATAGTTATAATTCAAAGTCCATGTTTCACAACCATAAGTCTAAACAAAAAAGATATATTAGCAAGAAATCTTTTTTTAAATTTTAGCAGTGTTTTAAAAAATGTAAATTAGGATGAGGGTATATAGTTTTGCTAACAATCAAATGTTAGTTGTGTGAGGAATCATTTTCAAAATGCCAAAAGTAGCAGATTGTGCTTTGATTTAAGAACTTTTTGTTTCCTAATTTATCTTCAAACTACACAGGGCAAATAAGCAGCAAACGATTTATTACTAAAAAATTGGATGGTTAATTACTTGAAAGGTCATGTGACATTCAAGCACTCGGAAGTGATAGATTGAGCTTCAAACTAAAAACCATCATTCTTCAATACATATGATTTTTCTATTGTTGCAAATCACTCAGCCTACAATTTTCATTGTCTCTACAAGAAATACATTTTTATTATTCCTTTTGGTGGATTAATTAAAACAAATATTATATTTAGAACTGCATTATTAATTCCTATTATAGAAAATATACCTATGTGATTGAAAAGAAAGGTTTTTATTAAATATCTTTTACCAGTTTTTATTTATGGATCTGAAATAAGGACACTTAACTGAAGAGCAATACAGAGATTTCAGACCACTCAACAAAGTATGGAAAGATAAATGTTAGGAATCTAAAATGAATTACGTAGATGAAAGAACTAATAGGTATTATTGGTGTCACTAAAAGAATTAAAAAAGTGAAAGAGTTGGGTTGGATGTATTTCCAGAAGAGTTGATGATAGATGGAAGTTGAAATCTTAAGGATGGATCCCAAGAGATTATAAAAGACCTAGAAAGAGACCGTGTGTGAGATCCTGTGAGATAGTTGTATGAAATAGAAAGTTTGCTGGTATGATGTGCAGATAAGAGGCTAGAGTTAGAAGAATCTGGATTAAACTTGAAGAGAGCTTTATCCTGCAGTGGATTGATTACTTAAAATAATTATGATTATTGAACATTTTAATAAATAGAATTGACTCTCTTTATGCATATAATATTTAATTAGATTTACTTAAACATGAGATAGTAAAATCATTCTAATAATGCCCATTTATAAATAAGACAATTTCCATGTTAGAAGGAAAACAATAATATAGTTTCCCATAAAATATCTCTGACAGGACCCCCCCCCCATCTTCTGACCATGGTTTTGTGCTCTGGCACTTCTCAGAGAGGTGCTAGGGTAATTGTTGAGGAATTGGCAATCCTCATTGTTTATAACTTACAAGCTTAATAGAATAGGGTCATGTGATCTATGACTCTTATTTTGACTATTTATAGTTTCCCATTTTTAAATTTTATTGCTTTTGAATATGAAAGAGTATAAAAAATGTGTGACTGAAATTCTAAAGAAAAACATAAACAATCATTAATACTGCTTAACAAAATGAATAATAAATATACATTTCTGTTATTAGAGAGCAATTAAAAATTGTAGATTGTGACAGGATCTCCCGCCCTCCTCTCTCTGCAAGTGGAAGTCCTAAATCCTATTTAAACATAACTGAAATGGGATAATATGCAAAGTACAACGGTTTAAATTAAAATATTAAACCATAAATTAATATATGATTTTTTTTTCTTCAGCAGTACAGGCTTTTTCATACCTGCACTTCAATATGTAATGTATAGGAAGTTTGAACTCAGACTTTCACACGACCCTCAACTATCCACGTTATCTCATACTGCTGACACATTTGATCACACACATGTTGAAAAGATAAATAATCACCAATATAAGTATTTCGTGTTAAACCAGCACTCGTCAGTTGGTCCAGATTATCATCACACATATATACAATCAATGTTCAGCTTATAGCAAGATAGAAGGTTTGCATCAAAGAGTTGTGGGGTGGAGTGGATTGAAGCATGTCCATTAAGGTATGAAGATTGGCTTTTAATATAAGCTGAGCATTGATTGTATACATGTGTGGAGATGATAATCTGGACCAACTGATGAGTGCTGGTTTAGCATGAAATACATGTATTGGTGATTATTTATCTTTTTGACACATGTGTGATCAAGTGTGTTAGCAGTATGAGATAGTGTGGATAGTTGAGGGTCGTGTGGAAGTCTGAGTTCAAATGCCCTATATATAAACTATAAATTGTTGATAGGTGATGTTTAAATGTAATTTACATGTATTGGTGATTATTTATCTTTTTGACACATGTGTGATCAAGTGTGTTAGCAGTATGAGATAGTGTGGATAGTTGAGGGTCATGTGAAAGTCTGAGTTCAAATGCCCTATATATAAACTATAAATTGTTGATAGGTGATGTTTAAATGTAATTTACAGTTCAAGAACTGAAGTTTTAATAATCCAATAGAATATTTACAATCTATTATCAAGGCAACTATCTTTTAACTATTGAGGTTTCCTTAACAACAGATTGTGGATATTTGATTGGTTTATTAATCTTCGGCTGTTGTGTTATGAATTTTATATGTAGTTAACAAATTTGATATAAGTTATGTGTTATATATGAGTCCATTGTATTTACATTTTTTTTAATAATTTAAAAATATTATTTTTAACATTATGGTTTTGGTATTTTTCATCACTTTCAACCATTATTCATCCACTACAGGATGGTTTCTCTAAGTTCAATGCATCTCTGATCTCTAGCCTCTTTTCTCTACATCACCTCAGCACACTTCCTCATTTCACCCATCCATCTCACATGTGGTGTCTTTCTAGGTCTTTTACAACATTTCAAACTGTCCAACTATTATCAACTCTTCTAATAATATGTAGCTTCATCATCATCATCATAAACCATTATCAATCACTGCAGGATGAAGATCTCTCCAAGTTTAATCCATTTTTTCCGATTTTTAGCTTTTTTTCTCCACATCACCCCTGCACACTTTCTTATTTCATCCATCCATCTCACATGTAGTCTCTTTCTGGGTTTTTTACAATCTCTTGGAATCCAGTTTAAGATTTTAATTGTCCATCTATTATCATCTCTTCTAGCAATATGTCCAGCCCAACCTCACTTCAATCTTTTAATTTGTTTATTGAGGTCACTAACACCTGTTTGTTCTCTTACCCATACATTGCATTTTCGATCTCTTCTTGTTACTCCCAACATGCATCTCTCCATACTTCTTTGAGTGGTCTGGAGTCTCTGTATTGCTCTTCTATTAATTGTCCAAGTCTCAGATCCATAAGTAAGAACTGGTAAAACACATTTGTTAAAAACCTTCCTTTTCAAACACATAGGCATATTTCCTTTTGGTATCAAGTTAACTACTATATATTGTACTAACACAATACTAACTATAAAACAATTTTATTAAAATTCTTTCACAACCATGGTTTCATCCACTAATAAATAGACTAGTGTTTGTATTTAGTTGAATTTCAATTGAGAAGGGTCTATTTGCTAATGGATGAAGCCATGGTCATCAGAGAATTTTAGCAAAATTTTGTTTTTTAGCTAGTATTTTAATGTTATGTGATTTTCTACTTTACTGTCCTACAGTGTCTGTAAAAACAGGTTTTGAGAGATATCATCTCTGTGGAGATTGTCTTATGTTAAAGTTTTAAAACAAATGATCCTCAGATGTAATAAAATTTCTACAGAAATGGACAGCCAACATTTCGGTGAAGTCTTAGTCACTTTCAGGAATAACATTGTTGAAACCTGTTATGACAAATTTTGCACAACAACGAAAGATTATTTTTTCCCTTTTTATTATAAGAATTTTGATTAATAATAGTTGATGGATTTTTAAAACAAACTTGTAATCTGTCTCTGATTGAGCTAAGATACTAAGTAAGGTGGATTACATAATCATTACTTTTAACCTTTATTAACCCATGAATATGTCTATTTTTAATCCAGTTTCTCCTATTTCTAATCCCTTATCCACATTACACCAGCAAATATCCCTATTTTATCCACCTATACTAAGTAAGGTAGATTACATAATCATTACTTTTAACCTTTATTAATCCATGAATGTGTCTATCTTTAATCCAGTTTCTCTGATTTCTAATCACTTATCCACATTACACCAGCAAACATCCCTATTTTATCCACCCATACAAGTAATATGGATTACATAATCATTACTTTTAACTTATTAATCCATGAATGTGTCAATCTTTCACCCAGTTTCTCCAATTTCTAATCCCTTATCCACATTACACCAGCAAACATCCCTATTTTATCCACCCATCTCACATATGGTTTCTTTCTTTGAATTAAGAATTCAATTGCCAATCATTTATTATCAACTGTTCTAGAAATATGTCCGACTCAATTCTACTTGTCTGTCAATAATACGTTTGTTCTCTCACCCATGTATATTGTTTTCCATCCTTTCTTGCTACTCCTAACATACATCTCTGCATATTTAGTTGAGTGATCTCAAGTCTATGTACTGCTCTCCATTAACTGTCAATATCAGATCCTTAAGTAATAACTAGTAAAACACATTTATTAAAACACCTTTTTCAAACACATACGCGTATTTACTTTTAATACTAAATTATTTCTACCAAAAGCATTCCATTCAAATTTAATTCTGTGATTAATTTTATCCATTATGTTTTCATCTGTATTAATAATTTGACTAAGGTATTTGTAGCTTTTAACTACATAAGTAGGAAGTTATTTATGTGTAATAGATTTTTTGCATATGTATGATGATATGTTTTACAAAATGTATAAATATTCGTTCTCTGATGTTTTTGGTTTTCCGTAGAGTTTAATGCATTTTCGGTACCAAGTTATGAACATTTCATACACTACATCTTTATTAAATGGAATTTAATTTCTTGCACTGCTGCATAGCACTTAATTCATTAGTATTCGTAAAGTTCCCTAAAAGAACTAATTATCACATTGCGATATGCATAGAACTGTGGGAACGTTAATCAGAAAGTTGGAAGTGATGTCCAAAATGTCTCCTTTATTATCATTGAAAATTGAAGTGATATGCAAAGGAATTATGCATAGTGACATTCCTGGGTTTATGGCATAGAAATATGGACTCTAGATTTATGAGCAAAATTCTAAATTCATGATCTAACAGGGAAGAGGCTATTCCAAGCAGATAAGATGTTAGATACTTCTTGTCCACCACTAGCTGCATAGGAATTATAAATGAGAAAGTGTAGTGGAGTGGAAGTTATAAGCATATCTAAAGAGATATTACACCTGGAAACAGATGAAGATGAATTAATCAGTATGATGTTTAATTAAAAAACAAACATTAATCTTTTAGCTAAGGTTCAAAATTCTTATTTGGGTTAGAGATAATCTGTAGTTTAATAAATGATTAGTGATAATGCAAAATATATTTGTCTGAAGTGGTTGGTGTCAAAGTTGTGAGTGCAGAAGTTTTGACACTTGTAAACCAAATTATAATGGTTTTAAAGTTTATATTGGAATTAAGAATAATATGATAATTTCTATTCTAATAAGTGATTAGTAATAATCATTAACATATTTAATTCAAATGGATGGTATCAAAGTTGTGAGTGCAGAAAGTTTGACTCTTGTAATCCAAATTTTAATGGTTTTAAAGTTTATATTGGAATTAAGAATGATATGATAATTTCTATTCTAATAAGTGATTAGTAATAATCATTAACATATTTAATTCAAATGGATGGTATCAAAGTTGTGAGTGCAGAAAGTTTGACTCTTGTAATCCAAATTTTAATGGTTTTAAAGTTTATATTGGAATTAAGAATGATATGATAATTTTTAATCTAATAAGTGATTAGTAATAATCATTAACATATTTAACTCAAGTGGATGGTTTCAAAGTTGTGAGTGCAGAAAGTTTAACACTTTTAAATCAAAGTGGCACAATTTAATAAAATAATTTTAAAAATCATATCAAAGTCAGTCTCCAAAGACTTAATGTTATTTAGAAACTATTCATAGCAGACTCAGTTTAAATAAAACAAAACACAAAAAAAGATATATATAATTTCCACATGCCTGTATATTAAAACCCCAAAGATGACCCACATATATAAAAAGATTATAAACTTTGGAAATTTAGTAATAAAAACTATATATATATAATCAGTATTTTATAATATTAAAGAGAAAGATGTACATATATAAATGAATTTGGTACAATTTATATAATCTATAATTTGAAGTCTTTTTTTTTTTAGTTTATGCCATAGATATATTTATTCTGTATGTTTTTTACTTATACATTTTAACTAGGAATCTCTTGGTTGGCATCAAGAGTTTCATATTTATAGTCATTATATAAAAAACGATTGCATATTTTTGACTCGCAGTTTGTCAAAATTGAAATTTAATTGATAAAGACTTTTCACACAATAAATAGATTCCATCCATAGTATTGTACAAAAACAATTATTACATATTTAAATTTATGTACCAGTTTAATATCATTTATATATTCTTCAACATGGAGTAGTCTATATGAATTGGGTTGCTTTGTCTGGAAACCATTTTTGCATTCTAGGATAAAACCAATTAGCCCAAAATGTTCAAATAGTTTAAAATTGTGAGGCTTACATGAGTAGTAATCAGAGATCATGAAAATATCATGAAATGTCGTGAGTGACACTGTTTGATATTTAGAAACTGTCCAATCAAAGGATTTCATTGGCAATGAACACAAATTCTTTATGTGGTTGATAGAATTATAAATGATGATCATAAGTATTCAAAAATGTTCAAGTAATTTAAAATTGTGGAGCACACATAAATAATGAACTGATCGTAAAAGTATCGCAATAACACTGTTTGACATCTAGAAGTGTGTGATCAAAATGTTTCTTTAACAGTGAACATAAATTCTTCAGATGATTGATAGAATTATAAATGATGATCATAAATATTCAAAAATGTTCAAGAAGTTTAAAATTGAGGTGCATACATGAACAATGATCAGAGATCATGAGGGTATCATGAAATGATATTATTAACAGTATTCAGCATCTAGAAACTGTCTGATCAAAGAGTTTTTTTTTGACAATGAATACAAATTCTTTATGTGATTGATAGAATTATGAATTATGATCATAAGTATCCACAAATGTTCAAGTAGTATAAAATTGTAAAAAATACATGAATAATGATTAGATATTATGAAAGTATCATGAAATGATATGATCAACACTATTCAGCATCTAAAAACTGTCTGATCTAAGGGTTTCTTTGATAATGAAGACAAATTCTGCAGGTGGTTGATAGAAGTATAAATGATGATCGTAAGTATTTACAAATGTTCAAATACTTTAAAATTGTAAAACATACACGAATAATGATTAGAGATCAGAAAGGGTCATGAAATGACTTGATCGACACTGTTTGGTATCCAGAAACTGACTGATCAAAGGGTTTCTTTGACAGTGAACACAAATTCTGCAGGTGGTTGATAGAAATATACATGATGTATCAAAAGTATCCACAAGTGTTGAAGCAGTTTTAAATTGTGAAGCATATTCATGAAATGATATGATCAACACTATTCAGCATCTAGAAACTGTCTGATCAAAGGGTTTCTTTGATAATGAAGACAAATTCTGCAGGTGGTTGATAGAAGTATAAACGATGATTGTAAGTATTTACATGTTCAAGTACTTTAAAATTGTAAAACATACACGAATAATGATTAGAGATCAGAAAGGGTCATGAAATGATCTGATCGACACTGTTTGGTATCTAGAAACTGACTGATCAAAGGGTTTCTTTGACAGTGAACACAAATTCTGCAGGTGGTTGATAGAAATATACTTGATGTATCATAAGAATCCACAAATGTTGAAGTAGTTTTAAATTGTGAAGCATACATGAGTAATGGTCAAAGATCATGACAGTACCATGAAGTGACATGATTGACAGTGTTTTTTTGATGATGAACACAGATTTTACAGATGGTATCCATACATCTGTTTTTTATGATTATGACATATTTCTGCAAACAGATTTCACCAGATATTAGTATCTTTAATATAGAAGTAATTAGCCTTAAATGTTCAATTTCAATATCTTAAGTTGGATAGTTTTTGTGGTCATTGGTATATTGAGTTGTGCAATCATTGATTCTGCTTTTGTGTTTTTTGATTAGGTTTTAAAATGTATGTGGGTTCTTCATAGTATGTTTTATTTCTTTTTTAATCAATGCAGCCATTAAAATTGATCTTGAATGAACCTAAATGCATTTTTCAGCATACCAGCAATTTAATCCCTTTTAAAATCAGATGTTAGGTTTTTTTCTAGGTTTATAACTGATATCAATTTCCTGTGAGATATCCCCTTTTATGTCAAGCTTCTACTCAGTGGCAAAATCAGATCTTCCAGAAACGAACTGCAGTTCAGACTTAGCAATCAGAACTTATATGCTCAATCCAGACTACTAAAGTGGCTGTTTGTGACATGCCCATCTGAACAATTTGCCATATGATTATTGTAGTTATTAATTTCTACATCTATGCTGATGATGTGAGAAAAATAACATTAACATGAATAGGCATTTCTAGTATTTTAAATAATTCTGTATATATAAACAACTTTAATAAGTGAAATAATGCTCAAGAATAAATGCCTTGGGCATTGTTACACATTATTTAAGATTTGAAATACCAGGCACTCTTAAACCTGGAGCATAAGGATTTGCTATCATAATATAAACTGAGCATTGATTATATATATGTATGGGAGATGGTAATCTGGACCAACTGTATGAGTGCTGGTTTAGCATGATATACATATATTGGTGATTATCTTTTCTGCATCTGTGTGGTCATGTGTATTAGTAGTATGAGATAGGTTGGATAGTGAAGTGGCTTGAAAGTCTGAGTTCAAATCCTCTATATTTATTTATTATTTAAGTAATACTTTGGGTGCCATTTGAAATTTATAATTGCAGTTTGTAATGTTATAATTGACTATTTATTAGCCTTCATTCAGAATAGGTTATATTTATCTGTTTAAAGAGGTTTATTTTAACTTCTTTGTATCAATAATTTCAATCTCTGTGGTCAAATTGCAATCTTTAGTGCCTATATAAGTATAATAGAACAGTTTGAAATTGTTGATTGTTGTTCATATTGGGATTGTCTAAGTGTTGACTGGTTTCTAATGGTTACTTATAAACCCATTTAGGCTTGAGAATTATTACACTTATTATTTAAGTAATACTTTGGTTGCAATTTGAAATTTATAATTGCAGTTTGTAATGTTATAATTGACTATTTATTAGTCTGCATTCAGAAGAGGCTATATTTACCTATTTAAAGAAGTTTATTTAAATTTCCTTGTATCAATTATTTCAATCTCTGTAGTCAAGTTGCAATCTTTAATGTCTATATTTGAAAACCAGGCACTCCTCACAAACCTGGGACTTCAATTGTAAGTATAGAGGATTTGAACTCAGGTTTTCAAGCATCCTTATCCACCGTATCTCATACAACTGATACACATGACCACACATGTAGAAAAGATAATTACCAATATACGTATTTCGCTGCTAAACCATCTTTTCTATATGTGTGGTCATGTATATCAGTTGTATGAGATACGGTGGATAAGAATGCTTGATAATCTGAGTTCAAATTCCCTAATCTTTAGTATCTATATAAGTATATTGGATCATTAATAAAGGTGGGATTCAAACTTTTATTGTTAAAAGGAGGTTGCCTTGACAACAGTTTGAATTTATTGATTGTTATTGATATTGGGATTGTGTAAGTGTGGTTAATAGATTGGTTCCTGTAGTTCTCACCAAAACTCATTTTTAAAGCAATTTTTTCTTTTGTTCTTTGTTATATTACTAGTTAGAATGCCCGCAGTCGTTTATGAGTGTTTATTATTATTATATATATATAAAACAAATTTATTGCGTCTCCCATAACAGTTTTAATATTTTAATATATAAATTCTTGATTTGTCTGGAGGTTATTAAACTATAATAATAATAGTGTTTCACTATTCACTGCTCTGATAAAAAAATGTGGGGGTTGTTTCTTAAAAACACATCAGTTTTTAATCATTAACACAACATTACTAGGAAAAACGGAATCATGATTGATTGATATTAAAAATTTTTAAATTCGCCATCTTGTGTTAAATCTTTTATTTCAAAATACTATTTAATTTTTTTTTTATATAAACACAGACCATTGGAAAAATAAACATTTTATTTGAAAATAGTTTGTGATGATGTTATTAGAAGGTTTATTATATTACGCGCAGCCGTAAATATGAATCCCTATTGTAATTTCTGATGTTAGTGTTATGGGCTAATAGAATATCATTATTTAGAAGATAGAATGTTATACACAGGTAGAATATTGTTTATATATATATATTTTATTCTGAAACTCTTGGTACCAATAAAAAATCATTTATTGAGCTCACACATTATATAGAACAAGAACAGTTCTATTGTTGTGCCTTTACTTAATAAAGAAATGAGGGTACTAAAATATGTACTAACTGATTGAGTATCTCATCTGTATAACTATTTTGGAAAGTTGGCTTGGATTCAAAACATTACAGTGTTTTAAATTTCAGGCTTTGAACTTGAATTGTAAGATGAGGTTAAAGATGGTTGCTAGGTGCATAATTGTAACATATTCAATAGTGAATCTTAAGCTTCATTGATGAAAGTAAATAGATATCAGTTTGAAAAAGAGGCACGTGATTAGTGTATTTGCTCATCAAGTTTACTATGGATGTGACTAAAGTAGAGAGCTGCTGTTGGTTTAAACCCTTGGTTTTAGGCTTTATCTCATGTGCACATTTAAAATCAAGACAATTCTAATGATACTTGAAGTTTCAAAAATGATTATTAATGAATGACAAATTAAATTTAAAATTTATCACTTGCATTTACTCGAGACAAAGGGGTTTTTTTTTTATCACGTGTCATAGCATCAGCTGGGAAGCGAACCGCTAACCCGGGACAGTTGTCGCTGATCTCTCGTTATTAATTGAATAAAAATAAATATATTTTATTAGCAAATATTGCATTAAAAAATTATTAATTTATTAAAAAAATGTGTACATTTAAATTTATTTTTTGTATTTTATTATAAGAATTTTGTTCTTTCATTTGATAAACATTTCATCTTAGTTAAACTGCTTCATATATTTAAATAATCTATTAGAATTTTTTGTGTGCCAATTAAAGCCTGTCAGTTCTTAATTCTTAATAAATGTACACAAATTCTTTCATTAAATTGTTTAACAACTCATATGGGTATTATATAAATTATAACCTCTGATATGTATGCTGCTGATATGGAAATGCCCGGATATTAAAAACCTTCACTATCATATTTTTTCTGTTCTTATTAAACAGAATTAACAGACACATGCATCTATATCTTATATATGAAATCCCAATTTTCTCTGTTATCTGATTGGTTAATGTATGAATGTTTCTCCATAAGGAAAATTCACAACCATTCTGCTATTAATAAATGTAAGATTTGTCCATAACTATCATATATTAAATATAATAGGTATATATTCAATACTTCAAATTTTGATTTAGTTTTATTAATACTTTACACTGCAGTGGTAGTCAATCTGGTCCCTACCGTCCACTAGTGGGTGTTCCAGCCTTCATGATGGGTGGTAGGGGTTTTGTCCAACACTGAAGCACTTTATTTTTTTTAAATTTAATTGACTTTTTAAAAAAAATTCATAGAGATTTATATGCTTTAGCTTGCTGTAACTCTGCTTTATAAATTTTATAAAGTAAAGTTACTTCCCTACTTTATAAATCACCGTTACTGTGGAACCGGTGGGCGGTTAGAAAATTTTACTACTAACAGAGATACAAAAGTGGGCAGTAGGTGTAAAAAGATTGACTACCCCTGCTTTACAGGGCACATTTCTGAATTGTATCAAACAGGCAAAGTTAGTCCAAACATTTTTTTCTTCAATTGTGAGTTTCTCACACTTATTTATATAATATTAAAATGTTTTGTTTGATTTACTTTAAATCTTAAAAAAAAAATGTTAAGGCAACCAATTCAAAAAACTATTATGATGGCCTTATTTAAAAAAAAAACTTACATTTGTCCGTAATGCTGTCATTCCACCATTAATAAATGCAATTTTTTTTTATGAAGCAGTTGTCTGTAATTATTACAATCTTGTGTTTAATTTACATTATCTTTTGTTTAATTTACATTAAATCTTAAAAAATATGTTAAAGCAACCAATTAAAAAAAAAGATGGTCTTTCTAAGGTCAGCTGCATCTGGTTTTCATATATATTAATCTGTCTTATGGTATTTATGTAATTTGAAGCAACAAATAAGGAATTTTTAATATATGCACCAAGCATACTTTCAGCACTTTGTGCCTTAATCATGACTTATAATTAATACAAAAGTGCATTTATATTTTATCAAATATTATAATCTATTTCACTGATAGATTTTTACTGTTTTGTAACATCATCGTAATGTGGAAAAAATCATTGTTTTTTTAAAATAATTGTTCTATTTTTCACTGAAGACTTGTATGTAACTTCTCTCAGATCGTATTCATGACCAGTGTTCTTGATTTAGAAGTAAAAGCTAAAACAGGATTAATATTAGCTCATTTAATACTGATCTACATCTGACCCTTTTTTTATCTTAATATATAAATGAGTAATTGATGTATGTTTTTAATGCAACTGAAAACATTTTGTAGACTTATTTATTAGTTTACTCAGTTTAAAATAGGAAAATCAGAAGCTAGCTTTGAAGCTACTATCTTGTATCTTTTTAAATGATTTCCATACTGTGGAATAAGTAGTATAAAAATACAAATTTATCTCACTTTAATTTATTTTCGTATTTCTAATATGCTGATTAATTATTTTTATATTATGTAAACAGGGATGGAAAGCTGCTCAAATTTTTATTACCCAAAAATTGGCAAGCGTGATATTGCTTTCTTCTTCACTCTTCCTCTATGAGGAGCTCTTAGACAGATCTCCACCCTGCAATTGGCTGTTTATTAAAAAGCATCTTTAATTTTATCTATCTATCTATCTATGTCTGTCTGTCTCTGTCTGTCTGCCTGCTGCCTGCCTGCCTGTATGTTCATCCGTCTGTCCGTCCATCCACCCACCCACCCACTATCAATCCATCACCCACCTACCTATCTATCCATCCATCCATATATATTCCAACAACAACTCCTTCACTGCAGGATTACTGTGATATTTTGCAGAAATTGTGAAACTATTTTTAAAAATTAAATTAAAAAACAATTTAAAAATACACACACATTGAAAAATAGTAATAATAAAACATGTTGAACTATGACCATCATAATTATTAACTGTTCAATATTTTGAGAAAATTTCACCTTTGAACCATTTTAAATATGTCCAATTGTTAGAAATACCACATATGTTAGTTTTGAGTAGTATTGAGTGGGTTTGGCTGGTCTGATCAGTGTTAATACTTGGCTGGGAATCAAACCTGGAACCTTCTAGATTTGTGATACTGTGCTTCATGTGATGTTCTAATCAAAATAGAGTATTCGGATAAAGGCTAGTTGGTTAAAGCATCATCTTAAATTCATTTATAAATATAAAAAACCAGGTTTGATTCCCATGCTAGTACTTTTACTGGTGAGGGCAGCAACACCTGAAATAGAGAGGAAGATAATACCACTAGAAATGTGCTACGTATTTATCTGCGCACTATTACTAAATTAATGAGCAGCAATAAATATCAAAAAATAAGTAACATTAGCTACATCTTCTATTAACACACAAAAATATCAAATCAAGTCATTTTGGATTTTAAAGGTGGTCATGTAACGGTCACGACTTTATTTAAAAAAAATCCTAATTAATTGTTCTATTCATTCTACTTTTTTTCCCATGTGTTAGAGCATCGGCTGGGAAGCGAACCCGCAAACCCAGGACAACTGCTTGTAAGGCGGCTGTGCTGACCTCTAGACCACCAATGCTTGACAATTTATAATGTTTTACAATATTTTTCACTTCCAATTGTCATGTTGCCGTCATTTCATAGATCATTCCACAAGTTTCTTTATATAATTTCTTTAACTGTTGTCACCAAATCCTTTTGGACATCCTCTTCCTGATTTAAATTGTTTTTGGCAATTTTACCTTAGATATCTATATTTGACCATATAAATGTAATTTTTTCACTTTACGGTGAACACTTTTTAGCAAAAACCTTCTATTGTACATATATGGATATACAATCTTATGTTTCGACTGTTCTGCAGTCTTCTTCAAAGTAGAGTGTCTAAATTGCATTTATATAAGATATCACAGGAAAATAAAGGAAGTGGTTAATTTGGTTATATTTGACCATACCATTCGTATTGAATAATTCCAACTTCAGTCAGTATCCCTTATTTCTCAAATTCTCTTATTACTTATTCATTTTCTTTTAGACTTGTCTACGAATCTTCTTCAAAAATTCATTTTTGTAGGGTTTGTTTCTTTTCTGTTTCATTTTAACTTCCAAACCTTGCTGCGTTTTCATGCTGAAATTTAAAAAAATCACATGATCATTATTATATAAATAGAAAAAAATGCCACAGAAGGAACATCATATGTAACTGTTATTATTTTTTGCTTAATAATGTGAAAAAAAATTCAATTGCATAGTTGTTTCCATATTATAAATATATAAACTGCTATATTATTAATTATTACATCTACATAAACTAATAATATTCAAGTAACTAAAAATGGAAAAGTTAATCTTCCCTGTGATATATAAACTGAATTTGTGGGAGTAATATGCTGCTTTAAAAATCAGGCTGGAATGAATTCAAACTCTAGGTTTATTTAAAGAATAGGCTCTACCCATACATGTGGTTTTAAAACAATTATTGGTGGACAATGTATGTCAATTTTAGCACATGTGAAGAATAATTGATTCCACAATATTACAAATATATAAATAACTTTATTAACTATTATACAAATATAATTATTTTAATATTTAAACGCTTAAATATTGGTTTTTCTCAACTAAAAGAAATAGTAAAAGAGAGCCTTTTAATTAACGTCTTAATGTCATTAATTATTTTTTATGATATCACATTGAAAAAAAATGCTTGTACATCAAAGCTAATATTTTTGTATATTTAAGTTTATGCATTCAAAAAGTGGAATAATAAAGCTCTTGGGTGGTCTTGAATTTATTTGACTGATCTATTCATTTTAAGTTACTGCAATTCAAAACTCACAAGCATTTATGATTTCCTTTATTTATCTATATACATTGTAGTTACTGATGGAAATATTGAATGTATGGAGCTATCTATTTAAATTAACTTAATTAGAAAGCACTTAACCTAGAACAACTTCCACACCAAGGGTTTAACTGAAACACACAGGCTAAATATTTAATATATAGGGTATATGAGCACAGACTTTTACATGACCCACCACACTCCACACTATTTTGTAACACTGATACACTTGAACACATATATGTTGAAAAGATAAATAATCACCAATATACTTATTTTATGCTAAACCAGCAATCATCAGTTGGTCCAGATTACCGTCTCTACACATATATGCTATAAGTTCTCAGACATAATCCATTTAATACATATACAAGGGATTATTTTATACCTGTGTCTATATATGCAATATATAGGGTATATGAGCACAGACTTTCACATGACCCACCATACTCCACACTAAGGGTTAAAGTAAACTGACAGGCTGATTGCACCCAAAGGAGGATTCTCTTTCAAATTCCACTCTAGAGCTAATATAGAGAGCAAAGCATTGCAGTTTACATTTTTATAGGAGTAAGAAGTCAAAGTATAACAAACCTTTCAATTTTCTTACTTATGATGGGTTATGTATTATAATACTATTTTTAATGGATGTTTTAAATAGAAATATTGAATGTTTAAAGTTATCCATTTAAATTAACTTAATTAGAAAGCATGCCCCAGGCCAAGGGTCAATGTAAACTGACAGACTGATTGCATCTAAAAGGATTGTTGTTACTGTTATGTACATATTATCCTTTGAGGAAATCAAAAATGTTAGTTAAAATTGTAATAACTGAAACACACAGGCTTATTATATATCTGTGTCCTATATAATATATAGGATATATGAGCACAGACTTTCACATGACCCACCACTCTCCACACTATCTCATAACCCTGATACACTTGAACACATATATGTTGAAAAGATAAATAATCACCAATATACATATTTCGTGCTAAACCAGCAATCATCAGTTGGTCCAGATTACCATCTCTACACGTATATGCTACAAGTGCTCAGATATATATTAAGATAGCCAAACCCATACTTTAATGGACAGGCTTCAATCTACTCCACACTCCAACTTTTCAACCGTCCATCCAATTGAAAATCTGATGATGGAATGCTCAAAGGCCATCCTGAGGCTGAGATTCTTGTCACACCCATGTTGAACTAAGGTCAATCTGATCCCTCATGTACAGGACATACCCTATATATTAAAATTGTAATATTCTCATAACTAAGAGATTAATTCTCATATGTACAGCTAAAACTTCTCATCAAATTGTAAATTATTCGTTAAATGCATGAGTAAACATTTTTTATATCCACTTTATATAGTACTATCTGCTATAATGTATGAAATTAGTTCTAGGCCAGTCATTATATTATCCATTTGCTGTAGCCTACAATGAAATACATATATTTAGGGGTAATTTGTCCACAGGTCTACAACCCAACCATGTGAAACATCCAATTAGAAAAATTATATTACAAAATCGAAAATATAAATGTGAAAAAAATATCTAAAATTAATTACTGTTTGTATTGTACAGTTGAATTTTAACAAAAACTAAAATCCAATTTTTAAAAGCATAAAGCAAAATATAAATAAATTTACATAAAATTCACAAATGGCTGATTTCAAAATTTTCATTTTTGTTTGCTTGTAAATGTTTTTAAATTGGTGATATATTCTATACTGCCAACTAAAGTCAATCTTTTAAAAGTTTAAACAAACTTACATTAATAAAAATCATTTTTACTTTCACTTTCTATTTAGAAATTATTATTTTTTTGATAGTATTAATAATATTTCTAATTCTGCCTTTCACAATCTCTTAAATTTCTTGTTGTGCATGAGCGTCTTGTATCAGCCAATGGCATTAGTTGTAACAAGTGCTCTTTGACAGTTTTGCAAGTTTTAAGTTTGGACCCCCCCCCAAGACAATGTTAATTGGTTGAATTTCAGGCTTATGATTAAAATTGTTATATGTATGCAGCAATATATTTTCATTACAAATAAACAAGTCAGCAAATTTTAAATAATAACTTAAGCCTTACATGTGACGGATATGTTTTTATTATAAAATAGTAATTTACTGAAAAAGTAATTGTCATACAATTTGCAGTAGGGAGAACCATCTGATCTGAGTAATAGAACTTATTGTAATAATTGAAATGTGTTTTTTAAGTTAAATTATGATTTATAATGATATTATAAAATATCAGATTACATATATTTGATGTTTGGGTATCTTTTTACCTTTGGTCATCTTTAAGTAGTTTTTTTGCTTCCCCAAACTACTCAAAATTAGAGAAAAATTCTTTTTAATCGATCAATTATAATTTTAAAAACATTGTTGGAAAATAATTATGTAAATAATCATCATAATAAAAAACATTGTCTAGTCAGCAGTTCTCTCACAAAATCAATGTCTGATTGAAATAAAAAATCATTTTATTCTTAAATAAATGTATCATCATCAACAACCACTATCATCAGTCTGCTGCAGGATGAAGAACTCTCCAAGTTTAATCCATCTTCTACAATCTCTAGAACTTTTTTCTCCACATTAACACAGCACACTTTATTCCATTCATCCATCTCACAATTGGTCTCTTTTTAGGTCTTTATAATCTTTTGGACTCCAGTTCAAGATTTCAGCTGTCCATCTATTATCACTTTTATCAATAAGTCCAGCACACCTCCACTTCACTATTGTAATTATTTTAATGATGTCAGTAACAGTTGTTTGTTCTCTTACCCATGTATTTCATTTTTGATCCCTTCTTGTTTACCACTGACATACATCTCTCCATACTCCACTGAGTGGTCTGAAGTCTGCATTACTATTCTGTTAAGTGCCCAAATCTTAGATCGTAAGTAAGAACTGGAACATACATTTATTAAAACCTTCCTTTTCAAACACATAGGCATATTTCCTTTTAATATTAAGTTATTTCTACCAAAATAAATGTTTATGTATATAAACAAAAATATGGAATGTTAACTCCAGTTACCATGTGTAAAACATCAATTATGTGGTGACATGATATGAACAAACTGACAGTTTCCTGTGCAGTAGGTATCCATTTCGGAAGCAATTTTCATCAGCTGCTTTGATCAATAATAACTACTTACACAAATAGAATAACTGCATGTTTTGTATTAACACTAATAAAGGCCGCTGATATTTTCCTGAAATCTATATATCAATTTTGATACTGATATCGTATATGTTGTATGTTCATTTTTCATTGCCTTCTGCTTTTATATACTATTTAAATCTATCAATATATATTACTTTTTATAAATCTCCTCATATATACTCTAATGCAATTTTTTTTATCTAATTCCTTTAATTTTCTAACAGTTTCGACTGTGATACAGTCTTCATCAATGCTTTATTAAAAATACTAATCAAAAAATGTAACTTTTTTTTTTCTTCACAAAATGAATGTGGGTCAATGTGAAATAAAATACTTTTGCAATAATAAAGTATTGCTTGATTTTTATAAAATAATCTGAAAATAAATACATAAGCAATAGAACATATATTTGTGCTTGTATAATAATAAATATTGTTTGATTTGTCAAATATGTAATGCATATATAAATAGGATTATTATATTTATCAACTATAAATTGCATTATGACATTCTGTAGATGGGAGTTTTACACGCAAGAGATTCAACATTTGTGGGTTGAAGCTAAAGTCAAATTTCTGAAGAAGAGATACATCCTGGAACAGATATAGTCTTATCTGGTTCACATATGCTGGATAATGTTGCAGGAGAACAGTAAAAACTGGATTTCTTTTTAGCTTTTCTTTCCTATCAACAGTAAACAAAAAAAAAAAGATTCGCTTTATCCTTTTTCTGTTTTGTTACTTTGTTTCAGTTTTATATAATTTATAAGAAAACAACTCTTGTGCTATATTCAGCTCAATTTTTACTGTTGTTTACTTAAACCCCATCTTTGTATTCTACAATTTATTCATTAAATTACACAGCATTTTTACAATTTGTGCTTTAGTATTGTTATTATAAAACTCAGCATTTACATTGATCTCATTACTTGTCTTTTTTAAAAGAAAAAAGAAAAGTATATAATTTAATATTATTTTTATAAAAGTAATCATTAATTTGAAAGAATATATATTTTTTTAATAAAAGCAATCATCAATGTTCAAATTATTATTATTATACAAGTAGGGAGCATTGTTAAATTTATTGATTAGTGATGTGATGTGATGTACTATGGCTTCTCCTTAAATGAAGTCAAGAATATCTCAGCAATTATGCCCAGATAAACCAGTTAGCCACTTTAATTTCCATTCCCCACTCTAAGTTTTCCCATATTCTGCTCCATCCCATTTCCACAACATAATCTTTGTCAACTCTATGGCCTTTATATCTAAATCCCCTTATCTTTTAGCAAACCCAGCATAAAAACCAATAACTCACTTTCTGTATAATCACTTTGTTCATATTTATTCTCCCATAACTTCATTATTTGTACTCTTTCTGCTTTCAAGCATTTACATTCAATCAACAGATGCCTAATATTTTCTATACCTTCCTTACCCAATTTGCACACTAAATCACCCATAGTTTCCATTTACATGTATATTAGTTTTTGCACCAAGATTGGTGGCTCCACATAGTATGTAAAAACAGAAACTGAGCACATATTATATTGGTACCACGATTTTTTTTACATCATAGTCCTACAAGCAGAAGACACATCCATGGTTATCTTTTTCTTTTAACCATTACTTTTAACTTGATCGCTAGGATATGAATTTCCTCAGTTTTTCATTTTTGATTTCCATTATACTACATTTATTTCATTTTCTACACTTTTCCCATTAGACATTTAAATGAGTTTGGTACATAATTTTCCGAAATATTTCTCAGATACATTTGCCTTTGCTGTTACATGTTAAGAAATTATATTTCGTCAAAATTTTTTTGTTTTTTTCTAAGTAAAAATTTTTTTCTTCTGATTTATCAATAAGCTCTTTTACATTTTGCAAATATCAATATTGTTTGACTCTATGTTCCTTTGTTTTTAAAATTTCTGCTTTTAGCTGTTATCTTCTTACGTGATCTCACTCTCTCCATTAATCTCTTCAATTAAGGCCCTTAAAAATTTTAAAAACTAAAAGCATTACTTATTTTAGTGTTATTATTCAATACTGGTTTATAACGAATCGTGAATGCTTGTTAAAAAATTGTTAGAAATAGAAAACAAAGCAAGTTAACAATCTACCACCCACTGAGAATAATTAATTGTTTACATAACCGGAGTTCCAGATTTTAAAAGTAACGATAATGCTTCCCAGGAAAAAAAAGGCATTTTACCTATGTGTGTGCGCTTACGTGGTTATTATATAAAACGAAAATCTTAAAAACACACAAACATATATTGCGTATTATCTTTAAATAACTGAAATTCATTTTTCGCTTTAAAAAAAAAAATACGAAAAAATAATTTAAATAAATTATCTATTTACTTTATAGAGCTATCAATTTTGATTTGGTAATAAAAAACAGTGAAAGTGAAACTCTGTGACTTAATTATGTTTAAACTAATATGTTTTTGTCTATACAGAAGACATGATTATTTTTAACACTAAACAAACATTTCTTGCTAACTTCATTTGCAAACAAAATTTCCCACATTAAACAACTTTAGAATATAGAGAATGTTTCTTGTACAGATTATCATAAAAACATAAGTAAAAGTATTTCTAATCATAGTTACAAATTTTGCTTATAAAATCAGATAAGTGTATATGTGTGTGTGCATACAATATATCTAACACTACAGATATTATAGTTCAATATATTCTGAAAACAATTTTATCCGCAATTTATTATGCTTTAGAGTAAAATGACTTGAAAAATATTTACAAGAAATATAAAGATATTGCATGTTGAACAAAATTTCTCAAAAATATAATGGAACTTTGATAAAAATGTGAATACAGTATACATCTCTAGATAAAACCAAAGCTTTAAAAGAACCATTGAATATTGCATGGTTATATTTTTTGACTGGTTATTAGATGCAATATATATTGCACCATAATATTACTATTATACAATGATAAATTAAATCACATTTTTCTTTTAAAATATATATGGTCTCGAACATTATACATAAATGCATATTTCTTTCCAAAAACTTTATTTCCAGATATTAACTAATGAACATATATATAATTTCACATATACACTTTCCAACTTTTCAACTGTTTTTTTCCATCATTACAGTCATTTTCAAGGATCTACAACAAAAAATACATATCTTTACATAATACTCTAAATACAAAATCTCCTATATTAACATTAACATACCAAATCCATTATAATGACATATTAATTATACAGTACATAATTATATTTTTACTTACATCTTCCTCCCTCTACTTCTTTTATTATAAAACTTCCTTTTTTACATATTAAGTATTAATTTTCAAAAATATTAGAAAGTTAAAGGAAGAAATAAATCTCCAGTTTTCTCTGTTGCTGGCTCCCATTTTAGTTACCTAAATTATATTTTAGAGAATTTTTTTTTTCTAAAAACTTTCCAATTGACCAGAGTAACCTTTTAGGTTCCTTTGTATACAAGAATTATGGCACCAATAGACAACAAGTAAGAGTGATTAAAACTTTTTTTTGCAGGACTGTTAAAAGTAACTGACAGCCATGTAAATTTCTAGAGATTTCTATTGAAAAACTTTCATTGAAGATTTTGATTCAGGTTGGCTTTGCTGACTGAGTGAGTGTCTGATTGTTGGGAGGATCCCTGGGGGACCTGAATCCTAGTTTTTATATGGGTTGGAGCCGGGAAGAAGGTGCTCTGGGGATCGTTAGCAGAATTGGATAGCTCATTTATTTGTTAGCAATAGTAGGGTTATTTATTTAGACTTTAATGCTTGGTTTTTAAGAATTTTTCCACAATAGTAAATTGTTTTTTACTGCATCTGATCATTTGTTTCAAGTGTTGCTTTATCTTTTATCCACATATTTGACATTGGATCACTGACTATGTCTCTTAAAATGTCTTTACCAGATTTGAATGGCTCATTCATTTGTTAAAAATGATAACGTTATTCATTGTGGTTTTGTGCTTGCATTTTAGACCTGAAATTTGACTTGTGAAAAAGAATTTTTTCTACTATAGTGAATTGTTTTAGATTGTATCTGAACATTTGATTTCAAGTGTTGCTTGATTATTTAACCATACATTCTATATTAAACGTTTTTTTCTATTTTGAATGCGAACTGTACAAATCATCGATAATTTTACCATTTGATTTTATGAATTGGTGCTTCTGGTTTCATAGGTTACCAGGGTGCTGTAACATGATGGATACTATTTAATATGCGATTTTAATGGATACATTACTCTATGTACATCTTTGATTGCTCTATAGATCTAGAATTAGATTGTGGTATAACACATGATGCAAGCATCTGGTTACTACATATATATTAAAGTTCTTGATTTTGGAAAGTAATGAAAAAATTTTTATGCAAGGCATTGGAAATCCTGGATATTTGCGCTGTGATTTTGAATTTAGCAATTATTATGACATTGGATTGTTAACAGTTGCACCTCATCATATGGATTGTGCTTCTAGTTTTATACATTTGATTTCTACCAATAGTTAAGGACCTCATAGATTGAGGCTTCCAGTTTTTTATAAGTTATCTGAAAGCTGAAACATGATGGACAAAATTCAAGTTCCCAAAGAGTTCAACTGTGATTTGAACATTGGATTGGGGCTACCGTGTCACTCATCTTTGCGGTCTTCAGGACTGAGTCTGTTGCTTGGAAAGCTCCCAGGGCTTGCTTCCTGGTCTTGGAGGGGGCTGGGATGTGGGTGTATTGGGTTCTAGTATGGGCTTTTGATGAGAGAGTCTGAAACTTGGGAAGGTTCCTTGGGCCTGGATTCTGATTCTTATGGGGGGGTTTGGGATGTCGGTGCTATGGGGATTAGTATGGGTTTTTGTCTTTCTCATTTTCGGAGCAGTGGAGATGATGTGATGCATTGTGGTTTTGATCTCTTTGTTCTCTGTGATTCAAGGGTTGCTTATTAGACTATATGAGAATCTGTAGATGGCATATGATGTAAGCATGTGTGATTTAAATTTTTGACTAGTGCTGCAGCATTGCTTGTCTTGGCTGTGAAGATGAGAGTCTCATGCTTGGGTGACTCAGGCCAGAGAGTTCTACTATGGATTAAACTTCAAACCGGGGATGCTATGTCACTCACCTTTGCCATCTGGATGGCAGGGTCTGGTGGTTGGAAGGTCTCACAGGCCTGGGTTTTGGCGGGGATCTGGATGCTGTGGGGATTAGTAAGGGCATTGGATGAGTCTGAGTTTTGGAAGTACCCTGAGGCCTGGTTCCTAGTCCTTAACAGGGGGCTGGGTCATGGGTGCTGTGGGGATTAGTACAGGTTTTCATTTTCACGTCTTCTGGATGGTGGAGATGGTGTGATTCTTAGTAGGTGTGATCTATCTAGTTGCCATTAAGGTCAAGAGTTACCTAGTAAACTATGAGAGAAGCTAGGAATGGCAAGATGTATGCATGTAGAATTTAAGGTATTTCTGTTCACTTAGTAAATCAAGCTCTGCATTGTAAATCCTAGTTTGAATATTGTATATCACATATAACATGTAAATTCAAAGATTAATATTATGTTAATAAATCTTATTTTGGAAAAAAAATTGTAATTAGGGGTGGGTTAAATGGACATTTTTTTGTTTATTGGTGTTTTAGATGGTTTCTAATATTTTTGAAAATTTATACTTATTGTGTAAAAAAGGAAGTTTTATAATAAAAGATGTAGAGGGAGGGAGAAGTAAGTAAAAATATTATTATGTATAATTAACATGTTTTATTATAATGGATTTGATATGTTAATGTTAATATAAAAAAAGATTTCATATTTAGGGTATTATGTAAAGATATGTATTTTTTGGTATAGATCATTGGAAATGACTGTAACGATGGAAAAAAACAATTGAAACGAAATGTTGGGAAAGTGTATAATTTGTGAATTTATATATAATGTTTTTGGAAAGAAATAAGTTTATGCATTTATTTATAAGGTTATTAGATAATGAGCACTTGATTAATGCTTCAGCCCACTGGCATGAGATTTTTTAGCATTAATAAACATGAATGAAGGCCACCTCATCGACATACACATATTAAACTGAAAATATTAAACTTCTAGCTAATAATGACCCATTTATTAAGTATTGTTAGACGAGCTGCTAAATTGACTGAAAGAAAAAATTGGTACTTACGTATTACCCCAACTGCCTGGGTTTGCGATGACAATGTCATACCTTTCTCCAATGGGTGTGTGTGTGGGGGGGGGCGTTTTCTACCACAGAATGCCATATTACAAAGTCACAATTATGGCATTCCACCGCAAACACCCCCCCACTGGAGAAAAGTACTGCATTCAGCTACTAAAGCAGGTCTGATAGATAAGTACCAAAAACATCCTAAAGCTTATTTATTTCTAATTTCAAACTCTAAATTATATCAGTCTACCATAGCATGAGATTCTTAAAATTATGCGACCTAGTACCCATTAAGTAATTAGCTCTTTCATTATTGTGCTAAGGATAGATTCATGTCTATGTAATGCAAAATGGATATTGATGTGCAAATTTGTGAATATCTTAAAAAAGCAAATATTTTCTAATTATCTGCCCGCAATGTTTTTAATTTAAACCTTTGGTTTGTACTAAAAACCTGTGATTTGGTTAATAATGTTCAATTCTCCTGAACTATTTTTCTTTATATTGAAATGAGAGAGTGTTAATTATAAATGATATAATTAGTAGTAATGTAATTTTGGATATACTTGAAAATTTCCATTTAAATATACACAAAAAGATACCAGATAAGGACTATTGACTCTCAAGATATATTTCTAACTGAACCAGTATTTTCGACTTGGCTCAGGTCTTAAGTTCTCACAATTTTCAGTTATCCTTGTTCAATATTTAATACCAGTTTAAAATGTGCTGTCTGCCATTTTGGTTTGTAAGGGGAACCTCAAAACCACCGTGGACACAACCAACTGATAAAACATAGTAGATAATACCCTATGATACCAAGTGTTTTTGTGGACAACACAGTTTATCCATCAATAAGTTCTCACAATTTTCAGTTATCCTTGTTCAATATTTAATACCAGTTTAAAAGGTGCTGTCTGCCATTTTGGTTTGTAAGGGGAGCCTCAAAACCACTGTGGACACAACCAACTGATAAAAGATAGTAGATAATACCCTATGATACCAAGTGTTTTTGTGGACAACACAGTTTATCCATCAATAATAATAATTATAAAAAAGGTAAATACACAATCAAAAAAACTGCATTGGTCAAAATAACTGGAATATTTAGGGCTATAGGCTATTATTATATATCATCTTCTATCATTTAGTTATGTCAGCAATGGTTTTGGGTCTTCCCTTAGAAATTAAAATGGTGGAGAGCACATTTTAAATCAGTACCCAGTATTTACCCACAGTCAGTTATTACAACTTAATGTACAAATACCAAATTTCAGGCACACACATATTTGATAATATTTTTTTTAAATAAATACAAAAAATTGCAAAAGATATCAGATGTATGAATGCAAAAAAAAAAGATATTTATACAAAAAATTGTGTTATTGTGATTTTATAATGATAAAAAGAATGGAAAGAATAAAATTTATATATAGGATATATGAGCACAGACTTTCACATGACCCACCACTCACCACTCTAGCTCAAATCATTGATACACTTGAACACATATGTTGAAAAGATAAATAATCACCAATAGATGTATTTCATGCTAAACCAGCAATCATCAGTTGGTTCAGGATATCATCTCCACACATATATGCTATAAGTGCTCAGATATAAATTAAGATAGCCAATCTTCATACTTTAAAGGGCAGGCATCAATCCACTCCACACCAATTCTTTAACCATTCATCCCATTGAAAATCTGATGATGTAATGCTCAAGGGCCACCCTGAGGCCAAGATTCTTGTCACATCCGTGTTGACCTAAAGCCAGTCTAACCCCTCATGTACAGGTCATATTTATTATTTAAAGTATTTATTTAAAATCTAATGGCAATTTTACTATATCTCTGTTAGTAGGTGTAAAAAAAATGGTAGCATTTTTCTTTGCTTAATCTTATTCTTTTTAAAAAAATAATTTCCAGATGGTTTAAATTGTGTCATAAATGCTACTTTATTGCTAAAATAAAATTGAAATCTTGACTTAGGCTTGGAAGAAATCTATTCCGCTATTAAATTTTTTTTGATGCTGATAATGTGAGTTGGTGATAAGATATTGACAAAAGAAAGATTTATAATACCATTTACACCTTTGTTGATGATGTTTTACAATGCTTTCAGATAAAGTTTATTCCTTTACATTGCAATTTCAACCAACCAGCAGTCTTCATCAGAGCTACAATTTCAAATATATGACAATATAATTAAACCACTAAACATCACATGATCACCATTCTTTATGCTTACAGAAGCTGCTTACACAGAGGCAAAACCCTCCATACAGTAGCACCACTCAGTGCAAGTCAGAGTAATCAATGGATGCAGGAAGGTTTGTGGATAAAATCTCTATCTAGTGCTTACTCATCCAATATCCCCAAACTAATTTCTGGGCTTGTGACTTTCATCAGTATGCAGCCTTGGATCTGAGAGCATTTCACATTACTATGCAGAGTTTTGCCTCTGTGTGAACAGTATGTAAGCATAAAGAATGGTGATTATGTAATGTTTAGTGGTTTAAAATACCATTCCTGCCCAATAGGATTATGGTGTCTGTGATTATTAAAGAACCAAAGACACCAAAAAGTATGGATGCTGAACTAAGTTCAGATTTATATGCCTATACAAGCTAATGAACTTGAATTGAAAAGATTAGTGTGTTTTCATTTTGGACTCAAAGCTTTATAGTTAGCTAATAATGTAAAAGATGGCTTCTGGAGGGTTGCATTAGATCCTAAAGATCTACATGCGATGCTCTCAGATCCAAGACTCCTCACTGATGAAAGCCACAAGCTAGAAATTAGTCTGGGGATATCGGATTAGTAAGCACTAGATAGGGATTTTATGCACAAATCTTCCCGCATCAATTGATTACTCTGGCTTGGATTGAGTTGCCTCTGTTACAATATAATTAGTACATATGTATACATTAAAAGCCTAAAACTATATTAGTCAATAAAATAATAAAAAATTACCCCAAATTTACAACTAAACTAGGCTAGCAAAAGAAATAAATTAAAACACAACCAATGGTTTCACTGCTATAAGCAAACTTCTCACGTGTAAAGGACTAAGACATAAATTTATTTTACAAATTATCTACTATGCCCACTTACATCCCACATGGTCTTAATATTAAAATAACTTTTAAACAAATTAATTGCTTCAAAATCATAAATTTTTAATAATGAAGATTCTTTGATTCTTTTAATTTCGTTTCTTTCAAAGAAGACAACCTTAGCTTCATCAAAACTAATAATATGGCCTGTAACTCTTTCATGGATATATAAAGCAGAACTGAGATATTTATTTTTAACTCTCCTTTTATGTACTTTTATTCTTTCATTTAAATTTGAACTACTCTGACCTGTAAATGCTTTTTTACAAAAACAAGGAATAATATACATTACTCCAGGAAGTCTTTCTATCCTTTTTTTCTGGTACTGAATTAGAGTGTGCTTTCCATTTTGGGTACTAAGGGAAGGCGTAAATCCACTGCTGACACAACCAAGTGCTAAATTAGTTAGATAATACTTGCAAGCATTATTAATATTCATGTTATTTTGACCATTAGATAAATAATCACAATTTATGTCAAAAATTAAAAAATAAATATGCAAATTTTTAGAAAATGATAGGGGGGGGGAGCAAAAATCATTTCGTGAAAATATTAATGATTTACGTGGCCAAATAAAAAAGAATATTTAGCAAACAATCAAAAAAATTGGCATTAAAAAATACTAGCACAATCAACAAAACAGAAATTAGAAAATAATATTTGACAAAATAACTCTTTACATGGAAAAACATAGTAAACATAGTTTAAACATTTCTAAACTAATATACAAAAGAATAAAATTATAGTTATAGTGGTAAAGTAAAATTAGGTATTTCATTAAAACTATTTTGTTAATGGTATGTAAATATTTATGTTTCTTGTAATTATTAAATATTAAAATATGAATATTTTCCGAAGTGCAAATGAAATGCAAATTAAGCCACTAAACACCACATGATCACCATTTCTTACGATTGCTCAGTAACTTAAACTTTGAATAAATATTATTGGACATCGAACCATTACATCATAGCAGGACAAATATCAAAGTACCAAAAAATTTTTTTATATAATTTATAATATTCTAAAGATTAACTTCATTTTTTATATGTGTTTCAGTTAATTAGAGAATCAATTAGATTAATGGAAGAGTATATAGTTGCAATTAATTCATCCCATTTTTTTTTTATATATATTTCTAAGGATAACATGAAGTATATTATATTGTTTTCAGTATTACATTCTTTAATTTTCATTTCGCTGTCTTCAAATTTATTAAAATTCTTTACATAATTATCTTTAATGTCTTGCAATATTACATTCTTCTCCATTTTGCATTAGAATATATTTAAAATAGAACTCATAAAATATTAATAATTATTTTTATTATTTATATGTATTTTTTTCATCCTATCATTTTTGTTGTATAAAATTTATCCATTTGCAATCTCTATATATAAGATTTGAAATTCCAGGCACTCTTATACCTGGAGCCTAATTGTAAATATAGGGGATTTGAACTCAGACTATCAAGCCCCTTCACTATCCACACTCTCATACTACTGATACACATGACCACATACATGCAAAAAAGATAATCACCAATACACATATTTTGTGCTAAACCAGCACTTATCAGTTGGTCCAGACTATCATCTCCCATACATATATATAATCAGTGTTCAGTTTATATTAAGATAGCAAATCCTTACACTTTAATGGACAGGCTTCAACCCACTCCAACTCTTCAGCCATCTATACCAGTGAAAGTCTGATGCTGGAATTCCCAAATTCCATGCTGATGCCAATATTGTTGTCATGCCCATGTTGATCTCATGTCATGCTGACCCCTCATGCATAAAATAATATCCATTTAAATACATAGAAGAGGGATGGGCAGAATGCAGACTCAATATGTAAGATTTGAAATACCAGGCACTCTTATACCTGGAGCCTAATTGTAAATATAGGGGATTTGAACTCAGACTTTCAAGCCCAATTGATGAGTTCTGGTTTAGCACAAAATACACATATTGGTGATTAATCTTTTCTGCATGTGTGTGATCATGTGTATCAGTAGTATGAGATAGTGTGGATAGTGAAGGGGCTTGAAGCTCTGAATTCAAATCCTCTATAATCTCTATATACAAACAATTTTTTTTTTGTTGTATTTTTAGTGTTCCTCAAGAATTTTTTTATTTCTTTTTGTTAAAGTTTCTGATAATATTCTTTTATCTCCTTTATCTTTTTTAAAATAATCTTATTTTTTATTTAATCATTTTTTAACATATTTAATACATTTCAATTCAATTTTAAAGATAGGATCTTCTCTTTCAGCAAATGTATTTTTTATTCTGTATATGTTAAAATATCCTTTATCAAAATTCTTCATGTCCAATTTATTCTTTTTTAATTTCTGTATTTTCTTTTTTATGAATTAAAGTTTTTTGAGTAATTCATCATATTTATATTATAGCAGACAAAAATTCCAAGGATTTTTGAGTTGGTCAAAATGACTTTTTAAATAATTATATTAACTTTTATTTCCATTATTATTATTTTAATTTCAGCTATTTATTCTCCAAGGCATTATCGGTCTAATTTTCATTTTTGTAGTCTCTGTTTTTTGCATTCTTGACATTTCTAAAATGTTTTTATTAGTCTTGCTCATATTTATATAAGTAGATCATTCCAACCCTGGATAATGGAAATGATAAGAACCTTCACAAAATCAAAATCCTTGTCTTCTCAAAGCGATAAATGACATGTCTTTCAATTAGCCATAATATAAAAGAAAATTCAATGTATTTTTTTAATACCAATATTAAATAAATATATCGAAATCAACGGCATAAACTAATAATCACAATTGTAGAGATTTCTATCAAATACTACTAAAAATATATTTCTTTTAAATATTGATATATAGCCAAAACTGTCTCATTTATTTAGAAATAGATTCAAAATCCTTATATTAGTCATCATCATCATCAACCATTATCAATATACCCCAGGATGAAGATCTCTCAAGTTTAAACCATCTCCGATCTTTAGCTTCTCTTCTTCACATCACCCCTGCACACTTTCTTATTTCATTCATCCATCTCACATGTGGTCTCTTTCTGGGTCTTTTACAATCTCTTGAAATCCAGTTTAAAATTTCAATTGTCCATCTATTATCATCTCTTCTAGCAATATGTTCCAGCCCAACTCCACTTCAGTCTTTTAGTTTTTTCAATGAGGTCATTAACACCTGTATATTCTTTTACCCATATATTGCATTTTCGATCTCTTCTTGTTATTCCTAACATGCATCATCTCTCCATACTTCTTTGAGTGATCTGAAGTCTCTGTATTGCTTTTCTATTAAGTGTCCAAGTCTCAGATCCGAAGTAAGAACTGTTAAAACACATTTATTAAAAACCGTTCTTTTCAAACACATAGGCATATTTCCTTTTAGTATCAAGTTATTTCTACCAAAAGCACTCCAACCAAGTTTAATTCTATGATTAATTTCATTCATTATGTTTCCATCTATATTAATAATCTGACCAAGATATTTGTAGCTGTTAACTTATTGTAACTCATCATAATCGATCTTTATTTTCATATTTTGAGAAATATATATTAAGAAACAAAAAATCATTATTATTCTAAAAACATTATTAAAGGTAAAATAATCTTATGAAGTAAAAAAAATCATACCTTCATTCGTATATTAATTATAAAACTAACTGTATTATTATCATTTCCTTAAAAAAAAATTAAATATTTAAAATTATCTTACAGCCACATATATACACATTATTTATTTATTTATATTAATTAGAAGGGATTTGAACCCAGACTTTCAAGCTACCTTTAGTCATTCATTCCATCTTATACAACTGACACCCACGACCACATACATGCAAAAAAATATGATATCCAATATATGTATTTCGTGTTGAACCAGCACTCATCATTTGCTCCCGATCATTATCTCCTACACACATATATAATCAGTGCTCGGTTTATATTAAGATAGCAAATCTACAAACTTTGATGGACAGGTTTCAATCTTTTCCACCCTTTAACTCTTCAGCCATCCATATCATTGAAAATCTGATGATCGCATGTTCAGAGCCATTGTTTACTAATTTTGTTGCCATACCCATGTTGTCTGTAAGTCATCATCAGATTTTCAGTGATATGGATGGTTGAAGAGTTTGAAGAGTGGAGAAGATTGAAACCTGTCCATTAAAGTTTGAAGTTTTACTATCATAATATAAACTGAGCACTGATTATATGTGTGGGTGGAAGATGATGATCTGAACCAACCTATGAATGCTGGTTCAGCATGAAGTACAAATTATTGGAGATCATTTATCTTTTTTGCATGTGTGGTTGTATGTTCCAGTTGTATAAGATGGAATGTATGACTAAAGGGATGTTGAAAGTCTGGGTTCAAGCCCTCTAATTACATCTAACTTAAAAGTATATAAATATACTTGTATTTAAGCATTACATATTCTGTCTG
Source organism: Epiperipatus broadwayi (assembly GCA_028023455.1). NCBI lineage: Eukaryota > Metazoa > Onychophora > Udeonychophora > Euonychophora > Peripatidae > Epiperipatus > Epiperipatus broadwayi. Next base: position 234,285 of record JAQFVV010000172.1, read on the forward strand.
TACTCTACCCATTCCTCTTCTGTGTATTTTTTAAATGGGCTTAAGGTCCTGCATATGAAGGATCAGAGTGATTTATGGTCAACGTGAGTATGACAACAGTTGGCAAACAAGGATTTTGAATATGCCATAATCAGATTTTCAAAGGAAGAGTGGAGGATTGAAGCCTGTCTATTAAAGTTTGAAGATTTGTTATCTTAATATAAACCAAGTACTGATTGTATATATATATGTGGAGAGATGATGATCTGGACCAACTGATGAGTGTTGGTTCAGCATAAAATATGTATATAGGGATCATTTATCTTTTTCACATTATGTGGTCATATGTGTTGATTATATAAAATGGAGTGGATAACTAAAGGGAATTTGAAAGTCTGGGTTCAAATCCTCTCTAATTACATCTAGCTTAAAAGTATATACAATATACTTGTATTTAAATATTATTTATTTATATCATCATTTTTAACCATTATCAATCCATTGCAGGGTAAAGATTTCTTCAAATTCAATCCATCTCCCATCTTTAGCCTCTCTTCTCATACCCCAGCACACTTCCTTATTTCATCCATCCATCTCATATTTGGTCTTTTTCTAAATCTTTTACAATCTCTTGGAATCCACTACCCATCTCTTGTAGCAGTATGTCCAACCTAATTCCAGTTAAGCTAATTCCAGTCTCTTAATTCTTTCAATGATGTCAGTAATACCTGTTTGTTATATCACCCATATATTTCATTTTTGATCTCTTCTTGTTATTCCTAACAGGCTTCTCACCATATATATTTGAGTGATCTGAAGTTTCTGTATTGCTTTTTTGTTAGAATACTATAAAAGCTGAAGAAAATTTTTTTTTCCTTTTAAGTGCATGTTTGTGAATAAAACATTTTTTTAAAATATTCTTTTTTAATATTTTTATTTACATAAATTTTAAATAAACAAAAATGAAATTTGCAAGTCTCAGATCCATAAGTAATAACTGAAAATTATTAAAAACCTTTTTTTTCAAATACCCAGGGATGAAGCATGCATGTATTGAATGGAATGAGTGCTTCTGTAGAAAAATTCACTAAAACTTGTAAAAGCTATAATTAAAATTTCAATTTAAAAAAAAATTCACTTTCACTTTTTTTTTTTTACCAACAGTTGAATTGTTTTTATATCTGACAAAGAATGAGTTTGATCAATGCATTATTGGTTGATTATAAGAAGTTCAAACAATGCTAAAATCTAATTTACAATTAAAACTTAAAAATGTTAAAAGCATTTGGAAGATAAAAATATATTGATAATATATTATCTATATTTAAACTAATCACGGTCTTACTAACATAAAAAAAAAGAAGAATGAGCAATTCAAGCTCATTATTTTTTATATGGAATTTCTGTCAATTTTCAATTTTTTTACCAACAGTTGAATTGTTTTTATATACGACAAAGAATGAGTTTGACCAATGCATTATTGGTTGATTATAACAAGTTCAAACAATGCTAAAATCTAATTTACAGTTAAAACTTAAGATTGTTAAAAGGATTTGGAAGATAAAAATATTTTGATAATTTATTCTCTGAATTACAGATAAGGGAGTTTCAGATTTTGCTAGATGTGTGTAATATGTATTTATTAGGTGCTATTACATAAAAATTGTTATAGCAAGTGAAATAAAAACATTATATAAAAATTATATAGTGTGCTTCCAGTCCTAAAAAAGTCATGCTTCATCACTGATAAGCATATTTTCTTTTAATATTAAATTATTTCTACTAACAGCACTCCGACCAAGTTCAATTCTATGCTTAATTTAATCCATTATGTTTTCATCTGTAATAATAATATGACAAAGCTATTTGTAGTTGTTAGCTTCTTCTAACTCATCATTATCTATCTTTATTTTCTTCTTTTGACAAAATCCATTGAACATTATTTTGGACTAAAATGTTATATCTATTGCCATTTAAACCTATGGAAAACTTTATCATTGCAGTAAATTAATTTCTGTGTTTTTATTGGGTGGGTGGGGGGATAATAATTATTATAATATATATATCATAATAGGTTGATTTGAATTAAATAATTATAGGGATTTTTTTTTTAAAGGTATTTAAAAAACGAATGTAATGAAAAGTTAAGATTGTTTTGTTGGAAGAGGTTTAAGGTAAAAGGTATTTGTATTTTGTTCTACTTATCATGGGATATTTGTATTTATTATTTTTTTAATGTATTTTTTACTTGTTTCTTGATAAAGGCTATAAAATAATTACAGTCGAAATGTGTTTCTTGATAAAGGCTATAAAATAATTACAGTCGAAATGTTGGAGTATATTATTTTCCACGATAAAAATTATGGACTACATTATTTTACATTATAATCATCATCATCATCAAACATTATCAATCTACTGCAGGATGAAGGTCTCTCCAAGTTCAATCCATCTTTTCCTATCTTTAGCTTCTCTTCTCCACATCACCCCCACACCCTTTCTTATTTCATCCATCCATCTCACATGTGGTCTCTTTCTGGGTCTTTTACAATCTCTTGGAATCCAGTTCAAAATTTCATTTCAACTGTCCATTTATTATCATCTCTTCTAGCAATATGTCCAGCCCAACTCCACTTGAGTCTTTTAATTTTTTCAAGAGGTCAGTAACACCTGTTTGTTCTCTTACCCATACATTGCGTTTTCGATCTCTTCTTGTTACTCCCAACATGCATCTCTCCATACTTCTTTGAGTGGTCTGAAGTCTCTGTATTGCTCTTCTATTAAGTGTCCAAGTCTCAGATCCATAAGTAAGAACTGGCAAAACACATTTATTAAAAACCTTCCTTTTCAAACACATAGGCATATTTCCTTTTAGTATCAAGTTATTTCTACCAAAAGCACTCCAACCAAGTTTAATTCTATAATTAATAATAATAGTATATATTATAAAAAATCAAAATTTATAAAGAATTTTGTGCGTGGATTGTGTATATTTGGAAAATAATGGTCTATTTTTAAAATAGAAGACTGTCTTGTTATTTTTGAATTTATTTGGACAATGATATATATATATACCGATAAATAATTTCTGTTATTTTCATTTTACACAATTGCTAAATTTCTTTGAATTACTCTAAAAAAAATGTTTTAAAGAATAAAATGATTATTCAGTATGAATTTATTGCGGTTTGATCTGCATCGTTTATTATTCATTTTACTAGTCTGATTTTATTACATTTTATTATTTGATGACCTGTTGAATTTTTACGATTACGAAATCGATTTATCCATTTCACCACGTGATTCTAATTTCACGTTTAAAAGTTTATTTCAAAGAAAATCATCCGTTGCTGAACCAGCTATTTGATATGTCTTAGCGTAGAAACGCCAACAATGGATTTATATCCGGTTTAAAACATTATCTTCGATGTCACATTTTTTTGCTAAAAAATAAATTTTAATTCTTCTTCTTCATGTTATTAAATCCAATATTACTATTTGAAAATCTTGAATGCAAATCATTTATATTCATGGTATATGTGTGCAAATTAAGAAAAGTATGCCTGCTTAATTTTATATTTCATCATTTTCAAACATTATCGATCCATGGCAAGATGAAAGTCTCTTCACAGTTTCTCCGATCTCTAATCTATATTCTTCACATAACATCAGCAACGTTTTTATTCCATTCATCCATCTCACCTGAGGTCTCTCTAAACATCACACGATCACCATTTCTTGTGCTTGCTCATAACTTATTAAACAGGCAAAACTCTCCATACAGTAGTGCCTCTCGGTGCAAGCCAGAGTAATCAATGGATGCCAGAGGGCTTGTGCATAAAAACCCTATCTAGTATCTGTTTTAATAACAGTTATGAGCAAGCATAAGAAATGGTGATCATATGATGTTTAGTGGTTTAATACCAATCCTGCTTAAGAGGATAGTAGTGGCTATGGTTGTTAAAAGACTTGTGCATAAAATCCCTATCTAGTACCTGCTTTAATAACAGTTATGAGCAAGCATAAGAAATGATGTTCATGTGATGTTTAGTGGTTTAATACCAATCCTGCTTAAGAGGATAGTAGTGGCTATGGTTATTAAAAAACCAAGGACACCAAAATGTGTGTGTACTGAACTGAGTTCAGACCTTTACGACTATATAAGCTAATGTGCTCAGATTGAAAATATTGTGTTTTCAATTTTATTCTCATAGTTTTGTAGTTAGTACAGATAAAAGGTGGCTGCTGGAGGGTTGCATTAGATCCTAAGATCTAGGTGCAATGCTCTCAGATCCAAGGCTCCTCACTGATGAAGGCCACAAGGCAGAAACTAGTTTGGGTATATTAGATGAGTAGGCACTAAATAGGGATTTTATGCACAAGCCTTCTGGCATCCATTGATTACTCTAGGTTTTTTACAATCAATCTCTTGGGATTTAGTTTAAGATTTTAACTGTCCCTCTATTATTTCTTTTAGCAATATGTCCAGCCTAGCTTCACTTCAGTTTCTTAATTCTTTCAATAATGTCAGTAATATCTGTTTATTATCTTAATCATGTGTTTAATTTTCGATTCCTTATTATTACTCCTAATGTTATCTCTCAATGCTTCATTAATTTGGCCTTTGGCTATGTACTGAAGTCTTGTATTCATAAGTAGGAAGTGGTAAATATAATGTAGTATAATGAATGAAATGTATATATAAACTTGAATTTTATATACATTGCTTTTACCATTACATCCCTCATCTCATTTACACCATATTTCTATCAACTAGATAGAATCTCAAACCACCCTCTCCTACTATCTTGTATTTCATGAATAGCCTTTATTCTTCATCATAAGCTAAAGATATCAAATGGTTGAATCTCTGCACCTGTGCTGGCAGCTCGATATTTTTTCCAGTACACCTCCCTCATATATTACATTCATCCAATAACATAAAAAGTATAGACTACCTCTTCCATAATGTATGTGTTTTCATACAATATTTACACTTTCACTGAATCTTATAGCTGGTCGTTCAAAAGATTCAGTCTATGTACATTTTAAATATCAAGGGCTGACATTAATAATCAAGGTTTTTAAAAGATTCAAGCACCAGAAGTGATAGAGATGAAACAGTGATTTATGGACTTTGATCTCCAGGATCTGCCACTCTATCACTGTACTGAACTATATGGTGCTAATGTAATAGGCTAATCCCATCTCCTAAAATGAATCTTTTAAACTACCCATGAACGATTTGTTGAAACATTTCTGAACAATTTGAGTGATAGCCATGTTTTTGGCTTATTCAAAAGATACGTAGGATATTTTTTTATGGACTATGATAAAGTAGGACTATCTAATGTATCAGGATCCCTAGATTGCCATCTATGATTATTGATAGAAATGCTCCTGAGTGATAATGAATTTTGACAATTTCATCAAAATAGTGCTTCATGTCGATGAATAATTGTGCTCGGGTGTTCTCTATAATTATTTTCTAAGACAAAAATCTCTGATCAAAGGTCTTTTTATATCCAGAACAAAGAATCAAATGGTTTTAAGGTTCTGAAATTGGAATGCTAAAAGTGCCAGAATACCTTACACTTTGGAATCTGATACTTTAGTACCACGCTACCCAGGAGAATCACGCTACCCAGGAGAATATATGTTAAGATACTTGAATTTTCATTGAAAATCCATTGACTTATGGATCTGAGACTTGGACACTTAATAGAATAGCAATACAGAGACTTGAGACCACTCAAAGAAGTAGAGAGAGATGCATGTTAGGAGTATCAAGAAGAGATCGTAAATGCAATATATGGGTAAGAGAACAAACAGGTGTTATAGACCTCATTGACCAAAGTGGTGTTGGGATGGACATATTGCTAGAAGAGATGCTAATAGATGGACAATTGAAATCTTAAACTGGATTCCACGAGATTGTAAAAGACTCAGAAAGAGACCACATGTGAGATGGATGGATGAAATAAGAAAGTGTGCAGGAGTGATGTGGAGAAGAAAAGCTAAAGATCGAAGATGGATTGAACTAGGGGAGACCTTCATCCTGCAGTGGATTGATAATGGTTAATGGTGATGATGACTTGAATTTTATATAGAATACATTCTAAAAGTTAAAAAAGGTTTGCAATACTATTATAACTCTTTATATGTTATGGAACATAAAATAAATACCATGTTGCACAATATAGGTACAATATTTTTGATTGTTCAGTCCCACTCTACTGATTTTTAATCCACGATGATTTGCAATCAATCAAAACTGTGTTTTTAAGGATAGTGTTTTCTTCGTTGTACCATCAAATGGAGTATGGACAATTATTTAATGATTTTCTGCACATGTTCTTTCAATTGTGGTACTGGATTTTGATTGTCACTATAAACAATTAACAATTACTGCTAGTATTCCCCCCCCACAATTGTTATCATAGCCAGTGAGTACCTCTGTTAACTGAATGATGTACGATATTAAAAATGCAGCATTCCAAAAAGCAAACTATTGACTAATAATGACATATGAACATAAACTCTTAACTATCTATCCATATGACCATTTTTCAGCTCTTCAGTGTATGAGGAAAATATTGCACTAGGATTGTGATTTGTCAGTGTTAGATGTGACATAATGTCAGTTCAAGAAATGATGTAGTCAGAGAGAGAGAGAGAGAGAGAGAGAGAGAGAGAGAGAGAGAGAGAGAGAGAGAGAGAGAGAGAGAGAGAGAGAGAGAGAGAGAGAGAGAGAGAGAGAGAGAGAGAGAGAGAGAGAGAGAGAGAGAGAGAGAGAGAGAGAGAGAGAGAGAGAGAGAGAGAGAGAGAGAGAGAGAGAGAGAGAGAGAGAGAGAGAGAGAGAGAGAGAGAGAGAGAGAGAGAGAGAGAGAGAGAGAGAGAGAGAGAGAGAGAGAGAGAGAGAGAGAGAGAGAGAGAGAGAGAGAGAGAGAGAGAGAGAGAGAGAGAGAGAGAGAGAGAGAGAGAGAGAGAGAGAGAGAGAGAGAGAGAGAGAGAGAGAGAGAGAGAGAGAGAGAGAGAGAGAGAGAGAGAGAGAGAGAGAGAGAGAGAGAGAGAGAGAGAGAGAGAGAGAGAGAGAGAGAGAGAGAGAGAGAGAGAGAGAGAGAGAGAGAGAGAGAGAGAGAGAGAGAGAGAGAGAGAGAGAGAGAGAGAGAGAGAGAGAGAGAGAGAGAGAGAGAGAGAGAGAGAGAGAGAGAGAGAGAGAGAGAGAGAGAGAGAGAGAGAGAGAGAGAGAGAGAGAGAGAGAGAGAGAGAGAGAGAGAGAGAGAGAGAGAGAGAGAGAGAGAGAGAGAGAGAGAGAGAGAGAGAGAGAGAGAGAGAGAGAGAGAGAGAGAGAGAGAGAGAGAGAGAGAGAGAGAGAGAGAGAGAGAGAGAGAGAGAGAGAGAGAGAGAGAGAGAGAGAGAGAGAGAGAGAGAGAGAGAGATTCTATGTCATTGGTTCCAGGCCTAAAAAAAAGGAAAAGAAAAATTGAGGGACGATGCTGTATGGTTACAATATGCATCCAAATTTCAGTCAGTCATACTGCCCTTTATAGTTTGGCGTTTGCTAAAAGAATAGCCTTGACAGTTGAAAGCTCAGTGTTGTACTTCCTGTATTTTAATGTCAATATCTCCTAAGTAACTTAGCATCCATTGTTTATTTAATATTGCAAATGTTTCCGCCCGTTAAAAACCTATTGTATGGTGTGTCTAATTTTATTATTAAGATGTTACATCAATTTGTACAACTATCTATTCAAGATGACAGAAATGGAACAATTCTCCGATTAATATATTGGAGAAATTTGTCAAAATATATCTAACCCTTCTGGAAATCAATCCTGAAAATCCAGAGGAGTTGAGAAATAAAAAGGGGAGAAGGGCAGGTATCATTAAAGTTTTGTGTATTTCAACTTTGTTATCAATAAAGTTTATACATATCTTTTGCTGTATTGTTTGTATATATTCTAATCTAATAAAATGATGTGGTGGACATTTTTAGGTAGTAAGGCAATTCTAAAAAGTAATATTTGATTATCCTCAGTGATAATTATATTGTCCTGCATAGTTCAGTGCAGTAAAGCTCAAGGTGGATGTATGCACTGGAATTTCTTCTCCAGTCCTGAGCAATAAATTATTCCTTTATTTTCATTACATAAATTTGAGATAATATGATATAATTTTATGAATTTGCAATGTTAGAAGATGAAGTGTGCAATACTAATCTATTTGTTTTTAAAGCCCCACCTTAGTTATTCTTAGAAGGATATTTTCCCAACTCTCTTACTTTAACAGAGAATCTGTAAAGTAAAATCTTAATAGTCTTAATTTCAATATAGGCTTTGAGGTGGGAGGGGAGTCAAAGGCATTTTTGCCTAGGGATCTACATATTCTATTTATATTTATTCAAATGTTGGTTATTTAATTTATCTATTTAATAATCGATAAATATAGTGATTTGAACTCAGACTTTCAAGTCATTTTGATTATCCATACTATCTCATACTACTGATACACATGACTACATGCAGAAAACATAAATAATCACCAATATAAGTATTTGTGGTAAACCAGCACTCATCCATTCATCCACATCTTCCGTCATGATTCAATGACGTCATATTTGAAGCGGAGCTCTTTTTTTTTTTTTTTTTTACGACTTTTCAAAATTTGTATTCTTGTTTTTTTTATTAATTGTCTTTACTTTTCACTTCACCTTTTTTTTTTAAAGAAAATAAAACCTAATCATATATTAAGTTAGTGTTAACATGATAACGTATAGTAATGGTAGCTAAATAATAGAGTTGGTGTATTAATAATCCGAAATAAAAAAGGAACTCATTTCAAACGAGTTTGCAAGTAACCTTCCCTTAGGCCTCGAAAGCGTTTAAAAAAATAATTTTTACTTTCTTCTTTTGAAATAAAAGGTCATTCATTGCCTTAAGGTTTCTAGTTTTCCTCGTTTCAAACGGAAAATTGTAAACCTAGAATAGCAAGTGCACTTTATCCTGTGATAAATATTTTGACCACTGATTCGATAATTGTAATAATACTCCTTTTTATCACCTCCCAAACTCTAATCAACTGAGCGTTGACCCAATCTTGTTGAAATTTAAACAAAAGCTAAAAAACAAAACCATTCTGCGCTTATTGTATATATTTCATATGAAAGCAGTCAATACAATTTATCGCTTGATTGATGATAGATGAAGAAAATGAAATACTTATTAAAGCTTGGATATGATTATTATCTTCCCCCAATCTAATGTCAGATTACTGATTAATCAGCAGAGAATGATTTAGTGCGGTGGTAGAATGGCCAAATTCGGAGTTCAAGGTCCATGGATCGCAGCCCAGCTCTGTCCTTCTAATGCTTAAATTTCATTCCCAGCATGCTTTGCTGCAGTGGTAGAGTGGCAGATTCTGGAGTTCAAGGTCCATGGATCGCAGCCCAGCTCTGCCACTTCTGATGCTTAAATTTCATTCCCAGCATGCTTTGCTGCAGTGGTAGAGTGGCAGATTCGGGAGTTCAAGGTCCATGGATCGCAGCCCAGCTCTGCCACTTCTGATGCTTAAATTTTATTCCCAGCATGCTTTGCTGCAGTGGTAGAGCAGCAGACTCAGGAGCTCAAGGTCCATGGATCGCAGCCCAGCTCTGCCACTTCTGATGCTTCATTCCCAGCATGCTTTGCTGCAGTGGTAGAGTGACAGATTCTGGAGTTCAAGGTCCATGGATTCCCAGCATGCTTTGCTGCAATGGTAGACCAGCAGACTCAGAAGCTCAAAGTCTATGGATTGCAGTCCAGCTCTATTACTTCTGGTGCTTGGACTTTTGATGAATTCTTGAAATAATAAACCATTCAATTACTACAGGCTTTCTGAGTTCCCAGCATGCTTTGCTGCAGTGGTAGAGTGGCAGATTCTGGAGTTCAAGGTCCATGGATTGCAGCCCAGCTCTGCCTTTTCTGAAGCTTAAATATTATTCCCAGCATGCTTTGCTGCAACAGTAGCATGGTCGACTTTGGACATCAGTTGAAAAATATAGTACTAAAGATGATTTGATTTGGAGAAGAATAAATATAAGAAAGAAAAAAGAATTTTAGGTGATATAAACTAGAATTCAACAATATTTATGAAGGCATCTTTCATTAAATATTGCTCTAAATTTATGAATAATTGATAAAAATTGATATGTAGACATTGGGAAAGAATATTATACTCTTAAAAATATAACTGAATGGTTTATTACCTGATATTTTATAAAAATTTTGAACTTTGGAGAAGATATAGATTGGGATGTGATCCATGGATTTTGAGTGCTAGAACTGTTTCTTTTAATGTGTGGTAAAACTGTCACACTTTATACACACTCTGCATTTTCTCTCATGTTTTGTCTTTTTTTTTGTCCTGAAAAACTAGCCCTGTCAAGTGTTGGTGGTCAAAAGCACAGCTGCCTTACAAGCAGTTGTCCTGGGTTAGCGGGTTCGCTTCCCGGCCGATGCTATGGGCCATGGAAAAAAAACTAGCTCTCTATAGCTATTTTCCCCTGCTTACTTTATCCCACCAGTCATTGATAAACCATGGTTGTGATGCATTTTGTTTTGCATGAATGTATATAAATAAAAATTGAAATGATGTACAGTACTCTTTGCTCCATTCTTGTCTTCAGACTAAGTGAAGATTTGGTTACCACCAAGAAAGAAATCCTTCATTAAGGATGATTTGTGTTTTAATTCATCATAAGCGCATATGCATCACTACAAAAGACATGATTTTAAAGGTGTACTAACTTTGCTGAGATTCAGTAAAAGATAATAACATCATGACATCTTGGTGGGCTTATCATAACACCACATGATGATAGTGATCATTGAGTATTCCTTGAAAAGATGACTGGCTTTCTCTCCATGTCACCTGCTCCACAATTTCTGTATCAATGCATGTGTTATGTGGCAATGTAGTTTAGTTTTTCACCACAACAATCTAAAAGTGCTAATATGTGTAGATCACAAGATATGATGACATGAATTGTGAGATTGCATTTCATACCATCATAGATTGTCTTCAATGATCTCCATGCCCTCACAAAATCTTGCCGACATGAAAGCATTCATGTGATAGATGGCTTTACTGCCATAAATATTTTGAATCATTTCAAATGTTTCAGTAGCAGTCATGTCCAATTTAAAACCAAATTTGATATTAGCATGTTATAATATAAGTTAACGTATGAAATACCCTTTCACATTGGAACTCATGATCCAGATATAGCTAAACTATGTTGCTACATAATACATGCATTGGTTCAGAGAGGGCACTGTAAGCAGCTTAGAGAGAGACTAGTTACCAGCCATTTTTTCACTTGGACACATTGTGTAAGCCTTGGAAGATTATTCTATACATCCATACTAACTGTATTCTTGATATTCTCATGTAGTGTCATCACTTTTTATGGATTCTAATAAATATTCTTCAGACTTTGATAATATTCTGGTTCTTTACCATAATGATCTAAAGTTTTAATCACAATAAAAATGCTTGTACATTCAAATGCATTTTCTAAACCTATCAGTTCAGTGTAAAACAGCAACTCATTTATTGTTTTCTGCAACTTCTCTTAAAACTTAGGCTATACTATAAACATTTTTATATCCATCTAATTTTTGGCTTGGGTAATTCCTTATAACCATTTTTATATCCAACTAGTTTTATAGCTTTGTAATTCTTTATGCCTTCTTTTTATGTTGTCTAAGCGTTCATATCACTATTATGTTCTTCTATTTACCAGATGTATTTTTATTGTTCACACATTTTGTGTAAAGCTTTATCAGCATTTGTTTAAAATATTTAGGTTTCCTGAAGGTTTTCATTCATCTTAAAGTTGATCACAGTTCTCATCTTTTTTTCATTTAGAGGTATATTTATATTTGATTTACTTTATTTTTCAGTTATTTATTATTATGTATAGGGGAACCATAATATCTATTATATTTTGTCCCAAGCTTCCTTAAAACAGGCAAAACTCACTATATGTATTGCCACACACAGCAAACTAGAGTAATCAATGGATGCCAGAAGGCTAGTGCATAAAATCCCCATCTAGTGTATCCCCAGACTTGTTTCTGGCTTGTGGCCTTCATCAGTGAGGAGCCTTGGATCTGAGAGCACTGCACCTAGATCTTAGGTGCAGTGCTCTCAGATCCAAGGCTCCTCACTGATGAGGGCCACAAGTCAGAAACTAGTCTGGGGATATTGGATGAGTAGGCACTAGATGGGGATTTTATGCACTAGCCTTCTGGCATCCATTGCTTGTTGTGTGGGAATACGTATTGTGAGTTTTGCCTGTTTTAACAACAGTTATACACAAGCATAAGAGGTGGTGGTCATGTGATGTTTATTGGCTAAAGCTTCCTTGCATACACCATATATAATAGATAATATTTGGTTAATAACTTTGACTACAACAAACTATGTGATATAAAAAGAGAAATTCATGTATACTATCCATTTTTAATATCAAAGGAAGTTTTTACTAGGATTCAAGATAATTTATTATCAAAGTATCTTTAACTCGTCATTTCAATTTGCTTTTTTTCATAAAAAATAACCTCTGCATTTTAAGTTCTTGAACAAACAAAGTTGAGTTTTGATATCTATTTTTAACTCTACTCTTATAAACTTAATTCTTTAAGATTTAATGATACTTTGGGATTAGTGCTTCTGTGGTGTAATCATTTGGCCCACAATTATCCAAACTTCATGAATATATTTTCATTGCTTACGAAGTAAATGAGTTTAGCAAGTTTTTGAATTCAAGTTAATTTTAAAAAATTATTATGAATACAATATAAATAAAAGATTTGAATTGAATAAATTGAACATCAAAAATTGCTTTTGTTTACTAATTTTTTTATACAAAAAATTATTAGTGACGTATTCATAATATTTTAAAATTAACTTGAATTCAAATTTTTTAAATATAAAGTTCGTATTCATAATTTTTTAAAATTAATTGAATTCAAAAACTCATTTTTTAAATATAAAGTTTGCTAATCTTAAAAAAAAAAACTAAAGTGTTAGAATAATTTCGAAAGTTAGAATAATTATGGCGGATGATTCGGATGATTACATCACAGCAGCATTAATCCCAGAATACCAACTTAATTTAGTTTGACCTATATAAATTTTATGACAATTGCAAGAAAGCTTATAATATGTACCAGGATCATATATTTATGACCAATAGACTTTTGAATTATTTAACAAGGAATTTAAATCAATGCGTCTATGCCAAGCAATTTTATTCCTCTTTATTCAGATTAACATTAAATTTTCTATTAATATCAGAGTTGTAAATATTTTTATTAAATATAATATTATTAATAAATTCATACTTGTAGCCTAGTTCTATATATTCCAAAGTAAATTTTCTTTGATTATAACTACTATTTTTCAAAATTAATAAGTCTTTCATTCCTATAATTATTTTATACATTTTCTTTTGACTAGAATATTGATAACTATCATACTTTTATCATATTTTAAAATTTTTTGTGTTTAATAAAATGACTACAGAATTAAGTAGTATAAAACACCCGTATTATCAACCTTAATATGTAAATGTAGAAATTTTAACATAACAAAATAAACTCCTGTCTTCCAATAGTAAAATATTAGAATCAAAAATTTCAGTCTATCAAGAAATCCATCAATTTATCTTTCTGACTAAAAATAATCAACTTATCTAACAAATAATTTTAAAGAAACAGCAAAATGATTAATACCACCACACTCTAAAAAATCAAAATAACACATAACCAAGAACTCATTCTTTTTTAATTGTATAAAGCATACAATTAAACGTAAAGTACATAGAATCTTTTAATAATAAAAGGAAACCACGAATGTTTTTACTTTTATCAGCAGATTAATGTTGAAGTTACTCTAAAACCAAATATATTAATACGTTTTAATCTATTTTCAATATCTAAATCCAAATCCAAAATGATATTCTAAAACCATACACAATTTTTGTAAGAAATTTCAAAATTTTAGCAGCCATTCCTCTTATAAAATCAAAATACAACTTAAAGAAAAATTATGAGACATAAGATTAAAGAAAACTTTAAGAGACAAGCATCACTGGGACCACAATTGAAATAATTTTTCTATCATTACACTCCTCCACAAGATGCTAAAAGTGGATAGAAACAAGTCCCTACTTTGCATGAGAGTGGTGTAGTGAAAATATTATTTATTAAATGGATAATTTAGATTTTTTTTTTCTATGCTCACAATTTAAAATTGTATTTCCATTATTTAATTCTAAAAAAAATATTTTTAACTACATCAGTGTCAACCTGCCTGGAAAATTTTTGAATTAGCAATTAATATTCTTACTATGATGCCGTTTCATTTTTTTTTTTTGTGCAATTAAATATTTTTTACTTATATTACAAAATTAATTTATATGCAATGTTATAAATATTTAAACCTTCTAATAATTAAAAAAAAAAAATTTTAAATTATTTTAAAATTGTGTAAATAAATATCTAACTGAAAATCTTACCGATAACAAAGGAAAACCTTATTATTAGCTTCACGATACCTATTCAAAAAGTTAGAACTAAATATTAGAATTTTATGTTATTAAAAATATATATTTAGAATTAGTTATCATCAAAGAAATAAAAAAAGTCCAAATATTAATAAATTATTATTAAAATATTTCACTTACAGTTTTTACAAAAATAATTTTCTTTGTTGCCCGCAATAACTGTTTCCGCACCAATTTCCGGTTCTCATAACATACTTTCTAAGAGCTGTCTTTTTAAAAAATAAAATGTTTTTAAAGACTCCCTCTAGTGATGTAGTGTTTAGTTTAATAATGTTTTTTACAAAAATATTGCATCATAATCATTAACAATTATTTAAAATCACGTTTTTGTGGCATTTAGCCACAGGAGAAAAGAATTTAAAGCATCAGCCAATCAGAAATCACCACCTCCTTTATAGCTTTGTCAAAACTATAGAATGTGCTGTCTATCACAGACAAAGGTTGTGATGTGATGTGATGTATTGTGGCTTCTCCGCTTCTTCTTAAACGAAGTCAAGAATATCTGTTAGCCACTTTCTTTAACATTCCCCACTCTAAATTTTCCCATATTCTGCTCCACCCCATTTCCACAACATAATATTTGTCAACTCTATAACCTTTATATCTAAATCCCCTTTATCTTTTCCCAAACCTAGCATAAAAACCAATAATTCACTTTCTGTATAATCACTTTTTTTTGAAGCGCCATCTATAAATCAAGATGAGTTAGGTAACCAACTTAGTTTAACTACTATAATTTTATAACTTCGTAGATCTCTTCAGTGCTTTCCTTACCATCACAGAATCTTGCAAATCACTTGAAAATTTTCTTATGAATCATGATTTTTCAATCATTGTTTCCCAAATTAATTCAAAATTGAATGTAAGTGGTTGTTCCATCACAAATCAAAAATGAAAATTCATGTCATAACTCATAATCCACATACGCTTGCATGTTAAAATATTTGTGGTGAATAGCCAAGCTATGTTACTTCATAACACATGCGTTGATTAAAAAATGGCACTACAGATAGCTCGGAAAATGAACCAGCAACCTTTTCACTGGAATATGTTAACATCTGTTTTCACTTATTAGACTTTAATGCTTCAAAATGTTTCTCAACTAAAATGTCAGTGAAATACCTTTAATCTAAGGATATTAACAGCTGACAATAATCTTCTATAAAGCAAAACCATTAATAAGTTCTATGTACAATTTTTTTAAAAATAAATATTATACACTAATTTAATCTAATGTTAGAAATATTTCATTTAAGTTGTAAATTATGTGTAAATAGTAATAATTTCATATTTATATACATCAGTTCTATTTATATCAGGGACTACTGTGGTCACTTTTAGATGGGTGTAGCAATCTGATAAGGAGAAGGATACCGAAAAGAAAATTAAAAGTGTTCAGTTAATTAATCAAAATGGGAAATTATATGTGTGCGTGCAAAAAAAGCAGAGATGGATAAATATGACATTTAATGATAAATTAAACAAAACCAAACAAAGAAACATATAAAGGTGCTTTGAATTGATGTGATGTGATGTACTGTGGCTTCTCCTTAAACGAAGTCAAGAATCTCAGCAATTATGCCCAGAGAAACCTGTTAGCCACTTTACCTTCCATTACCCACTCTTAAGTTTTCCCATATTTTGCTCCATCCCATTTCCGCAACATAATCCTCTTATCTTTTCCTAAAACCATCTTCCATAACTTCATTATACAGTAGTGCCACCAAGGCAAGCCAGAGTAATCAATGGATACACCGGTGGCATTACTGCATGGAGAGTTTAGCCTCTGTGTAAACAGCTTGTGTAAGCATAAAAAATCATGATCATGTGAGGTTTAGTGGGTATTATAGTTATATAAAAATAATGCATATTTGAAAAAAGAAAAACTTAGTATAGCAGACAATCAAACGTCCTATTTTAAAATATTGTTAACAAAAATAAAAATCAATCATTAACTCATTATATAAAATGAATTACACATAGAACATAAATTAAGAATTACGGTAACAATCTCCTTACCATACAATGATCCAGTTCTTGAATTGCATCAGGCTCACTGCTACGAAGTTCCATAAGATAAAGACCTTGGTCAACTTCATTCATAAGTTTGCATACTCTAGCCATCTTGGGCTCAAAATCAGATGGCTTTTGAAATTTGCAAAACTTCATTTTAACTCCTTTATGAAGGTATGTATACTGCTGACATCTCTTGGAATTTTTTTAAACTTAATACATTAAAAATGGAAGCATCATAGAAAGAATGCTGCAGCCTGTCGCACACTGTAATGTAACATATGCAACGCTTTAAAACACTAGAAAAGTAGTGATTGCAGTGTCATTATGCTGTGTAAAATGTCAAATGCGATAGCATTATCACAGCTTTTGTAAAGGACCTTTGTCTTTTTTTAATAGGGTAATATCATTGGCTTTCAATCTTTTTAAAGATGTATATGCGTTGGGGCAAAAATGACATTTTTTTTTTCAAGGAATTGCCTATTCAAAATTATTTATAGAAACATTTTATTATGGTCTGGAATATTTTTATAACATTTAATAGTAGAAATAAAATCAATTATAAAGCTAAAAGGAATGAAGGAAGGGCTTTTATTTAAAATTTCTAAGAATCATTTAAAATAAAATCAAACAAATTTAAAACAGATGAAGCTTTAAACCTTTTATTGTAATGGTTTTCCTAAACTTCTTTAATAATCAATTAAACTTATTAAGTTGAATTGGTTATTAAAGTTTAGGAAAAGGAATTTTAGATAAAAGGCCTGATACTAATTTTGTTAATAAAGAACTTTAGGAAAAGATATAATAAAAAGCCAATTCCTAATTGGTTATTAAAAAAGTTTAAGAAAAAGGGAATTATAATAAAAGGTCAGATTTTCCTTAATTTTGTCTAATTTTATTCTAAATAACCCTCATTTACAAATTAAAAGGCCCATCCTTTGTTTCTTTTTAGTGATAAGAATGTGATAATTGCAGAGGCAAAACTCTCCATACAGTAGCGCCACTCAGTGCAAGCCAGAGTAATCAATGGATGCCGAACTGTGGTGACTGTGATTATTAAAGGACTAAAGACACCAAAAAGTATGGATGCTGAACTAAATTCAGATCTATACAATTATACAAGCTGATAAGCTTGGCTTGAAAACATTATTGTGTTTTTATTTTGGACTCAAGGCTTTATAATTAGCTCAAAAAGTAAAAAGTGGCTGTTGGAGGGTTGCATTAGATCCTAAGATCTAGTTACAGTGCTCTCAGATCCAAAGCTTGTCACTGATGAAAGCCACAAGCCAGAAACCAGTCTGAGGATATTGGATGAGTAGGCACTAGATATGGATTTTATGTACAAAACTTTTTGCATCCATTGATTACTCTGGCTTGTACTGAGTGGCGCTACTGTATGGAGAATTTTACCTCTGTGAAAAACAGCTTGTGTAAGCATAAAGAAATGATGAGCATGAAATGTAGTAATTAATTTTATTTCTGCTATTGAATGTTTTAGAAATATTTCAGACCATAATAAAATGTCTTCATCAGCAAATTTGAATAGATAATTACTTTAAAAGAAAAAGTTTGTTTATGATCCAAAGTAAAGAAATCTTGAAAAAAAGATCAATAATGTTACACTATTAAAAGAACAGAAGGTTAGCTAGTTTGTGTTATCGGACAATAATAACTTTAAAGTTTTTTTAGAATTAAATAATAGAAAATATATAATTTTAAATTGTGAATCTGGAAAGAAATTAAATTTAAATTTATTGAAAGTTATGGAAAAAAATATATAGAGCAAATTATTTCAGTTGCTATCCTAGTGATTTTATGTCATCTAAAGTTTTCTTTAATCGTAAGTCTCATAATTTGTTTTCAAGGCATATTTTCAATTACAGGAAGGATTGTTATTAAAAATGTCAAAATTTCAATTTTTAAAAAAAATTAGATTAATTTTGGTCAATTTTCTCTTCTATTTAATAAGTAAATGGTTTTTAATTTGGAGGATGATTATGTATTTGGTAGTATAGATATTGAAAATATCATTCAGTTGATAGATGAAAACATATTAGTGCATTTTTATCCGTTTTAGTGAATCATGAATATTTTTCTGCTGATAAGATTAGTTATTCATGATTTGCTTTGTAATATATCTTATGTGTAATAATATGTTTTACTATTTACTAAGGCTATAAACCTCAAGAATATGCGCATGAAAATGTGAAGATAGGGACCTCTATAGGTCTTAACCACAAGCTTACACTTTGAAAGAAAAGGGGGAATCCTTTTTTACTTCAACCTTATAAAATTAATGAAGGATGAGTTATTGGTTTTGTTATTTACCTTTAATGTACTTTGTCTATATTGATTTCTTAGGGAATAGTGCTATTAATCATTTTCCTATTTCTTTAAGTTAGATATGATAATGGGTTGTTTGTTAGTCAAAAAAATAAATTGAAGGGTTTTTTAATAGATGGAATGCTTTTGATTATAATGTCAATTTTAACGTTGAGGGACGGGGGTACTTTTGATTTTGTTAAAATATTTAGATTAAATATTGAGAAGATTGACAATACTTTACTTTCTAGTCATTTTATTAAGAAATATATAAGGCCCAACTTTTATTAACCTTTTATTCAATAATAAATAAATAACACAATAACTGTCAATTAATGTAGATTATTATACACATATAAAATTTGACAACCAGAGTAGAAAAATTCAACACTAGTATTATTTTGCCAAGCACTTTCAGTACCGAATACCACAATCATAGCAACATATTAGAACATTATGTTCCAATGTGTCACATGTTTCTGATGCTCAGTACCGAAAGCGCTTGACAAAATAGTTTTTGTGATTAAGTTTTTTGAATTTTTTCCACTCTGGTTGTCACATTTTATATATGTATACTAATTAACCTTTTATTCATAAAAAATTTCTTTATTAAATTTTTGTTATAAGTAATACTTATATTCAAAGACATCAATTTGCTTCTGATCAAGCTGAATTAGGTTGTAATGATGAATTTATTAGTTATTATATTTAATAAAAATATCTATAAGCTTGATATTAATAAAAATTTTAATGTTAATGAGAATAAAGAGTTTATTTCTTTACTATTTAAGTTTTCAATTTGTAGATTGGTTTCATAAGAATACTCATTTATATTTGTGGTATGAAAATTGCTTGGAAGAAAGACCTTGATTTAAATTCATTATTAAGTAGTTCAAAACAGTCAAGATGGTAAATATATTGCTGATACACTTTATAAGGGTCCTTGCAATTGTCATAAAATTTATATAGGTCAAAGTAAATTAAGTCTTAATGAAAGATTTAACATTCATAAGAGCAGAATTAAAAAAAGGTATCATAACTCATAATATTCATGAACTGAATACAAGTTTGTAAAATATTTAACAATGCAGAGGTTAGCTTTTATGGGGGGGGGGGGCTTAAAAGAGTTAAGAAGCTCAGATGATAATTTTTCTAAATCTGACGTCATTAATCTAATGAAAAGCTTCCATCGATATTAACTCTCCTATACTCTGACAGTTTTTTTTGTTCTCACTTGCTGTAAGCTTTCAACTTTCATTTTAACATTATATATTATTATATATCAGAATATAAACACAAAAACTTAAAAGTGAAGTTTAAAAGAGAAGTTATAAATAAATATAATAATAAGCTGAACGTTTTCGAGGATCCATGCCTCATAATCATAGCTTTCTTAAAAATATATAATAATAAAATATATATATATACAAAAATATTTAAATTAGCACGTGTTCGATATATCAAAGCAAGTGTCTTTTCTATTTATGGCATTGATATCAGAATATAATAAATTTGATTCATTTGATAGATATTTTTATTAAAAATTAAATAAATTCTAAAAAATCACATTTGACTTTTGGAATTATTTTAAAAATTAGATTTTAATTAAAACAAAGCATTGTTTCAACAGTCAACTTCAAGTGTAGCATATTGAAATTGAAAAATGAACAAAATCTTTGTTTGATGTTTGTATTTAAAATATGAATAAATAATTATTAATATCTAGTAAATCTATCAACATATGCTTTAAAAGTTTAAATTTTTTTAGTAATTTTTATGATATTGCAATATTTTCTAACAGATTTAGTGGCCACATTTTTTAGATTTATTTTTCACCCATTTTCAAGATAATATTAACTCAGAAAAATATTAATCTTTTATATTTAAAAACAAAACATTTGTCAAGCATTGGTGGCCTATCGGTTAGCGTAGCTGCCTTCCAAGTAGCTGGCCCCGCTTCCGATCAATGCTTTGACATATTAAAAAAACATTTCTGTAGAAAATAAATATAATAATATATATTCTTGATTCATAATAATTATCATACAGTTATTATGCAAAAATAATGATGGACGTTGTCAAAAATCAAGTTTTTAATTGTTGTAATATTTTCTTGGCAATAATATAAAGTTATTGCAAAATTTGAGACGGCTAAAAATATAATCATCACGGCAGAGTTTATCCAGCTTTGAAATTCCTGCTTTTTTGATTATCCTGTCATCTTTAGCTTTTTTTATATTTAAAATATTAGAAAAAAAAATACATGAATTTTAAAGTTGGAGGGGTGTGTGTGCAAAATCTCTCAATAGGGAGCCAAAGATACAAATTGAATTTCTTGACTTTCGCCTCTTATGAGATTTGAAATGAAAAACTGAAAAGTTTCGGTTAAAGTTGAGTGGTTTTTGAAATGAATTATGGGAACATTATTTTTACTATATATATATTACTTGAGAAGGTTTATTCAGTAATAGATGAAATGATTATTGTGAAATTTTTTTACTATGTTTTGCTAGTATTCAGTGTTGTATGTTGTCCTGATTTATTTATTAATAGTAGTATAACGATAGGCAGTGTTTAATTTTCTGATATGTATTATTTACTAAACTACAAGTATACATTACGTTTCAACAAGTGCACATATATATAACACACCTTTTTATATGCATATATATACATTTAAGATTATAGTGTAAACAAAAATAGATAAAAATAGTAATATAGTTATTACTAATAAATTGTGGGGTCACATTTTCAAATATCACTCAAAAAATAAAAATAAGACAAAAAACTTATTATATTATTAATATCATTTACTTTCTTTATTACTTTATAATGCTTCATATAATTGCAACTCACTATTGACAGTTTCAACTACCCCAGCAATCTTCTTCAGAACTATAATACAGTACAAATTCATGAATGCACATATATATGAACATATAATTTTACATTATCTATATATATACATACACTCTATCTTATAATAGTTATGTGGATATATGAATAATGATTACGATAGAATGTATATATATAAAATGTAAAATTATATGTTCATTTATATTTGTATTGTGTTTGTTATAGTTCTGAAGAAGATTGCTGGGGCAATCAAAACCATCAATAGTGGGTTTAAAAAGCATTGTAAAAGTATTAAAGAATGTAAATGATATTAATATTATATGGATTTGGCAATGCAATAAGAAAGATAAACTTTTACTATACTGTATCTTTATTTTTAAAATAAAATGAATAGCAAAATTTCCAATATTTATTGCAATTGAATACACTCTGATCCGTATCCTTTTTAAAAAAAACTTTTTTCCTATCAAAACATAATAGTCTCATTTTCAGCTGACTTTATGCTGTAGTTCTTTTGATGTTTTAAGTTCATATCAACTCTAAGAATGTTCTTAAATTTCATAAAACTTTTACATTTAGAAAACATTGTATTACATGAAATACTAGATATCAAATTTGAAAAAAGTAAAGGAAGAAGGTGCTTTTGATATAAACTGAAGACATTTTGTTAATAAATATTTGTGAAACGATACTGTGACGAAAAAAAAAGAATGGATACAGTATTGTTTTATTATAATTTACGAATTTTAATGTTTTTCTTGATTATTTATTTATATATTTTTTTTCATTTACAATTTTTTTGGGATCGTTTATAATAGAAGTAATGTATATTGAGACAGTATAATTCAGGGATTGATTGTAGTTTTTTTAATAAATTATTTCATGTTTAATGATGTCATTCACGTTATCATGCACCATCTTATTGCTAAAACATGTTTTTTACTTAGTAGCAAGATTATATTTTATATCTTTACAATTTATATGTCTTTTATATCTTTTTTTGTTCTGGATTTACCACCCTGTCCCAATGATAGTCAAATTCTTGCTTTTTTATTTTTATTATTCTTGAAACTAATTAATATTATGTGAAAAAAATAAGTGATTCTGGGAATGCATTTCATGTTGATCCAGCACTCATCATTTAGCCCAGGTCACAGTCTCTTACATGTCTTCATTATTTAATCAGTATTTATAAATATCAAGAGATTGCAAGGGATAACTGAAGAGTATTCGTTCCATATGATACCTGTCTTGGAGGTCATTTTACCTTTTTAGATATATTTCTTTATACATTTCAAAATGTGTGGTGGAGTGAAAGTTTTAAGAATATCTAAAAAAGATAATTCATTTGGAAAAAAGAGATTTAAATAAAATTATGAATACAAGAATTATAATGAACACCGACTCTTAAAAATATGATTAATATTTATTTATTACAATAAACATAATTTATATTTATACTATATATACAATCTTATACCTTTGCCCGATACTGTTGGTTTGGTATAGTATTAGTTGACATGTGACTATATAAGGAATTTCAGGTGCTCTTATAAGTTAATCTACCATTTCCAGATGGACTGTCACAACCTGTATCATGAGTAAGTACTATAACCCTTCTAAATGTACTATGGCATCTTGCTTCATAGTATGTCTAGCAGCTTCTAGTTTTAGGGTGAATTTGCCTCACTGCTCAGCCATGTAGAGCAGGGGTGGCCAACTTTTGTGTTCATAAGATCAACTTTTTATTTTAAACATGTGTTGCGATGGACTTGTTGTCATAGGCATAGTCTAAGTGGAGGGAAATGTGAAATACATACTATTTTTATATATGTACCTAGTAAAAAATAATTATTTAATGGGCCAAAAAACTCATGTCCGGGGGGGGAGGGGTATTAAAGCAACATGAGTAATTATTAACAATATTTATTAATTCAAATTAGCTTTACTGAATTAAGATTAAAAATATTTTCAATAATGATTGGCTTAGTGGACTTCACCTGTCTAGAATTGAAAAAACATTTAGAACAAAACAAAAATAACAAAAAAACTTTAAAATCTTGACAATTTGTTTTACTCATTATCCAACAGCTCTTGCCAGATTGGCCCCGCGATCGACCGAAAATGTCTTTACGATCGACCGGTGGATCATGATCGACTTGTTGGACACCCCTGATGTAGAGGATGTGTATACTGTCATTCAGCTTTGACAGTTGTTGTCTGACATTACCTCCAAATGGTATTTATGGTCAGATCACCATCACAATGACAGCAATCAGATTTATGGAGTATCATCACCTATTGTCTGATTATTGCTTTGGATGTATGTTATATAATCATTGATCCCTAATGATGAATGTGCGATTCAGTCAAAATAAGATGGAATGTGCTCTTAAGTGCAAAAAGGTTGGGGACCCCTGCATTAATGCATTTATCTAAAAGAAATCAGTGGGTGCAGATAGTTTGACACTTTTGAATCAAGTGGTAATAAATTATGTCTTGTTTTCTAATACATCTCATTCATGCATGAATCATCTTTAAAAGTCTTTCAACTTTCTTAAAACAATTTGTTCATTGAAGTGTATCTGAAAATTAAGAATATCAACTATCCAAGGTATTCTTAAAACCTTTTCATTTGTGATCTTTAGGTTAACATATATGTTACACCTTTATTCAAACAATTCATGTGTTGAATCTTTAAGCATTCACAAATATTAACACAATGCTTTTCAAATATCTATTTTTTTTTTTTTTAAAAAAAATGATTTATTTAAATGATTTATACAATTTTATACAATGAAGATTACATGAATACCAAGCAATGTCCATAGCCAAATGAGAAGTGGATATATACATAAATGTTGGATCAACGCTTCAGTAATATTCTAGATTGGTCCATACTTTGTCCCAGTTGAACAATTAAGTATGCCTCATTAGGCATTGAAAGGCACGTCCAAATTTATAATGAGTATAGATTTATAGTCAAGATGTGAAGCAGAGGCTAAGTGGGCTGGGAGAACACTGACAAGGTCATTTATTAAACAGAACTTTGATAGTATTATGTTACAATTCTTCTTTAATTACAATCTTTATAAAACAGGCAAAACTCTCCATACATGCTACCCTGTGCCAACCAGAGTAATCAATGGATTCCAGAAGGCTTGTGCATAAAATCCCCATCTAGTAACTACTCATCCAATATCCCCAGACTAGTTTCTGGCTTATAGCCTTTGTCAGTGAGGAGACTTGGATCTGAGAGCACTCACTGATGGAGGCCACAAGCCAGAAACTAGTCTGGGGATATTGGATGAGTAGGTACTAGATGGGGATTTTATGCACAAGCTATCTGGAATCCATTGATTACTCTGGTTGGCACAGGGTGGCACTACTGTATGGAAAGTTTTGCCTGTTTAATAACAGTTATGTGCTAGCATAAGAGATAGTGATCATATGTTTAGTGGTTTAACACTACCTTTATACTAACCACTTCAGATAAATACATAGATAATTATTACCAATGATTTATTAGGCTGGAAATTATAACATTTTTAACCCAAATAAACTATAAATTTTAATTAAAAATCAATACATCTATTACTATTATACACAGTCACATGGAACTTCTACTGTTCTCATTACTTAATAGCATGAATATTATAATCTTTTCACATCCTATATACTTTAATCACACAAATAAAGATATTTGGAAAAGGATATTTAGCACCTTTAGATTTACTTCTAATAATTTGATAATGATATATGCTGAGCCAGGAAAATAAAAATGTGTGAAAAGTTGTAACTTGGTCAACTGAAGAGACCTGGTTCAGCACAAAATGCATCTTACAAATTAATTGAAGTAGTTATGTAATAACAATAGTAAATAAATGAATCAATAAATTTGTCTATATTGTAAATTATACATACATGTATATCTACGTGTCATACAGAGAAGAAAAATTCGATAATACTAATATTTAGTCAAGCGCATGTTAGATACTCAAA
This sequence comes from Epiperipatus broadwayi, assembly GCA_028023455.1. Lineage (NCBI taxonomy): Eukaryota > Metazoa > Onychophora > Udeonychophora > Euonychophora > Peripatidae > Epiperipatus > Epiperipatus broadwayi. The sequence continues at coordinate 260,071 of JAQFVV010000172.1, forward strand.
TAATTAATACTGTCTGCAATGAGCTTAATAACAGGAAGTAGAAGTTTAAAGAGATCTGGCTAGTAATATTGCCATTCAAAGAAACACAAGTATCTTACTGAACATTCACTGGAATATTAACCAGTTGGTTTAGGTAGATCATGATTCTAGTATACTGTATGGAAAGCGCGCTAAGCTAAATATTACTCTTATTATCAAATTTTTCTTCATTATATGATGAATAGATGATATATGGGTGTGCATAATTAATAGATATATTAATATTTAATTGAAGTCTAAAGTTAATATCTGGATTAGAAATTGTTAAGATAATTAGGCTAAAATGATTAAACGACTTTATAGCTTAAGGAGGCTTCATAAGAAATTAAGAGTTCTCGAGGTACCAGAATTGATCCAGGATCTTATTCTCCAGAGGTTGATAGCCTACTGATAATGCTAAACCACATGGCATAATTAAGCAAATAAATGATTGCATAATAATCATTAAGATATTTATTTTTGAGTAATATGGAGTCATAGTTGTGAATGAAAAAAGTTTGGAGCCCTTAGATTTAACTATAATGATTTGATATTGATAAGTACTTAAAAAGGATAATAAAGTTGCATGAGAGGTTGTGACCGTAACCAAATGAAGGATAATGGTTCAGCATGAAATAGACATAATGGTGGACACATCTTTTTCTGATTTTTTCATCATATAATTAATGTATATATGATGAAATGGAAAGTGCTGTGTTTTTGATGATTAATATTAATCATTTATTAGATGTGAGATCGTTATCTCATACCTAGCTCACATATTATGAATTTTAAATTTAGTTAAATGCCTTTATTCATACTTTGGAAAATGTGTCGTGAAGTAAAAGTAGTAAATAATTTATATGTAAATAGTTAACTATAAATACAGATAAGACATAACACGATTTCAAGTCAAAACAAATTAGCAGTCAGAACTATCAATTAAACAACAGTCTAGTAAGGTAAATTTAGGCCACTGTCAATCAATAAACAATAGCACCTATACCAGCAAATAACAACCGCATCTCAGCCATTAATAATCTTTTCTTCCTTGTATTACACCTATATATATCAGACTTTCACACACGTGTACATAAATGAAGATTTAAATATTTTTTTTAAATAGTGAAGTAAATATAAAAATTTTTGGGCATCTTAATTAAAAATATTTGAATAACATCTTTTACTCCTGTCTGTGTTATTGAAAAATAAGAATTATTGACTTAGATATTAGTCCAGCGGTGAAATTTTAGTTTTCATTACTTGTGATTATTTATGATTGCTAAATATTTGATAGTACGTTTTATTTAATTAATTAAGTAAAAATTAACTTGCAAAGATGTTAAGAATCATTTTTAACTAGGTTGTAAACGTCTTGCATTGGTGTTCGAGAGGTCAGCGCGACTGCCTTGCACTTGCAGGCAGTTGCCGGGGTTGCGGGTTCGCGTCCAGGCCGATGTTATGACACTTAAAAAAAAAACAACAACAACAACAAAAAAAACTAGGTTGTAAACAACAACTCCAATTTCTATATTAATGTTTATTTATTTACACGGCAAAAGATGTTCATCTTTTTTTTTTTTTACTTTATATATTTTAAAATAATTTTATTGAGTTATTATATGTGGTTACAAAATTAAACGTTTGTTAGAGATGTGAAATATATTTGAGAGAATTAAATTACAAGTACATATATGTTAGTAAAGGATAGATTAATTCATGTTTAAACATCAGAAATTGGGTTTATTAAAGTCTGTCTTGGAATCTGGAAGAGCTTCCATGTCTCTTCATTTTAATTAAATGGACAAAACAAGAATCTGCGCCTGGCTGGGGGAGTGTGAACTGCTTCTTACATCTCACCAGCCAGGCAGGGTATGTCAAAAAAATAGAGAATCTAATTTTCGGAATGTCCTTATTCAAGATGCAGTCCTTGAGAGAAATTATTCTGTAAAAGTCAATTTTAGAGTTTTGATATATAAATGTCTTAATCTTGCCAAGTTTGTTGCATGTATGGATGACATGATCATATGTCTCTTCATATCTGAGACAGTTGGGGCACAAAGGGTCTATATTATTAATCTGCCTTTTGTAATGCAGAAGCCTCGAGGTTAACCTTGATTAAAAAATCAAGAAATTTCGGCTCGAGATCCCAGAACTTAAATAGCACAGTGATTTTATGGTTGAATAACAAGAAGAGATCGAAAATGCAATGTATGGGTAAGAGAACAAACAGGTGTTACTGACCTCATTGAAAAAAATTAAAAGACTGAAGTGGAGTTGGGCTGGACATATTATTAGAAGAGATGAGAACAGATGGACAATTGAAATTTTAAACTGGATTCCAAGAGATTGTAAAAGACCCAGAAAGAGACCACATGTGAGATGGATGGATGAAATAAGAAAGTGTGCAGGGGTGATGTGGAGAAGAAAAGCTAAAGATCGAAAAAGATGGATTAAACTTGGAGAGACCTTCATCCTGCAGTGGATTGATAATGGTTGATGATGATGATCCCAAGCCTAGACTTTATTATGTTAAGCTCGGGATTAATTAAGAAGTGTGCAGCCCAAATTATTTTGTTTCTAAAGGCGCCCTCAGGGTTGTTGCTATGTTGATTTAAAGTGTGGAGTATTTGATCAAGCTGGTTTGATTGAAGATGTTTATCTTTAAAACAAAAGTAGATCACTGGTAGCTAAAAGTTAATAAAGAATATACGATATAAAATTATTCTAGAGATCTGCAATGACTTATTTTGAAGATTAAATTCGATTAATTAATTAAATAAGACATACAATCAAATATTTAGCAACAATAGACAATTACATTGATTTTAATGACTAAAATTTCACCTCCAGATTAATACGGAAGTACTATGTTTTTTTTTTTTTTAAGCAAAATCTAATCAAAATTCAGGAAACCAAATATATTGTTGTGGTTATTTACTTTCCTGAAGACTTGGGGCGGTAACCTATATGATCTAAAATTGATCAATATACGCTCTGCATTGCATATTGCAGAGATAGAGTGGACTCTAGAACTCCATGATCCATGAATCTTTTTTCCAGGTTTGTCTACTGTACACTTGTTATGTTCGTGCGCTGCCAAAATGTTTGCTATGTTACAAACTGCCGATTAATGTCAGGCTTGATGATAAATGTTCTTTTCATGTGACACATATGCTCTTAAAGGCTTCTGTGGTATTTCTGAATGAGTATATGTTGCAGTATGAAAAACCTTCCTCTCTCTATTTGCTCTGATACCTTGGCCTTCCTTTGGGACTCTTTTTACTCTTCATGAGTAACAATGTCAGAAATTTAAGGTCTTTTATGTAGAACTTTTTAATATACTCATAGTGATATGATACAAACAAAATGGAGGTCAACTATAATGGCAAACCATTTAATCATCATCATCAGTATTATCTATAATGGCTACAAAAAGAAGTCTGCTGTTAACTGAAAGAAAACTCTTTGAGTCCTTCTTGAGGGATTAAAAGAATTTCTGGGCTGCTGACCAACCAGCATTGTATAATAGAGTTTATTGAGATTTTATCTTTAAAACTAAGAAACAACAGATTGTTTTCTGAGCCGTGTGATAGTTCTTAATCAAAACATCAGTGAAGGCAGAATGAAAGTGTGTGCAAATGCTTTTTTTAAGATAATTATAATTATAACATCCCAAACTAAATTATGATCTTTTCCCCAGCTAGCTGTAGAGCCATCAGTTAAGAGTGCAGTTGGCACCAGAAGGGAAAGGATGGTAAAAATTTCCTTATTGTGAATCCAGTTTGCCCTTCAATAAGGATGCTTTATCTAGCTATTTCAACTGCAGATTACTTTTAAGTAATGAAATATTACAGGAATTAATAGAAAGAACTATTCCTACTTTATTTCTATGCTATGAAAAATTCTGATAATTATTTTATATTTATATATAAAGACTGTGTAAGTTAAAAATTATCCATGTACTCACTTGTTCAAGATGTCACATGATGTTAAATTGGGGGAGAAGCGAGTTCAACAATTCCATTCAAATCAATCACTGTGCCCCCCCCCACTTTTCTCACTACTGAATTCTATTTTAGAGACCTATGCTCGACAGTAATAGAACATGAGATATAGGTTAATGCATCTTCCTACTATGGCCACAATCTGGGGCTTGATTCTAGGTTAGATGAACTTTGATATTTTTTAGATTAGTTTTGTTTTTGAATTGAAACTGCAGCCAAACTCTACTAACTATTTAACACTGGTTGATAAATGGGTATCTAGTTATTCTTAATTAAGATCTCAGGCTAATTTGGTTGGTCATATAAATGGTGTCTATCTAAAAAAATATGATTGTAAATATGATTCTTTTCCCTACTTACCCTTCTATTATATTAAACCATCAATTTTTGGTTGTCAAGGAAATTGTTGATCATTAAAAGACTGTAAATAATGTTTCAGCAGTAGATATTTAATTTAAAACTGAATTTCAGTTAAGTTTTAAGTCTAATAAAGTATATATATATTCTACTAACAATTTGGTTTCAAACCCCAATTTTTAGATATATGCTCTGAAGAATCATCTCTAGGCACATGTGTCATGAAGTAAATTAGAGGTTTGAAACTGAGGAGAGTCAAGAAGTAACATGCTTTGATTTTTATGAGTTATTATCTCTTCTTAATTTGCAAATGAAGTAGAAAAACTTTTTTGTATTGAATATTAATAAAAACAAGATGGAATATTTTCAAGATTGAAAATAATTGCTAACATTATTTATCTACGGTGGAAGTCAGGTTAGCACTCAATTAAAAATGCAATGTAGTGCCCCTGTATTTTAATGTTTAAATGGCTATTTTTCTGATTTTATTGAAACTTTTTTTTTTACTGTTTATTTTAAAAACACGACTATTTGGAGGTATTTGTGAGTTTTCCTTTAAACCAAGATGGCAGCCTGTATTTTTGATAAATATACAATTTCAGGGGCCTACATTCTACAGATGTGTTAATTGTTAAATCAAAACAAATTAATAAATCAATTGTTAAATTAAAAAAAGAGAATAAATTATGATAAATTTCATTAAGAAACTTTATTTCAATTTTTTTTTTATACTTACAGTATAATGTGGGAAATGACTACATTCTTAACATTGTCGTACTTTGGTTCACTTCATAGGTTTTTTTGTAAATTGTCATAATCATAAAAGTTTGGGATCTTCCTTCTGCAGAAGTGGACTATTTCCAAAGGTATGTAATCCTCCCCTCCTGAAAAGTGTGCGTTAATGGGCGTTATATGATTATATGCCATTGATGTGAATATAGTGTAAATATTGTTTTTTTATATATATATATATTTCATTTTTCCTGTTAATAAGTTAATTAAAAAAAAACTATAAATATTGTAATTAATTTTTCCACAATGATTTCTTTTTTTTAAATAATAGTAATAAAAAATAAAATATAAATATTTAATACGACATGTCCTAGCTGACATTTTTTTGTAAATATTTTTTGGAAGCCCTGAAACTGTAGATTTATCAAAAATATGGACTATTATCTTGGTTTACAGGAAAACTCATAAGTACTCCATTTGTTTATTATTTATTTATATTTGGTTATATTATATATGCATAAAAATCACTAATTGCTTATTAAAATGCAAAAAAGAAAAAATTCACTAAATATAAAATCAAATTAAAAAAAAAACTTGAGAATTCATAGGAAGTTTGAAGCCGGAAATTCCAGAACTGCAATCGGGGTCATACATTCTAGAATCTGACACTCTACCAGTACAACTTCTCTTTTTTTGTCTAGTTGTTTCAGCTAAACTTACAGGCTTCATCAGAAATTTTTTTATACTTTTAGCCACATTAAATGAAAATACAGCATTCAAAAAAGTCTGTTTAATTTATCTTCTGTTTCAGAGCAAGTTTCCTTTCATCTGAGATCTGCTTAATCTTTCTTTCTTTCTGTTTCGAACTTACAGCCTTCATCAGAAATCTTTGTAATATTCATTTTCTGCTGGTTTGGTTAAACTTTTAGCCTGCTGAGACATTATAATCTTTTTTTCTACATTGGTTGAATTTGCAACTTGCATCAGAGATGTGTTTAAGTATTTCACTTGGTTTTGCAGTTTTCATTATAGGTCTACTTAATTTTTCTTCCAATTGTTTTGGCTAAACCTTTAGAGATTGGTTTATTTTTTTTCCTTCTGTTTCACCTGAATCTGCAGCCTTTATCGTAGATCTATTTAATCTTTTATTCTGTTTCATCTGAGCTTGTGGCCATTATCAGATACTGTTTTTGTTATATAAAAGAGTAAACACATCTATGATGAAGACTACAGTTTCAATTGAAATTATTAGAATTAAAAATAATTTGTTTGAAAAAATGCAAAAAAGATGATGTTAATGGATTAAATATGAAAATACAGATTGTAAAATTTGAAAGTAAGACATCATAAGTGAAGAGCATGAGAAAAAAGTAGTATATAAAAATAAATGAAAGAGTGCATTTTTGCCTCACTCATTTTCTTTCTGGTAGGTGGTATTAGCCATCTTATCTAGTCATCCTAATTATCGTCCAACTGTTCTTAACTAGAAGATATTTCTCCTTATTCTGAAAGATAGCTTAATGAATGAGGAATGGGTGAATTAAATGCCCATGAAATTGTGAAAGATCCCTCAAAAGACCACATATGAGATAGTTGGATGATTTGTGTGATGTGAAGAAAGCCTACAAATCAAATAAACTGGATTAAACTTGGAGAGACCTTCATTTTACAATAGATCAGTAATGGTTGAAAATAATGATAATGATATACAACATAATAATATAAGCTATTAAACCAGTGAAACTATCAGATCCACTCCTTCACTATACATGTATCTTTCAGATGAACCAGGGAGTTAAATACTTGAATCTTCTCCCAAATATAACCCCTTCTTTTTATGAAAATAACTATGGTATTAAAGGAAGCAACACATTAACTGTAGATAAGTGCTATCCACATTTTGATATGATGTAATATTATACATCTCGTGTTTGAAGAACGTAAAGATAAGCATTAAGAAGTATGCTGAATGCATGTATAAGTCTTCAATTCGAATCTCAGCATTTCTAAATTGTAATCCTTAATCCCATGAACTATTAAACCAATATAAAAAGGTAGGAGATCAATTCTTATGACCATATGTGTATAATAGATTAAATCTTCATTTTTTTGGATGATCCAGGTTTAAGTGCTGGACACCACATGCACAACAGCCTAACTTCCCCATATAAATACTATATCTTCATGCCAACTGGTTTTAAAGCTTCAGCATATTCCCAATGGAATATCACATATGGGTTTGTTGGATTTTGTGTTATGGAATGCAATCTAATAGTGGTGAGAATTGATTAAATTGGCATATATTTGCATCCAATGCAACACTTCCATTTTTTATATTTATACATATATATATAATTAACCGAAGTGAACCACTGTATCTTAGGCTACGAATAAATAACATACTGCATGTTAAGCAGTAATCAAGAATAGAATGGATTCAAATATTTTTTAGGTTTTTGAGCCAGATGAAAATACGGTGTTAAAAATTATTGCACTCATAATCAATTATCCAAGAGTGAATAATATTGCATTCTTGATCTTTGCTAAACATATAGTGTTATTTATTCATGGCCCAATTATGATTATCAACCATTATCAATTCACTGCAGGATAAAGATCTCTTCAAGTTCAATCCATCTCCAATCTCTAGTCTCTCTTCTCCACATCACTGCTAGGCAACTGAAAAGAAAGATCATGGTATTTCTTGATCTTAAATGAGGTAAAAATCCAATAGACTCACTATACTGGCTAATGCATCTTAATGTGCAGCCCATTCATGTTTGTATATTATATAAATAATTACCTAGTAATATCAGTTGCAGTGACAAGAATGTATGGAATGGACATTAGAAATTTTCCCTGATTGGTTCCTTTAAGGCCACTAATGGTCTCCTTTTAGCTAACAGCAAACTCCTTTCTGCAGTCCACAATCAAATATAGAATAGTTACTCCCCTTAATTATGTATATTAGGGTAGTATGCTAATTCATGTTTACATAATTAACTAACAGCTAATTAATTACGGGTAATTTATATCAATGCATTTTACATGTATACAAGTAGAAGTTCTGAAGAAGATTGCTTGAGCAATCGAAACTGTCGTGAGTTGTAAAAAAGCATTGTAAAAAGTAATAAAGAATATAGATGATATTAATAAATTATATCAGTATATCTTTCATGATTAAACAGACCAATAGAATATCAACAATCTGTTTGTCAATGTAATACTACAATTAGGCAGTAATAGTAATAATTACATACCAGTGAACCTGAAAACCATATCTTTTATATATGCATGTATATCTATCTATACATTTATAAGCATTAGGTATATTTACATGCATGTTTTTTTTTTAAATTTTAACTGTTAAATGTTACTCAGGATGATATATGTTATTGAAAGCAGCTTAGCATAAATATAGGTATACTTTATATACTAGATGTAATTAGAAGGAATTTGACACAGACTTTCAAGATTTCCTTCTGCCACACGTGAAAAAATAAATGATCTCCAATATCCGTACTTTGTGCGGAACCAGTACTCATCAGTTGGTGTAGATCATCATCTCCCACACACATATATAATCGGTACTCAATTTATATTAAGATAGTATATCTTCAAACTTTAATGGACAGGCTTCTCCAATCTACTCCACACTCCAACATCCATACTATTGAAAATCGGATGATGGAACGTGTGTGGTAATGTGTATCGGTCTTCATGAGTGGATAACTGAAGGCAGCTTGAAAGTATGTGTTCAAATCCTTTCTAATTACTTAAGCTTTTCGTATTTAACGTTTCTAGTTATAATTTAATTATATTGAATATTGTAGAGTTTTTTATTGTTTGTTTAGTATATGTATATTCCATTTATTCTACAGTGTACACATTTACTTTTGAGCATATAAATCAATAAAAACATGGTTAAATTATTAACAAATGGTATAGGACTTCGTTGAAAGACACATCATTTTGAATATGATTAATTTTATCCGTATTAGCATCCAATTAGAAATGAACAATGGTAATGTATTTTTTCTTCTGTTAATTGCTAAAGTATTTTAGCATCATGATTTTTGAATTGGAATCGGATTCTTTCTGTTGTAAAATATTCATTATTCCAGTTTTTACCAGATTTTTTTTTTTTTATGCACTAATAATTTTTTTTTTCGAATTAACACTTCAAATATTTTTTTTTTAAAAATCAGTAATTATATAGTTTTGGCGTAAGTTTTTATCTTTTAAAGAGGAAGTGATTTTTTAAAAAAAAATTTTTTAAAAAAAATATATACAGTATATTGTATATACCCGCAGTAAATCATAAAACTAACAACAAACACTATGGTGATAAACGTTATTAAAGTTTATAGTTCGGCTTTAAAATTTAGATGTTAGAAATGGAAAACTAGGAAAATATCAATTTTTTCATTGGGTTATGGTATGTTGAACCCCGTTACACTATCTGCCTTTGGGCAGAGAATTAAAAATATGAATTGGTTACGTTTAACACTATCCATCCATACTAAAGTGAATATTGTATTATCTGTCGTTTTGGGGGTAAAGATAAGATGTAGGATTCGAGACCTAAAGGTTTAATAACATCACAAATCCCAAGAGGTATTTTTCACTTTAATGCCATATACTGTAAACTTGAATAATCAGCCTTGTTAATAAAGATAAAACCGAAAATCTGGTCTGAAAATGAAAAAATTAAATACTAAAAATAAGAGTTCACAATTGCTACTAATTTTCTTCTTTTCTGAACTAACGTAATCACATCATTGTATGACATGAATATGATATAATAAAAGTATATTGAAAGTATGCTATGCATTAAATTAAAATTGAATACTGAACAGTTAATTAAACATTGATATAAAGAATCATTTAATCATGTCACTATATGCCATGAATGGTATAGCAAAAATATACTGAAAGCATGCTTTACCAGATATAAGAACAGGGTTTTTTATACATCTGTATATGGCACCGGAGTGTTTTTGAACTAAAGGTTTCACAGATTCGAAACGTAACCAGCCAGTGACCATCACATTCTAAGCGATTAATCATTGGATTATTTGATATACTGTATTTAATGTTGCATTTTGGTTCCCCCCCCCCCCTATGATTAGTAAAATGGACAATTATGGAAGTAACCCAGATAAATTAATAGCATGACTCATTGTAGATTAAGAATGGCTACATAATCATTTATGGGTGAGAGTTGGATGGAGTTAGAATGGCTAGACTCAGTTGTGAGTGGTTTCCAATTATGATGATAGTGATTGGGCTAATTAGATTGGGTGTCTGATAAAATTTGGAAGTTTATCAGAATACATTTCTAATAAAAAACTATTAGATTTTTTGGCAGACAATTGCATTATCTTTCAATAGCTTGTGGGTTGGCACCGAGAAACTACAATACTTTTTAGCCTTTTATATGTAACTGATATGCAGTCAACAAAGATAATATGAACATTGTGAAATATAATACAACAGATTGAATATACTTTTAATTAACATATATACTTATATTCAATTTCTAATAATCATCTCAATACATTATACAGGCTTAAACCTGCATTTATATATATGTAATATATGTGGGGTTCAAACTCAGACTTTCACATGACCCACCACTCTCAGTGCCATCTCATATTGCTGATCCATCTGATCACACACATGTTGAAAAGATAAATAATCACCAATATATGTATTTCATAATAAACCAGCAATCATCAGTTGGTCTAGATTACTATCCTCACACACATATATAATCAGTATTCAGATTTATATTAAGATAGCCAATCTTTATACTTTAATGGACAGGCTTCAAACTATTCCAACTCACAACTCTTTAGCCTTCCATTTCATTGAAAATCTGATGATGGAATGTTCAAAGCCCTTGATAGTGCCAATGTTTTCATCCTATCCATGTTGACATATTAGTCATTCTGACCCCTCATGTACAGGAGAATAATCCCGAATGTTCAAAGCCCTTGTTAGTGCCAATGTTTTCATCCTATCCATGTTGACATATTAGTCATTCTGACCCCTCATGTACAGGAGAATAATCCATTTGTGCCAAGATTTTCATCAGAATGACTAATATGTCAACATGGGTAGGATGAAAACCTTGGCACTAATAAGGGCTTTGAATGTTCCATCATCAGATTTTCAATAAAATGGAAGGCTAAAGAGTTGTGAGTTGGAAAAGTTTGAAGCCTGTCCATTAAAATATAAAGATTGGCTATCTTAATATAAAGCTGAATACTGATTATATATATATGTGTGAGGATAGTAATCTAGACCAACTGATGATTGCTGGTTTAGCATGAAATATGTATATTGGTGATTATTTATCTTTTCAACATGTGTGTGATCAGATGGGTCAGCAATATGAGATGGCACTGAGAGTGGTAGGTTGTGTGAAAGTCTGAGTTTGAACCCTGAATAATCATCTCAATAAATAGTGATGTGCAGTGTGGTGCAGTGATAGAGTGGTGGATTCTGGATTTCAAGGTTCATGAATTGTTGCTTCAGTTCTGACATTATGAACCCAATGATTTGCATAGTTTGGCATTGTGTTAACTAAAGTGTCTCAAGTTCAAGGGCCATGGACCACGAGTCCTACTGTCCCAGGGCTTGAATCTTTGTGCAAATATACTATTCTTGCCCTGGCTGGTTTAATACAGTGTCAGAGTGGCAGGTCTGGATCTCAAGACTCACAGGTCACAGCCCAGCTTTATCACTCCCAGTGTTCAATCCTCTTATGAATTTCCTGACCAATAAATTGTTCTTGCCCTGTATGTCTTTGTTTGGTGCTAGAGTAGTGGATCTGGCAGTCAAGGTCCATGGATTGTTGTTCCATCTCCTTCAGAAATAGCACATAAACCAGATTTTTAGAGGAATGAATGCACAAAAAATAGATCACATTATAGAAATCTTTGATTTGGATATATAGATATATGTAAATGAAATATATTTGGAAATTTAAAAATAAAATATATCTGATGTATGTTTAGCACCTTTTCACGATGTTCTATCTTTATTGGTATTATAATGGTCATACTCATTTGCGAATGGGTGCTGCTGCTGAATTAAATTAATCAATAATCACCCTTTTTCTCAAAATTGGCTCATTAAATTATCTTTTAGAAAAGGTTTTTTTACATATATTTTACATTCATACATGAATATCACACCATCAGCCAATATTTAAAACAAACCAATACAATATCAATCCGTTGTCAAGGCGATCAGCATATTGTCTTCATTGGTATTACCATTCATGAAGATAAATATATAATGACCATTTGATAAAAAATCAAGTCAGATGACCTAATTTTAATAAAGCTCCTATTTACAAATGTTATATATAGAGTAAGTTAAAAACAAACTCTTATGAAGCTTCAAAAATACCCTCAACCTCAGACCGCGGTTTCTGCCTCTAGCGTCATCAGTGAGGTGCTAGGGAATAAAAATACTAGAACTAGTCCAGCATTTTATCAATGCCTAACTATTGAGAAGAAAATCTGAAACCTTCAGACTAGTTCTAGTATTTTTATTCCCTAGCACCTCACTGATGACGCTAGAGGCAGAAACCGCGGTCTGAGGTTGAGGGTATTTTTGAAGCTTCATAAGAGTTTGTTTTTAACTTACGGGTATTTTTGAAGCTTCATAAGAGTTTGTTTTTAACTTACTGTATATATAAAATGACCATTTGATATGCTCTTTTGTAGTATTCTTAATTGATATATAATGTCCATGCAAAAGGCTAATATGCAGAATTCTCCATATCATTCTCTAATGCTGGTTTGTAGCATTCTTAATTGTTTTACATTGTTCTAGTTAGGTAATCTGTATTCCTAATCACATTGTTATATATATAATCCATGCACCACATCCACATATATGATAAAAAAATCACATTTATTTATACATGTTCATTTATATTTTGGATTGTATCCTATGACCGGTTTGGGGGGATAATTCTAGCTAAAGATTTTAAATGCTTTCTCTTGCAGAATTAATCAAAAAAGCTTGTTTAAAGCTATTGGCATGATCATTATATTATATTTGTAAATATAAGCTAGTTAAGTCACGTGATGTATGACTTGGTTTCTTTACTATTATAGTTTTGGCTTTTAAGGTTTTGATGATGTTATATTGTTAAGGCTGTTAATGTATAGTGTATCTGAATTTAGTTCAGTCCCATATGGCTATTTAAGTTAACTAATTGGATTTGAAGACATATATTATGTCTGAAAATTTCAGATTTTCTACTTAATAGTTACATATTTGATAAATGCTGGGCTGGAGTTTGTATTTTAGATCTAATGTCTGAATATTAGTGCTTCACTGATAACAGCAATTAGCTCAAAACCGGTTTGGGGATAGGGGTAATTTAGATAGATATTTTAAATGCTTTCTTTTGCAGCATTTATTGAAAAAGCTTGCTTACAGTTATTAGCTCACGCATTATATTACATTTGTAAAGTCACATGATGTTTGACTTAGTTTCCTTACTACTATGACCATTTTCAAAGCTTATTCCTAGAAATATTAAACATAAATTATAAATATAGAAATAAATTAAAATTTCCTTCCACTTCTCCTTATTTGCATTGCTGAATTATATACAATATAATATACCATATATTCATAAATGTTGAGGAAATTATTATGATTATAATATAAATTCTTGAAGGATTTATAAATCTGTATGTATTTTTTTTAAGTGTCATAGCATCGGCCGGGATGCGAACCCGCAACCTGGGTAACTGCCTGCAAGTGCAAGGCAGTCGCGCTGACCTCTCGACCACCAATGCAAGACTAATCTGTATGTATTTGCATTGAATATACCATAAACATGTCCATAAAATAATACTGAAATATAAGATACTATATGAATATAATGATATAAAAAATACAAGATTATCAAGAAAATAATATCTATATAAATGTTTCAAACATTTATTCAGAAAAGGTATTATAGTTTAAAATTTCTTCATTATTTGCTAATCATGCTTTCAACAAACCTTGTTGTATATATATAGCATTCACACGTCTTTGTTAGAATCAATGTATTTAAATATAGCATACCTTATGCAAATTTATTCAAATATTCAAATTTTTTTGATGGCAGAACACGAAACCTTTTTAATTATTGTGTAGACATCTTTTGCAATGACCTCTTTAACTTTATACTTTCTATCCTCTCTTTCTGCATAAATTATTTTCAAACCTGCTAATTCAAAAGTCTGGCCTGATCAATCATCGTATTTTTTGTTCTCAATTATATAAATATATCCATGCTGATAGCATAATTATAACAAATTTTCTAATAGAAGAGTATCTGTAGTTATATGTAATAAAACATAAGCATATTAACAAGTATTTCACATCATATAGAGATTATCATTCACATTCTGGATTCTGAATCAAAATAAACTTAGAATTTTTCAAGATGGCTGACAATTTTTAAACAAATTTATGGTTTTCTAAAAGGGATTAGCTTATAGCCAAACTGGCTAATCATTTAATTATTTTTATGTAAATAGGCATCTGTTTATTCTCAGTTGCTGGTGAGATGACTGCCATTTATGATAAGGTACAGGTATTACCCCCAGCCCTAAACAGAATTAATGGAGGCATTATTCACTGGGCTTCCTTCCAACTAAGGCGATGCTGAAAGTTTGAGAGTAATTTTTCAAACATGTTTTACTCTATAGCTATAAAAGTTAGACAATTCCTTTACTGACCTTTATTGAATAACTTCTGTTTAATGGTTGTGACTTGTCTAACTGAAGATCATTTCTTAATCTGAAAAAAACTTCAAAGTGTTATCTGGACTGAATTCCTTGCATGCCTTGGCATAATAGGTGGATGCACTAATATTTACTAGGTAGAATATTCTCTATGTGTGTGCATATATAATTAAATGGTTATTAATTATGAACATGTTTGTATTAAAAAAAATGTAACAAACAGAAAACATAGATCATTATTAACCAGTGAATAGTAACGTTTTGCATTCACAAGTCATTTACTTGATCGGATTAGTTAGCTTAGATTATCCAGCTTAAATGTTCACCTAAAACTAAAAAAAGAAGAAAATACTCTTATTTGGACATTATAAATGAGTATTCTGTACTATAGAAATCTCTCAATATTATTCCACCAGTAATCAGTTTTGGTGGATTTTTCAAGAAATATTTGCGAGATTGGAAAATAGGCTTATTTTAATAAGTCAAGGATACCAATGAAGTGACTTTGTAAGAAATCAGCAAGTATTGAATATCTGTTACAGTTAGCTAAAGGGAAATTAGTGTATTGTATTCTCTTACACACATACACCTTAAATTTATTTGTGTTGGGAAAAGAACCCATTGAAAAGTTTCTCTTCATTACTCTCGTAACCTAATTCAGATAATTGCTTTGAGAATACAGATATTTTTTCATCATGGGCAAATAATGATTGCAATGAAGTTAGCTGTATGTAAAGCTGTTGTTTTAGCAAATTTATTGTATGGTTGTGAAACTTGGACTCTATCAGCACAACATTAAGGCATTAAAATGTTTCAGTTAAGGATGCTCTGTAAAATTTAAAAATACAATGGCAAGATTGTAAAACCAATGATTCATCTTGTAGGATGTGAGAGTATTGAGTCACTGTTGTAAAATTACATCTTCATTGGATTGGAAATGTAAGAAACATAAACAATGAAAGATTTCCTTAAAGGGTATTTTATTGTAAGTTTGAATATGGATCTCATAGAGGAGATGGATCCTGTCTACATTGTAAGGATTATCTCAGACATATCATTTTCCATTGGGAAGATATGTCATAGAATACAATACATTGGAGAGCTACAATTATATATGGTCTTGAAGTATTTCAGAAAGAAAAGTTTTCTGTTGAGGAAAGTAAAATACATCATTTTAAAATGATGTACAGAAAATTGGATCAGCATGTTCTATATGTGGTCATATTTGTAGTTCACAGATTGGTTTGTATTGTCACTGTAAAACTTATTTTTGGAGCAGTTTTTCTCTCTGTCTCTCTTTCTCTTCTGTCCTTTTTCTTTTGAAGTTGGAATGATCATACTCTTTTATGAGGGGCTGTTTATTGTTATTACTAATAGTATTTAGCTATTCCTGCAGTTTTAAATCCAGTTCGGAAAATTGGACTTAGACTATTGTAGTGTGCCAATTTATTTACTGATTGTATCTTCATCTGCTCGTGAAATGAACTTTGAGTGACAAATTATCAGGTAATTCAATTCACTTTGGCCAAGTATATATTTTTTCCAGTCAGAAATGGTTAGAAACCTTTCAGATTCTTTTCTACCACTAGTAAAAGATGATTGGTTCTCTATCCATAGTAAAAGATGACTGGTTCTCTGTCCATAGAAAAAGATGACTGGTTCTCTGTCCTTAGTAATAGATGACTGGTTCTGTCCATAGTAAAAGATGAGTAGTTCTCTGTCCATAATAAAAGATGACTGGTTCTCTGTCCATAATAAAAGATGACTGGTTCTCTGTCCATAGTAAAAGATGACTAGTTTCTCTGTCCATAGTAAAAGATGATTGGTTGGTTCTCTGTCCATAGTATAAGATGACTGGTTCTCTGTCCATAGTATAAGATGACTGATTCTCTGTCCATAGTAAAAGATGACTGGTTCTCTGTCCATAGTAAAAGATGACAGTTACTTTCCAAGATACCTGCAGAATCATTGTCTGTGTTATATGATGACAGATTAGCTATTCATCATTAAAACTGATGGTGTATATGAACCTTGAGTATGATATGGCATGTGATAGTATGTTTCATACCTTAAGCAACAATGGAATGATTCACCAACATTAACTTTTGTTTTAAATTGGAAAACTGCCACTGAAATGAATTTAATCCATATAGAAGTGAATCCACGAATCATGAGAATATGTTCTAGTGGTTATCAAGATTTCATGATGGCAAGGAAAACATTGAAGATGATCAACGAAAGTATGAATCACAGTTACATTTCATGTCATAACTTGTAATACAGACATTACCATCTGAAACAATTTGTGGTAAATAGATAACATAAGGTCACTATGAAACATATGCAATGATCCACAGGTGGTACTTAGATAGTTTGAAAGGAGAATAATTCTCCTTTTCCACAGGGACATAGTATGTACTTGTAGATTGCCATTTTTGAACAAAATTTAGAGGAAATTGGATTAAGGCAAAATGACATTCTATCACACTGAAAACTATAGTAATCCATGGATGCTGTAGATTTGTGCATCAAAATCCCTACCAATTTCCTCAAACTAATTTTTAGTTTGTGGGCTTCATTGGAGAAGAGATTTGGATCTCATAGCCCTGCACTTAGATCTTAGGATCCAATGCAACCCTCCAGCAGATATTTTTTATCATTTTAGTTAACTATAAACCTATGAGTCCAAAATAAAAACCCAATTAGGTTTTCAATCCAAGTTTATTCTCTTGTATATTCATACAGAGCTGAACTCATTGCAGTATCTATACATTTTAATTAGTGTGTAGAGAATAAATGTTATGGTTCTAATATTTATATTATTACTTATTGCTTTTAAGAATGGAAGATTAGAATTTGTAAACAGTGACTATGATGTTGTGTTTTGGTAAACCAACAAAAAAGAGTGGGAGATGTTATAAACATTCAAAAATATTTATATTCTTTTAAGTAGGAAGAACAAAGGTTGATCAAATGTTAAGAGAACGTTGATTTTATGACTGTAAACTTTTTAGATGCCTTTAATTAAACCACATACATTTCTTTATTTCTTATGGAAATAGTACAATTTTTTTCTTCCTCCTTTCTTTATGTATTGATTTCTATATTTACATATGATGCCATTTCAAACTTCCTTATACACTTAACAATACTATTTTTACACCAAAACTTTACTCCTTACAGTTTCAACTGTCCTGCAGTCATCATCAGAGCCATACTATCCAAGTATATAATCATATCATTAATAGATTATATTTATATACATAATCAATAACATACATCTTAGCCTGACCATTATAAATAATCATTTAATAATAAGATACTATAAATAAGAAAACAAAATTAGTTAACAGTAGAATAATAAAATGGAAAATTATTATTTAAAATGGTCAGGCATGCATGTTATTGATTATGTATTTAAATATAATGTATTAATTGTATGAGTATATATTTGGATATTGTAGCTCTGATGATGACTGCAGGACAGTCGAAACTGTAAGGGTAAAGTTTTGGTGTAAAAAGTAGTATTATTAAGTGTATAAGAAAGTTGGAAATGATATCATATTTATTTATTACATTTAATTAGAGATAAAAATGCAATACAGAGAGCATACCAATAGCTCAAACAAGCTCTTAATTTATAAGTCCAGTATGAAAAAATATTTAAAATCTCTATCCAGAACACTCTCATCTCCAGACCAACTGGTTTCGAGCTTATGGCTAGTGTCCGAATATTCTAGCTCTTCACTGATGTGAGCCATAAGCTCGAAACCAGTTGGTCTGGAGATGAGAGTGTTCTGGATAGAGATTTTAAATATTTTCTCATACCGCACTTATTAATTAAGAGCTTGTTTGAGCTATTGGTACGCTCTCTGTATTGCATTTTTGTAACTACAAGCTTATAAAAGTAACATCATGTTATATATGACTTGCTTTTTTAATTATTATACTTTTACCTTTAAGGCTTTGGCTATTAAAATATGATAGATCTGAATTTAGTTCAGTCCCATAAGCTATTAAGTTAGATAGCTGGATTTAAAGACATTTTCATGTCCGAAAACTTCAGAGTTTCTACTTAAATATACTTATGAAATAAGTGCTGGGTTTTGAATTGATATTTTAGGTCTAGGGTCTGAATATTCTAGCTCTCCACTGATGTGAACCATAGGCTCGACACCAGTTGGTCTGGAGATGGGAGTGTTCTGGATAGAGATTTTAAATATTTTCTCATACCGCACTTATTAATTAAGATGTGATGTGATGTATTATGGCTTCTCCTTAAACGAAGTCAAGAATATCTCAGCAATTATGTTTGAGCTATTGGTGCGCTCTCTGTATTACATTTTTGTAGTTACAAGCTTATAAAAGTAATGTCACATTATATATGACTTGCTTTTTTAATTATTATAATTAGAGATATTTTACTATTTAAATTTTGATGTAATAAACATTTATTAAATGAACATGCAAATAATGTCCCTTTTTATATCAATGTCAGTTTGTCAGATAAAAATGATCTGATGACCTTTGTAATGAAGTAGAGATCAGATAAAAGTAGTCAGATCATTTTTTAGCTAACAAATAAGTGGAAAATTATATAAGAAAGCGACATTAATTTGGAAATACATTTAAATAATTCTTTGGGAATCTGTCTTGTGAATTGTCACAACTGTTTTAGACTTTGTTGTTCTATGAATAGGTTTATATTCTCAATGATACATATTCGATAAGCTTTAATTCATCTACAGGATTGTTAAAGTTTTTAGGATATGGTTAGATTATGAGTTTAATGAGGCTTGATAATTACAACTATCCATTTAATTGTAGAAGATGCCTGCTGGTGAGTTAAAAGCTGCCGAGTAAAAATAATAAATGTTGATATTTTCATATTTGGAAAGATCTCTCTCTCTCTCTCTCTCTCTCTCTTTATGTTATTTAATACGATTAAAGATGATGTGTTTAAACATGTAATAGTGGCTATTATGTACTTGAATTTGTGTTAATCAGTGCTTTGAAATATATTGGCTAATTCCTCTTTATATTAACTTCACTAAGTGGTTTAAATATGCATGTGAGGTAATCAGTTATAGCAATTATTACATTACACAGTTATATAATATATTATGAATAAAAGTGTTTTAAGAACTCTATTTAAGTTCAAACTTTAATCTTTCCAAGAACATTCAACTGTTAGTAATTGCACACAGGTTGTATATAACACATTTCACATGGTATTATTCTACTCTCTTCTTCAAGTTTCACTGGACTGACCAGTGACAGTCTACATGGGAATATATGTTAATCCAATATTTCAGAAGGCTATAACATCATTCCATATTTATGGTCAAGTTTGTAAAAAAATTTCTATCTAATATAAACAACATTTAAGCTTATTCTGATTTGAGATTTTGACATAGCTGAGGAAAATGTTTACCTATCCTTGGCCTGTGATTTGTCACAATTTATCATTATTTGTCTACGATATAACATTCTATATCTTAGTCAAAAAAGAGCTAACAAAGAATGCTTAAATGCTCCAATTCTTAATAATTCTATGAATTACATTTATTAAAGTCTAAATAGTAGCAAACTTCCATATAGTAGTGCCTCCTAGTGAAAGCCAGAGCAATCAATGGATGCAAGGTTTGTGCAAAAAAATCCCTATCAGTGCCTACTCATCCAATATCCCCCCCCGACAAGTTTATCTAAATAGTAGAAAACTCTCCATATAGTAGTGATTCCTAATGCAAGCCAGAGTAATTAATGGCTGCAAGGTTTGTGCATAAAATCTCTACCTAGTGTCTAATCATCCAATATCCTCAAACTAGTTTCTAGCTTGCAGTTTTCATCAGTGAGGAGTCTTGGATCTGAGAGGTTTGCACCTAGATTTTCGATTCTAATGCAATCCTCCACAGCCACCTTTTACATATTATTGTGTACATATTTAGTTAACTATAAAGCTATGCACTCAAGATGAAAACAGTGTTTTCATTCCAAGCTTATTCACTTATTTAATTATATAGATCTGAACTCAGTTCAGTATCTATAAATTTTGGAATCTTTGATTATTTAAATATTACATTTGCCATCATCTTATGGGCAGGATTGGTATAAACTTCTAAATCATCATATGATCACCATTTCTACAAATCATGTTGCATCATTTGATTACTAAGGTTTGCACTGGGTGGCGCTACTGTATAAAGAATTTGCTACTATTTTAACAACTTGTATAATCATAGAAAATGGTGATCATGTGATGTTTAAAGATTTAAACTCTAAATACTTAAGAATTTTGTTGAGGGAACTAGGGATCAAGCAATAATCTTTGATTATCTATCATTGGCAGGGATTCCCCCCCCCTCCCCAACATAATTTATTTTAGCATCTCATAAATTTTTAACAAGCTGTTTTCACAATTAATTAAAATGCATATTTTCAATCTATAAATTATAAGTATTTAAATAGTTTTATTGGAGAATGTAGTTTTAGAAAAAATTAAAATACCATAACTAATACTTATTATAAAGGGAAAAGGGGGGGGGGAGACATAATTGACATTCACAGCTCAATTTATATTGCAGTTCTAAGTGATAATAAGCATTGAAAAAAAAAAAAAAATGTTGATAAAATTTAAAAGAATGTTGCTATTTTCAGGATTACAAACTTTTATGTGCTTTTAATCCACACATATTTGTTATATTTAAATAAATATGTTATTGAAATTTTGCTGTGATTAACAACATAATGTTGTTTTTTAAATATGAAGGATTGCTTTGAAATTAGAATTTGATATCACGAGATTAATTAATGTAAATCAATTTCAATTAACGATTAGCTCATGGACATGCTAGTTGCCAAATTAGAAATCATAGAGCTATTGTGACTTCAATACTTGTAGTGAATCCTCTTATTTTGTTGTATAAGTATTTAAAGTTGTTGTGGTAGAATGTGTAGGAGCAGCTTTATAACTCGCATCGGCAGAAATACTTTGCATGGAGCGGACGATGCCAACGCCATCAATCGGAAGAAATCCTGCTTTTCCATTTCTAAAAAATGGGTCATTTAAATACATTGCATAAATTTGCATACCGGCACTTCCATCATATGCTATAAATATGGTGACTAGACGTACCTGAAAGCGCTTAGCCTTTATATTTTGTTTATTATTATAGCTTCACATTTCTGCGTTTTAGCTTAATGTAAACATTACTTTGTTATATGTGAAGTATAATTAATTATTTAACTCATTAAATTGAAACTGAAAATTGTTAATCGTTTTGTCATCTCTGCCATTAAGGAAGTTGACATGACTTTTGTAGCTATTTGTATTGTAAAAATAAAAATCAGTATATGTAATTTTAAATATAGGGGATTTGAACTCAGACTTTCAAGCCCCTTCACTATCTACACTATTTTATACTACTGATATAATTTTATCAATTTTGTATTGCCAATAAACTAAATTAATCTCTGCCCTGCATGGTTTAGTGAGGTGCTCGTGTGGTGGACTTTGAAGTTCTAAGACGCTCTGTTATTTTTAGTGCCTGAACACCACCATAAATTCCGTAGTAATAAGATATCTTATTTAAGTTAGGATATCTTATTAATTTGTAGTTTTAAACTAACCTCTAAAAAAACTGTTAAATCAGAAATTGATGAATTTTGTAATAAACCTTACGGCATATCTAAGTAGATTATAAATTAATGAAAAAATGGAAGCAAATATCCATTGTGTTTATTTTTACTGCGTAACTTTCCTCAGCACTATAATTCTGGCTGTGTTTTGCTGAAAGGTGGCTCGGAGCATTTAATTAGTTTATTATACTTTTCATCAGAACTCAATGAGTGCTTAAGAATTACAGTTTTATTTAAAGATTTAATACTTTGAGAATTAAATAATGTTTTACTAAAGAAGATAATTTTTTTCCCCCTTGTGTCAAAGCATTGGCCGGGAAGCGAACCCGCAAACCCGGGGCAACTGCTTGTAAGGCAGCTGTACTGACCACTCGGCCACCAACGCTTGACAAAGAAGATATTTTTTTGTTGTTATTAAAATAAGCCTTTCTCTCTTGTTAAATAATATAATTGTTATTGTATAATTTATTTTAGGTTTTATTGATATATTATTACGTTGCCTAATTTCTTACTTAAAGGAACGACCATGTGGCGGCGCTTCATCATCATCATTGATCGAATGATTGTGTTAAGAGAATTGTTGGGTGTTATAGTGGCAAGGAATGGAATAGAAGAATAGATGCATTAATAAAAAATAGGAAGTTGGAGAACTAGTATGGAGAGTAAAAAAAGTTTAAATATATATATAAGTAAACAGAATATTGCGTGCGAGTTAATTTATGATAATAGTACGGAAAGTAATTTATTAGTTTAAGGTTCTGTATCTTTAGCAACAAGGGAATATATACATAAATGGATCTGCAAGTTATGTAAGAAAGACATAGAAAATATGAGACATCTGCTAATTGAGTGTAAATACCTGAGAGCAGAAAGAGTACAAATAATGAAGTTGTGGAAGAATAAATATAAACGAAGTGATTATACAGAAAGTGGATTATTGGTTTTTATGCTGGGTTTGATAAAAAAAGGGGAGGGGATTTAGATATAAAGGCTATGGAGTTGATAAAGATGATGTCATGGAAATGGGATGGAGCAGGATAGAAAAAAATGTGGGAAAAAGTCAGGGTGGGGAATGGAAAGGGAAGGTGGCTAACAGGTTTTTCTGGGCATAGTGGTTGAGAGATTCCTGACTCCGACTAAGATTTATATATTTGATTGAACTATTTGTGTAATTAAAGTGCATATTTTGTAGTTTATAAATAACAAGTATTTAAATAAGCTTTATTAGAGAATGTGTATTAGAAAAATTAAAATACCATAACTAATATTTACTACAAAAGAAAAATGACGTGATAGAATAATTAATATTCAAAACGCAATTTATATTATTGTATGGGTAATAAGTATTGAAAAAAATGTCCTTAAAAGAATTTCGATGTTTAATAATTGAAAACTTTTAGACTCCTTTAGTAAATCCAAATACATTTATTTGTTAATATTTAAATAAACAAGATATTTTGATGCTTATAAAGAACTTTATTGCTTTGTTTATTATTTTTATGGAATGCGGAGCATTTTTACAAGATTAGCATTTATTGCCGACATAATTAGTTTGATATAAAGTGGGGTAAGAATATTTAAATATTGCTCCATAATTAAAATCATCCACTTATATATACACACACACTACCAGCTGACAAATAAGCAGGAAAAACAGCTTTATTTTGAGAATATAATGTTAATATCATCTATGTTATTTATTACTTTTTACAATGCTCTTTTACAACCCACTATAGACAGTTTCGAGCTCCAGTAATCTTCCTCAGAACTTCTGCTTTTTTACAACCCATTATTGACAGTTTTGATTGTGCCATCAATCTTTTTCAAAACATGCACCTACAAGATGATGGGGCAAGTTCTGAAGAAGGTTGATGGGCTAATCCAAATCAAAACTGTCATTAGTGTGTTGCAGAACTTGCCCCCTCAAGACGGGGCAATTTCTGAAGAAGATTGATGGGGCAGTCAAAACTGAAATAGCAGGTTGTAAAAAAGGTCTGTGAAAATTAATAAAGAGAAAAAAAAGTCTGTGAAAATTAATAAAGAGAAGATGATATTAATATTATATGGATTTGGCAATGCAATAAGAAAGATAAAGGTAAACGTTTATTTTGAGAACATAGAAAGAAAAGGGTTTTAGCATCTGCTAATTCAATTGTAAATTGACCATTGTTCAGGCTTGTAGTTTCAATAATTTTTTTTTTGATAGTAATAGCTGATGGACTGTAATTGTACTGTTCCAGGGACAATGGTAATGATAATAAGATAATAAAAATTGAGTTAAACAGCTTTTAAACTGACCAATATACGGCAAATATCTATTCAGCAGTTCTTTGTGGGAGAACCATATATGATAAGGCAATACCTATTTGATGCTGGTTGGCAGGGATTGGAAATTTTTTTTTTTGTAGCCAGATTCCTAATTACTGATCAATAGGCAGATATTTAGTTTGGTTTGGCTATGAGGTAGTTAAACTAAAAAAAAATTAAGGTATTCAACATGGCTTTAAATCCATGATTTACATATGGTAGTCATTAAGATGTTTTTTTAATATCGATTGCAATCAAGATGAAGGGATCATTGAAGAAAACATTTTTTTTTTTGATTAGGAGACTCTTTGGAATCAACACATTTTAAATGGATTATTTAATATATATGTAAAGTTAAAAATATTTTAATATTTTCTAAAATATAAATTTGTACTGCAATGGAGGTTAAGGTATTAAACTTCATATGTTCTTATTCTTGTATTTACTAGCAATTTATTATCAAAACTTAAACTAGTCAAGAATTGGTGGTCGAGTAGTCAGCACAGCTGCCTTACAAGCAGTCATCCCGGGTTTGCTTCCCACCCAGTGCTTTGACACATGAAAGAGAAAACTTAAACTGTTCTTGGTCTTCTTATAATTACTAGCAATGTATTATCGAGACTTCATCAGCTCTTATTCTTCTAATATTTACTAGCAATTTACAAGTCTTCATCTTTTCTTATTTTTCTTATATTTACTAGCAATTTATCAGAATTTTATCTGTCCTTATTCTTATATTTACTAACAATTTATTATCAAGACTAATTAAAATTTGACAGTTTATTGTAATGATTTTTTTTTTTTTTGATTTTAGTCATGTGAATAATGTTTTGCCTAATTTTTCACAACCTTAGTGAAGGTTTGAGTCTAATTATTACTTTTGGATTATATGGTTGTAAGTACATAATGTAGAGGATGTCTACTGTTTATATAGAAACAATTGAGAGAATTTTAATATACAAATTGTCTGTCACTACTCCAAAGTAGACAAATTCAAACCTTGTTTTTTCAATACGGCATCACAAAAGTTATACAGGAAGATTACAAATTGCCGTTGTCATACACGAATGACAAATTTGAATTGATTAAAAAAAATGTCTTCATCATTTCATAGCACATTGACTCTCAGCTCTCCATGTTGTACAAATCAAAAAAAAAGTACAATTCGACATTAATTGGAACACATATGTTAAAAAAGCTTGTTTAATACTTTAAAATAAAAAGTTAAATACATCAACATTGATGGCTGACTATGACTACTAGTTAGTTGAAAGCAAGCTCAGTATACTATGTTGATGTATTTAAGATATGTATTATTTATATGGAATTACATTTTTTGACAAAAGTTTAAAACTATTGGAATTACATAAATGGATTATGTCCTGTACATGAGGGGTCAGACTGACTTTAGATCAACATGAGTGTGACAAGAATCTTGGCCTCAGGGTGGCCTTTGAGTGTTCCATCATCAGATTTTCAATTGTATGGACAGTTGAAGAGTAGGAGTGTGGAGTGGATTGAAGCCTGCCCATTAAAGTATGAAGATTGGTTATCTTAATATATATTTAAGCACTTATTGCGTATATGTGTAGAGATGATAATCTGGACCAACTGATGATTGCTGGTTTAGCTTGAAATATGTATATTGGTGATTATAAATCTTTTCGACATATATGTGTTCAAGTGTATCAGTAATATGAGACAGTGGTGAGCGGTAGGTCGTGTAAAAGTCTGTGCTCTTATATCCTATATATATATATAAATGGAAATTGTAAAAACACATTTTTGTAATGAAGTTAAATTTATCCTTATGCTCTTTCAAATTCACAACTAAATTCGATACACTGAAGCAAAAAATTTGCAGTTTTACATTAAACTTTTACTTTTAGTACGATAAAGATGATAAAAATACAGTCACAACTTTTTGCTCCATTGCATCAGTTGGAGTAATATGAAAAGCACCAAAAGTTAATAACCACATGACATTTTTTATAAAGAAATTGAACTTACCCTTAAGCTATATGAAATTTATGACTACATATGAAATTCAGAATCGGAAATTCTACACTAAACATTTACCTTCAACATGTCATCCAAACTAAAAAGTGTCCACTTTTATGTTTCATCATAGTTGCTAAATTAACATTAAAAAACAATTTTATATCGTGAATTTTCTGTTGCATATGATATGTGCCACATGAAGATAATATTTTTTAATAATCAAATAAATGTAATGAATTTAAGCGTAAATACATTATAGGAATACATTTTACATGATTTTACACTCATTTTAATGAGATACTAGATTTATTATTGTATCAAATTTCTTACACTTACGGAATTAAATTTTCTTTATAATTAAATAAATCTAAATAACGAATAAAAATTGATTTATTTTTTAAATAAATATTTGCTAATAAGTCATATTTAAATTACGCCAATACGTTTGTTACATTTGATTTTTTATATTATTTTTGATTTTACTACTACGATTACAGGCATGAATGTGAGCGATGTTATTCATTTCTATAAATTTTATGAATCCATTAAAAGATTCGAACCAAGAGCTTTGGGGTAGTAGGACACAACTCCTACTTAGTTTGAAAATAAAACTTGCCAGTAATTTTGAAATATGGCTTTTATTGAACCTTAATTTGGTTTTAATGGTATTCACAGTTTGATACAGTGGTAGATTGGTGGATTTTGGAGTTCAAAATTAATTGATCATAGTTTCATTCGGTCACTTTGTTTTTTACTTTTTATGAGTAACAAAGCCGTTCAGTTACTATTATTATTAAACTACTATATATATGTGCTGTATGCACAGATAATGAAGCTAGAAAATGTATATACTTAAACGCAAAATCTTTTAATTTACGCAAAGTATAAAAATATTAATTTATTTAGCTAAGCACTTTCAAGTGACTACTTGCTCTCATACTCAGCGAAAATGATTATCATTGTATATAAAGAAAGACCACTAAATATTCACAATTTTACTTTCGAAAGCTGTCACCGCAAAACCTTAAAAAATGCAAAATGCTTCCCCAATATGTGTTTTGACCAAACCACTTTCATCGGATAATCTTGAGTTTCTATTCTCACTCAATTTTCTAATATGACTGCTTTAATTATATCTACAATTCAAATTATCAATTTATGTCTCAAAGATTTCAGATTTCTAGATTTTCTAGTAAGGTTTTACCATTCTCAAGCATCAAACAATTACTCTGTTTTGTAAAAGATGGTTTGTCTTAATTAAATATAAAAATCCAATATATATATATATATCTAGAGCTATACTGAAAATACTAATTGATAACTGTAACATTTTCCCATACATTCACAAAATATAACAATTGGATACGGTCAATGTAAAATTTGGAGTATGCTTTTGCCATAATAAAATATTGATCCTTGTTTTGATTTTTGTAAAATAATGTGAAAATAAGTGCAGTAAAAGTTGAAAAATTTTTTATTTTGCACAAACACGATTCGATTGAATAAATTTTTTCACCGAATATGTTATTGGACAGTAGACATGGATGTTCAGCTTAATTAAAGATTGCCTGTTATCGCTTTCCTGTGTGCTATGCCGAGACAGATTAAATGTGATTCCCGTCATGAGAGAGAATGTGACTAATTCAGTGATCAATCTAATTAATGGTGGGCCTATGCTGACCTCAGTGCTGAGGGATCCTGATATTTACTCTCAACTGCGTTATATTGATCCAGTAGTCGCAACTCATGGTCACATGACTGAATGTTTTTAGGCTGAAGCCAAATGCAATATTGCTGAAGATCAGAGGCACATCCCCAGAGCTGTTAAATCTCATTTGGATTTCGTGTATGATGGAAAATATTGTATCAAAATAGCAACATCATTTTGGAACTCTTACTAGTCCTTCTTCAGGACACTCACACCACTTGTTATTGGTAAAAAATAAAATAAAAAAATAGGCATTTGCGTAAATGCTACATTATAAAAGAAAATAAACATTATTTGTCCCGCTACTTTATTTATTAGTAGACAACCCCCCCCACCCCAAAAGAAGCATATTTATCAATACTCAATTCTAATACGAAAAGAGTATGTGTGGTAAACAGTTTGTAGGAAGAATAACATATAAAAATAGTGTTTAAAAAATTTAATGCAATTTAGAACATAAGTAATAACGTATAGCAACAACAATGCAGTATTTTTTTTTAGTAAAAAAAAATCAAAAACTTAATTAATAAAGATATAAAAAATAAACCTACCGCATACTTTCTCCCACAGACAAATTATTTTTTTACAACTGAATTCAAAATAATGACACATTGATCTGAAAACATGTTTGCAAACGTTTAACAACTTCACATTGACTTGTTTTCATTTCATAAAATATTAATATCATCTATGTTCTTTCTTACTTTTTACAATGCTTCTTTACAACCCACTATTGATTGTTTCAATTGCCCAGCAATCTTCTTCAGAACTACAATAAACACAATGCAAATACACGAATACAAATATGCATATGTTCATATATTTGTATTGGATTTATTAGCCTTCTGAAGAAGATTGCTAAGGCAATCGAAACTGTCAATAGTGAGTTGTAAAAAGCACTGTAAAAAGTAATAAAGAACATAGATGATAATAATATTACAAAATTTATAATAAATTGCAAGTGTTTTTACCATTTTTAAAAAACTTATCTAACATAAAAGTAACTGCTTCACGAAAATTCTGTTTGTATTTTGAAAACAAACATTTAAAGTAGAACTGGGATTTTTTGCTTTTTATTTTTTTCTGATTTGACAATATGTACAAAGTGACATGTTGTTTTAATAAGTCAACTTTCATAAGGAGGAAGTGTATTCAATGAATATTGAAGCTGAGATATTGAATTTTGAATATAGAATTACAAATGCTTTGATTTTAGCTATTATACAAAGTTACAAATAAATATATATTCATATACTTATGATTAAATAAAAATTTCTCATAAGAATATATTAAGGATATGGTATACTAAATAAATATCTGATAGAATCTTTAATGGATATTACAATTGTAACAAGCTTTATCAATTTTTAAAAAAAATTAATTCTTAATGTAGAGCATTATAAGTTTTGTTTTTAGAAACTTTATAAAAAATTTATAATTCTTTACAGTTTATAAAAATGTTATATATATTAACTTCCTATTAATCTAGATCAGGAATCCGCAAACTGTTACTCCCGAGTCAAATGTAACTCTGATTTCTATCTAGTAGCTCTTTTTATCATGATAAACATACACACATTTTTATTTCCCCTTGTAATTTGTAAATAAATACTTTGTAGACTCTAAGAGAGGATAAAATTCACATTACAACATAGTTTCTTGAATTCAACTTTATTATAGAATAATATTGTATATGATGAATATTTAAATATTAGAAATTTGTGAATAAATCTAATTGTCTGAAATAAATGTTCAAATGTATCCACAGCCATTCAGAAATTTGTATTTTTTAGGAACATACTTTTTACCCATTTCCTTGTGGCTCGATCAGGGGCTCTTCAAATTAAAATGTTTGCTGACCCCTGATCTAGATTAATATAAAAATATAACAGTCTGACCTTTGAAGTTTCTGTCATATAAAATTTGATTATTACATTCAAATATCAGCCTTTCAAGCTAATTGTGCATGCACTTTGTGAGTGTTGATTATGAAAATAACTTTTTAACATAGAATCACAATTTCCTCATTTCTGGATTATGCAGACATTTGGGATTTTTTTTATAGAACTTGAGGTTTAGTTTATTTTAAAATATATTACAGATAGAGAACTGGCTACATGTTTTTTTCTTTTTTGATAGGAATAGCACTTTGATAGTAGAGGTTGCTGCCACATTTTTATCTTTCATTTGTTACTGAAAAGGAAACTTTTAGTATACAATTGTGCTTCTGGACTACCAAAATGATTGAACTATTTAAAAATTGTGTATGGCTATGAAGCCATGACTTTCAAAAGTATTTTCAAGATTTGGATGATGATGATCAACAAAAGTATGAAACCTATTGTCCTGTTTCATATTGTAACTTGTGATCAAGACACATTTGTGTCGTAAAATAGCTAAATTATATTACAGTACATTGATTCCCATGATATCTTTATAGGACATTTGGGGAAAAGATGGGTTACTTTTTCACTAGGACATTGCGTATATATTTATCATCATCATTTTAAAATATCAATCCATATTCCCACTCCAATTAACTTTCTTATCTCCTGTGTCCATCTTACATATAATATCTTTACAGATCTTTGTATAATCTCTTGGGATACTAATTAAAACTTTGGTCAGTCATCCTTTGTCAGTTCTTTTAGTCGTATGTCCACTTCAACTATATTCTTTCAATTATGTCGGTGATCCATGTATGTTATCCATCTGTTGTTTTCAATCTTATCTTGTTATTCCTGACAGATCTCTCTCCACTCATTGCTTTATACTGGAAAATAAACACGATTAAAAACTGCTTTTCAAACATATATATTTATCATATTAACATCTAACAAAAACATTCCATCCAAGTTTTAATTTTCTGATTAAACTTATCTGTTGTGACTAGCATTAAATTCGACTTTATTGTTTTGAAGTTGAGTCTTGCATTGCAAACACTAAGCCAATGAAGTAAGTTCTGTAGCATATTATTTAAATGTGAATTCTAAACAAAAATCAACTTCATATTGCCTTCTTTGGAAAGAAAAATCTTCGTAAATGTTGTCTGAAGATTTATAGTTCTGCATTGTATTTGTAATTATATGTTGGACTATTTTCATCATTAAATATACTAATCACATGATCACCATGTCCTATGCTTACATGAGCTGTTCCAATAGGAGTAAACTCTTCATCCAGTAGTACCACCCAGTGTAAGCTATGGTAATCAATGAATGCTAGAAGGGATTTTATGCACAAACCTTCTAGAATCCATTAATTACTGGCTTGCACTGGATGGCACTACTGTCTGGAGAGTTTGTTCCTGTTTTAAATGTATTAATAATAATACATAGGTTAGTATGAAGTACAACATTTTAAGTGATGGCATATTCTTCTCTCTTCGGCCAATGCCAGTCTGATTAATAAATAGCTTGCATAAATCTAAAAGTCATGAGTTCAGCTCTCATGCAGTTATTACTGGTTTAGACCAGCTGAAAAAGATAAGTGCCACTCACAGTGTTATATTCTATACTAACATGTGTGCATACAATGAACATTTCAATGTATTTGGAAAGATGTAAATAAATAAAGCTTGAATTTTTTAAAAAAAAATTGTTAGCAGTGTCATCTAGATGATGAAAATAGACCAATGTATAGACACCTATTCATCATCATTATCATCATTGTCGACCATTATCAATCCACTGCAGGATGGTCTCTCCAAGTTCAATCTATCCTTTATGATCTGTAGCCTTTCTTTTCCACATCATCCCTGCACACTTTATTTCATCCATCTATCTCACATGTGGTCTCTTTCTGGGTTTAACATTTCAATTGTCCAAGTATTATTATCTCCTCGAGCAATATGTCCATCCCAACTCCACTTCAGTCTTTTAATTCTTTCAACGATGTCCACAACACCTGTTTGTTCTCTTATCAATATATTGCGTTTTTGATCTTTTGTTACTCTTAACATGCATCTACACATACTTTTCGATATTTTAGATATGTGTATGTTACGATTTTACATATATAAAACAATAACTCTTATTTTTTAGTTTTATTTTATTGGATAGTATTACATTTTTATTATGTGACATATTAACTATTTCAAATAAATATGGTAAAAGGTTTTTTTAAGGTTATTTAATATCAGATAGGTTAAATACACGGATTAGCTGCCAGGCAGTTATGTATTTATTTGGTTTCCTATTAAAGATTTATAGAAAGGTTTTCAAAAACCAGGAAGATAGTGTCTTTTTTTTTAAAAAAACAACAAACCAAACAAAAATTATAATGTGAACTATAATATTGATGTTCTCCCAAAATAGGTCAA
Source organism: Epiperipatus broadwayi (assembly GCA_028023455.1). NCBI lineage: Eukaryota > Metazoa > Onychophora > Udeonychophora > Euonychophora > Peripatidae > Epiperipatus > Epiperipatus broadwayi. The sequence goes on from JAQFVV010000172.1 coordinate 292,930, forward strand.
TAAAAGTTAGGAATCACTTGAATAAAGAATTATTGGCTGGTAAAGTTCAACTTTTACCACCGGTAAAATAATGTGCTCTAGAAACTTTTATATTAAAGATGTTTCAAATTTTAATAGATTTACATCATAAAATACTCTATATTTAGGATAATATACTGCGTTGGTAGTATTCAATGTGTGTATATAAAATAGTTAATAATCAAATTACTTTATAGCGTTAGAGTGCATAAGAAGTGATAGAGTTGGCATGGTCAGTGGACCGTAAAGTGGACTGTAAACTCCAGTCTTCCAACTCTCCCATTATAGAAAACCTTTCAGGCTGTAAAAATGTGATTGAATGATTACATATTTCTCTTTATAGATTGACACAATAGCAGATTAGCTAAAGGTTCCTGCGTTGTAATCAATCTGTCACTTTTAAGTGCTTAAATGTTATGACACCTGTGGCAACTAACTATATATTTGTCATCAAAAATAAATGAAATTCATTATGCTATTCTTTCATATAAATTATAACAATAATAAAAATTATATACAATAAGTATATAAATACATTGGTGCCAATTTAGTTTGTGCCCACGACCATTTTGAAATCTAAAGACCAGCTAAAACCATCGTTGCCACATCCAATTGATAAATGACATAAATATTGAATAAAAGTACTTTAAAGTCATTTTTAGAAATTATAAGCATATAGTGTAATTCATATTTTAGAAGTTATAATCTTTTAATATTTGGAAATTATAAACTTGGTTTGATCAGACTTCTGAATCTTTTGGATGATACTTCGTATCGCCCAAACCATCTTCCCCCTCCTTGCATACTCTGGTACTTTGTGGGGTCATATTTCAAATATTTTAGAAGGTAAATTTTTAAAAAAAGAAAATCCCTAATAAAATAAAGCATATTATATTTACTAGATTATAATTTCTAAAACATGAATTTAAAGTACTTTTATTCAATATGTATGTCATTTATTGGTTGGATATGTCAATGGCGGTTTTTAGATTTCAAAATGGCCATGAACACAAACTAAATCAGCACCAATATATATTTTTATCTGTATTTATCATTTTTATATTTAAAATTTTACAAAAGAATAAATTTATTAAATTAAATGAACAGCAAACTAATTTGCATAAATTATAATACTCCTCATTGCCATTGACTGCACTCAGTTATGAATATGAAGTCTAAGAACTTTGAAAGCGCTTAGCATATATAAACATAAACAAAATTAAACTTCTCTAACAAGCGTATTACTGCAGAATTATTAGTAAAAATATACTTTTAAAGGTATGTGTAAGTTTTCCTGTAAACCAAGTTGGCAGCTCATATTTTTGATAAATGTACAGTTTTGGGGGCTCCCAATGTTCACAAAAAAAATGCTTGCTAGGAAATGTATTTAATATTTATATTTTATTTTTTATTACTATTATTGAAAAAAATATATAAATACAATATTTACACTTCATTCATGTCGGTAGTATGCAATCATATTGTTACCATTAACACTCTTTTTGGGAGGGCAAAATTCTCTACTTTTGGAAATAGTTCACAGCATTATGTTCGGTGACAGGAAGATTCCAAATTTTTTTCATTATGACAATTTACCAAAAACTGCTAACAAAAAGAAACATGCTGAATTGAACCAATGTATGTCAGTGTTAAGAGCATCTCGTCACTTCCCACATTATAAGTAAAAAAAAAAATTGAAATAAAGCTTCTCAATGAAATTTATCAGAATTTATTCCTTTTTTTAAAATTTAACAATCAGTTTATTAATTTGTTTTAATTTAACAACTAACATAACTTCGGTAGATTGTAGGCCCTCAAAACTGTATATTTATCACAAATACAGGCTGCCATCTTGGTTTACTGGAAAACTCATAAGTATCCTTTTTAATTCTAAGAAATCTATAGTAATTCTAAAAAAATTATAGTAAATTAAAACTTCTTTATGCAAAATGATTATAATGATGCTAGTAACAATACTTCAAATAAGAAGTGGATAAAACTTTAATATTATCCCAAAATTTATAAAACATTAATAAAAAAACAAAAATTATATTGATAAGCATATAAATATTGGATGGTCAAATAGTAAAAGTCTGGATAAATTAAGAGATGATGTAAAATACAAAAAAAAAATGTATATAAAATTAACTGTGATCTTTACTGTATGATTTACGACAATCGTACAGGGAAACAGAGTTAAGAGTCAAAATATATAATGCAATTAATAGAAATGATACATCTGCTTTATATATTTATTGCTTAACATATGGTCATAAAATAGATGCTCCACAAATGTTAGTTTTAAATTACATTAAAGATTCAAAAAGAAAAAATATATGAAATATATTACATTAAGCACAACTTAGATAATTGCATGAATATTTACAAAACTTCAATAAATTTATTTAACCACTGATCAATTAAAAATGATTGGAAAATTATATAATATATAAAGTTTGTTATATAGTCATTATTTTGAAGTTATATTAGATCTTCATATGAATGTTATATTCTATTTTACTGATGTTTTATTTTGATACCAGAAATGTATCCAACCTATTAAAAGGCTGTTGTTTTTGTAATAGTGTTTTTTAATTGGTTGCTTCAACAAATTTCAATCATGCATTGCATTACTGTGAATTTGTAAAGTATGTGATATCAAATTACAAGACTTCAATTATATGTTAACCAAAACTAAATGTAAATATGGTACTATAGGATCTATTTTCTTTTTCCTTACTAAATATGACATTTCAAACATGAATTTATGAACTGTAATCAATTTTCTTTGCAATTTAAATACTATACCTATTTAGTTCTGTACTGTAGTTAAAAGCATAAGTGTTGATTTTTTTGAGCATTTTTTCCTTTAAATGCATAAGCTTGTGGTTAAGACCTGTAGAGGTCCCTACCTTTGCATTTTCAACTGCACATGCTTTAGGTTTAATGCCTTAGTAAATATTACTTTTGTAAAATAACATTTTTTTAGAATCCGGAAATGTACCCAGCCCATGGAAAGGTCTTCATTTTTGTAATATTTTTTTTTAATTAGTTGCTTTAAGAATTTTTTTTTTGCTTTGTGGAGTTACTTGCTAACAAATGTACCCAGCTTATGAAGGCAGGAATTATTTCCTTTGCACAAAATGTTTTATAAAAAACCAGTTTATTAATGGTGGAACAAATAATATTTTTTTTACCTTGAAAAATATACCATCTAAGAAAGAAACATTTAACTTAAATATCACATAGACAGAATTACGGACAAACATTCAGGGATTTTATATATATATATATTACTTTCATTATGGGACACTAGATGGTGTTCTATCTGAAATAATTGGTTTAAAGTTAAAATAGATTATTCTAGATGCTTACAATTGGCTTATATAATATTTGAGTTTGAAAATAAGACAGCCCCTCTTATTTCTTTAGTCTCTATCTAGTGGCTGGGATGAGAGTATCCTTACAGTTTTAACCTGTTTTATGACACTGATGTTGAGAATTGATTGGCTTCTATGTAGTTATGATTAATATTTGAAAAGGGCATGAAACTATGTGCTGAAAAAGGCTTTTTATGTATAATTCTTATTAATATATATGATTTTTATTATTTGTTATAATTATATACTGTATTTTTTTGAAAACTTATTGTAAAAAAAATCTATATAAAACATTTTTTATAATAGTAAAAAAAAAATAAAGCAATACTATAATGAAAGTTACTTTATTAACCATTTTAATCCTAGAAATTAAAAATTCATCATTTTCATTCATATCTTCATTATCTTTCACATCTACTTTCTTAATAAATTGTACCATCTTCTGTGTGGTTCATGCATTAACAACTGAAGTATTCTTGAAAGGTTTTATAATGATTACTTTTTTGACATTGTGCCATGATTCCTTGAATCAATCGTATACCTGATTGATGCTAGTATTTTTTATTTTTCCCATTGATGTTAAATCATGATTTTCTGATATTATACAACTATTCCACTCTCTAAACATCACATGATCACCATTCTTTATGCTTACACTGTTTACACAGAGGCTAAACCCTCTATACAGCAGTGACCATTCAGTGCAAGCCACAGTAATCAATGGATGCAAGAATAGTTTGTGCATAAAATCGCTATCTAGTTAGCTAATAAGGTAAAAAGTTGGTTGATGGAGGATTGCATTAGATCCTACAATCTAGGTGCAGTGCTCTCAGATCCAAGGCTCCTCACTTATGAAAGCCATAAGTTAGCAACTAGTCTGGAGATATTGGATGAGTAGGCACTAGATAGGGATTTAGGACTTTAGTGTTGAATGTTTGTTTAGCTTTTTTCAATAGAATTTGATGGTATATTTAAACAGTGATTTATTAGTATGAATATTTCTTTTTAATATTTGATTTTTATATGACTATTATAAAAGTATAACTATACACCAATATAAATGTCACATATTCCAAAATCTTTGTTTAAATTTATTCATATGTATATAAATAGTAGAATTTTTATCACTTAAATGCTGTTTAATTTAATTTCTAATTTATTTTTTGTAGTCCCAACATATGACATCGCATATTATTTGTAATACAATTCAGGAATGAATAAAATGACATATTTTATTGGTTCAAATGTTCTCTATCTAAATTATAGATTGTGCAAATATAAACATTACTACTATATGGACCAATTGATGATTGCTGGTTTAGCATGAAATACGAATATTGGTGATTATTTATCTTTTCAACATATGTGTTCAAGTGTATCAGTGTTATGAGATAGTGTGGAGAGTGGTGGGTCATGCGAAAGTCTGTGCTCATATACCCTATATATTAACTCTTGTTTTGAGGATAAACATATGAAAAATTGTAAACTTTTAAGTTTATTATGCACTACAAAAGAGATGAAGTTGAATCATTTATTCCATGCGTTTATATTTAATTAAAAATGTATATTAACCCTTAGGTTTATATATGGTTTTACAAGTGATTGATAATCTCTGATTTAAAAAGTAATTAATAAAAATCATTAATATATTTATCTGAAGTGTAGTGTCAAAGTTATGACTGCGTAAATTTTGGGACTCTTGCAAATCAAATTATAATATATATATATACGTATTAATAGCTTAAAATACATGAGTTAGAAATGATATAATTTCTATCCTAATAAAAATCATTAATAATAATTATTGATGTATTTATTTGAAATGGATGATATCAAAATTGTGAGTGTAGGAAGCTTGACATTTCTTCATATGTCAAAGCAGCAGCCGGGAAGCGAACCCTCGCCCACCGTCTGAAAGCAACTGCTTGCTTGCAAGGCGTCTGCGCTGACCTCTCGGCTACAGACGCTTGACAAAAATTTGTAAATCAAATTATAAAAAAAAGTTTTTTGTGAATAAAAGAACTTAAATGCCTGATGTTAGGAAGTTGTGAAAAGAATTTTTAAAATTCCAAAATTGTAACCTGTATAATAAAGGTCAGTAGTAAGAGTAGCAAACTAGGGAGGAAAATATTTTTGAATTGATTTCTAGTCAAGGAAATATGATTAGATGAGAACATGTGTTCTGTCCTTGATGCATCTCAACTTCTCAATCAGCTGATATGTTTAGTATTAGTATTTTTCTTTACATAGTAACCAAATAACATTTAAAAGCTATCTATATTTTTTATTATCATTTTTTAGTACTTGAATTTCTTTTTAATAAACAGTTTTCAAGAGGACAAATTAGCAATTCTCAACAATTGTTTGCTAATTTTCAGTTTTTAAAAAAGAAATTGCTTAATTTGTTGAAAGAATTAAATTTAATTAGATCTAAGATTAAATGTGGATTGATCAAATAATTGTTTACTTGCTGGATGCAAAACAAAATTACATTTGTAATATAATGGAACCTTTACCCATAAACGCTTAAGATTTTGTAAGCCCTCCATCTCGCAATATTTTCAAGGAAGGGAAGGGCGTAAATGAAATTTTTTTAAAATAAACTTGTTAACGATTAAAATTCAAATCTTTGCGTAGTTTAATTTTTTGAAAATAAAATAATCCTAAACAGCAATAAATTCTAGGTTGTCAAGAATATCCGTATTAATAATCATTCTAATAGTCATTATTCACGTGATATAATGACATCCCAATAGGAAAGACCAATGTCCGGATTTAAAACAAAACAATCACTACTTTAGCACACATCTATGTGACGTCACATATTGTGATGTACTTGTAGAAGAATTCTTTGATTTCAGTTTAATATCGCAGGTGTTTTTATTTTATGCAAATCTTTAACAAACACTTCACTTAGTTATTTTTGAAGCTGTAGTTTCATTGTTTAGTGAATTTTTTTTTTTAGAAAATCCCGATTAAGAAATCACTTCTGAAATTGAACTGGGGTTTTTTCATGTACTTCCGTTCATGCGCACTCGTAATATTCTGAAAACGGGATCATGCCAAAAAGTAATTATCATATTTAAAACTGGTGTTTAACTTTCCGTCTGCTCAAAAATTTTTTAACTTAGTTTTTTTTTTAAATAGCAGATTTATTGATTTCAAAGAACAAATTATTAACTTTTTAATGATTATATTACTTCTGCCAATTTTTAGTTGCTGTATTTAGGATGAAAGCATAAGACATATTATTTAAGCATTTTTCTCCCATTTTCTTCCATGACTATATGTGCATAAAATTAAAATAAGTTATAAATTAAATTGTTTCACATAAAGTTTATTCTAAAATGGTATTTAATAGAAAACTTAAATTTATCTATCACTTTTAATATGACATTCAGTTTATTAATCTGAAAAGCATAAAATAAATTAGAACATATAGACAATGATAAATAAGCTTCAGGAAATGTTGCAAGAACTATCAACTGAAAGTAAGTAAGCATTAAAGGTAAATGTTAAAAAGACAAATAATGTTCAATGGATTTTCTCAAATTAAGAAAATAAAGATTGATAATGATGAATTAGAAGTTAACAATTACAAATATCTTGGTTTGATTATTACTAGATGGAAACATGATTGCAAAAAAATCCAAGTCAGATGTCACATGACCTAATTTAACAAGCTTGTATATAAGATCTGTATATAACATTTAAAAATGATGGATGAAATTATTTATTGAATTAAACTTGGTTGGACTCCTTTTGGTAAAAATAATTCAATATTAACGAAAAATATACCTACGTATTTGAAAAGGAAGGTTTTTAATAAATGTGTTTTACCAATTCTTATGGATCTGAGACTTCAGACCACTCAATGAGAGATGTATATTAGGAGTAACAAGAAAAGATTAAAAATGAAATGCAGAATAAACAAGTGTTATTTACATCATTGACAGAATTAGTGAAGTTGAGTTAGACATATTGGTAGAAGAGGTTATAATAGATGGACAGTTGAAATCTTAAACTGGATTCCAAGAGATTGCAAAAGACTTAAAAAGAGACCACATGTGAGATGGATGGATGAAATAAGGAAGTGTGCTGGAGTGATATGGAGAAAAAAGGCTAGAGATTGGAGAAGATGGATTGAACTTATAGGATACTTATCCTGCAATGGATCAATATAGGTTGTAAATTATGATGACGATGAAGCATAAAAATGTCAAATGGAGAAGTGATTGAAATAAGATCAGCTTCAAAAAATGCCCTGCCAGTGAACGTACTGGAAAACCAAGTTTTATCTAAGTTTAAATGTTTTTGTGAAGTAAAATAATAGCAGATCTTATACTAATTTATCTATGTGTGTGTTTATTTCTCCATAAAATTTTTGTCTTTTCACCATTTCATTTTTACTTATTTTAATAAAAAAAAAGAAAAAAGAATTTATTTATAAATAGCTTGTTAGTGGTGTACCTTTCAAGTCTTCACATGGTTACAAAATACTTTTTAAAGTATTACAATTTTGTTCTTATTGCATTGCCAAATCCATGTAATGTTAATATTATCTATATGTTCTTTAGTACTGTTTACAATGCTTTTTTGCAACCCACTATTGACATTTTCGATTGCCCCAGAAATCTTCTTCAGAACTTCTACTTATATTTCCAAATCTTAACTACTAAAAAAAAAAAAGTTTGAATTTAAAGCAGTTAAGATTTAGAAATATAAGTAGAAGTTCTGAAGAAGATTGCTGAGGCAATTGAAATCGTCAATAGTGGGTTGTAAAATAGCATTGTAAATAGTAATAAATAACATAGATAATATAAATAATAATAATAATAATATTAATATTATATGAATACTAAAATACATGGATAATAGTGAATGGTGTAATATAAATTTTGAGCATATACCCATTTACAGATGAAGCACATTAAGCATATATGCAAAATGTTTGTATTATATATGTGTGTACATTCTAAATATGTATATATAGTCTTGGGTTGTTTTGTGAAGTAGTAGTGTCAGGCCAATTGATTCCAGTTTTGGCATCTTGTGATGATCAAAATTTTTATTAAATCCAGAGCAATAAAATTATTGGGTTATTATATTTTTTATGTATGTATATATATATTCATACAATATTATATTGATATGATCTAGTTTAAAAATTGTGCACATTAATTAAGAATATCAAAAATAAATCAACCAGAGCGATAAAACAAAAAAGGAATATGAATGATGCAATTATGAGAAAGGGGAATTGAGAGAGCATATTTGCATATATTTGTACTAAAGATAAATTTAGATGTCGAGCGTTGGTAGCCGAGAGGTCAGCACAGCCGCCTTGCAAGCAGGTAGTTGGTTACAGACGGATGTTGCGAATTCGCCTACCGGCCAATGCTATGACCTATGAAAAAAGAAAAAAAAAGACAAATCTAGATATTTTTAAGTAAAGACATTTACCCAATTATTCATTTTTTTTAAAAAAAGGATAAACTTGCTATCCCCCTTATTGAATTTAAGGAATGGAACAAGCATGATTAATGATTCATTTAATGAATTACCATTTTAAAATTATATTAAACCCATGATATTATTAACTAATCATAAAAGAATCAATTACTGATACTACAGTCTGTTCTCTGTATTTAACTAAATAACAAACTCGGAATAAATATTGAAATTGTTATGGATATTATCAAATTCAAAACTGCTGCAATTTAAATGCATTGTAGTAATCAAACAAACTCAATTATAGTTAGAAATGTGAAAAACCTACTCAGGGTAAACACCGCATAAACGCAGGAGATCCAATTGTGATGATAGTAATCTATTTTGCAGACAAATGAGGAATATATATATATCTTTAATTGATATAATGAGCATGTTAATAGCTCTTTATAAGCTTTTCTGAATATTCCTATCCCCAAACCGATTTCAAGCTGCTGGCTATCATCAGTTAGGTCCTAGGCTATTCTAGTGCCTCACTGATGATAGCCAGTAGCTTGAAACCAGTTTGGGGATAATGATATTCAGAAAAGCTTGTTAAACGCTATTAGCATGCTCTTTATATCATATTTGTAGTACAAGCTTATTAAATTAAGTCATGTGACATACTGTTATCTTTAATTGACTACAAAATATCAATCAATAGCTATATAACTTGGTTAACATTTGAGTATTTATTATAAATGAAGTTTGCCAACTTTTAACTATTTGCTTCTGTATTGGATATGTATGTAGAATGTTGTATAACCTTCTAGCAGAATAGTAAGAATTATTTAGATGCTAGGTAATAAAGCATGTTCATTTTAAACTTTTCCACATGCTATAATCAAGTCATCTCTTATTTGATTTTAAAGACCATAATTTTAGATTGAACACTGAATTTCTAATATTTTTGATCCCAAGATCTCAGCAAATTAACCGTTTAGCTGGATTAGTAGAACTCCTTTAATAATCATATATTTTTTTATAAATAGGCTGCAAATAACAAATTTCTTCCTCCTGAAAAAGTATTCATGTGAGGTATCTATTCTGGAGATAAAGTTCAAATATACATTAATGAAAGACTTACTACATACAACCAAAACTCATAATGGATAGTTCAGGACAAATTCAGACTCAAGATAAGCTTGTTTACTTTATGAGTGTAAGAATATAATTTAATGAGCATGCTAATAGCTCTGAACAAGCTTTTCTGATAAATGTCACAAGAGAAAGCATTTAGAATCTCTATCTAGAATTATCCCTATCCCCAAATCAGTTTTGAGCTAATGGCTCTCATCAGTGAGGCTCTAGGATATTCAGACACTAGATATAAAATACCAATTTAAGTGCAGCATTTATCTAATACTTAATTATTAAGTAAAAAATCTGAAAATTTCAGACACCTATATGTCTTCATATCCATCTATCTAACTTAAATAGCTATAAGGGTCTGAATAATTTTCATCTACACCATATATTAGTAGCCTTAGCAATATAACATCGCCAAAGTCTCAAAAGCATAATTATAATATTAAACAAAAATAAATCAAATCATACATCACATAGCTTAACTTAATAAGCTTGTATTACAAATACAATATAATGAGCATGCTCAAAGTTAAGTCATGTGATGTATGACTTTATTTTTCTTTAATATTAAGTGTGTAAGAATTTAATGTCGGATATAAATGTTGCCGATATTAATTAAATCAGAGAAGGAATATTTATGAGAAGGATTTGATAATTTAAAACATTGCAGGTCATAATTGAAAATATTCCTTACGAATCAAAATATTTGAGGATATTAATAATTTCTTTTGCTATACTCCTGTAATTTTATATCATTCATATTTATCAAATACCGATTTATTCATTGGAGAGCCTAATCTATTAGGGTTTCCAATACAGGTGCTGTTTTTCCTAATAGAAATTCTAATTATGGCTTTCATTTTCTGATCACGATTATAAAAAAAAATATAAACTAAATAAATTTAGTTTTAATAATCAATCTATTACCTATAAATATATCATTTATTGATAATCACATATATAATAAATTTGGACTAAATTTTTGTTGTTTATTAATTAAAATGTCAGTTAATTTAAATAACATGGGGAACATATGTACACAATTAATTAGAAATATAACGTCATTTGGGATTGAACACATCACTGTTACCCCCCCCCTCCAAAAAAAAAAAAGCTCGAGGAAGAGGTTAATTATAATAGAAACTGATGATCATGGTATTATTTGAATATTATTCATGTAAATTTATGTAGATTATGTTTTTGACTCACAATTTCTTAATGTCTGGAAAGATACATTATTTTATATAATTTAAATATATATAACGTCAAGTTGTGTTCACATTATAATGTTTTGTACATTTATTAATGCTAATTTGATGTTAATCGTGTAGGGTTTTTTTTTGTAACCACATTTGATTGGGAATAACTAAATTTTGGATTTTAAATTTATTGTGTATAAGATTTATTGTTATTGTTATACTTTTTTTTTATATGTCATAGCATCGGCTGGGATGCGAACCCACAACTGTCTGCAACCAACTACTTGCTTGCAAGGTGGCTGCTATAACATCTCAGCTAACAATACTTGTAATGTAGAAATGTCACTAAAGTATGGATGTTTGAACTACCTGATTTGCACCTGTAATTAATTAATTAAAGATCACAATAACACAATCCTAAAATGCTTTCGAATCTTATCAAGATATGCTTATTTTCCCTAATTAGTATACATTAAAATATGTTTTCTTGTTTATAATTACTCACTTCATTTGATTATTAAAATGTTATTAAAAGTTAGGTTCTGTTTACATCCTTCCATAATTGATATGGCTTTTCCCCTAATATTAACAAGGGGCATTAGTTTATAAACTCTAAAAGTTTAAAGAATATTCTATTCTTAAGTCCTTGCTAAACATAGTGTTATTTATATTTCTATGTTGACTTTAATTGCAGATACATTAAGCTATGCTAATTTCATGTTTATATTTATTAGTCTTTGCTTGATTATTTAAAGGTTATCAAAAATTAGTTCTGATTTTTCTGTAATTGATCGTTAGTTTAATATTAGTGGCATATTTTCATTTACCTGATATATTAACTTCATTTTGAATTTCCACCAATCAAAAGTTTAAAGAACATGTGATCCATTCTATTCTTGATTCTTGCTATACATATTGTGTTATTTATTCTTAGACAGTGATATGATTTTTTGTTTAATAATGCTCATTAAGATAGATCTTTTATTAGATTTATTCTAGAAATGTATGATGACATCCTAAATATTTTCTTAGCTAATATTTATCTAAAACCACCATTTTTTTACACACATTTAAAAAGGTTCATTAAAGTTTATTCTGTAAAGATGTAAAAAGGTTCATTACACATATGCTGTAGAGTTGCATGAAAGTTCATTGAAGTTTGTGCTGTAAAGATGTAAAAAGATTCATTGAAGTTTGTGCTGTAATGATGTGAAAAGGTTCATTGAAGTTTGTGCTATAAAATTATAAAAAGATTCATTGAATTTGTGCTGTAATGATATAAAAATGTTCATTGAAATTTGTGTTGTAAAGTTGTAAAAAGGTTCATTGAAGATTGTTCTGTAAAGATTTAAAAATGTTCATTGAAGTTTGTCCTGTAAAGATAATGTTTATGCTGTAATTTGGGATTTTTTTTTTAAAAAAGAGCTTAACTACTACTAATAAAACTTTGTAAATATTCTAACCAGGAGATAGAATCACCAGTTGCTTTATTAAATGTGTGGTACATAGTGTGTGTTAGTTCACATGTACATAAATTAGGATTGCAAAATTCTATTTATGGACCTGATGAATACAACAAAAACCATGGGTTGTCTTGTCTGGGAAACAAATTCAGCTGGCTTTACTGTCGGAACCTCACAAGAAATCCATTTTTAATATTATAATTTGGCAAGTTGTAGATGGAGATTCCATAAAAGGGATCTTGATTTAAGATCAGTTTTAGATGGTAATATTATATCTTGAGTTATTTACAGTCCATTCTGCCTAACATCTTTTTATATAGTTTGTATGAGACACCATTTCTAATTTCTGCTGAAGGATATATGAAGAATTGGAAGTCATTGCAAAGGAGTAGACTACTTATGACAATCTGGCCTTAAGTACTTTCTTGCCCAGTTATTTTTATCTGTCTGTTGACAGACAGCTTAACATATATACATCTTACATATTATAAACTATTACTGCAAATGATGCAAACACATGAGGACTTTTTTGGTTTACTTTTCAGCTATTTTCAAGGTCTGTTCAATAAGTTTTTTGTTCATATTATTTAATTTTAATTATAGTTTCTACACTTTTTTTTAAAGCTCCACTTTTTCTTCTCTTTTTCTTAAACCAGTTTTTTTTCTGTACTATTATATTGTTTTTTTTTCTCTGTCTGTTGGTGAAAGCATCTCTAAAATAAGAGCCATCTACCATCAGCTAGAACTAGATAATATAGTGCTGTAATATTTATCCCAGATTAAGATCCCAGGCTAGAATTGCTAATGCATTTAGCTTTTGCTCTTTAAAGCATTCAAGATAATAACCTAAAATTAATAAAAAAATCCTAAGGTTTGAACTCAAGTCAACTGACATAATTAAAGAAACTTGAGCCAGTTTAGATTCATAAAGTTTAGAGACCTGTTTTATGCCATTATACCCTTTTTTTAATAGTAAAAGATCTATATAATTGTGCAAACATTGATTAGAATTGAATATCGTAGTTTTTTTAAATTTATTTCAAGCTATTAAGATAAAATGCATAGAGATGATTCCTTGCATAAACAAGTACAATAGAAACTAGTTTTGAATAGAACATCTCGATCAAGATAAAGGGCAGAAAATGGTGTGGGGTTGGGGATATAGCACTATACCATTAGTTGTTTATTTATCACACAAGCTTACTCAAAATGGCTGTAATGTAGAATGAAACTGCTTTTGGAAACATACGAATAAAGCATATAAAGTCACGAAATGGTGATATTTGACATTTTGCAATGATATATTCATTTTTACGACTATCTTTTATATCTGGAAGAATTCAGCATCCTGCCAAAGTGCACTTTCTATTATATTTTGCCCATGGCCACATCCTCAGTCAATAGCGCAATTTATTTCTCGGGAGCTCATTAGAAGTTAGAGAACCAAAAATAGTAGAGCTACACCACAATTCATCAATTTTGAGCTCTAGACAAAGATGGACCCATAAATTCAAACTGATAAGTATATTCAAGCTTCTACATTGCTCTTCTGTTGAGGATTCAAGTCTCAGATCTATAAATCAGAACTGATAAAACACATACATTAAAACCTTTCTTTTTGAACATATAGGTATATTTCCTTTTAATATTGTTATTTCTATCAAAAGCATTCCTTCCAATGATTTAAATTAGCACTCTTTTATGCATATATGTGAATATAAAAACCAATTCTATATGTACACACACATATATATGAAAGTTCTACATTCAAAAAGACAAGTTCAGGTGATTAAGCAACAGGAAACATAATCAGCAATAATATTTGATCATTGTGGTTGATACAGTTACTTGCTACGTTTACCCCTCTTTATCAATTTATTCTAGCACCATTTGGTTTAGGGCTACCTGTTAAATTTTAATTTTAATCTTACACTATTAAGATACTTTTTATATCCATCTTGCTGTATTTAAAGTAACCCCCCTTCTCATCCTATTTATCTTCAAAATAGATATGGATCACTGATTTAATGAATGCAGTCAGCCAGAGAGAAGGAAAAAATACAACATGGAATGAGTTAGTGGCAGATCTCCATTAAGTGAATCCTTTTGTAGGAATAATGTACTTAGATCCAACCAACTGTATCTTTTGAATACTAAAAGCTTTCATTATTGTCCACTTGATTGAATTTAGACTGTTGTCACATTTCATGAATTCTGTGTTTTTTTGTTAAAAAGACTTTGAACTTCAAACTTATGTAGGCATGTATATTATTAAAGGGATGTGTTTGACATCTGGTGTAGTTAAGTTCACAAACCAATAAAATTGTGAAATTTTTTTTTTTTTAAATTTATATATTTTTTATAGTTGTTATACTTAATATATATACAAAGCACACATCAACCAATTTCTGATTACTGTGATTTTCACAATCTTTATAATATAAGCCATTAGAGTACGTGTATGATGATTGGTATAATTCACTTCTACAATCTTTATAACATAATTTACCAGATCATGTGGCTCACTTCTGTGTCTTTATACAATCCATTTGAATACGTCTGTGATGAAAATTCCGCAATTTTTCTAACATAACTCATCAGACCATCTCTGTGGTGATTTCCATAATTCTTATGTAATCTATTCGTATTACACTTATGATGTTCAGTTTGACTTATTTTGATAACCTTTATAACATCATCTTCTAGTGCATCTCTAGGATAATCACTGTGATTCACTTCCACACTATTTATATAATCCACCAGATCACATTTGTCATGATCACTTTGACTCATTTTGACAATCTTTATAACATCATCCACCGGTATACATCTGTAGCAAACTACTTGCATGATATTTATAACATAATTCACCAGAGCATAACTGCAGTTATCACTGGGACTTTAGTCTTTATAAGGTAATCCTCCAAAGTACTATTATGGTAATCACTGTGACCCATTTCTATAATCTTTATAACAATTGGGCTCTGGCATTCTCATTAAAATTATTCCCAAGTTCACACCGTACTTCTAGGAGGACCATAAACATTTTAATCACTTTGCATATTTAGTGGCGATAAATCATGGGAATAGTAGATTCTATTGCAGCATGTCTTCCCATCTCATTTTTAGGATCTTGCAGAGCTTGGTGGGATGAAATCGTTAAATGGCATTATGCTAAATCAACAGGGGTCTGTCCTATTTCTCTTATGGTAAATTGGGCTTATATACAAATGTTTTAGTTCCAGTCATTACAACACTATTGTAAAATGTCGGACATATATATGGATATTAAGTCAATTGGTATTATGTTATATTTCTGCCCTCCTACAGTTTTCTGTAGGATTTGAAGCTAAAACTAAGGCTCATAGAAAACTAGGAATCATTTTTTACTCCTTAATAATATCCAAGCTAATGATATGAGATTGAAATGACTCTTAAAATTTTGAATCCAAACCACTTTGCTTGATCGGTTGTATAGAACTGATATCAGATAAGTTTCTGTATATTTGGAGACCACAGTTTTACACCAACTACAGGAACATTCTGTGTTTGGCTAGGATGATTAATTCTAATAAAAGCTATTAGCCTGAATAATATAAAAGGCTAAAAGATGGCTGCTAAATTCTTAATTGTATTTGGTCCAGCAGTGAGTCTTAAAATCAAAGTCAAAACAATCAGAGAGTGTATAAAATTGATTGTCATATTTATGGAAGCTTGCTGTAGTTTGTAAGGTGCGAAGAATTGTCCCATTAAAAGATAACCTTTGTAATTATTAAAATTCGGATTTTACAAGTGAGTTAAGCAACTTTCAATAATAAGCTCCACCAAAAGAAACTTTCTAAAGTATATTTTAAACTTCTATTCCACTATGCATTCTTGAAATGAATAAAGACATCTAAAAAATACAATTGACTCCCCCCCCCCCATAGTGCATTTCATACTGAAACAGTATTCATCAGTTGGCCAGGTCTCGATCTTTTCACATGTTTTTACCAATTGTTTATTATTTATCAATGACAATTTATTACAATTTAATTTTGAAGTGCCAAATTTTCAGCACCCATAACTTTGAAAGTAATCATTTCAGATAAATATGTTAAGGCTTATTAATAACCATTTATTAAACTAGTAATTATCACACTGTACCCTATCCAAATACAAACTTCAAATCTCAGTTGAAGATTAATATATGTATTTTAATCATATACAAACACATGGAGTAAACTCAAGTTATCTCTTATTATCCATATGTAATATCTTTTTAAGATATATTTTGAACCCCTATTCCACTGCACACTCTTGAAAACATATGAATAAAGACACCTTCCTCCCAAGACCCATTTCATTCAGAACAGCATTCATCAGATGGCCCACATCTCAAACTTATATATAATTAAAAAGCAAATATATTAATGCTTAACACAATGATTCTCAACATATAGGTCATGACCCTTTGAGGGTTGAACAATCCTTTCACAGGGGTTGCTTAAGACCATTGGAAAATACAGTTATGAAATAACAAAAATAATTTTAAGGTTGGGGGTCATCACAACGTAAGGAACTGTATTAAAGGGTCGTGGCACACTAGGAAGGTTGAGAGCCACTGGCTTAACAGATTTAAAGTTTATATCTGGACTAGAGATAATCTCTGTTTCAATAAATAATTATTAATAATTACTAACGTATTTATTTAAGGTGGATGATGTCGAAGTTGTGGGTGAAGAAAATTTGATACTTGTAATCAAAAAAAATAATGCCTAAAGAAAATGAGTGTCATGATAGAAATGGAGATCATATCACATTTGTATAATTCATAGACACAGACATGTTTTATTAAGGAGAAAGCAATTGCGTTAAATCCATTAATGGTTGGTGTCATTTTAACAATATACTTTCAATCATCCTAATTAAGTTCTTTGTTCCCTGTTATTCTTGAACCTGTAATGATTATTCATTTCAGGTTTGTTCACTTCTCTTTTACAATATGAAATTAGTTGCTTGTAATAGTTACTTGTAAATAATTAGGTTAGTACTTCTTGGAAGGATTTTTTTCAACATATGATAATTGAACTTGAGAATAACTGGATTAGAAGAATACACAATAGATGTAATAATGCTGAAACAAACATTTAAACATTTATTTGACTATTTGTAACCAGTTTCTAGATCAAGTGATGTGAGAAACATGGCATGAATAGATATGATGATGATTTAAAGGAAACTGATAATATAGTATTATAAATTTATCAGTTAAAATTAGCTTATTTATGTACACACATACTTACTTAAGATGAAAGAGCTTAACAAGTTGGCAAAGCGGTTAGCACACCTGCTCCTCCCTTGTAATTTTTCTGCTGCTACTCTTCCTCTTACTACTACTATAACTGCTGCTATTATTACTATTAATACAATGACTTCCATACTACTACTATTAATATTAAAATGAATTTTATTAAGCATATAAATAGCTCACAAGTTTTTTTAAAAAAATTGGAAAATAATTTTGCAATTCGACTAGATATTTCAAAGTATTTTTTCATAATATAAAAGTAAAAATGTACAAACACAACAGTATTAATTAAGATAAATTTAAAACAGTATAACAAACAACAATAAAAATAAAAAGATACTTAGATATAACAAAAACATACAAAGGAAAAAATGGGGAAGAATTAACTACTTATAACAGCACTGGAAAGAGAAAGTAAGACTCCACATAGCAGCAATAATATCTGGAAGAACAAATGCCCTGTCTCTGGCATTATTAAAATTGTATTACAAAACAAGGATTGCAATTTCCTGGATGTAGGGGTAAAGCAAAAATGGTATCTTAAAAACCAAAGGATAAACGTAAGAAAAATAGTGATCCTAATTGAGAGTTTAATGCTATGAATAACAATGGCAATAAAGGAAATAGATATTTTAGCGATTAGATTCAGTGATATTTCTATATGTCAGAAGAGCAGAACATAGACACAAAAAATGATAAATTGTTTCTTGAAACTTATAATAGAGAGAATCAATGTTAGCATGCATTATTCTTTGTGATCAAAAATGACTAGTAGGTTGAGTTTGACCGTTAGATTTGAATTTCTGCTAGATTTTAACATTGTGCGGTGATTGGAAATATCTTCAGCTCATTTGCATAGTATTTCACCTTCGTAGGTTACTAATAATTTAAAATTTTCTACTGTATTTTGCACATTGTTTTATATACTCAGTTGTTATATAATGCGTACATTTTTATATACAGTTTGTTTTTCAATTTTTTTCTACTGGATAAAAAAAATAGTTAATTTTATATTTTTTTTAAAATCAATTTTCACAAATTAGCAATTTGTAAATTATAAACATCTTGATTTTCAGTATATTTTAAATGTTTGTTTTGTTCCTATAGTTATCTTAAAATTCCCACCCAGTTCTTAAAATAACAAGGATAATAGGATTTAGCCAGAGGGTTCGTTATTAATGCAGGTTTTATTTACAAATATGTATTTAAAAATTATTTTAATGTAAATTAGCTATTATTCACTTTATTTAAGTAATGTAAATAAGTTATTATTATTTTTTCTGTGTGTGCAAATTCTTTTTAAAGTATTCTCTTTATATATATGAACTTCATTATACGATGACTTTTCTATAGGATGTTTACAATATTTTGTATCGGCCATTTTTCCTCATATTTTTTAGGTCTTCATAAATATTGGTAGAATTTCATTAACCTAAAAATCTATTATCTAAACCAAGATTTTCATGATGGTTTTTAACCTTTTACAATATATACATTACATAATTGATTTAAAGTGTGCTCTATGCACTACCAATGGTGACCCTAAAATGTCTGATTTCATTTGCTGCTTGATTGTGTTAGCAGTAGTATTGGAGCTCCTCTTAGAAACTGAAATGGTGAGAGCACACTCTGAACTAGTACCTAAATTACTTTGTCCACACATTTATAAGCATGCACACACAAATCATTCAATAAATAATTGTGTTTAATTGAACTTGGAGAGACCTTCATCCCACAGTGGTTTGATAATGGTTGATGATGATGATGAATTGTGGAGAGCTGCAACCTTTTTTTTCCTGTCAGCAGAATTTAGGCTCAAAATAAGGGAATAAAAGATTATTTCTGAAATCTGAAAAATTCACAAAACCAAAAGAGCTATGATATCAAGGATTCTATATTAATGGTGTTTTATTTGGTACATAACAATCAGGTGTTACTGACATCATTGAAATAATTAAAAGACAAGTGGAGTTTGGATGGACATATTGATAAAAGAGATGATAATAGATGAACAGCTGAAATTGAAAATTGGGTTCCAAGAAATTGTAAAAGACCTAGAAAGAGACCACATGTGAGATGGATGGTTGAAATAAGAAAGGGTGTTGGTGTGACAGGAGAAAAGAAGCTAGAGATCAGAGAAAATGGATTGAACTTGGAGCGACCTTTATCCTGCATTGGATCAATAATGGTTGAAAATTATGATGATGACTTGCACATAAAATGTTATTTTTAAAAGACATTAACTCAAGTGCCCTCTCTGTTTAATACTGCATATTCATTTCAATGACAGTTCTTAAAGATAGAATGAAGGAAGTTTTTTTTTGTAATATTTTTTAAGAATATGTCATATTTTTAAGGTTGCCTTAGTTTGCTTCTTTTTTTTTTTTTATTAAGGAAAATATATACAATTACAGCATGAATCTTTTAGTTTATAATCATTGCTAATTGTTCATTTATAGCTTGGCTCAGATCTTCTGAGCAGGAGGCTTATTGTCTATAGTTTCTCTATACACTGTCCATGGTTCCGGATTGGCCTGTCTAGCCACATGGTATATAGTAGAAATATTGCCATTCTTATTGTGGCATACTTGCCATTCTTTAGAGGTTCGCATATTGGCAAGATGTTATCAGAGGCCATAACTCTTGTCGTGATCTCCTGCCTGATTCGTGCTAGACGAGAGCAATTAAAAAAATGTTTGATCATTTCATTGTCTAATTTACACAAATTACATGTTGTATTCAATCTGGAAAATCCTCTTCTGGAGTGGAAAAGAGAAGTTATGAGTTGGATAAACTGGATTAAACTTGGGGAAATCTTCATTCTGCAGTGGATCAATAATTATCTATCTATCTATCTATCTATCTGTCTGTCTGTCTGTCTGTCTGTCTGTCCTGTCTGTCTGTCTGTCTGTCTGTCTGCTGTCTCACCCACCTGCTCGCCCACCTGCCTGTCTGTATTATCTATCTATCTGTCTGTGTGACTACCTGTCTGTCCATCAATCCATCCATCCCTCCCTATCCATATAATTATAATTTGATTTATTCAGACAAAAAAAAAATTAATAATCATGAATGAGAAGTTAATATTAATATAGATAGAAATATAATGGATGAAATCAATCATAGAATTACACTTGGGAATGCTTTTGGTAGAAATATTAGTATTGAAATATACCCATGTTTATGAAAAGAAAGCTTTTTAATGTGTTTCATCAATTTTTATATATGGATCTGTGACCCAGAATATGGATCTGAGACCCAGATACTTAACAAGAGTAATAGAGTGACTTCAGACTACTGAAAAAGTATGAAATTGTGGGTTATGAATAATAATAAGATATCAAGAAATGAAATATGTGGGGGAGAAAATTGCTGACATTGTTGAAAGAATTGAGATGGATAGATTCTTAGTTATTACGGTCCATGGGTCAAACTATATAACAAAACAATTAGTAGAATAAACCAGATGGCCAAAAAATTAATCTGGGGAAAGAAATCTAGATTACTATCAATGGCAATATTACAGTTACCCATTAATAGGGGAGGGCTTAACTTAATTGATCCAAAGGTATATATATAGATTTTAATACTGCAAGAATATATTTAAATATTCTTAAGGATCATACTTCAGTCCACCAACAGGGGATATAAAAATATATAGTGAAATAAGGCTGGAGAGAAGATCTTATTTGGCAGATATGTTTATTGCATAAGGACATACAAGATGACCTAAATGTGCAAAATTTGGAAGGCATTAGATATAAAGACATAAGAAGGGGAGTAAAACCTCATGAAAATTCATGGATAAATTGTTCAATGAAAGGGGTCCTAGTTAAATTACATTCAATTTATACACCACAGACATATATGAAATTCATATTTAAGTTGATCAATGGAATTTTACCAATCACAACATACATTAATAAAAGATTGGGAATGAGCTTAGAGGAAACTTGTTCATTTTGTAAAAATAAATGTGAAACATTTCAATACTTATTAGAAGAATGCAGTGCTTTTGGGAGGCTAAGATACAGAGTTTTCCACACCCCAATGATAAATCTTAAAATACTACTGAAGCAAAATGTAATAAAATTCAAACCTCATAACTCAATGGTGATAATACATGCATTGAAAACTATATGGACAATCCGGTGTTCTTTAATCTTTGATAATAAAAAGTTTAATTGGTTAAAGAAACTTGACAATGATTGGGACAACTATTTTTCTAGGTGTTTGGAATACTGGCTGAAGAAAGTTATGGAAATGGTATAGGGAGGGACCTATGATTGTTTGTGAAATGTGGGAGTAAAAGTACACACACAAAGAGAAATAAGACAGTAAAAGTATGTAGAGTAGTAAAATAAAGGATCTTTTAAGAGAAATGTTCCATGTTTTAAACTAGGAATACGATTTGTAAGGCACAACTCTAGGATTTAACAAGAAAACGATATTAACATTTCAACAATGAGTCTTATAGATTTGCATTGTGGTGCTTTGGGGACAGGATTGGTAAATTTGGTGTAAAGGATAAAGTGAATCAAAACTAATTTGTAGATATTTCATGTACATATTTAAATGTTTGTTTAATAAAGTTTATTACTTAAAATAAAAAAAATATCACTAAAAGAGATGATAATAAATGATTAATTGAATTTTTAAGTTCGAGCCCCTAAATTTCCTAGAAAAAGACCACGTGTGAGATAGATGGATGAAATAAGAAAATTTGCTGGTGCGATGTCGAAAGAGAAAACTGGATTAAACCTGGTTGAGAATGATAATTACAAATTATAATTTTTGAAATATTTATTTTAAAGTTTTGTATTTTAAAATTTAAAGTTTGTACTTTAAACACTTGTTAGTTTAGAATTCCACGTATAGAATAATGCTTGGGGTAAGAAACATCATTAATATTCAATGATAAAGAAATCAGATTAGAAAAAGTAACTAAGTAAATGATAGGTGTGAGAAAGGCTTAATTTGCATATAAATTTAGATTAATGTAATGTTATATCTGGAAAATAAGTGCATGCTTTGATATACTTCACTCAATTTTAACTCTGCTAAGATTTTTTTTTTTTTAACGCCGTTTTTGATTTTTGTAACTTGATCCTTTTTTTAATTCTGTACTCAAATGGGATATTTTTTGAAAGGCAAAACCTATATAAAAAAATTAAATTATTTATAGCCATATTAGTGTAGTAATAAAAGTGCGCTGTGCGTGTGTGTTATATTGAAATAAAATCTTGATATAGGGTCAGTATTTTTAATCTTTTTATAGTAGTGCCACTCCTTTTTGGTGATTTTTCTTTATGGCGGCCTTAAACATGTATAATTTATTGTTTTATATAATTATAAGTAATTTATAATACTTTTTAGTATTTTTTATATATTCTTAAAACTTTCCTTTCATCACATTTCTTGGAAGCATTTAGACATCTTGAAAGGGGTAAATGATTTCTAAAAAGCATTTCATGCTGAGACCCAGTTTTTTTCCGTCGGTCCAGGTTACAATATCTTATACATGTTCTTTATATTTGTCAAGTATTTATAAATACTAAATTGTTGACATTTGATCTACAAATGCCAAATTTCCTGTATTCCCACTTTAGACCTAAGCTACTTTAGGCCAATACCTTACTTTAAATTATATATAATATATATATATATGAGAGATAATGATCTGGGCCAACTGATGAGTGCTGGTTCAGCGCGAAATGCATCTTGGGGGGGGGGGCATTTGTTTTTTATTATATCTTTATTTGTATGAATTTGAAAAGAATTGGCGAAGTGTGGAGGTGTTTATTATATCTATATAGTTCTCTATTAAATAATTTTAGTTGCACGTGGAGACTGTGCAACCCAATGGAAAGATGGCTGGCTTTCCAAGTTGTCCACCATGCCATATTTAAATCAATGCATGCATTATGATGCAACATAGTTTAACTATTCATTACAAAAAAATTTTAAAATGCTGGTATGTCTGGATTATGAGTTACAATGTAAAATGTGACAAGGTCTCTTTTACCTTATCTTGTAATGAATAATGTAACATTAAATTTTATTTTAAACATTTAAAATGATTTAAACTGTGTATGGCAATGAAGTTATTTGTTGGAAGAATGTATCAAGTAGTTTCCAAGATTTTAGGGTCACAGAAAGAGCATTGAAGGTGATCCCTAAAAAAAGACACTTTTCATATCACAACTCACAATCCAGATACACCATTGCCTTAAAATCTTTGCGGCAAATATCTAAACTGTTGCTATGCATCGATTTGGAGATCTTTCTGCATGCAGTGTGGAAAGAGACAACTAGTCAACTTTTTAACGGAACACACCACACATGCTTATTTTTTTAATGTTAATTTTTATCTACTAAAAGCACTATTTCATCCATTATATTTTCATTTGTTTTGATAATTTGATGAAGCAATTTATAATTTCTAACTTCTAATTCAGTGGCAATCTTGTTTTTGATCCATAGAAGAAAGCAATAGAGTTCTAATAGAAAGTTAATAGAACTACTAATGTTTTAAAACCATATAAAAATATCTCTTTAATATGCATAAAATTTTTTTTTACATCCAATAGCACATCTGTTTACATTATAGCTGGCCACTGTATGCTTGAGTCATCAATAGAGTTAAATTTACACCAGATGGCTCTAGAGCAGAGCAAAAAGAACTGCTATTCAAAGCATATGCGTAAGCTGACGAAGTTGTACGATATTGACATGACATGTATGTGCATATATGTTAGTCTCTTCCCAAAAGCAAATTTGGAATAGCTCATCAGTAGAATGTTAATAGTAATGGTCAAATGGGATTATTGTTGGGGAAGTTGACAAAAAACTCAAGCACCAGAAATGGTGATGGGTTCCTTGATTCATAGATTTTTAGCTCCCAAATCCACACTAATCAAACCATGGAGGGCATAATTGAATAAAGTTTGAGTACCAGAAGGGAAAGAGTTGGAACCATGATTCAAGGATCTTAAAATTCTCATGTTTACCATTGCACAAACCCTGCATGACAAGATTAGTCAAATAATTCTATTGCTCAGGGATGTCTAAAACGTTTGAGTGCTGGAAGTTACAGAACTGGTCCATGGTTTATGAACCTTGAACTTAGTAAACCAACTGATAGCACTTAATCATTAGCAGTGGTTATTGCTTATTGTTTTTAAATTTATTCACACCTTATATCTGGAGCCACTTTATAACACAAAAAGCCTCTACGTTATTATGTCAACATATGTAGTTCTCCATTTGACTTTTTTAAAAAAAAATCTATAAAAGTTGATATTATTTTTATTGTAGAATTATATGTTTTAAGTTTGAGTCAGTTGATTGATTAACTTATTAACAGAAAAATGGGGAGAAAAGTAAAATAGAATATTTACACTTACCTATGTTGGTGTTGTGCAATCATATCATGACCATTATTACACACTTTTCAGGAGGACAAGATACCATACCTTTGGAAATAGTCCATTGCATCACATTCTGTGACAATCTCAAATTTTGTCATTATGACAATTTACCAAAAAAACTGCTGACAAAAAGAAACATACTGAATTGAACCAAAGTACGACCATGTTAAGAGTGTCTCATCGATTCCCACATTATAAGTAAGAAAATAGGAAATTGAAATAAAACTTTTTAATGAAATTTATTGGAATTTATTTCTTTTTTTTAAATTTAACGATTTATATTAATTGTGTTTTAATTTAATAACGAACACATCTTCGGTAGATTATAGGCTCATGAAACTGTACAAATTATCAAAAATATGGGATGCCATCTTTCTTTACTTGATGACTCACAAGTAACATTTATTTTCATATAGTACACCCTTCTGAATAGTTTCAATTAGCTTTTGATTTCCATCATTAAAAATTAATTCCACTCAATTTAGCCTTATTCAGTCGCCTCTGTCCACAATTTCTTTTTGTATTCCATAAAAATATTTCTGTCTTCCCTGGTCGAAACAAAGCACATTATTTCCAAATATAAATGTAGGCATTATCACTTTTCCCAAATAATTCTACATACTTTAGATTTATTATATGAATAATGTGCCATTCTAAAATCAGCTCCATCTCTTATTTCCTTTTCCATTTAACGAAATATGTAAATACCTATTTTCTGTTTTTTCTAGACAAATATAAAATCTTACAGTATATATTTTTCCACTGAATTTAATTTTCATAATTTATCTTGCTTCTCTGTACTTTACTAATAACTATATATTTTCTACACTATTTGTAAAAAATAAAGAAATAAAAACATATATTGTGATGTGATGTGATGTATTATGGCTTCTCCTTAAACAAAGTCAAGAATGAATGAATGAGAGCATTTAAGCACCATCTATTGGCTCATTGTTAAACTAAGAAAGTATTTTGAAATAGTCATATTCTAAATTATGACCTATAAGAATTCAGGGTTCACAGAACCAGTTTCAGAGAAACCCATTCATTATTTGTGGTCATGTTTCAGTATCATAATAATCTTAAATTCTATTTATATCGAGATTTCATTTAGAGATCACTTAAATGTTTCTATTTATACTGAAATGTATTAATTATTTTATATACATATAGAGAGAGATAACAGTATATTAAATTATAAACTAATAATTAAGCCACTGCAAAAAAGAGGATATATAAATTGTAAATCAAAAGTACCAATGATGCAAAAGATGGCAAGTTTTAAATCTTTTTTGTTTCGGAATAAAAAATTATGTCGTTACCAAAATGATAAACTAAAAAATATTGAGATATTTGCCAAGGAATTGATTGATGTCGGTTATAAAATGGAACAAATAAACAATACTTTATGTCAATTTAAAAAAAATTATGATGATTTAAAAGAAATGAAGATTAATAATAAAAAATGGATATCTATTCCATTTATTTCAAATCCACAAGTAAAATTTTTTAAGGATTTATATAAGAATGTGAGGATTTATATAAGAATGTGTTTAATGTTTCATTCTACATTCCAAACAATATTAATAAATTAGTCAATAATTCTAAGGATGTCATACATGTCAACCAAAAAAGTAATGTCATATATCAATTTTTTTGTGATTGTATGCTATCATATATAGGTGAATCTAGGTGCAGTATTGAGAAAAGATTGAAGGAACATGAATTATTATATAAGGGTGTAAAAAATAAAAATAATGGTGATTTATTATCTTCTTCAGTTTTCTTTGATCACGAAAAAACATGTAAATATAAATTTAAATTTAATTTTGAAAATGTGAAAATTCTTCATGAAGAGAGAAACCATAGTAAAAGAAAAATTAAAGAGGCAATTTTTATAAACAGGAATAAAACGCATTTAATAAATCGACAAGCTTCTAACATTAAAATACGAGATTCGTGGAATTTGAATTGATGACGTTTGCTTCCGCTTTTGGTTTTTGAATTTAATGGCAGTTGAGGCAGGTTAGAAAGTAACCGAAAGTACTTCTGCGGATTTTAAGATTGTTTGTAATTGTTTATAAACCGTTAAAAATATTATTTCAATTATAATTGCAATATTGTTTTTAATTAACGGATATTTTATTTATTTTATATATATATAGCTGCAGAAAGGAGTTTGCTATTAACTGAAAGGAGACCCTTTGATTCCTCTTGGAGGCTTTAAAGGAACCGAGCAGGGCAAATTCCTAATGTCCACTCCATACGTTCTTGTCGTTGCAGCTGTTATTACTATGTGATTATTCATATAGTATACGAACATGGATGGGCTGCTCACCAACATGCATTAGCCAGCGTGGTGAGTTTATTGGCTTTTTACCTCTGAGTTTAAGATCAAGAAATACCATGGTCTTTCTTCTCAGTGCCTGATAAGGCAGAATGAATGTTTGTGTAAATGATAAATATTTTTCCAATACATATATACAATTATGACAAAAAATAAAGCATGGCCCTTATTCCCAGGAGGCTGTAAAGTCACCAACCAAGGCAGCGGTTGGTGGCCGAAGGCAGAGGGTGCTAAGAATCCCCTGATTGTGGACCCAGGCTGCCATTTGATGATGACTTTTTATTTAGATACTTACAACTGCAGATCACTTTCAAGTGAAGGAAGATTGCAAGAATTAGAAGAAGAACTGTCTTATATTAAATGGGACATTATTGGACTTTGTGAAGTTAGAAGAAAAGGAGAAGAAACAATTGATTTAAAAAGTGGACATATACTCTATTATAAAGGCACACATATTGGAAATACAAGTGGAGTAGGATTCATTATAAATAAAAAGTGGAAGAACAATATTGTGGAGATTGATGGTGTATCGGATAGAGTGGCAAGATTAGTTATACAACTTAATAGCAGATACCAAATGCAGATAATTCAGGTTTATGCCCCAACAAGTTCTCATAGTGATGAAGTAGTAGAAGATTTTTATATGGATGTACAAAAGGCTTTTGATCAGAGTAAACAACATTTTAAAATTGTTATGGGAGACTTTAATGCTAGAATTGGTAGACAAATGAAAGATGAAATTGCTGTAGGTAATTTTGGTTATGGTAATAGAAATGAGAGAGGACATAGACTTGTGGAGTTTGCAGAAAAAGAAAAACTTTATATTATGAATTCATTTTTTGAGAAAAATGTTAAAAGGAAATGGACATGGAAGCATCCAAATGAAGGTACAGCAGAATTGGATTATATTTTGACTAACAGAAAATACATATTTCAAGATTGTAATGTTCTTAATAAATTTAACACAGGAAGTGATCATCGATTAGTAAGGTGTAAGTTATGTGTTAATGTAAAACTAGAGAGACAAAAATTATTAAGAAAAACAATATTTACAGTTGATATTCCTAATCTTCAGAAACATTCTAATGAATTTAAATTAGAACTTACAAATAGGTTTCAAGTGTTAGGAGATTTTGAACATGATTCAGATTTGAATGAAATTAATATGAAAATAACTGATACACTTTTAAAAACTGCAACAAACATAGCTGGTAGAAAAAAGCAGCAATTGACTAATAAAATTTCTACTGAGACTAGAGAATTTATGAAGAAAAGAAGGAATATGAAGATATACAAAAATGATGTATTAAAAAGAATTGAATATCTCGAATTTTGTAAAATGGTACGGAAAAGAGTTGAAAATGATATAAGAAAGTATAACTGTGAAATAGCAAGGAAAGCTGTAGAAGAAAATAAAAGTCTCAAAAATGTTAAACAACATTTTGGTATTGGTAGGAAATTTATATCTGCAATAAGAAAAAAAGATGGAATTATTACTAAAAAGAGAGATGACATCATGAAATTGGTAGAAGATTTTTATCAAGAATTATATAGTAATAAAGAACAAGTACCTCCTATATCTATTACATCTTCCGAATTGCCCAGAATTTTAAATGAAGAAGTGAGACATGCAATTAAGTGTATGAAGAAAGGAAAGGCTCCAGGAAATGATGGAATTATAATTGATATATTAAAAGAAGCAGGTGAAGAAATAGAAACAATTTTAGCAAAGTTATATACCAAATGTCTAAATGATAAAGATGTACCGGAAGATTGGAAGAATGCAGTAATAATATTAATATTTAAAAAAGGTGATAAAGAAGATATTAGAAATTACAGACCTATCAGCCTTTTATCAGTTTTATATAAAAATTTTACCAAGATAATTACAACTTGCCTACAGAGAACTTTGGATTTCCACTAACCAAGAGAACAAGCTGGATTTAAAAGTGGTTTTAGTACAATAGATCATATCCAGGTATTGAGAGAAGTCATAGAAAGGACAAACGAATATGAGTTGTCATTATGTTTTGGATTTGTAGATTATGAAAAGGCATTCGATTCTATACACATTTCTTCAGTGATTAAAGCATTGGATCATCAAGGTATAGATCCAGGATATTGTCATATTTTAAAGAATATTTATAAAAATGCAACAGCAACAATTAGATTACATAATAATACTGGAAAAATCAACATTGAGAAAGGTGTAAGACAAGGTGACTCCATATCTCCAAAACTCTTTACAGCAGTGCTGCAAGAAGTATTTTGTGGATTAAAATGGGAAACTAAAGGAGTGAAAGTAAATGGAGAGTATTTAAGTCATTTAGATTTTGCAGATGATGTAGTTGTTTTTGCAAATAATGCTTCAGAGCTGCAGGAAATATTGCAGGAGTTAGCAGATGAAAGTAGAAAAGTAGGACTAAAGATAAATGTTAAAAAGTCTAAAATAATGTTTAATCGATTTGCTCAAAATATGAAAATAAAGATTGATTATGAAGAATTAGAAGAAGTTAACAGTTACAAATACCTTGGTCAGATTATTAATACAGATGGAAACATAATGGAGGAAATTAATCATAGAATTAAACTTGGCTGGAGTGCTTTTGGTAGAAATAACTTGATACTAAAAGGAAATATGCCTATGTGTTTGAAAAGGAAGATTTTTAACAAATGTGTTTTACCAGTTCTTACTTATGGATCTGAGACTTGGACACTTAATAGAAGAGCAATACAGAGACTTCAGACCATTCAAAGAAGTATGGAGAGATGTATGTTGGGAGTAACAAGAAGAGATCGAAAACGCAATGTATGGGTAAGACAACGAACAGGTGTTACTGACTGACCTTATTGAAAAAAATTAAAAGATTGAAATGGAGTTGGGCTGGACATATTGCTAGAAGAGATGATAATAGATGGACAATTGAAATTTTAAACTGGATTCCAAGAGATTGTGAAAGACCCAGAAAGAGGCCACATGTGAGATGGATGGATGAAATAAGATAATGTGCAGGGGTGTTGTGGAGAAGAGAAGCTAAAGATTGGAGAAGATGGATTAAACTTGGAGAGACCTTCATCCTGCAGTGGATTGATAATGGTTGATGATGATGATGATGATGATGATATATATATATTACAAATAAGATGTCCATTAATTAAAAACTATTGTAATAACAATAAAAATAATAAATATAACAGTAATTAACTATTATTACTGTCTTTCAATCTGCAGAAGTACTTTTGGTTAATTCCTTAACCCTCCCAACTGCCGTTAAGTTCAAAAAACATAAATGAAGCAAACGTCATCAACTCAAATCCCATGTATCTTCATTTTTAATGTTAAACCACTAAACATCACATGATCACTATCTCATACTAGCACATAATTGTTATTAAACAATTCAAAACCAAAGTGGTGGCTATGGTTGTTAAAGAGCCAAAGACACCAAAATGTATGGGTGCTGAATTGAGTTCAGACCCATGACTATATAAGCCATTGAGCGTGGATTGAAAATATTAATTGTGTTTTCCAATTTCATTCTCATGGTTTTGTAGTTAAATAGAGTTAAAAGGTGGCTGCTGGAGGGTTGCATTAGATCCTAAGATCTAGGTGCAGTGCTCTCAGATCCAAGGCTCCTCACTGATAAAGGCCACAAGCCAGAAACTAGTCTGGGGATATTGGATGAGAAGGCACTAGACAGGGATTTTATGCACAAGCCTTCTGGCATCCATTGATTGCTCTTGTTAGCACAAGATGACACTACTGTATGGAGAGTTTTGCTTTGTTTTGAATTTTAATGTTAACAGGTTGTTAAAGAGCCAAAGACACCAAAATGTATGGGTGCTGAATTGAGTTCAGACCCATAACTATATAAGCCATTGAGCTTGGATTGAAAATATTAATTGTGTTTTCCAATTTCATTCTCATGGTTTTGTAGTTAAATAGAGTTAAAAGGTGGCTGCTGGAGGATTGCATTAGATCCTAAGATCTAGGTGCAGTGCTCTCAGATCCAAGGCTCTTCACTGATGAAGGCCACAAGCCAGAAACTAGTCTGGGGATATTGGATGAGTAGGCACTAGACAGGGATTTTATGCACAAGCCTTCTGGCATCCATTGATTGCTCTTGTTAGCACAAGATGGCACTACTGTATGGAGAGTTTTGCTTTGTTTTGAATTTTAATGTTAACAGCTTGTCTATTAATTATCTTTATTTTATTTCTATTTATTAAAATTGACTTTTTAATTTTTCTTTTGTAATGGTTTCTCACTTCATCAAGAATCTTAACACTTTCAATATCAAACTTAAATTTGTATGTTCTTTCATGATCCAAAAAAACTGAAGCAGTTATTAAATCATTATTTTTACTTTTCACATGCTTGTATAACAATTCATGCTCCTTTAATCTTTTTTTAATACTGCACCTCAATTCACCTATATATGATAACATATATCCACAAAAAATTTAATACACAACATTACCTTTCTGCTTGACAATTATGATCTAAATTTGAATCTTGGCTGACTATACTTAAAGTAATTCAGGTTTTTCTAAGGTTTAGAATCTTTGTATAGTTAAAACTCCCTACATCCAATCTCAGATTAAAGGGAAAATGAATTGAAAATACCCAAATCTTCACCATTGAACAATTAAGCGGTAATAACAATTTGACGTCTTAAACACCGATAAGTCAGATATATTTTTTTCACAAGCTTATGAGACATATCATTTTTTTTGCCATTACCAACTATGATAGATATTCTGATTAATCTTTAAGTTCGGTATATTTCCTGTTTGTGAAAAGGAAACAAACTTATATTATAATATATATTCATCAAATAACATCCACCACAAGTTTAACTAATGAATCTCTGTTATCAAAGCAACCTTCTAAGTAAAAAATGAACCTCCCCCTTTGCACCAGTTTAAGATGTTAATAGATATGAGATAGGTGACAATAGCAGACAGGTATTTTATTCTTAGAATTTAAATAAAGCTCATTAAACAGGTAAATATAAAAGCAGACAAAAAAATATTCAATTTTAAATTTCAACAGATTAAAGATTCATGGCTGGTGGCTATTATTATATGCTTACTTTTATAAAAATTCACTAGCTTTCAGAAAAATCAAATATGTTCTCAACGGTAGTCCATTCACAACTATCTTTGGTGATCTAAATGAATAATCAATTAGGCTATCAATTTGGCAATTTCTAGTTATAGAGTGCACTGAATTGGTTTGAAGATTAATGTATTATTCTAAAGGTAGGACAGAGGTTTATTTCAAGATATTTTTATCTATACAGTAATTAAATTCAGTTAATTGTAAATATTAAAATATATGCAAATCATCTTTGGCGAGCTGAATAAATAATCTATTAGGTTATTTATTTTCTAAAGTGGTGAAAATAATGATTAATTAGTTCATTTTCTTAATAATTTTACTAATTTGGAAATTTCTAGTTATAGAGTATACCAAATTGGTTTGAAGATTAATGTATTAGTCCTTAGGTAGGACAGATTTATTTCAAGGTCTTTTTCTTTTTATCTATAATTCAAATTCAGTTAATTTTAAAGATTAAAATGTGTGTAAATCATATTGTAAAATAAATATTTACATATAAAATAATAATTTTATTACTCGTAAGCTGTTAATATTTTGCATATATTTCCCTGATAATTTTGAATATTTTTGTCTATTACCTACTGTCGTCTTCTAGGGAGTGTTGTGAAAATTAACATCATTATTTACGTGGTTACAATAAAGGAATTTTATTTTTTCCCTTCTTAGTGCATCTTATAAGACTATAAATTAGGAATTAAAATAACATGTATTTTATTTAAGACTTTTATTTGATGAGAAATACACTAAAACTCCAAAAATAGTTTTTTCTTCACTCACAGTTTGAGTTAGTTTATTTAACTTGAAAGAGTGAGTCATTCATAAATTAATTAATTCAGTCAACAGTTTTAATATTAGTGATTAAATTGATTGATTTATGGACACCATGATTTTCTTTTAAGTTAATTCTAATGACTTAGGTCGAAGAAAAAAATAGCATAAATCAATGTGATTTTTTTATAGCTTATGTGCATTTATTTATCTAAACTTAGAGACATAAACATGTAAATATATATTTATAAAATGTTACTACTAATAATTAACTATTCATTTATTATATTGAATGTTCACTGTAGTAAATAGAGGGATTTGAACCTAGGATTTTCAGTTTATATTTATCCCCCGTTCCAACTCAACCAATACACATGACCATACACATGAAAAAGATAAGTGATCTACAATATACATGTTTTGGGCTGAATCAACACTCATCAGTTATGTTCTATCAGTGCTGATTCAGCATAAAATACATCTGTTGGGGATCATTTATCTTCGCATATTATGGGGTGTGTATCAGTTGATTGAGATAGAATGGAGAATGAATATAGATTGAAAATCTTAGGTTCAAACCCTCCATTTATTACTACTAATAATAATCAAAAGGTTTAGTGGTCTTGAGTCTATACATCTCCCACTATGCATCAAAACATATGGCAATAAACTGTTCCTTGCTCATAAAAATTGACAAAAAAAAAAGTGTTACCTATATGCAAAATGTCTAGATTTTTTTGCTGTTATTTTTAATTATAGTTGCTAAAAGATGATGGACAATTGTAGCTTACATATTAGCAAAATTTAATTCATATAAATCTGTATTCAATTTTATATCATTTTTCTACTTTTATTGCTGCCTATGGAATACATTTGGCTGTTACAAAAATTTTATTTGCTTTGAATACTTACCTCTTTTTTATATTGTGCATTAATTCAAAAAGTTGATTTAATTGATACTTATATAAGGCTAAAACCTTAGTACATGCGCTTTGAGTGCTTAATTTTAGCAAGAGAGACCTCTACAAATCAGAACGCAAGATTCAACTTTATAAAGACAAGAGGGACTCTCTTATCTCTAACCTATTTTTCTTAATTATATAGGCAAATCTAAAGCATTTTGATTTGGGAGTATGAAGCTAATAAATTCTTCACTGATTAAGTCCACTATTTCTATTAAGCATTAACACAACACAACTCTAAATTGATTTAATTAATAAAAAATCATTAATTGTTGCATGGAATTTATATTCTACTTTACAAGATGGTCTGAGAGAAAGTTGAAAACATTTTTGTATTGTATGTTAATTCAAAAAGTTGATTTACTTAATATAAGAACATTAGTTGTTATACAAACTAAAATAATAATTACTTTATAGCTCAGGCTTTTACTTAGCAGAACCCTGCTTTTCACATAGGCAGTTTTACTCCGGATGTCTTAGAGTTATTAATTCAAATATTTTCAAAATTGAAGAATAACATCGGGCACACTTCATAATACAGAAACTGTCAGGACAACATTGTGTACCATGAAATAATTTTTATTAAATTTAATTATCACTTATAAGTAAGTATAGGGGATTTGAACTCAGACTTTCAAGCCCTTCACTATCCACACTATCTCATACTATTGATACTCATGACTACACACATGCTGAAAAGATAAAGAATCACCAATATACATATTTCGTGCTAAATCAGCAATCACCAGTTGGTCCAGATTACTATCTCCCATACATATGTATAATCACTGCTCAGTTATATTAAGATAGCAAGCAAATCCTTAAACTTTAATGGACCAGCTTCAACCTACTCCAACCTCCAACTCTTCAGCCATCCATACCATTGAAAATCTGATGATAGAATTCCCAAATCCCATGCTGATGCCACTATTGTTGTCATACCGATGTTGACCTCAAGTCACTCTGACCTCTCATGTATCGGACAGTATCCATTGAAATACATAGAGGAATGGACAGAATTCAGGCTTAATATGTAAGATTTGAAATATCAGGCACTCTTAAATCTGGAGCCTAATATTAAATAATTAAATTTTTTGAAGATGGATAAAGAAACATCTATTTGTAAGCCTACAATAATTAAAAATGCTACATAGTAGTGCCTATGTTTATTAAAGGTTTTTATATTAACTTGTCTTGCTTGTGTTTTTGTCAAGATGTTTACATTTTTGAATGCTTCTTAGAACTTTCCAAAACATAGTGGAAAGGTAAGTAAATGATATATTGAAAATGTAGAAGTAAATTTTCACAAATAGTCATGCGCATAATAAAGTAGGCATTATTTGCAATTAGAGACAAAGAAAAACATTTTTGAGAAATTGTACAATATATATATAGTTCAATCAAGGAAAAAAATGCATTATTTGAAGTGCTGCATGTGATTTGGTATAGTACTAGAGATATGGAATTAAGGTTGAAAGGTTTTACTATAACCAACATATAACAAGTCACTGATTCCATTTCTTTTTAAATTTATTGATAACTATAAATTATCTTATATATTATTCACTTTAAATTCTCTTTCCAAATATTTGTCTTTTAGCAATCAATATTTTTTGCTACATTTTTTTTTTTTAGCAGTGATTTGCATTATATGAGCCTGATTATTCATTACACATAGTGTGTCCAGTGAAAAGAAGACTGGTTCTCTCTTCAAGATGCCTGTAATACCATCTCTGAATTAGTACATGTGCTATGTAGTGGCACTGTTTTAAATCACTAACATCACATGATCACCATTCTTTATGTTTACACAAGCTGTTTACACAGACTCTAGCGCCACTCAGTGCAAGCCAGAGTAATCAATGTATGCAAGATAGGTGCAGTGTTTTCAGATCCAAGGCCTCTCACTGATGAAAGCCACAAGCTAGAAACTAGTCTGGGGATATTGGATGAGTAGGCACTAGATAGGGATTTTGTGCACAAACCTTTTTGCATTCATTGATTACTTTGGCTTGCACTGAGTGGCACTACTGTATGGAGAATTTAGCCTCTGGGAACAGTTTAATTGCAAAGCACTAGTGTATCTGGAATATGAGTTATATGAAATGTGATGTCTTTTATACCTTTGTAGATCATCTTCAATGTTCTTCCAACTATTATAAAATATTGCAAATCATTTGAAAACATTTTTGCAGCCATTGGCTTTATGACTATCTATAGTTTGAATTATCAAAATTTAATGTTAGAACATTGTTTACTGTGATTAAGATATGAAACACAGATGCCTTTTATGTTATAACTTATGATCCAGTCATGTTAGGGTTTTAAAAATTTTGTGAATAACTAAATTCTGTCACTACATGTTGATTCAGAGATGGCGCTGCAGGAAGCTTGAGAGATCACTTGGTAGCACTACTCTTGGGGTTTAGTACTCTTGATGTGATTTAATTTATGATAATAAATAGCAAGAAAGAAGTTTACTGTTTACGGCTCTAATGGGATCTTTAGCAACAAGGGAATATACACACAAATGGAAAAATATGGCCGATTTAGCCTGCAAGTTGTGTAAGGAAGGCATAGAAAACATTAGACATGTTAATTGAATGTAAATGCCTGAAATCAGAAAGGGTACAAATAATGAAGTTGTGAAAGAATAAATATAAACAAAGTGATTATACAGAAAGTGGCTTATTGGTTTTTATGCTGGGTTCGGGAAAAGACGAGGGATTTAGATATAAAGGCCATGGAGTTGACCAAGATTATGTTGTGGAAACAGGATGGAGCAGGATAGAGAAGAATATGGGGAAACTTAGGGTGAGGAATGAAAAGGGAAGTTAAAGTTGCTGAGAGATTCCTGACTCCTTATAAGGAGAAGTCACAGTGCATCACATCACAACACTATTTCACTTGAACATACTGTGTATTTTAGTTTTTTTTTTTTTGGGGGGGGGGTATTAATATAATATAAAAATTTATTTACCCAAAGGCAAAACTCTCCATACACTAGCGCCACTCAATGCAAGCCATAGTAATCAAAAAGAATGGTGATAATGTGATGTTTAGTGGTTAAAAACTTGTTAGCCGAGAGGTATCGCAACCGCCATGCAAGCAAGTAGTTGGTTGCAGACGGGTGTGGGTTCGCGTCCCGGCAGATGCTATGACATATGAAAAAAAAAACTTATTCAATAGGAGAGGCCTTTTTAAAATTATTTGTATCAAATATTATAATTTCAGCTCCTCAGATGTCGGAGCTATAATTAGCAAGTTAGATGAAGAAATGCACATGTAGTTTACTTGGCTGGTAGCCATAACAAGCCTGAAATTGTTATTAGCAGTTCCATACCATGTAAGATATTAGCATTTGTAATACCCATGGCCATCTTTTAGTGAATGTTTTCAAAGATTTGCTTCTATAACTACCATTTACTAAAAAATCTTATTAATCAATGTTAGTCATCTTGTTTCTACTCTAGCGCCATATTGCTAGCTTGAGTAATCATTGAGTAACATATGGCCTCCATTAGCTGACCAGTTTTTTATTTATTTATTTATTGTTATTAGATTTTAATTTTTCGAAATTTTATTTATCTTATTGAAGTGAACATTCAGTTTTATTTACTTGTGTATACATTATTGATCTTTTTTAATACAATATATTTGAATTGAGTTTTAATTTTTGCGTTGCACTTCCGTATAGTATGGGATTTGGGAATTTTATTTTCAATGGTGTGGATGGCTGAAGAGTTGGAGGTTGGAGTAAATTGAAGCCTGTCCATTAAAGTATAAAGATTTGCTATCTTAATATAAACTGAACACTGATTATATATGTGTGTGGGAGATGACAATCTGGACTAACTGATGAGTGCTGGTTCAGCACGAAATACGTATATTGGTGATTATTTGTCTTTTCTACATGTGTGTGGTAATGTGTATCAGTAGTATGAGATAGTGTGGATAGTTGAAGGCTGCTTGAAAGTCTGAGTTCAAATCCGCTATATTTAAATTAAGTTCCAGGTATAAGCATGCCTGTATTTCAAATCTTATTATAGATAGCTAAAGGTAGTGTTGCTATTATCAATTAAGCAACAGTTTAAATGAAAATGAAAGAAATTCAATTAATTATATTTAAATTGGATCGGCATCAAAGAACTTCCTTATTAGTATAAGCAGGTGTTTTATTTTATTAGGTAACATGTGCACACACATACAGAATAATTACAACATGCAATTAAAGTAAGCTAACTGTCCCACCTTTCCGGTTTGGGAAATTCCGAAATTATGAAAGTGAAATTTCGTCGAAAATAATAATCATTTTAAAAAAAAATAACATGTTGAACGGATTAATTAAATAATTTATAAATATTAATAAACCCCCATTAAAAGCAATGTTATCAAAAAATATATATATGTGTGCTCAAAATAACTCAATAATTTCAAGTGTGTGTGAATTTTCTGATGCTTTGAACAGTTTAGATTAGTATAGATTGATGGAATTAACACCGAAAGATTCCTGAATTGTCTCAATGCTTCTGGTGTTCAAACGTTACATCTTCCTGAATGACTAACCATGTGATGATTTTTCCCAATGTTTTATGGTTACTTTTAGAGTCATGGATGAATATTTTTTATGGATTAAGAATACATTAATTATTCAGCAGTAATTTTGTATTTTAAACATTTTATGTTTTAACTGAAGGGGAAAAATTGGATTTTTCTTTCTTGTTTTGTTGTTATACAGAGTATGTTGCAGTGAAAAGGTGTCTAATTCTCTGTCCAAATATTCTGCAGTGCGATCTCTGAATCAATGCAAGTGTTACAAGTGTTACATGATGACATCATTTAGCTATTCACCCCCTCCCCCCCATATTTTAAGATGTTAGTATTTCTGGATCATTAAGTCATAATGTAAAATGTGTTCATGTTTCTTACTTGACCCATTGCTGATCAACACGCTAACATTAAATTTTGCTTTAAATTGGCAAACAAAACTGTCATGAAACCATGAGTCACTAGAATTTTTTCCAAGTGATTCATAAGAGTTTATAGTGGCAGAGAGAATGGTGAAGACTTATCTACAAAGGTATAAAGCAACAGTCACATTTCATACCATAAACTCATGATAAGCACATACTGCTGTCTTATAAATTTTGTGATGCATAGCTAAATTATGTTATCATGTAACACATGAGTTATTCATGGATGGTACTTCAAGCAGCTTGAAAAAAAAAACTACCTTTTCACTGGAACACACTGCATAAAATTCGTGTTATTTTGTTTTGAAATTTTTCCTCCATCATATATTTTATAAAAAGTATTAAAAAAGCAATTAAAATTCTCAATTGCTATTTTCTTTTTTTTTATTGAATTTCATGACTTGGTTTATTTATTAAAGTTGATTGCAGCTTTAAGGTCAATATACTAGAATAAATTGTAATAAATTGTCTATTATTTATATAGTGCAGACTGCTTATATAATATTATAAAAAAGGAACAAACCATAGTCTAGCATTGGTGGCTGAGAGGTCAGCACAGCTGCCTTACAAGCAGTTGTCCCGGGTTAGTGGGTTCGCTTCCCGGCCGATGCATGTAAGTTTTTAAAAAGTAGCAAGAATTATTACTGATGATGATTCATATTCATTGGTCATAAGACTTGGTTACTCAAGTAACACAATCTACCTTCAGATTTTAATTTTTTTTTTTAAGAAAATCTACTAATCAGATGTATACTAATTCATTTACTATACTGTGCTCCTTAACCAGATTGTAATTTGTATTAAAATACTATCTGATGATCATGAAAAAGGTTTTAAAAAACTCAATTTTTTATCATTTTCCACCATTTTAAACGTTACTAAATTTTTATTAGTATTTGTACTAATAACGTTAAAAGTGCAATTATACTCCTTAGCCTAAACAGTTGGTATTGCAAACTTTTATATATAAACTAACATTTTGATTGCCCTGCAGTTTTTTTCAGAATCTGAACTTATTACTTTGTGTTTAAAAATGTTTTCTAAACTGAAAGAGTCAATAGAGGCAGTGAAGAAAACTGCAGGATAGTCGAAATATCGGGTTACATATAAAGGTTTTTAATAAAGGGTTTAACGTAAGGAACGTAATTAGACTTGGATGAAATAATGTAGAAATATAAGGAAATAAGAAGGATTTTATGATATTTATGAATATTAAAAATACTTTTAATGGTTTCAGAATTCTAAAATAATATTTTTTAGAACTCAACTCTTAATTTTTTCTACTTGCTGTTGAATTGATATATATTTTTTAAAAAAATTCAATTAATCACTGTATTTAACAATATTTTTATTAAAAG
This sequence comes from Epiperipatus broadwayi, assembly GCA_028023455.1. Classification (NCBI taxonomy): domain Eukaryota; kingdom Metazoa; phylum Onychophora; class Udeonychophora; order Euonychophora; family Peripatidae; genus Epiperipatus; species Epiperipatus broadwayi. The sequence continues at coordinate 333,822 of JAQFVV010000172.1, forward strand.
TATTAGTATTGTTTAATATAACTAATAATTTTATTATTAAGACAAGCATATCACGTTTATTGTATGGTTACTAGGTATTTGTATTACTTTGTGTATTTTTACAGACTATGCTAGAAGCTTAGTTTAGGGCAGGGGTGGGAAAAATAGTGGCCTGAGGGCCACATGCATTCAGATAAGAGTTTTTATGTGGACCACCAAGACAATCAGAAAAATCCACCTTGAACTGAGATTTCCTTCCCGTACACGACCGAAGATTCATCTCATGTTTTCCACTAGGATGGCCATGTCAATACACATGCGCAGTGTAGATATGATGTGCAGTGCTTTTCCAGTTGATCTGGTTAATTTCAATTTTGTCTTTGCATTAGCAAATATATACATTTCCAACTTTAGTGAAACTATGAACCCTCCGAAAAAATGTAAAATCGGTGATGAATGTTATGTGTTTAATGAAAAATGGACAAACAAATATTTCTTTGGTAATACAGGGAATAAAGTAGTGTATTTATTTTGTCATGAAAAAAGGTGCGGCCCTCTGCTAATCTTGCCAACCTCTAAGCCCCCGAGCCAAAACAATTGCCACCCCTGGCTTAGGCTGTAATTGAGTTATTTGCTACTGTAGCTTCAGTTAGATAATTTTGTATTTATCCTTGGGTCCTTTCAGATTATAATGGATACTCAACAATAGTAGATGTTTGTTTCTCTGCCATTCATTCATTGCAATAAGGATTAACTTCATTAATCTTTGCTACGTTAAATCCCCAATTAATTGATAATTAATTTAAGAATGACAATCATTCTTAAACATCAGTATTTTGTACAAAAAAACTTGTTTCGAGTGCTTTTGGTAGAAATAAGTTGATGCTAAAAGGAAATATGCCTATGTGTTTGAAAAGGAAGGTTTTTAATAAATGTGTTTTACCAGTTCTTACTTATGGATCCAAGACTTGGACACTTAATAGAAGAGCAATACAGAGACTTCAGACTATTCAAAGAAGTATGTAGAGATGCATGTTGGGAGTAACAAGAAAAGATCCAAAAGTGCAATATATGGATAAGAGAACAAACAGGTGTTACTGACCTCATTAAAAGACTGAAGTGGAGTTGAGCTGGACATATTGCTAGAAGAGATTATAATAGATGGCCAATTGAAATTTTAAACTGGATTCCAAGAGATATTGTAAAGACCCAGAAAAAGACCACATGTAAGATGGATGGATGAAATAAGAAAGTGTGCAGGGGTGATGTGGAGAAGAGAAGCTAAAGATCGAGAAAATGGTTTGAAGTTGGAGATACCTTTATCATGCAGTGGATTGATAATGGTTGATGATAATGATGATTGTACAAAGTTTAAATACTATAAATCAATATGGAAAGTTTATTTCCATCATGTAGAATTCTTAAATGTTTTTAGAAAAATTCAAAATTTTTATTTAAACTTTTTCAAATATATTCAGCTGTAGTATATAACACAAAGTTTAAAGTGGTATTCTCATTTCTTTCTCATGTGTTTCTGGTCTTCCAATGATAGTTCTAGTTACGGAATCAAATCTAGAACTATAAATACTGGATTTAATGTGATACTCTAACCAACTAGGCTATATTCTGTCAAAGGCAACAAGCTGTAGAAATTTGATATACCTCTTTATGACGATTCATCTAATCTCTTCATTTTATTTTAGTTGCAAGATTAATAAATAGTTTCCAACATTATGAATTGTCACTCTAGGTTAACTTATAGGTAATATATAGGGTATACGAGCACAGACTTTCACACGACCCACCACTCTCCACACTATCTCATAACACTGGTACACTTGAACACATGTCAAAAAGATAAATAATCACCAATATACGTATTTCATGCTAAACCAGCAATCATCAGTTTGTCTAGATTACCATCTCCATACATATATGCTATAAGTGTTCAGATATATATTAAGATAGCCAGTCCTCACATTTTAATGGATAGGCTTCAATCTACTCCACGCTCCAACTCTTCAACCGTCCATCCAATTGAAAATCTGATGCTAGAATGCTCAAAGGACACCCTGAGGCAGAGATTCTTGTCATACCCATGTTGACCTAAGATCAATCTGACCCATCATGTACAGGATATAATCCATTTAATACATGTACTTATAGGGTTATTTACTCATTAGAATGTGTGCATTTTATTACCTTTTCTTCCCTTGGCCAATATTCTTGCCTTTTTCCACTGGAGCATATGATTATTGGAATATGGATTATTCCTTTTAATCCTTATTGTCTTTTTTTTAAAAAAATTATTCAGGCATTCTTCTTAATTTATTATTTGCATTTTTTTCTAGAAAATAACGGAAAATTTTAATTAGTAACTTTTTAAAGTATACTTCTTGTAAGCTATTTTTTTTAACAAAGCCTCTAAATAGAATAATATGATATTCATTTTAAGTCATCAAAAAAGGGAGACAAGGATTATTCCTGTATCCCTTATTGTAACAAAGTAATAAGAAATGTTTAATATATATAATTTTGTCTACGTATATACAGTAGATATTGAAATTAATCTTATCAGTCAATATTAACACTGTTTTTTCCTTAATTTTAATGCTGATTAAATGTTTGTTGAAATCTAGGATTTGTTTTTGAAAGTATTATGCAAAAAAAAAATTAATGCCATGAAAATTTTTTAGACTTCTTCTTCCTGTCATTGTGTAAACAAGTGCCTAAGTAATGTCCTACACATTGCTTAATTTTTATCCTTCCCCTCCCGCTCCATACCTCCGCTTTAAATAAGCATAAATCTTCCTCTTAATCAAATGGTTTTATTATTGGGAGTTCATAAAAAGATTAGGCATAGAAATGAGTTTTATGATTAGAATTTTTTTCCATTTCTACAAATACAAGTAAAATAATTTAAACAGGCAAAACTCTCCATACAGTAGTGCCACTCAGTGCAAGCCAGAGAATTGGATGCCAGAAGGCTTGTGCATAAAATCCCTAACTAGTGTCTACTCATCCAATATCCCCAGACTAGTTTCTGGTTTGTGACCTTCATCAATGAGGAGCCTTGGATCTGAGAGCACTGCACCTAGATCTTAGGATTTAATGCAACCCTCCTGCAGCCACCTTTTATCTCTACTTAACTACAAAACCATGAGAATAAAATTTGAAATCACAATAATATTTTCAATCTAAGCTCATAAGCTTATATAGTTATATAGATCTGAACTGAGTTCAGTATCCATATATTTTGGTGTCTTTTGTTCTTTATTAACCATAGCCACCACTATCCTATTAGGCAGCATTGGTAAACCACTAAGCATCACAAAACAGTTATGAGCAAGAATAAGAAATGGTGATCATGTGATGTCAAGTAAAATAATGTTTTTCCTAAAACTATTTACCCAGATTTTTCCAATAGTTATCAATGCCAAGGTTCTCATCTTACTCATTTTCTCTAGTGGTCAGCATAAGCTCAGGCCAATTTTTGATATATATATATATGTAACATTCCAGTGCATATCGTTAGCTGAAAATTAAATAGAAAATATTAAAATCACCCACCCAAAACATTGATATTTCAGCAATGCCCTCTGCAAACAAATATAACTCTAAACTTCAAATAGGCTGTTGTTACTACAGATGGATACATAATAGATGAAATTTATGATAGAATTAAACTTGGTTGGAATACTTATAATAGAAATAATTTAATATTAAGAAGAAATATGCATATGTGCTTGTGTTCAGTCCATTTAGTGCACCTAGTAATTACCTGGTTACTGTTATCTTTATTCACTTCTTCCCCTGAGCAGTGTAAGTTTTTAAATATATCATATGATATGAGCATTTAAAGTTGGTAACCTGATCTCTTAGGCAAATTTTGACTTTTCATCATTGCATTTGTCATGAATCTTCAAAAAAGTAATTTATTATTGCAAATGGAAACACAATGGTTGAAATTAATTATAGCATTAATCTTAGAATACTTTTGGTAGAAATTTAATATTAAAAGGAAATATGCCTATGCATTTGAAAAGGAAATTTGTAATAGATGAATTTTACCAGTTCCTATGTATGGATCGGAGACTTGGTCATATAACAATAGAGCAATGTGGAGAACTTCAGACTACTTAATAAGGTATGGATAAATGTATGGTAGGAGTAACAAAGAAAGTGAAAACTAAATACATAGATGTGAGAACATGTAAGTGTCACATCATCGATGGAATCAAGAGACTAAAATAGGACTGGATTGGATATGTGGCTAGAAGATGATTGTAAGTGAAAGATGATGTTTTAAATTGAATTCCAAAAGATTGCAATAAACCAGAAAAAGTGTATTTATGAGATGATGAATTTAAATAAATTTGCTGGTGTGATGTAAAAAGAAGCTGTAGATCAAAGAAACTGAATTAAATTTGGAGAGATCTACATCTGGAAATAGCTCGATAAGTCACATGACCTTTGAGACCCTAGTGTCAGACTGAGCATTTAACAATTTCATTTAGTCAACCATCTGGCAATGATTCGATAAGTCACACGACCTTTGAGACTAATTTCCGACTGAGCATTTAACAATTTCATTTAGTTCAGAATGGATGCTATAACCTTTAATTTGATTCTATCATATTATGATGACATTATCAAAAGATCGTTTACCTATCGATATTTTCAATATTCAATACTCTTTTGTAGCCAAGACAATCAATTTAATTGTTGTCTAAAGACTATATCTTATTTTTATTCCACATTTAATGCCTACACTTTACCTGACACATCAAATTCAATGACTACGTCTTTTCTCTAGATCAATTTACATTATTTCTTATGTATTTAATTCAATTGATCGCCAGTAGAGCAAAGCAGAGATGATGTTTCACTTATATAGATTCCATACAAATCTTCCCCAATTCTTTTGTTTCTATTTCTTGATATTTATTGTAGTACATTGTATCGGTCAACGTGTGTGCGTGTGTGCAAAATAAAATGCAAAATCTGCAAGCTTAATAAATAATATAAGAATGTGACCAGTTACCCATTTTTAAATTAGTGATAAATTTTGATATGGAAAAGTCTTTCAAGTCAATGATCAAATATCACTTTTCTTCAGTATACGGTTGCTTAGCAACTACTGCATTTCTGATCAAGCATTGTTTATCTAGTGTAAAATTTTGCGTTAATTTTTCAAAAATTCTAGTCATGCTTTTTTTGCTAAGACTACAGTATGCAAATTGATAATTAATGACGTTTAGATACTAATAACTATATATATAATACAATATGCGCACACACATTAACTTATCGCATTCTCACTATTTTTTGTTGTTGTTAAGTGTCAGTTGAATACAAGTAATGAAGAGAAATAAGTCATATAGTGAAAAAGTATGAAGATAGGAGGATATCAGATATCGGAAAAGCAATAAAAACTAGTTCAGGAAAGAAAAAGTTAATTTTTTGGGTCATTGATTTAATGATTGGACTGACATGTAATAAAAATAAGTTGTATGTGCATATAGTATCCCCTAACCCCCACATTCTCAGTTATTATAATAGGAAACTTTAGTGGTATAAAATTGATATATTTTTGGATGCCAGGTGGTGGAATGATGAAATCGAGAGTTCAAGGTTACTAAATTGAAACTCGCCTTGTCATTTCTGGTGTTCAAGTATCACATGACCTCCTTAGAAATTAACCATTTTATTGTTTTAGCATTATTGATTAGAATCAAATATAGAAAATCGACATCCCACCACTATATGGTGTGTGTGTACACTTTCCAAAATCTTGATACATTATTGGAAGATTAATGATTACGATTGGAAATTAATTAATGTATTTCCTTTTTATTTTTTTAAAGTTATTTATTAAACTTCTCATTACACTAATCCTGTCCTGTTTGTTTGGGAGTAATAATAATAAGGCATATAGTTTTATTGCTTGGGAGTTTATAAGTTTGAGAGAGCCAGAACTGCAAATGGCAAAATCTATCCTTGGTCATCTCAATCCCAAACCGAATGCTTTACCAACTAAGCCAAACTGCACAGGCTAAAAAAGGCATATGGTTTTATTGCTTGGGATTTCATAAGTTTGAGTGCCAGACTGCAAGCACCATAATTGATCCTGGGATCTCCCAACCCCATGTTGGACACTACCAACTGTACCAAACTGGCAGGGCTGCTTCATAGCAAGAATGGCACACTCAAGAACTAGATTAGTCAAATCTGAATTGGTCTCTTGATTTGAACTACTCATCTCCATCTGTCATTTTGTTGTTTGAACACCACATGACACTTTGAGCAACTGATCATATAATTAATATTTTTATAATCACATTCAGTCAAAAATAGATATATATCTGTCGCAAATTTTCTCTGCATAGCATCATACAATGACTTTATTCACTACGAACCATAACATGAAGTGCAGTATCTTCAAAGCCATCTACTGTAAGCTTGAGTAATCAGGGATGCTGGATGGTAGGTTTGTACTCCATTCTTCTTTCATGAAGAACAAAATTTGCATTTCTGTATCGAGCAGCCATCTTTAATTTCACATATTAACCGAGGTAATAACCTCGGATTCAAAAACAATGATCACCAAGTCAACTTAGGAGTATTGTTATCAATAATCAAATCAATAGTAGTCTGTCCAATAGAGAGGTCCAAAGAGTAGTCACTACATCAGTTCATCCATTCCTCCATTCCATTCTCTTCCTTGCCCATCTCCTCAATTCCACATAAGCCTTTCCATCTCTTATATCATCCAATAATGTCAATCTCTTCCATCCCCTCTTTTTAATTCCACTCACCATTCCCTCCAAAACATCTTTCACTAAACTATAATCTCTTCTTAATATATGTCCAATCCAGTTTCTTTTTCTCTCTCTGATATTTTCAATCAATCTTCTTTCCTCATTAACTCTTTTCAAAACTTCTTCATTTGTTATTTTACTCATCCAACTGATTTTTTCCATTTTTCTCCATGTCCACATCTCAAAAGCTTCCAATCATTTCTTAATTCTATTACTCAATGTCCATGTCTCACAACCATACATTAATACACTCCACACATAACATTTAATTAATCTCTTCCTTAATTCTCTTTCCAAAGGTCCACAAAATATCTTCTTTCTTTTTACAAATGTCTCCTTTGCCAATGCTATTCTTCTTTTAACTTCATCTTCACTTCTTCCATCCTCACTCAACCAACTACCCAAATATCTAAATCCCTTCACCTGTTGAACCATGTCATCATGGATTCCAATTTGCAGTCTTTTTGCATCTCTCCCTATCCATAAACACTTAGTCTTTTCAATATTAATCTTCATTCCATATGCCATACATCCTTCTTCCAATTTATTCAACATATTCTGAAGATCCTTTTCCTCCTCAGCAATAAGAGCCATATCATCTGCAAATCTTATACACTTTATTACTCTCCCTCCAACATTTGCTCCTCCACAGTCCAAATAATTATTTAGCATATCTTCTAAATAAATATTAAACAAAACAGGTGACATACTACACCCTTGCCTAACTCCACTTTCTATATTCACTTCATCAGTCTCATTACTCCCAAATCTAACTCTTATCCTTTGACCATTATACATAGTCCATATCAATCATCTTTCTTTCCGAAATATTCCTTTATCTCTTAAGATAGACATCAGTTTATTCCAGCTTACTCTATCAAATGCCTTTTCTAAATCCACAAAACATATACCAGTTCCTTTATCTCTTTCAATATATCTTTCTGCAATTGTCCTAACAATACCAATAGCATCTCTTGTGCTTTTCCCTTTCCAAAAACCAAACTGTTCTTCACCAATATAATAATCTACCTTCCCATAAATCCTTTGAGTTAAAATCCTCAATAAAACTTTAGAAACATGAGACAACAAACTTATTGTTCTATACTCTTCACATTTAACAGCTTTCTTCTTTTTAGCAATTGGAATCATTATAGTTCTTTAAAAAATCTTCAGGCCAAACTCCACTATTATATATCAAATTGCAAAGTCCAACTATTTCCTTCATAGTAAATTCTCCCATTTCTCTCAAAAATTCTATAGGTATTGCATCAAATCCAACAGCCTTACCATTCTTCATTTGTGTGATTGCCTTTCTTACTTCATCTGGCAATATGTCCATACCTCTATCATCTATTGCAACATCTTCATTTTCAAGTTCATAACTAATTAAATTATTTCCTCTACTAAACAGACACTGAAGATATTCTTCCCATCTTTTTAATATATCATTACTATCAGTTAACCTCCTTCCATTCTTATCTGCAATCTCACTTGCTACCCATGTCTTTTTCTCCCAAGTGATACTTTGTATTCTATCAAATACCAGATCATATCTTTTCACCTGTTGAAGCCTTTCTATCTCTTTACATTCTTGCTCCAACCACTTTTCTTTTGCTAAATCTGTTTCTCTTCTTAGTTCATTATTAAATTTCCTATATGCCTTTTGCCCTTCCTCAGTATTTACATTCTTCCATCGTCTCCACACTTCCATCTTTTCCAACATACCTTCAGTTATCCAAGGTTGTTTAGCTTTTCTTGCATATATAATACCTATCCTATTTTTTGCTGTTTTCAAGAATCCTTTTTTAATTCTATTCCAACACTCATCAGAGCTATTAATATATTTCCCATCCTGAACAATTCTTTTAAATTCATTTTCACATACTAAACCAAATTTTCCTTTTTCCATTTGTCTCAATTTATCCAAGTCCCATCTTGTGTATCTTTTCCCTCTTTTAATTCTTTTTAAACTCAACTTTAATTTAGCTACAACCAAATTATGATCCGAATCTATATCAGCACTAGGCAAAGCATGGGAACCCTTAATAGCATTCTTATATCTATCATGAATCAATATATAATCAATTTGATAACATTCTTTGTTACCTGGAGCTTTCCATGTATACAAATCTTCTAATATGATTTTTAAAACAAGTGTTTGCAATGACAAACCCATTCTCTTTACAAAATTGTACAAGCTGACTACCTCTTTCATTTCTTTTTCCAATACCATAATTTCCAACAATTTTTCCTTCCCTACCTTTCCCCACAACAGCATTCCAATCCCCCCAATAGCAATATACATGCATTTTTTCCTTCACATTGAATACTTTCTTCTATCTTCTCATACATTTCATCAATTTCAATATCATCATGACTACTAGTTGGCATATAAACTTGTACAATTACCAAATCTCTAGGACTTGCATTTATTCTCATCACCATCAACCTATCGTTAATACCATCAACCTTTGCCACACTATTCCATATTTTCTTCCTCACAGCAATGCCAACTCCATTAATTGACCTATCACCACCTGAATAAAATAACTTTACATCTCCACTACTTACTTCTCCACATCCCTCCCATCTCACTTCACTTAATCCCATAACATCAATATTATTCAAATGCAACTCTCTTTTCAAATTCTCCAATTTCCCACCTCTCCTCAAAGATCTAACATTCCACGTTCCAATTCTCAGTGTATCCCCTCTCAATGAATTATATTTATGAGGATTTCACAGGTTGACGACCTGAGTAGCCTCATGTCCACTCCTGCCAGGCAAGACACCAAAGTTATTCTTAACTAAGGTCTCAACACCAAACGTAATGATTCCTGTAGACATACTCATAATAAAACAAGGGAATTATAAGACAAAGTGGTTTCCCATTGCCTTCTTTGCCCAGCAATAACCTCTATAATAGGCTTAGTGCGCTAGCCAAATCCCATAAAATGAAAATCCAACTACCGCTTCCTCCTCATCATTGTCACCTGTAGTGATCTTCCACTGATTTGGAAGAATGCCGTTGCTGACTTATTTAATGGTGGTCAACACTCGCCATTATACATCCACCATCATAGGAATTGTGGCATTTTATAGAAGTAAACATGCCACTGTCTCCTTCACCACTTCCTCATAGCGAATGTTGTCCCATTGTCAGTGACTGCTTATTTACAGCTCTCTGCTTATTCACAGCTAACCTTCATATCTGAAGGCCATATCCCTATCCGCAACCCGGGGATACTCTGGGTGGCATGGGACCCATGCCTTATTCCCAGAGTATTGTTATATAGGGTTGATATTAGTCAGCAGCTGTGTATAATTGTGATGACAGATTTATGATAATTGTGGGCATCTTCGACCCTCTGATATATGATGTATTACTCCAGTATATACATTTCTTGACAGAGGTCAGAAGTTGTAATATAAGTCAATAAAATGTTTGCTTGCTGGTCTACTGTTAAATTTGTACTACTATGCAAGCTGTTTGGCTTGATTTCTAAATCTTAGGGTTTTGGAACGTGGACATTTAAAAAAGATTTAGTATAATTGCTAGATGTATTAGTGCAAAGTATACTTCTCAATGAAAGAGTCAATGGGCACAAGGTTATTGGATATAAGAACTACTGTCATTTAGTGTTTACAGATTATTCAAATTTACTTTCTCTCGCTCTGAAGCTAAAGTAAATAAAATGAGAATAGTTAATAATTTTTATTAGCCATTCATTATACTAGAGATTATCCATAGTCTAATGAATGATTAATAAAAAGTATTAATATACTACCATCAAGTGGTTTGTGTCAAAGTTATGAGGGCAGTAAGTCTGACACATAATTAAATTGCAGTAATTCCCTATCTATATATACTGAACAGTGATAAAAGATATATGTAAGAGAATGTGATCTGGGCCAACTGATGAGTGCTGGTTCAGAGTGAAATGTATATCTTTGGGATCATACATGTTTTTTTACATGTCTTTGGTGATATGCTTTTGATTACATCCCTCCACAAGGTGTTAAAAGTGGATTGAAACCAGTCCCCACCATGGGTGAGAGTGGAGTGGGATAAATTACACTACAGGAATATTATTTTAACGTTGAATTTGCTTCATTTTGTACTGTCATTTTTCACATCAGTTACATCGTATGATTTTTATGTTCTTTTCTCAAAGACAATCAAACATTTTATTGCTTAGACAATGAGGGTGATAATTGCCAGAGAAGTTTATATTCATACATTTTTAACAATGTTTCCATATATGAGATCAAACTTAACATCAAGGCAGGAATAGTCTATTCTTGTGATGGAATATATATTTTCTACACAGCACATGAATTGTATAATGTTAATGATAATTAAATGTTTTTATTTAACTTAAAAATTCTGTTTGTTTGTTTATGTCAAACCTTAGAATTGGATTTTCAACATACTTCTATCGAGCGGATTTTCTTCAAATTTTGTACCCATGTTATAGATATCAATGACAATGCATTATGATACTATAATATTTTAGGGTGATTTAGTCTGACAGTTTTGCCAGATTTAATTTTAAACTGTTCAGTAAGTTTTCAGTGATATGTACTAGATGGCAGCACATATATATTTAAAAAGATGCTTTCATTCAATATTCATTAAAAAATATTTGCAGTTAATTAAAATAGGAAAATGAATGAAGAATGAAATCTTTATTCTCTTCTCAATAATAAAATTTGCTTTCTTTTTAACAAGTTGCCTTCATAAATGAAAATATTCTTGGAAATGCTTTTAAGTGTGCAGGAATTTTATTTCAAAAACTAAAAATACAGCTTTGTTTACATCTTTAGCGTTTAAATTTGAATATGAATAGCTACAAATATTTTGTTTCAAAATATCCAAATACTAAAAAATCAAAATATTCTATATAAAAAGTCTTTTTGTTAACTTGAGAAATAGTGCAATATATATGTATTTGCCAAAAAAAAAATCAAGCCAGATGTCACATGACCTAATTTAATAAAGCTTGTTAAGAGTTTGTTTTGCGAGCTCTATATATAACAACTATATTTAGCCACAATTTAGGTTGGTATATTGAAGTTGAACTAAAAGAATTTGAGGGGGGGGCATACATACATGAACTCAATTACTTGTTTTTAAAGTGGTGACCATTTATAAGTAAATAAATAATTTAGTGATATATATGAGTTTAATCTTGTGGAAATAAATTAATATTTACACATGCGCTAGCAGGTTAAATTTACTTGCGCTCATCCATCGATAAGTGATTTTAAAAACATAAGAGTTATGCATAAGTGTAACACTTATGCTTAGAGATTATATTTATATAAACAAATTTTTATTGACTGTTCTTAGATCTGGTCTTAAGCTTATTATAAGCCTGATATTTCGATTGACATATTATTTGTACAAATTTAGTTTATACATCACAGGGAAGAGAAAGTTTCTCATTTGTAAGTACCTGAGATTTTGAATTATATTAGCTTGAATATATGTAAATAAATAATTTGCTAATTGAAATATTAGGATTATTAAAAACTCAAGTTTTAATTTAAGCACAGTCAATAAAGGCTGGTTTTATATAAAAAATAAACTTTAATCAAGCATTGTTAGCCGAGAGGTCAACGTAGTCACCTTGCAAGCAAGTAATTGGTTGCAGACAGTAATGGGTTCGCCTCCCGGTTGATGTTATGACATGAAAAAAAAAAACTTTAAACATGTGTTGCATTTATGCTTTTAAATACATATTGATGGGTATGTGCATGTAAATTTAATTTAATGGTGCATGTGTGGTCCATTTTCTTCTACATGATCATTTATAAATAATATATAATTAATATAAAAAATCAGATTTGAATTAAATTATTTTAACTATTTGTAGTTTTTAATATATATAAATTTTGAATACTTAATTTATTATAATAGAACCTATATATTTGTCAATTAAATTATTTTAACTAGAGGTCCCTAGTGACGATTTTTTCAGACGCTCATTGCTAAGGTTTACAGCCTTGTTAAAACTATTACTATAATAGAACCTATATATTTGTATATGTTATGTCTCTGAAGAAGACTGTTTGATAACCAAAACTCAACTATTTTAGAAAATTTGGAATAATAAAATATTGTATTTACATTGTAGAAAGAGTACAGAAAATTAGTTGAAAGAGCTAACAGTCGAAACTAGCAGTTATTTTTGGAAGTGAAACATAGACACTTAATAGAAGAACAATACAGAGACTTCAGACCACTCAAAGAAGTATGAAGAGACAAATGTTAGGAGTAACAAAAAGATCGAAAATGCAATATATGAGTAAGAGAACAAACAGATGTTACTGACCTCATTCAAAAAATTAAAAGACTGGGGTTGGGCTGGACATATAGCTAAAAGAGATAATAATAGATGGACAATTGAAATCTTAAACTGGATTCCAAGAGATTGTAAAAGACCCAGAAAAAGATCACATGTGAGATGGATGGACAAAATAAGAAAGTGCAAGGGTGATGTGGAGAAGGGAAGCTAAAGATTGGAGGAGGTGGATTGAACTTGGAGAGACCTTCATCCTGCAGTGGATTGATAATGGTTGATGATGATGATGATAAAGTGCATAAAAGAATGTTATATATGTTTATATTAGTTGGAACATTCAACATAAATCTTAATTGAAGGTTAATCTACTTAATTAGGTTGAAATTTAAATTAATTTTCCTTATATGCAGCTTTTAATTTGAATAGAGTTTATATCAAAATTACATTATTTTTTTATAATAATTATTATCTAAATGGTTTTTAAAAATAATAAAGAAAAAAGTACTTCAAAAAGTGATGAAATATTAAAATTATATTGAGAAATAAATATTAAAAACTTATGTATTAGCCTCCATTAATGTCGAGAAAATTTTTTCTGTCTCAGGATATGGGTTTTTAAAATCCTTTAAAAACATCAGTACTTTATAAATACAAAATATATTTTATATTTATTAATAAAAATATCGTTGAAATACACAAAACTATATTTGAAAATGTAAAAGTAAGCTTTCAAAATAAATAAAAACTTATTTTTTGTCCTGATAAACAATGCTTAAAATTTTGTCCCAATGCATTGAGCTAAGGACAGTGCCATTGCAAACAAAATTGAATACAGCAGCAACAGTTTGCATCTAAAGAGTTACTAATGAGCGATATCATTCTGTTGGCTAATATTTTTTTAATGTATGCTCATGTTTGCATAATTATACATTAGTGAAAATAGAGATCACCGTTGTTCAATGGAAAAAAGTAAGCTATTTGGAATGTGATAACTTAGCCTGATTGACTGTATACAAAATAATTTTATATTGACCTTAAAATGTCATAGTTGGAAATAGGCTTATCAGATAATAAGATACTGCCAATTTGCCTACTCATCACATTTTTTTAGAATATGCTTTTAAAAAAGTTTATTAAAGTTTACGATGTATTTAAAAAGTTGAGACGCTAGAATAAATTGTGTTAAGAAATATTACCAATAGCAAAAAAGTTATATTATTTGTCCATAATATTCTTTCCAAGAAACTCCCAAGATTTCAGGTAGACAAGTAAGGGCTGAGACAATAATGTTTTACTTTTTTATAGTTAGTAATGACATCTCTTTACACAAGAGGGTGGCAGATACAAATCTCAGTTGGATATTATTCTCAGATTCTTACTATTTTGCATTTCCCCAACCTGTCAACTGATTTAAATTTGAGATAAATAAATTCTGATTTACCAATTGTACTGATGTATTTATTAAATAAACATTATTATATTAGGCTTATTGAATAAACATTATTATATTAGGCTTATTGAATATTATAGCCCTTTCCAGTTTAATGCAATAGTGAACTGGCCGATCCTAGTAGCATAAGGTCCATGAATTTAGGTCATATCCCTCTTTTGAGGCTTGAACGTTTTCCAAATTTTTGAGCAATAAATACATTATTTATTTATAATAAATACATTATATATATTGAATGTTATTTAAAAATCAATAAGTGATATGTTTTTAATAGGGTGGAGGAATATTTTTCACATTAATGTTTAAATTTCTGATATGGAGCATGCTATCTTAATTTTTTAAATATTTCTTCACACTTATATAAAAATTTATGCTTGTATTATTATGTATATAGATTTGTATAAAAATGTATTAATAGGACTTAAACATTTTTTTAAACGTAATAGATTACAGTAAAATTACAATATCCTTTATATTCCAAAGCTCATAGCAGATAATGTAGATTAATAGCCATAGCAGATGCTATATTTATCACATATTTTCAACACACACACACACATATATATATGCAGTGCATTTGTTTTTTTAAGACATCACATGATAAAAAGCTAAAACTTAATTTAACAAGTATCTACAATCAGCTTTCAAAGCAAACTATCCTTTTATTTATAGAGGTTACCTTGACAACAGATTGTAGATTGTTTATGGCTTATTAAGCTTTGGCTGTTATCATGTGACTAACTATTAGAAACCATCTAGATGTTACTATTTATGGCTTATTACCTTAAATAATGAATACATATTTATATGGACATACCTACTATTTAATAATTACTCATTTGCCTGTTAAGATTATCAACAAAAACAAAAAAATTAAGAGTAATGCAGCTTTTAAAAGTCATGGAATAATAAAGTATGAGATAATATGTTTATGTATGTATATATTTATTTCTGAGGATATCATTTTCTATTTATTTTCTAAATTCTACCAGAAATATGTCTTTATGGCCAAAGAACCACCCCTGGCAAGCCTGATATTTTTTTTAAGTCTTTATTGGTTTTCAAGCCTATACAGCCATTGTCTGCTTGTAATGAATGGCTCTAAATTCTTGCTTTTAGTAAATCCTTAGCTCGTCTTTTCATATTCAAATGTAGCCTATACAGTAGAAGACCATGAAGTGTTCTTTCAGTTCTAATCTGCCAACTGAAATTTTATCGCTTTCTTTTAACTAAAAAGGTTTCATACAGGAGCTTAAGCAATAGTAACATATTTTTGGTTTTTCTTTTTATTACTATTTTGTAAATGTTTTATTTATTCTTATTATAAAATATATATGTGTTTGGCGCACAGATAATAAAGTTAATAAAAGCAAATAATACTCTGGAATTTAATGAGCTGAGCGCTTTTGGTAGGCTTTATGCTCCCATAATCATAGCTACTAAAGCGTGGAGAACTATATAAATGCACTATGCAAATATATGCAAATTAATGTGAAGTAATTAAAGAGGACATTTTCATGAGAGTGAAAAACATGTATCTCATCTATTGATCGATGTTGAATCGCTTACTATATAACATGCTTTTTTTACCTTCTGTTTGGTGTTGTTTCTTTCAGAACAAACAAAAAGTACTGTAGTTGGTTGGAAAGCATGGTCACTGGCCCTTTCATGTTCAGTGAAAATTGAATTACCTTCTAGTTTAGGTATAGTCTTATTTATAAAGATATTTGTGCTGTGCTATTCTGGTTGCAATGTTAGTCCTGGTTTCTCCATATTATGCTTGGCAGTTATTCTGGAGGCATGTGATTTTATAAACAACTTGAGGTGTTAATTCAGATGTGATTCTATCTTTGGTATAGTTGATGTGTCTATTGGTATTGGGTGATTAACAAAAATTGACCTCAATAGCTTTGTACAATTAAATTAATAACTTTTTTATTTGTCATTTAAAAGAATCTCTTTATGAATATTTTTACACTTGGCAGAATTGCTAAAATTATTGACTTTCTTATTCAAAATGTAATGAAGTTAACTGCTTATACTTCCATATGGAGTGTTTTTAATAAATGTAATAAGTGTGCTTATTATATGCAACTTAGAAAAGCTCGTCAAGCGTTGGTGGCCTAGTAGTTAGCATAGTTGCCTAGCATCTGGCCCAGGTTTGCTTCCCAGTCAATGCTTTGACATATTAAAAAAAAAAAACGATAGAAAAGGTCTATAAATTAAATACAATTTAGGCTTTTGAAAACTTATGAACGCTATAATGGATAGATGATTGTAATTGTATATATTTTAAGAGATTAAAATTTATGTAAATTTGATGTTAAATATTTAAATTAGAGCACCCATATTTTGGAGAAAGAGAAGGAGTCTCTATGGTTGATAGCATTCATATTATTGACTATATAGCAAACCTCTCCTAATTTTCTCTTTGAATCATTTTGTTCGTTGTATTGGATGGTTGCATAGGAGAGAGAAAATTGATGTCCTGTCACTTTTTGGTGCTCAAGGAACATAGAGCTATGTTCTGGCTTGTCCGAGCTCTTTTGTACAACTATTGGTGCTGGGAAAAGTGTGCAGACAAGGATACCTGGGATTCCCTATTATAAATTGATTGACATCCAGTTTGGGGGCATTTAATTTTGTAAGCAGTGCTAGGGGAAGTTCAAGTTCAAGCCTATCTTTGGAGTTATTCTGTAGTCTTTAATTAAAAAAAAATACTATTATACATAAGGTACTGCCAGTTAGATTGCAATAATGAATGGGAGAAACTTAAAAAAAGTACACTGCAAGATTAAAAAAAACACGGGTTATGCGTTACTATTAACTATTGTACCTGTAATATTTTAATATTTTTAACCTTTTATTTTTTCAATATTACTCATTATGAATATATTTATTTTTATGATTAACTCAAGGCAAAGTGAGTATTTATCATTCTGGTTCGCTAAGTCATATTTGTAATTTTATTCTGACTGCATATGGTTGTGAAAGCTGGACACTGAACAATCACATCAAATTTTCTCCATTTTTGTAATGATATAATTCATTAGAAAAGTGTAAAATGCTTAGAAAAGTCGCTGGTTAAAAAGAGGATGACTGTCAATATACATATCAACTTCATCACCATAATAAATGGGCCTTTGAGCTGTTTCAAAACTAAGCAGAAAATCGATCATAATTGTCATGGCTCAATGATGACTTGATAGGGTATATATTGATAATAATTTTAAGTTTATTGTTTAATTATGGAAAATTTGATATGTCAATGAATTCAACAGATTCTATTTAATTCTAAAAATAGTTTAATTCCGTTTTTGCGATGAACCATGCATTTATACATAAATACATACATATAGCATCCACTTGTAAACGAGATTCGCCATTCCAATGCCAAGTAACGAAAGATAACAAAAAATAATTGCTGTAGAATAAAACTTGCTATGAATACACAAATCAGCACGTGAACATATGTTCATATATAAAACATAACATATGTTCATATATAAAACATACTGATATATATTTCTGTTAATTTGATATTTTGCAATAGATATTTAATTTCTTCAGTACAAAAGTCTTCTTTCTGATAGAATTTAATATGTCCAAATGTAGCTCTTCAGTTTGCACTTCGTTGGAATTTGTTTAAGATTACCTTTATAACTCTCCCATGAAACCTATGCTTAAATTCACCATAAAACACCTTTTAGAAAATCTGGCATTGTTTACTCGATTTACATGTTCAATCGGACAAAGATATGATTTTACAATAGCAAATTCTATAATATCATATCCAACCAGTTGGAACATTTTGATTGGAGATCATGTTATTGAATTTTTAAAAGGTAGCTCAGTACCATTCATTATGCCATCATATATTTATTTATTATAAGTTGGATGTCATGTCTATATTTATATATTTTTCCATATGTCAAAGCGTTGGCCGGGAAGCGAACCCAGGGCAACTGCTTGGAAGGCAGCTACACTAAGCACTAGGCCACCAACGCTTGACATGTCTATATTTTTGGATTAAAAAAGCCACGTTTTTTTAAAAAAGAGTTTAGTTTTCTTCTTACACCCGATTCAGAAATGGGGAGGGGATATTTCTTATCCAATCGTCCAGTGGCCTGTCTCCTTGTGTTTTCATATTTGTTTAATCAAACAGGACGTGACAGATAGTAAAAATAATACGTGCATTAAATTCTTTTTAATAGCAGTCGTTTTCAAAAAGAAATGATTCCTGATGTTGTAAAACTAGTTTAATGTTGTTTTCAATTTTCCAAACCCCTTTTTAGTGTTTTTAAAAACAGGCGTTGATACTCATTTGAGGATAGCAGAACTTTGTAATTCAATCCGAAAAGAGCTGGCGATTAAAAATGACAAATGACCGATCTCTTTAATCCTTTGACCGCTTCTGAGATTGGAAATACCAGTAAATAAATGTTGGAATGTTATTTTTCTTTCGTTCTATAAAATGAAAATATTTAAAACCATCACTGGTGACGTCGAATTAATACGTAAAAGAAAAAAAAAACACAGAATATATATATTAGGGTGTATACAACACACATGTTTAAGTAAACAAGTTTTAAAAGTAAAATATCATTCTCAGGAAACAATGACATATTATAAATAAAATACTATTATTAATAGCACTAATGTTTGCTCTGGAAGCGTATGGGTGGTATTATAGCACCATTACTGTCTGATATACATTGACTGCCCGGGCTTACACTAGAAGGCTCTAGAGTAGTGTGGAGAGAACTGCTTTTGGAAATATATAAACGATGTCACAGCAATTTATTATCTGGTGTCCGTTGATTACTCAGGCTTACACTAGATAGCACTGGAGTAGGGTGAAGAGAACTTGGAAATATATGAATGATATTACAGCATTATACAATTTAGTGTCCATTGATTAATCAGGTTTACAGTAGGTGGCTCTACAATCGGATAAATAAAACTTGGTTGTGATATAATAACATTGTCATTTGTCATTTGTTGATTACTCAGGCTTAAAGTAGATAGCTATAAAATAAAATGAAAATAACTTGCTCCTGGAAATATATAATGTCACTATATGATCCATAGTGTTCACTGATTACTCAAGTTTACAGTAGATGACTAGCATAGGATCCAGAGAACTGCTCTCAGAGGCATGGGTTATAAGGCTACACCAGTTAGTGCTCATTGATTACTCAGGCTTACAGTAGATAGCTATAGAATAGGATACGCTAACTGCTCTTGAATATATGAGTAATATTATGGCACTATATGATCTGGTGGTTCACTGATTAGTCAGGCTTACAATAGATGAGTAGGATGAAAACTGCTCTTGGAAGTATTATGAGTAATATTATAGTTTTCTACTATCTGATATCCATTGATTACTCAGTCTTACAATAGGTGGCTCTAGAATGCAATGAAGAGAACTATTTCTGGAAGTACATGAGTATTATTATGTCACTATACTATCTGGGGTGCCGATTAATTACCCAGGCTTACAGTAGATGGCTCTAGAATAAGATAAAGTTAACTATACCATTTCGTTCCCTTTGATTCCTTAGAGTTTCAATATATGGCTCTAAAGAAGGATGCAGAGATGTTCTTGAAAGCATGAGTAATATGCCAGTATATAGACAGCTATAGAGTAGAATGAATATAACTGCTCTTGGAAGTATATGAGTAATTTTATGCATTATGGTGTTCATTGAATACTCAAACTCAAAATAGATGGCTCTAGTATAGGATGAAGAGAATTGCTCTTGAAAGTATACATGTATTATATCTTTTTTAAATTTGTAATTTGTATCGAGCTTGTGTTTGTGCAACTAGCTACAATATGTTAATAAAATCGATTGAAATTCACAATGGTCTTCTTCAGTGTAAAAATTTCCAGACTAACCTTTCTTACTATGTATGTTTTTCCAGAAAAACTCTTTCACCAGATAGGTCAGAGATCTAAAACACCTTAATATCAACATTAAAGTGATAGTCAGCATTTTCTGGTCATACAATTTAGTTACATCTAATTTGAATTTGTGGAATGAATATTTTAGTAGCCAACCATATACATATAAAGTATCTAACTTCATTCATATTTCTTAATAGACTGCAATGATTAACATTACCTTATAACACCCAATGGACACATAAATATGGTTCTAACAAAATGTATATGTAATAAAGTGACAAATGCACTTAGATATATCTTTGTAAACAATAAAATCCAGTTTGGGATGCTGAAATAATAAGTTTGCTAATGCTCAAGGCTAAATGTGTTTGTAAGTAATCAGTAAAAACTAATCAACTCTTAGACAATTCCAATATTAATAACAAATTCAAACTGTTGTCAAGGCAACCTCATTTTAACAATAAAGATGGGATTGACAATCCCAATATCAGCAACAATCAACAAATTCAAACTGTTGTCAAGGCAACCTCCTTTTAACAATAAAGATGGGATTGACAATCCCAATATCAGCAACAATCAACAAATTCAAACTGTTGTCAAGGCAACCTTTTAACAATAAAGGTGGTATTCCACCTTACTGGTCCAATATACTTATATAGACACTAAAGTTTGCAATTTGACCTGACAACAGTTTGAATTTGTTGATTGTTATTGATAAGTATTGATTGGCTTGAATGATATTAAACTGAGCAAATAGTTTAAGATTTGTTGCAAGTTTAACCCAATGAATCTGGAAAATTTGATTGGTTATAAATATTTATTGGGGTGCACTTTCCAATTTTTTGCATATTTCTCAACTACTATATATATTCAGACTCTTAACTGCGATGTTGTATTTTGTACTATGATTTTGGTGGGAATCCGCTGAAAGCTAGCTTAGTGCTATTAAATATAAATTTGATTTTGTCAAGCGTTGGTGGTTAGTACAGCTGCCTTACAAGCAGTTGTCCGGGGTTCGCTTCCCAGCCGATGCTTTGACACTAAAAAAAAAACATAAATTTGGTTTTTCTTATACCTTTTCATATCAACTTGCATATCTCAGGTTTTTGAGCATTATATAACTATATGAAAAGAGATTAACGTTTGATATTTACATATTATAGGATTTTAAAATGTCTGCATTTGATATATATATATATATATGCTGAAAATAGATATATTGCATGTTTGGTATTGCCTATTGATTTAACCTCTCTATGGGATGGGGGTGAGTGGGGCTTTGTAATCAAATGTGATGAATTGGGCATTCTCATTATATTAATTATTAAACCCTTCCCTCCCTCTCTTACGTTGTAGTATTATATTATTACATTTTAAAATATATTGTTTGCTCATTAGGTTTGAGCTAAAAATAAAATAATGAAAAAGCGGAGTTTGAAATGACATGCCTGTGATTAGAAATATAATCACACCCACACAATATGGCATGCAAGGCTGATGCTGATAATGACTTGGTCTAACCCTAACTTAAGTGATGGAGAAAAAGTAGACGCAGAAAAGACTATCTTACAAGGCAAGCAGTTTTTTTTAGTCAGCTACTGTTTATTTGCTATGCGCAACCATCACCCTCAGAGACCATCAGTATCTGTTCACCTCCATAAACTTAATTTATAGTATAATATCATTGTGGCTATTTCCGTGCGTTCCGACGAATTTACTTAAATTCAATCGAGATCGTCTTTTTAATATTAAAGAAAGAAAACAAACCGAATTTGCATTCTTTTGATAACCACTTTTTTATTTGTAAGACTAATTCTATTTTCTTGTACAATTGCCAAGATGATTTTTTTTTTATCAGCAACTGTCAAACTTTTAAATTATTATTACTCCTCGTAATTGAGCAGATGAATAGTTTCTTATTGAGTTCCGTGCACTCAAATGTAATGTGTTCAAAATTTCAGTCTTCTATTTGAGTTCAAGGTTAGTTTCTATCATCAGTAGATAAATTCCGGAAGTTATACAATAAGTAAATTAAACCAACTTTTTTACTTAATCTTTCCATTTTTCTGCCTACAATATAATAATAAATATATTAAACAGTATGTATTTAAACACAGTAAAACTTTCAACCTCCCACACATTTAAAAAATATGAATTTCTATGTGAATTGGGCAACATCAGTAGGCCTGGATCTTTATCATCGACATATGCTCATCATCATAATTCAATGTTTACCTGTGAAAATTTACTTGCAAGAATGACGTCACGAATGTTCTCATTTAATGATTCTAAATATATATCATCATTATTTTGTGTTATGAGATTCATCATCATCATTTCCAGCCATTATCAATTGATTGGAGGGTTAGCCATAACACACCAGCAAACTTCCTTACTTTACTTATCCATCTCACACATGGCCGCTTTCTAGGTATATTAAAAATTTCTTGGGATTCAATTCAAAACTTTCTAACTAACCAACTACTATTATTTCTTTAGCAATATATTTACCTTAGCTCTATTTCAGTCCCTTAATTACTTTCATGGTATCAGTGATATCTCTTTGTTCTCTCATTCATGCATTTTGTTTTTGATCTGTTCTTGTTGCTCATAGCATGTATCTCTCCATACTTCACTTAATAATCTGAAGTCTCTTTATTGCTCTTTTTTTAAGTGTCCATGTGTTAGATAAACTGATTAATCACATCGATTAAAAGCTTTCCTTTTCAAACACATTCTTCATTTACTTTACAAAGTTAATAGTTAAATATCTACTCTATCCAATATAACCGAAACACATGACCACATACATGTGAAAAAAATAAATGATTACCAAAATACATATTTCATGCTGAACCAACACTCATCAGTTGATCCAGATAATCATCTCCCACACACATATATAATCAGTGCTATGTGTAGGGGATGATGATCTGGAGTAACTGATGAGTGCTGGTTCAGCATGAAATATGTATTTTGGTCATCATTTATTTTTTTCCCACATATGTGATCATATGTATCGGTTATATTGGATAGAATGGATATTTGTAGGGAGCTTGAAAGTCTGGGTTCAAATCCACTTTAAAATATAGGCTAAGTATATAGATTATACTTGTATTTCAAAGTTAATACTTAGTAAAATGTTTTTTTTTAAAAAAGACAATCCAATAATATTAATAATATTTTCACTTGTAATATAAAATAACATCTTTAACAAAGTCAAGAAATTCTGATTATAAGCTGTACACACTGATGTCTTTCCAGACAAATTAACATTTTCTCTCTCTAACTATAGTCATTATGTACCACAAACTCATCTACTTCTTACTTTTTTTTTAACTAATTGTTTATCCCACCCTAGCTCATTCTTTTCTTTCCTCCTATCTCATTTCAATAAAAGCTATTTATTACTTCTAGTACCTTGTCCTCATAATTCCTAATTTTATTATGACCTAAACAAAATCCATAACATCTCTGTTATCTCTTTCATTCCCGCTATTTAATTCTGAGTCTCTTTGAATATCCTCCATTTCTGAAAAATAAATGTTCAATACTTTCCCCAATTTTTACCTAAATTACACCTACCCTCCAAATCCTTATTCCATTTTCTTGGTATCTAAAGCTAGTGTTTTTCTCACTCTTCTCTTATCTCAGCAGTGACATCTGTCTTCTACAATTAAAAATAGCTTTTCTATTCAATATTTTTTAATAAGAGTACTTTATGATTTAGTAGTTACTCCATTTACATTTTGGATGGATCTTCCGAAGCGTATTATGTCTTAACTGAAGTATCCATTGGAGTTTTACTGCAGGCAAGATAAATAGGTGTAGTTATGCTGGAATACTGACTCTGCTTTATATTTGCAATCTGGATGGACCAAAATGAAATCATCTTTATTTTCTGGTGACTTACTAAAATCTTCACTGAAGGTGGCTGTTATCAACCAAAATTGACAATGCTATTGTATTCTTTATTTGTGAATCTACACTACTGACAATATGAGTAACTATGCAACAGAGTAATGATAAAACCAATCAATAGTGCTTGATTGTCAATAGTGTTAATATGCCTTGCTTACCTGCCTCTTTATCACAGTTTAATCTAGCCTTATGTTTAAATACAGGTTTGAATATTTTCAGAAGATATCAAATGATTTTTAGGGGCTTCCTGTGTGCAAGGGTGTGAGGAAGAAGATTGGTGAATGAACACTTCCTGAAACAGATCTTTTTTTTTTTTTTAAGTGTCATAGCATTGGCCGGGACGCGAACCCGCAACCCGGGCAACTGCCTGCAATTACAAGGCAGTCGCGCTGACCTCTCGACCACCAATGCAAGACAAAAACAGATCTTTATTGCTATTATGCTATACATGAATGCCAAAACGCCAGACACCAGCTTTTTAAAGACTGACCATCCATTTACAGACCTTTTCTTTTATAAATAACATATGCCCCCCCTCCCAATACATGTGACCTCTTCCTTCACTAACAGCCTGTTAGTAATGAAATACATTCCTTACATGCATTTAAAATTCAGTAGCGGGCAAAACAGACAAGATGTGCTAACCACCACACGATGATGATCTTTTATACATGTTACATTACCTAATGTTGGAAAATGCTTATAATATACAACCTACGCAATTAAAGATGTTGCGTGCGCAACTATTTTAACTTTTATTAAATTAACTTATCTTGACTATTTTTAAAATAATCAATAAATGAGACAAAGATTAAGTCGTTGATTTATTTTAAGCCAATAAACATCACGTGATCACTATTTATTATTAGAGCCGGGATGGCATCGACATTTTAGTGATTAAATATTTACATCTTAACTAGGCTCTGGGGTATTTGATTGAAAGTTGAATGTAATTTTACTAACACCGTTATGGAGGGGGAGGGGGGGGATAAGTCTATCCTGCAGCTTCCTGGATTTTCTTCTCAGTAGGATGTAGAACACATAGAAATAAATATCCAAGGACATTCGTGATAGGTAGTGGCCTAGTTTTTTTTGTTTTAGTAGGTTAGTGGAATTATAATTTATTAATAACGCTGCTTGTTCCAATGTGAGCCCTGAATATATGATGTTCATTCGAATTAAGCTTAACATATATTGTACGTACAGTCAAGTTAAACACCTTTCAAGTTAAAATATTTTTATTATTTTTCCGGAGATAGGTTTGAGGATTCATGGGAGTCTCAAGTTATTATTGTCATTTTCCCGAAAGAAGACGGTTTTGAAGCTTTATTGGAGGGGAGTCTCGTGATATTAGATAGTTAATGGCTACATTTATTTAAATACATATTCAATTTGTTCTAACATTTTTTAAAAGGTAATAATGGATTCGAATAGTGGAAGTTTAATCAGATTGGTTTTTTAAAGGGTCATCATTATTTTCAACTATTGTCAATACGTGGCAGGATGAATCTACTTTTCACTATTATATAGTTTCTTTTTTCCACATCCACCCCAGAAAATTTTATTTTATTCATTCATCTCCCATGTAGTCATTATCTAGGTCTGTTATAGTTTATTGGATTTTAAAAGTCCATCTGTTATATTTTACTTTAGCTGTGCATATAACCTAGCTCCATATCTGTTTCTTAATTTTTTCCATAATATCAATATCACCTGTGTGTACATATAAATATATTAGACCATTAATAAAAGTGGATTTCATCTTTATTGTTAAAAGGTTGCCATGACAACGTTTGAAATTGTTGATCGTTATTGATATTGGAATTGTCTAACTGTTGACTGGTTTTTAAGGCTTACATATAAATCATTTAGCCTTGAGCATTATTACACTTATTATTTAAGTAATATTTTGAGAGCAATTTGAAATTTATTATTGCAGTTTCTAATGTTATTGTTGACTATTTATTAATCTGCATTCAGAACAGGTTATATTTACCTGTTTAAAGATGTTTATTTAACTTTTTTGTATCATAAGTGCAATCTTTAGTGTCTATATAAGTATGCTAGACTATTAATAAAGGTGGGATCTACCTTTATTGTTAAAAATGTTGCCATGACAACAGTTTGAAATTGTTGATTGTTATTGATAGGGACTATCACAAGCCATGATTTAAATATGGTCAGTAAGAGTTGATGAATATAAAAATATGCTCTAAACTTAAGTAATTCACATAATATTTAAGACATAGTACATTATCAGAGGTTGACTTTTGATTTAATAATTTCAAAATTTTTAGCACTTTATAATAATAGATTGTCTTTCTTCTGCATTAGGTTAACTAGATTTGTACAATTCAGTATTTGATTATAACATCAGGCACACATTTTACTCAAGTCCCGATTTAGGCATGGTCATTGAGAGTTGGTGTATATATAGAAATATGCACTAAACTTAAGTGATTCACTTAAGTTTTTTAAACTCTTACTGATGGGTAAGTGCACAGAGATTTATAACATTTAAGAAATAGTGCCTTATTGGAGTTTGATTTCCGATTTAATAATTTGATATTTATACAGGGTGTCCCAATGAAACAGTGACTGGTTCTTTCTCTAAGATGCCTTCAGCAGAATTGGCCTATATTTTAACAAGATACAATATATCAGCATATTCTGTATCTTTGTGGATTATGGTATCGTGAAATCTTGCAAACCATTTTTTTAAAAAAACTCATGGCTTCACTTTTATATACATTTGGAATAATTTCCAACATTTCAGAAGTTGTTTTTACCAATTTAAAACAAAATTTCATATTAGCATGATATTCCTTCTAGTTAAGGTGTGATACCCTGCTACATTTTATGTCGTAGATTCGTGATCCGGTCACACTTATGAATAACTAAATTATGTTGTTACATAATGCATGCATTGATTCATAGGTGGCGCTGCAAGAAACTTTGAGAGAGAACCAGACATTTTCCTACTGGCACACCTTATGTAAGCAGTAATTCACCATATATATGTCAATTCAGTCAGCTATGGTTTCAATAACACATGCCTTGAAATAAGTATCAAGTTTTTAAAAAAAAGTAATTACAAATATTTAAGTTTGAATACTCTTATATATTACTTTTTTTTATAAATCTCATCTACACTCTAATGCAAATTTTTTATTTTTTTAACAGTTTCAACTGTCCTGCAGTCTTCATCAGAGCTATAACATTTAAACATTTAATCATATAACCATTATTTTATATGTTGTTGTAGCTCTGATGAAGACTGCAAGATAGTTGAAACTGTTAGAAAAATAAAGGAGGAATTATATAAAAAATTGCATTAGAGAGTATATGAGATTTATAAAAAGTAATATATATGAATATATGAAGAAATGCAAAAAAAAGTTAAGAATATATAAATTTGGATGTGTAAATGACTTACACGCTTTTACATGAGTGAGCACTAATATGAATCATCTCTCAGCCATTTCTTCATTTGGATACTCAGCCAATCTTGTGTTTGAATCTCTGTCTGATTTGATTGATTATTGCACTATTTTTCTTGTAATTGCATTTTTTTTTGTTTTTAATTATTTTTGTTGATGTTGTAATGCGGACATTTAAAAAATAAAATGCAGCGGATCAAAAACAGATTCCATATCATCACCATATTAAATATCCATTGGCAGGTACTTGAATAAATATGTTAAATTCTCAGAGAAAATGTAGTATACATAACAAAGATAGATTGGCAATCTTGGCACTGTCTACATCAGAAGTGGCCAAACTTCATGTTCTTAAAAGCCATATGGTAAAATTGTGATCTATTCAAGAGACACAAGTACATTTTTGAAGTATTCAACAGAAGCAAATATTTGACTTATAATTTTGTACAAATCAATAAAAATATTTATTACTCGTATGTGATTGTATCTAATTAACCAGAATATTCAAATTTGATGTATAATTTGTTAACCAAGCATAAATAGATCTTAAAACCAATCCTGCCTAATAGGATAGTGGTGACTATGGTTATTAAAGAACCAAATACACCAAAATGTATGGAAACTGAACTGGGTTCAGACCCATATAACTATATAAGCTGATGGGCTTGAATTGGAAACATTGTGTTTCAGTTTAAGACTCATAGTTTTGTAGTTAAATGGAGATAAAAGGTGGTCGCTGGAGGGTTGCATTGAATCCTAAGATCTAGATGAAGTGCTCTCAGATCCAAGGCTCCTCACTGACGAAGGCCACAAGCCAGAAACTAGTCTGGGGATATTGGATGAGTAGGCACTAGATGGGGATTTTATGCACAAGCCTTCTGGCATCCATTGATTACTCTAGCTTGCTGTGTGTGGCAATATGTATAGTGAGTTTTGTCTGTTTTAGATCTGTAAAGTAACTATTCTTTAGTTGTGACCGATAATTTGTTTTTACAAAGTTACGTTGGCTCAAACATTGCTTTACAAGTAGTTTTTTTTAAATGAGGTTACTTCTCACTAAAATTTCTTAAATTTTCTGAATATATTGTAGTTACTAAAAGTGGATGTTTGAAAGTCAAATTAGAAGAAAACGCTCGATGATGTTTGAATTAAAATTGCACCATAAATAACAATGTCACTCAATGAAATTCCAAATGAAAACTGATTAAGTTCAAACCCTATGTTATGTTTCCAGGAAAAGATGATAAACCATTCAAGTTGATAATATAAAACAATCATTATAAAATTGCTATCACAAAAGAATAAAACACATCATTTCAAAATAAAATGATATAAATTATATCATTATTTTATTTCAAAAGTTTTGAAAGAGTTTCATTGGTCCATCTAGAGAGCAGAATATGACTGATGTGCCAGAGTGGGTCTGTATCCTCCTTTATTATGCAACCAAACTGTAATACTTGTGAAAATGTAGATGACACTTTTATTAATTAAAACATGTAGTAAAGAAAAATAATTTTTGTACTGAAAAATAAATATTTATTTATTTACAATCTGTGTGTATAAAAATAATCTTGTGGTATAGTGAGCTCACGTATTCACCCACCTATGCTTAGGAACTACAAGTTGAGTTCCAGACACATAGAACTGGTATATTTGTTAGACTTATAAGCAGGCTTAATATTTTTTTTTCGGATATTGTATTTTTGCATTTGAGATCATTATGGATTTTCATTATAGCAAGAATGAAGAAAAAAGTTAGCAAGTTTTATATTGTTTTGCAATAAAGTGAATGAGTGAATATATTCACATCTGTATATAGACTTGAATGCAATATATAACTGCAAATATTTGAGAAGTCAGTTTTTAAATTTCACACATTATCAGTAATATTATATAAAGTTATATAATTAAAATTACCCCAAATCCAAAACTCAACCAGGCTAGCCAAGAAAATAAAATCAAAGACACAACCAATGGTTTCACTGCTACAAGCAGACTTCTCAAGTGTAAAGAACTACAAAATAACACCATATTTGTTTTGTAGTTCTTTACACTTGAGCAGTGAAACCATTGGTTGTGTTTTGGATTTTATTTTTTTGGCTAGTCTGGTTGAGTTTTGGATTTGGGGTAATTTTAATTATTTATTGGCTAGTTTAGCTTTGTGCTTGTAAAGTTTAAAATTTGCAGGAGTTATCTGATGAAAGTAAAAAAGTAGGACTAAAGATAAATGTTAAAAAGACTAAAGTAATGTTTAATGGATTTTCTCAAAATATGAAAGTAAAGATTGATTGTGATGAGTTTAGAAGAAGTTAACAGTTAAAAATACCTCTGTCAGATTATTAACACAGATGGAAAGATAATGGATGAAATTAATCATAGAATTAAACTTGGTTGGAGTGCTTTTGATAGAAATAACTTGATACTAAAAGGAAATATGCCCATGTGTTTGAAAAGGAAGGTTTTTAATAAATGTGTTTTACCAGTTCTTATGAATTGGAGACTTGGACACTTAATAGAAGAGCAATACAGAGACTTCAGATAACTCAAAGAAGTACGGAAAGATGCATGTTGGGAGTAACAAGAAGAGATCAAAATGCAATATATGGATAAGAGAACAAACAGGTATTACTGACCTCATTGAAAAAATTAAAAGACTAAAGTGGAGTTGGGCTGGACATATTGCTAGAAGAGATGATAATAGCTGGACAATTGAAATCTTAAACAGGATTCCAAGAAATTGTAAAATACCCAGAAAGAGACCACATGTGAGATGGATGGATGAAATAAAAAAGTTGCAGGGGTGATGTGGAGAAGAGAAGCTAAAGATTGGAGAATATGGATTGAACTTGGAGAGACCTTCATCCTGCAATGGATTGATAATGGTTGATGATGATGATGTTAACTTTAAATACAATTGATAACAGATAATTTAATTTAAGATAAAATTTATTTATGTTCTTAAATTAATTTTTATTCCTCAGGTGGATTTATTCAAGATGGCGTCATCTAATTATCACATGAAATAAATTATTCTGTGAATGCTCCTTCTAGTGGTCATCATTAAAAATATAAACTAAGAATAAAATAAATATATATGTTTATTGTACTCCTTACATATGGAAGTCACTTGTAAATGAATATAGCAATTCCAATTTGAAGTAAAAAACAAAACAAAAACACTTTCTTAGAGATGAGTTTGCAATGACTATATAAACCAACTTGTGAATTGCATATATAACCACATGTAGAACAAGCTGGTATATTTTTCTGTTTGATTCTGACTTAATTTCTTCAATAGAAAACATTCTTTCTGAAATGCATCAGCACCATGTCTTGTAATTGTTTTCCAATGTATTATATTCTCTGCCATATCTTCGTAATGTAAGCAGTTGGCATTGTCCTTCTTTAGAATGTCATTGAGATAATGCTTAAAATGTATAGGGGATATATCTTTCCCACAAAACCCATTAATCAAGCTCAATATAAAAAATGCTTTTAGGAAGCCTCACATTGTTTACCATTTTGTATGGTTAATTTAACGAAGGAACGATTTTATGAAAGTGGACTCCATAGTATTATACCAGTTAAGTCGAAGAACATATTGATTGGTTGTATGAACTTGCCATTGTATTTCTTAAAACTTGCATAGCATTCTTAAATGACTCTTTTAATGCTCTTATGTCCCCAAAGCTTACATCCATACAATAAATTTGGTAAAAATAATGGTGCTACAATTAACTAACTTAATTAAAATAAATTTTAATAACATAATTTACAAGCACAATTTTCATTAGTAATTCTTAATTAGAAGATAATTAGCCTTCTAATTGCAAATATCTCACCAGTGTTATAGTGAGAACATAGGACACTATGGCTGTTCTTATCTTTTAAAAACCTCTATTTTGTGTTTGGGGGTTAAGAGTATGACTATAATATCGAGTTATATGTTTTAAACAGCGCATGTCAAAAGATAATTACCTTCTGATTAAGAATTGCTAACTTAATTAGCTAACTTAAATCCAGTAGTTAATAAACAGGCAAACCTCCATACAGTAGTGCCACCCTGTGCCAACTAGAGTAATCAATGGATGCCAGAAGGCTGGTGCATAAAATCCCCATCTAGGATCTACTCATCCAATATCCCCAGACTAGTTTCTCGCTTATGGCCTTCATCATTGAGGAGCCTTGAATCTGAGAGCACTGCACCTAGATGGGGATTTTATGCACCAGCCTTCTGGCATCCATTGATTACTCTGGCTTGCATTGAGTGGCAATACATATAGAGGTTTGCTTGTTTTAATAACAATTATAAGCAAGCATAAGAAATGGTGATCATATGACGTTTATTGGTTATTAATTCCAGTAGTTATTTTCCTGTGAAGAAATATGTCATTTTCTACTAGGATTAGTAAATAAAAGGATATTTTCTGTTCTTGTAACAAGATAGAAAATTATTAATCAATCATTAGCCATATTTGGCAAACTGATTGAGTACCTACCTTTTCCCTGTTCTTTTTTGGGGAGGTATGCTGTGTGTGTGCTATTTAAAGGCCATTGTACCATTTTACCACATACTAATATGTATATGTTTATTCAATGTTCACATTTTGAGAAGAGTTATTTATGCCAAATCAGTAATTAGTTCAAGGATGGACATTTATGTCAATTAATTTTATAATTGTTTTTAAGTTGTTGAGATCTTTAATTAGTATTAGTATATATATTATAATATAAACCATTACTTGTTTTAATACAGTTTATTTCCTAGCTGCAATTTTCGTTAAAGTCAGTTTGATTTTTTAATAACCTACTGGGAATTGATAATTTGTTTATTCTCGACAGTATTTATCACTATTCAAACATAGTGCAAGTATTAACTCGTAATTGATAGATAACAAATCAAACATACTTCAAAATAAATATCCCAGACATGTCAAATCTGAACAACAGAAGATAACATGGCTTCTAGTATTTCACAAAAGGAGTTGCCTCACATAAAACATATCATCATCATCATCATTTTGTCCAACCATTATTGACCCACTGCAGGATAAAGATCTCTCCAAGTTTAATCCACCTCCAATCTCTAGCCTCTTTTCTCCACATCATCCCAGCACATTTCCTTATTTCATACTTGCATCTCACATGCGATCTCCTCCTAGGTCTTTTAAAATCTCTTGGAATCCAGTTTAAAGTTTTAATGGTCCATCTATTACTGTAATAATCTTTTCTAGTAACTTGTTCAGCCCAACTTCTTCAATCTCTTAATTTTACAAATGATGTCAGTAACACACATTTGTTCTCTCACTCATATATTTCATTTTTAATCTCGTTTTGTTATTCCTAACATACATCTCGCCATATTTTAGTGAATTACAATATGGACAAAAAAATTGTAATTATTTATCGGACTATTTTTGTTATTTAGAATTAATTGTTAAACATCTTTAGAAAAATGGAAAACTTTATTTAAACTTTTCAATATAGGGGATTTGAACTCAGACTTTCAAGCAATCTTCAACTATCCCATACTACTGATACACATGACCACACACATATAGAAAAGATAAATAATCATCAATATAGTATTTTGTGCTGAACCAGCACTCATCAGTTGGTCCAGATTATCATCTCTCTCACACATATATAATCAGTGCTCAGTTTATATTAAGATAGCAAATCTTTATACTTTAATGGTCAGGCTTTAATCTACTCCAACCTCCAACTCTTCAGCATGGGATTTGGGCATTCTATCATCAGATTTTCAATGGTATGGATGGCTGAAGAGTTGGAGAATGGAGTAGATTGAACCTATCTATTAAAATATAAAGATTTGCTATCTTAATATAAACTGAGCACTAATTATATATATGTGGGAGATGATAATCTGGACTAACTGTTGAGTGCTGGTTCAGCATGAAATACGTATATTGGTGATTATTTATCTTTTCTACATGTATGTGGTCATGTGTATCAGTAGTGTGAGATAGAGTGGATAGTTGAAGGTTGCTTGAAAGTTTGAGTTCAAATTTCCTATATTTACAATTAAGTTCCAGGTATAAGAATGCCTGTATTTCAAATCTTAAACTTTTCAAATATATTCAATTGCTAGTACTGCTATATAAGATAGTATATAGAATGTTTTTGAGAGGTGTTATTCTCTCTTTTTCAGGTTTTTTAGCCTGACCAATTACAGTAGTAGAATGGGATCATACTTTGGACTTTTATATTTGACAATTATTGAATTTAAGATGATACTAATTAGACTATTTTATCAGACATCTGAAGAAGAGAACAATGCTACTCAAAATGTCTTATATACTAACCTGCGTACTATTTGCTAATAATAGAATGTATTTGATTTAAATAAAGTTTGATTTGTTAAAAGCATTTTACAATTCTAGATGACGGAAG
The DNA here is from genome assembly GCA_028023455.1 of Epiperipatus broadwayi. NCBI lineage: Eukaryota > Metazoa > Onychophora > Udeonychophora > Euonychophora > Peripatidae > Epiperipatus > Epiperipatus broadwayi. The sequence goes on from JAQFVV010000172.1 coordinate 368,072, forward strand.
TGGTACAATGTATAATTACAAATAAAATTTAATCACAAACTGTCAATAACTCGGGATATCGTTTCATTATCTAAAACTTGCCTCAAATCAGGAGTCCAAATCTGGATACTCAACTAAGAATCTAGAAATGGAGATTATAGCATGAAAATGGATTCTCATGAAGTTCTAGTTTACTTTTTCTGGATTCATGAATAAAGTCATCTGTGTTTGGTCTTCCTACATATCGTAGGAGTCTCATTGTCAGATTCAGGATAATCCATGGTAATAGGCTCATCTGCTTCCTAAATTTAATTTAATACCCAGTGACCAAAATGTAAATGTCAACAAGTACAACCCATAAATCACATAGGTACAATACAGATAAAAACAAATGGTAAGGTATATAATTATTGGCCGTTTAATCTATGGTTACAACGACAGAATTTAAGGACTTGTGATTTTACTTCTGTTCGGAATCTCTACAGGTATTCTTTATGATATATTAACAGTTAAGCTATTTAAATAAATGTGCAACTATTCATATATTGTAAAATAAACTGAAGAACAAATCAACAGTGATACAAGGAAGCAGAAGGAATTTAAATGCAAGTTTATTCAAATGATTGTTTGAGAATCTATGCTTTTATTTATGAAAGCTGAAGAAATTTGCTCATATCAAGAAAACCAAACATCAAATTCATATCACATCTCCAGGAACTGGCCTACAAAGTTTTTAAGTACTTACATATCATCCTGCAGGCAAACTTGGCAGCCATGTTTTTTTTTAAATTATACATTTTGAGGAGCCTCCAATAAATATTGAAAATAAAATGGCTGACATATGTAATATTTTCCTTTCTTTTTTTTATTATTATAAAAATAAAAAAAAATTATGCAAAAGTAGGACAATTAATTGTAATTTATTTAAATTGCAGGAAACAAAATAACCGATGTGGCTTATTCATGCCAGGGGCCTGAAATTCCTATGCCATTTTGTGTTTGCAAGTAAATATTCATATAAAGCCCATTATTACAGATTTTTTGGGATCCTCCTGTACCTTTAAAAATATTCCACTGTAGGGTCTTCTGTCAGTGAAAGATTACAAATTTTAATCATTTTACAAAGATATTACTGGAAAAAAAACACACTGAACATAAAAGTACAATAATAATCTTGTTCTGAATGTAAAAAAAATCACAACATTTGGAACATGTTAGCATTTACATGTCATAATAGATGAATTAATTAAATTTGTGAATGGAATTTATAATAGATTAATAAATATTTTTTAAACTTAACAGGAATTTATAATCGATTTATTAATATTTTTCAACTTAACCAATAACACATTCAGTAAAATAATATTGAGAAAATAACATAAATACTTGTATGTCCCCGAATATGTATAATTAAAAAATACATGGCTGCCAAACTTGGGTGCTAGGATAATATATGAGTATTCTTTTTTATAGAGCATTGTCATAAAATTGGAAAACAAAGCTATATTAATATGCACTTTTATTTAACATTCTTTTTTTTTAAAAAAAAGAAAAAAAAATGCCCCCGATTGCTTCCTGTCACAAAATCTTTAGTAGCTGGGTCAATTTAATAATATTCCACAATTAATCAAATAATTTTAAATATTTTGGCAAATTTTTTTGAATTGGATGTCTCAATCAGATCAATAATGAATGTATACAATATAAGACTTCTTAAAAAAAAAGCATGGTTTATGCTGAAGTTAGGCTTCATTTTCATGAGAGAAATAGATTCTGTTTATATTATAAAAATATCGAAGACATTCTAAAAATATGTTATACTGATTATTTTTACTGGAAAGATATGGAGGATAGATTATATTGTAGAATTCCAATTAGTCATGGGTTTGAGATATTCCACAAAAGTTTCATGCAGAATTTAAAGGATGACACTGCAAAATGTAAAAGAAACAGGAAAATAGACTACATGTTCGTGGTTCACAGACAAAACTCATTTTTATATATGTTGTTGTAGTTGACATATTGATATACAAATGGCTGCTGTTGCCAAAGAAAATACCATACAAGCAGACCTCTACTTATCCAGACATAACTAATTCAAAAACTTTTATTGTCTGGACAAAATTACAAAATATTATTTTTAATTACTGCTATATACATTTTTTATACTGATATAAATATAAGCATATCGTATATAAAACATATTTTGAAATTCGTGACCCCTACACAGTATTTTAATTGTTTTAGGCTTTTAGATAATTTAAGTTTCTTTAATTAGTTTTAAAAAAATTATTTAACATTTAATTTTAAATTATAAAAAAATTACCAATGTGGAATTCATAAAAAAGGGCATGGTACATGGCGTCTACACAATTTCTTTTTATTCACTTTTTATAAAACGTCTTTCGATATTCGGGGCCCCTGCACAGTGTTTTTAATTGTTGTAGGCTTTTAGATAATTTAAGTTTTTTTACTTAGTTTTAAAAAATTCTATTTAACATTTAATTTTAAATTTACTAATGTGAACTTCATAAAAAATGTCACGGAACATCCAATTTCTTTTTATGATCTTATTATAAATATGTTAGTGAATAACTACATATATACTTCGTTTTGATTATATACTGAAGTCTTCTATTAAAAAAAACTGTCTTCTCCTCTTATGCACTTTAATGCAATCTTTTATATATAGATAATTCCTTCTTTATTTTGCTTACAGTTTTAAAAAACTATTTCAGTCAAAGTTTATAAAAATTTTAATTCATTTCTTTAGTCTAAATATAACACTTTATTGATAAAGTAACAGTAATTATGTTTTTAATCCGTGTTTTTTCTTTAATCTTTTTAAGCTGAAAATATACCTATTAAAAACACCTTCCAATATTTTTTTTTATTGTTGTAGGGTTACAAATAGCCAAATTACTTTCTCGATTTCCTCCTCAAAATTAACCTTCATTTCCTTCCCACAAATCAATTTTTCGTCAACCATAGGGATTTTACCAAGATCTCTCCCCTATGCCAGATCTGTAAAACTGACAATGAAACCCTCCAGCACTTCCTACTTAAATGTCCCTTTCTGCTTGGAGTGAGACATGTCATCAACTTGCCTTTCCTCACACAGGAACACAATCTTCAACCTCCAGGAATTCATAGAAACAGGAGTCTTTGCAACTATTAGACTATCAGTTTTCCTCATTTATGCACTCTGGTTGCTCCTATGTGCCATTATTTTGGACCAGAGAGTACATTCAGTGAATCAAAAGCTATTGAACCTATTTCACTCTCTCAAAACCAGAGATACCAAACTAGCTCACCTCCACTCCTCACAGACACTTGGGCAATCCTTCAACTCTCATCTTCTCAGCCTCTGTCATATGACTCAATCATTTAAATGTTTGTGACCCATGCAGTGCTTGCTCAATGAAGACATGCATCTCAGACTGGCCTGGACTACACATGCTTTCCACTTCCCATTCCCTTTTCACATGTATACTTCCCCTTTTACCATGTTGCTCCTGAAATTTCAATTTACCATATAATCACTTCCTTGTAAACCATTTCCTAACTGTATTTGTATCTGTTTTTTTTTTTTTATTGATGAATAAACTTTCATCACTGAGAAAAAAAAAATTAATTATTTGATATTTACGAAAGGTAAAAATGTTTTTAATTTAATTTAAATTATAAAAAATTACCTATGTGGAATTTATAAACAAAAATTCACGACATATTAAAACAGGCAAAACTCACTGTATATATTGCCACACACAGCAAGCTAGAGTAATCAATGGATGCCAGAAGGCTTGTGCACAAAATTCCCATCTGGTGCCTACTCATCCAATATCCCCAGTCTAGTTTCTGGCTTATGGCCTTCATCAGTGAGGAGCCTTGGAGCTGAGAGCACTGCATCTAGATCTTAGGATCTAATGCAACCCTCCAGCAAACACCTTTTATCTCCACTTAACTACAAAACTATGAGTATTAAACTGAAAACACCTTAATGTTTTCAATCCAAGCCCATTAGCTTATATAGTCATATGGGTCTGAACCCAGTTCAGCACCCATAGATAGCGAGTTTTGCTTGTTTTAACAAGTTATACACAAGCATAAGAGGAGGTGGTCATGTGATGACATGATATTGTCAGTATAGTTTTTGCTTATTAAGTTTGTCTGTGTGGTGGTATTTCATATGTCAAAGTGTTGACCAGGAAGCGAACCCAGACCAGCTGCTTAAAAGGCAGCTACACTAACCACTAGGCCACCAATGCACTTCGATTTTTTTTAAAAGTGTGAATAGCTCTGGAATATCTGTGTAAAACTGCCCATGTGGAAAGCAGGTTTTTGCTGGATAAAGTCCCAGTCTATAAAGTAGTTGCTGTAAAAATTCATGCTTTAACTCAATACATTAATGTTTTTCACTTCCACCAAGATGACCATCTTTATAAAAAAGCATATTCATTATCATAAATGGCACACTTAGCCAAAATCCATTATTAAAATTATTTCATAACATTAAACATCACACCATCACCATTTCTTATGCTTGCTCAAGCTGTTAAAACAGGCAAAACTCTCCATACAGTAGCACCATTCAATGCAAGCCAGGGTAATCAAAGAATGCAAGAAGATTTGTGCATAAAATTCCTATCTAGTGCCTACTCATCCAATATCCCCAGACTAGTTTCTAGCTTGTGGCTTTTATCAGTGAGGTGCCTTGGTCTGAGAGAACTGCACCTAGATCCTAGGATCTAATGCAACCTTCCAGCAGCCACCTTTTATCTCTACTTAACTACAAAGCTATGGGTCTAAAATTGAAAACATAATATTTTCAATCCAAGCTCATTAGCTTATATAGTCATATAGGTTTGAACTCAGTTCAGTATTTATAGATTTTGATGCCTTTCATTTTTTAATAACCATATCCACCACCATCCTATTAGGCAGGATTGGTATTAAACCACTAAACATCACATGATCACCATTTCTTACGCTTGCTCAAACTGTTAAAACAGGCTCCATATAGTAATGCCACTCAGTGCAAGCCAGAGTTAATGTGCTTGAATTGAAAATATACGTTTAATTTTAGACTCATAGTTTTGTAATTAAGTGGAGATTTGCATTAGAGCCTAAGATCTAGGTGCAGTGCTCTCAGATGCAAACTCTTCGCTGATGAAAACCATAAGCTAAAAACTAGTCTGGGGATATTGGATGAGTAGGCACTAGATAGGGATTTTATGCACAAACCTTTTTGCATCCATTGTTTACTCTGGCTTGCACTAAATGGCACTACTGTATGGAGAGTTTTGTCTGTTTTATTCCATAACATATTATCAAGGGGTGAATAATTTACATCTTCTTGGTCTTTATCTTTCTACACCTCTTAACAAGTCAAAGCCTGATGACTTCTCTTGATATTTAATTCAGAACATATAGCAAGAATTGATGGGGAAAACTCGTGTAAAATAGGTAAAAAATATCTAAACTATAGGTAGTAAAATTTGTTTATTTAAATATTCAGTAGAATTTGGGATTACAATGGGATTGGGAAAGATTTGTTGTGACTGGAAAAGATTTGCTGTTGTAATCTCACGAAATTACAAATCTAAAATTCTTGAAATCTGGGATTTCTGATTAATAGTTTACTAAATATATTTGACAGGTTGTTTTTTTGCATCTGCTGACAACCAAAAGATGTCAATTTCATTTTTGATGATCCGTAGCAAATGCATAGTAATAAAATTGAAAATTACATTTCTTTATGGAAAACAAATAAATATTTATTTATTTTTGCAATAAATCATTTTTTTGAAAAGATGTCTGTTTGCTACAATTACAGGTCATCAGCGCCATATTTCTCCAACTTTTGCTATAATGATAAATTAGTTACAACCGTGATTAACTCTTTAACGAGTTGTTGACATTTTGTTTTTAAAGGTGTTTAAAATGATTTAATAGTTTTTTTTTTTCGCATTAACCATTAATATATCCTTTCTTTCTTTTAGACTACAAATAAAAATGTTTATGTTGGAGTTATAACGGGCAGATCTTTAGATTTAAAAAAGTTCTTTCGAAATGATTTTTAAAATTTTTTGTTGTTGTGTAATAGTGTATGCGTACGTTGAATTTGCCTTGCCTGAATGTCTTAATGCCCCCCCCCCCAAGGAATAAATCATTCGATTATTATTTTTTATATAAAAGTTCATAATTTTATACATGTGCGGATTTTAACGAGTTTTGTCACATTTTACAACCCCGATTACTTACTGAAACACACAGGCTTATTATATACTTGTGTCTATATATGTAATATATAAGGTGTATGAGCACAGACTTTCACACGACCCACCACTCTCCACACTATCTCATAACACTGATACACTTGAACACATATATGTCGAAAAGATAAATAATCACCAATAAACGTATTTCATGCTAAACCAGCAATCATCAGTTGGTCCAGATTACCATCTCTACACATATATGCTATAAGTGCTCAGATATATATTAAGATAGCCAATCCTCATACTTTAATGGACATGCTTCAATATACTCCACACTCCAACTCTTGTCCATCCAATTGGAAATCTGATGATGGAATGCTCAAAGGCCACCCCGAGATTCTTGTCACAGCCATGTTGACCTCAGGTCAATCTGACCCCTCATATACAGGACAATCCATTTAATACATATACAAGGGATGGACAGACGTCTCTACTATATAATAACTGAAACACAGGCTTATTATATACCGTGTCTATATATGTAATATATAGGGTATATGAGCACAGATTTTCACACAACCCACCACTCTCCACACTATCTCGTAACACTGATACACTTGAATGCATATATGTCGAAAAGATAAATAATCACCAATTGGATGGACAGTGGAAGAGTTGGGAGTGTAGAGTAAATTGAAGCCTGTCCATTAATGTATGAGGATTGGCTATCTTAATATATATCTGAGCACTTTTAGCATATATGTGTAGAAATGGTAATCTGGACCAACTGATGATTGCTGGTTTAGCATGAAAGACGTATATTAGTGATTATTTATCTTTTCGACATATATGTGTTCAAGTGTATCAATGTTAAAACATTAAGCATCACATGATCACCATTGATTACTCTGGTTGGCACTTCAGCTTTGTCCACTCTATGGTATTTCTTTCTAAATCCCTTATCTTTTTCTAAACCCAGCATAAAAACCAAGAACCCACTTTCTGTATAATAATCACTTTGTTTATATTTGTTCTCCCACAACTTTATTATTTGTATGCTTTCTGCTTTTAGGCATTTACATTCAATTAACAAATGCCTAATAGCCAACTCTCCATACAGTAGTGCCATCTGCCTTAGTAATCAATAGATGCAAGAAGGTTTGTGCAAAAATTTGTATGTAATTCCTATTCATCCAATATATCCAAACTAGTTTCTAGCTTGTGGCTTTTATCAGTGAGGAGCCTTGAATCTGAGAGCGCTTAGGATCCAATGCAACTCTCCAGCAACCATCTTTTAGCTATTTGGCTAACTATAAAGCTGTGAATCATATAGGTGCAGTGATTTCAGATCCAAGGCTCTTCACTGATGAAAAGCATGAGCTAAAAACTAGTCTGAGGATATGGGATGAGTGAGCACTAGATAGAAATTTTTATGCACAAATCTTCTTGCAACCATTGATTATTAAGGCCTGCACTGGGTGGCGCTACTGTATGGAGAGTTGGTTATTGTTTTAACAGCTTGTGTAAAAACCTAGGAAATGATCATGTGATGTTTTAGTAGTTTCATTGCCATAGTTCTGGATTAATGATTTATTGTTTTCATTTTTGAGCTCATGAATATAATGACAAATAATTTCTATATTTTAATAATTTCATTATTAATTCAAAATATCTGAAAGACTGAGCATGCTCAATGAGCTGAAATTTCCATTTGCATTTATTTAAATTATATTTTGGAATGTTGAATGAAATTGCATTCAGTTTTAAACTTCAAGAAATGCCATTAGACCTAATTAAAAATGTACTTTTTCACAGATTGTTTTTACTAAGACTGTTAAAAGATGTCAAGCGTTGTTATCCAAGAGGTCGCAGCCACCTTGCAAACAAGTAGTTGGTTGCAGATGGTTGTGGGTTCACCTCTCGGATTATACTAGACAGCCAGACTAAAAAAAAAAAACCCAATAGAATAAATTAAATAAAAAAAAGTATAAAAAACATCTTAAGATACAAGTTAAAATGCTAACGATTAGCAACTTGTTAAAATAGTAATAAAAAACATCGAAGGTCTAGGTAATTATTTGCCTGGAGGTTTGTGATTATAGTATTTTAGATGTGGTAATATGTTGAACTGTTTTCATCATCTATCACTAAATGTTGAATGTCTAGAAAATTTTAAACTTTATTTAAAATTTTCAAATATAAACAACAACTATTAGTAATAACACAAATAAACAATGAAGGTTAATAAGTTACACGGCATTTTGAGTAGTATTATTCTCCACTCTTTTTCAAGTGTCACTGGTCAGTCTAGCATCCTGGAGAAGAGCAGTGAGTAATAGCACTCAAAATGTAGTGTAATCTTCTAATCTATGTTGTCTATTAAAAGTTTAAATGAGGTTTAACATTTTCTACACATTCAACATTTAATGATGGATGATTTTCAACATATTACCACATCTGTATAATTATTATTTTAGATCTAAATTCAATGAAAGAATTTTGATAAAAACATTCCTGCTAATATTTGATGTAGTAGTGCAGTTTCAGATTCTAAAGTTCAAGATTCATGAATCATATCCAATCTTTTTATTTATGGTGTTAAACATTTTATAAATTCATTTTTTTTTTTTATAAAAGCCATTTATTTTAATTTATATATTGAAAAATCATAAACAATTTTGTAATAAATGTAAACAACCCATGAAATAAAATTATCTGTATGATATATCAACAAAAAATTGTTATAAGTTAATGAGAAAATTGATTGTCTCAGGGATTGTCAATTAATAGTAATTGGCAACATCAAAGATTAAAGGTTACCTCTGTTTACATGGATATAATCATTTCTATTCTTTATTATAATAACAATCTATGGAAATATTTAATTCAATATATATATATGTAAATTATGTCATTTGAATTTTTTTTTAAAAATTCATACCATGAACAAATTATTCAAATTTTATTTTAAAATGTTGCACTTACAAATAATGAAATAAATTGCCTAAATTAACATGTTATAAACCATTTTAATTTAGCTTAGAAATACTGTTTGTTTATTTTGTTCTTGTCAAATATTGCAACCGATTTTTAACATATTTTTATCGCTCTATCAAAATTTTGAACACATATTAAGTGTCAGTTCACAATGCAATATGACTAAAATATTTCAGGGATGTCTAGCTGGTTATTCAGTCTAACAGTGTTGGCAGGCTGAATTTTAAATTGCATATCAATTCAGTGAATTTTCAGTGGTACACAGTAGATGGCAGTATGTATATATTTTAAAAATACACATTCAGTGAATATTCACTAAGGAGCATTTACAATTAATTAAAATAGAAAGAAAAAGAAATGAAGGATAAAATTTTAATTTCTCCTTATTGTTGGCAATATGCCAAGCCTCCTCTATTTTACATTTTGTATTGTTCTTTTTTATACATACAACACTGGCCACAATAGGTTCAAAAGTATGTCAAGTTGGTTTTTGTGCTCAAGAAATATTGATTTGTGGTCTAGATCATTTTTGGTACTTTTGTGGTCTTGGGACATAATTTTTAAAAAAAATATTTTTTATTTTTAGTGCATTATTTCTCAAATTAAATGTTTTTTATAAAATACTTTTTTAAATATATATCATTATTAAAATATCATAATAAAATGAGAAAACAGCTTTTCCTTTATTGTATTTGGAAAATAAGTTTCATGTACTATTTTAAATACAAGCCTCATAAAAAATAAGTGGGAAGATAGGTCATTAATCTTCACATAGGTGGCAGTAGTTGCAACAACATCCACCACTTTGGATCTGTAAAAAATACTTTTTTTATATATAATATTAAATTTTAGGTATATTTTTTAAAGGGTAAAGGTTTTTTAATTATGGATCTTTTTAAGGACTTGTTTTTTTGTTTAATTTATGCATGTACATAAGCAGTGATTTCCAGTGGAAGATGATTGATTGCTGATTTTCTTTCTGGGAGGATTGCAGTGCCTCCTCTGAATTAACACGTTAAGTATCACATGATCACCATTTCTTGGCAAAAACTCTCCATACAGCAGTTCCATCCAGTGCCAACCATGTGAGAGGATTTTATGCACAAGCCTCTGACATCCATTGATTACTCTGGTTGGCACTACTGTATGGAGAGTTTTGCCTTTGTTAATTAACCCATTACATGATGGCAGGGAGAACATTGAAAGTATTAAGCCCTTTGCCAAATAGCTAGTTTATGGGGGGGGGGGTACATGTAACACACGATAATTCAGAAATGGCTCTACTGGCAGCTTGAACAGGAAGCCAGGCACATTTTCACAGTGCATTTTACCATGGTGCACAAATATGTGTAAATAGTTGTCTTTCGCCATCCTTTATCAACCTGCAATAGAAGAATATCTTGACAAAGTTTTAATTTGAATGTTTATTAATTTGAATATTGCAATAACTTTCTAATTAGTTTGGCCGATTAGTTGTTGAGATGCAACTCAGACTATTAAGGTTAGTGGTGTTTAACAATTTAAACGGTAGAGTATTTCATTGTAATGACATAACTTTAACTTGTTGTACGTAGAGCTATTATCTAATTTATTGCATGGAAGTAAGACTCTGGATTACTTCCCGATGCAACAAAAGTATCGAAAAAACTTCAGGATAATCTAAAATTCTAAAAACACAAGGGCAAGACTATAAGACCGATTAAAATATTCTTCTGCTGGTCTGGTGTAATCCTATAGAATTCACTAATGTAAAATGACATCTTCATTGGACTGTAAATTAAATACTTTCTACTACTATATTAGTAATTATAAATAAAATAGAAAATCATATATCACTACAATACTAGCAAAACAACAAAATTTTACTAAAATTCTTCCACAAACATGGCTTCATCTATTAACACATAGACATTTTCAAATGAGATTCAACAAGATACATACTACATACATATACTGGACTATTTCCATCATCTAATACATGTGTCGAATGTCTTTAGAAAAGTTTAATTTTATTTAAATATTCCAAATGCATTCACCTGTTAGTAATATCACAGCAAACAGGTTAGTATATGCACCAACTGTTAGTAATATTACAGCAAACAAATGTTAGTAATATCACAGCAAACAGGTTAGTATATGCACTAACTGTTAGTAATATCACAGCAAACAGGTACAACATTTCGAGAGGTATTTTTTCCCCCTCTTCTTCAAGTGTTGCTGGCCTGACCAGTGACAGTACTAGCATGGGATTTGAACCTGGTTCCTTAGATTCTTGATTATTGAATTTTAAGGTAACACTCTAGTCCAATATAAAAATATAGATAGAACACCATCATCACAAACCTTCAGAAAAATACATACGTATACATACCATTTCCAACTTTCTCATACACTTCAACAACACTATTTTTTATATCAAAACTTTCTTACAGTTTCAACTGTCCTGCAGTCATCATCAGAGCTACAACATCTAAATGTATATTAGGAGGTTGCCTTGACAACAGTTAGAAATTGTTGATTGTTACTGATATTGAGATTGTCTAAGGGTTGACTGGTTTTTAACGATTAAATATATAATCTTACAATTAATACGTTTTATCTTAATCTGACCATTATAAATAATCATTTTCCATTTGTTTATTTTACTATTAATCAATATATAAGGAAGAAGAAAATTATACAACATGCACATACAAAACAAAATAGCCTTCCCATCATTCACTTTGTTTAGTGTATATATGTAGTATTTTAAAACAGGCAAAACTCTCCATACAGTAGCGCCACTTAGTGCAAGCCAGAGTAACCAATGGATGGCAGAAGGCTTGTGAATAAAATCCCTATCTAGTGCTTATCCAATATCCCCAGACTAGTTTCTGGCTTCATCAGTGAGAAGTCTTGGATCTGAGAGCATCTATTGATTACTCTGGTTTGCACTGAGTGGCACTACTGTAGGGAGAGTTTTGTCAGTTTTAATAACAGTGATGAGCAAGCATAATAAATGGTGACCATGTGATGTTTGGTAGTATGTATCTTGTTGAATTTCACTTGAAACTGTCTATTCGTTAATAGATGAAATCATGGTTTTGGAAGAATTTTAGTGAAATTTTGTTGTTTTGGCTAGTATTGTAATAATATATAATTTTCTATTTCATTGGATTAGAAATGTGAATGATGCAAATCTTAAAAAATATTTGCATTGAAAGTGGGTGTGGCTTTCAAGTGAGAGGTTGACCCCTATTTGTGGTATAAAGATTATGTAAAAACATTCCAAAGAAGTGCAATTTTGATTACTTATAAGGAGGATGTTGCTAATATAAGCACAATGGAGCTACATTTAGGTAAAGGGCTGAGATCTTTCACAAAGGAAAGTTGGTTGGAGAATTTAACAGGCAGAATCACAAAATATTAATTTGACAAACTCATGAATCAGCGTATTTATATGTGGAAGTATTCATTTTTCGTGGATTGGATGGATATAATCATTACAAACCTGATTTGTTATGCTTTTTTTTTTTGACTTGGAATAGCCATGGATGTTAGTACGACGATGTTGATGAAACTGCTGCTATAGCTATGTATACGTTGAAAATATCGCCTCGCAAACAAATATGGATACGATTTAATAACAAATAAGAGTTAATAATGATTATGGTCTAATTATTTTAGAATGTAAAATGTCAAGTTGTTTGGGAAAACATACATCAACTTTAGTTTCTAAAACAAATTAGCTTCAATAAATCATTTTATTTATTACAGTTTTTTTTTTTTTTTAAAAAAAGTGAAATAAATAAACTTATTGTATACGTGACAAAATGTCACGTATCCAAATATACTCAGCCTTCAACATTTTTGAAAAAGAATGCATTTTATTGCTTTTTTTTGTTGTTGAAAAAATCCCACCCTCTCCGTTTGCAAATTTTAGACTAGTTGGCTTATCTGGAAGATTTGTTGTTACTGGTATCTATATGACTTCAAGGCAGAACCTTTCTTTGTTCTATTCACATATATTGCTTCTCCCTTCAAGTGTCGAAAGCTGGATAGCTGCGACTAAGATTTCTTACAAGCTGAACGATCTTTTATTGAAACTTTCTGTCAAATTGAGAACGATTATCTTGACTAGTTAATTTTAAATGCCCTTAGATATAACAAATATATGTATGAGTGTTTTGTATACAGTAACTGTTTTTGAACATATATTCACACACACTTGTTTGCACACAGTAATATGTTTGTAAACACATGTAACAATTGATAACAGTAGCATATATATTTAATATTTCTGTAGTGTAATTTTCACTATACCATTCTCATACAAGGTAGGGACTGAGTTCTATCCCCTTTTAACACCTTGTGAAGGGGTGTAACCATAAACATATGACCGAACACATGAAAAAGATGTGTGATCCCCAAGATGCACATTTCGGGCTGAATCAGCACTCATCAGTTGGCCCAGATAATCTCTTACATAATTTTTTATCATTGTTCAGTATATATAGACAGTCAATTTCTACAGTATTTTATCATAGTTATCTATATATATTGAACAATGATAAAGATATGTGCAAGAGATTGTGATCTGGGCCAACTGATAAGTACTGGTTTCGGGGATCGTACACCTTTTTCACATGTCTTTGGTTATGTTTATGATTACATCTCTCCCCAAGATGCTAAAAGTGAATAGAAACCAACCCTTACCTTGCATAAAGAGTGGTGTAGTGAAAATTATACTACAGAAATATTATTTATTAAGTGGATAATTTCTGCTCTAATGAATGATTAATAAAAATTAGTAATTAATCAATGTATATATTCTGTAAATTTGTAAAGAGAATAGCATGTGGTGTGAAAATATCCCATGCAGGTCAAAAACTTTTCACTGAGAGAACATATAGCTTACCTGGCTAGTAAAGCATCAGTGGAGAATTAAACTGTAGTTCAGGGATATTTAGCTTTAGAGTTCACCTATTTTACCATTGCAATCCATGCAGAGCAGTGGATTATCAATTGGTAAAAGTTATATTGGTTTTTCTTTTGTATTCTATATAATAATAGTTGAAAAGGCATTTTCATGGGTTTGATCCCTGGTTGTGTTTATGGCAGGTGGATGTTAACTATTACAGCATTATTCTCTTCTCATTACGTGCATGTGTGTGTGTGTAAATTGTAAATCACCATAATTTTGATGTGTTAATCCCTGGTTGTGATTATGGCAGATGGATGTGTTAGTGAAATGCTTGTCTTTATTTTAATGATGATACATTTTGTAATTTTAATTGGTTGCTTGATTTAGACAACACACACTCAGATCTAAATAATATATAGATGATACATTGTATGTCAAAATGTACTTAAATCTATTCAAGAAAAATAGATTTCTCAAATAAAACTTAGTCATATTTATCAAGGCATAGAGAAAAACCACAACCATTTTGACCTATACAGTACTTTGAAACCTAATCAAAGATTTCTTCGGATGATCCTAGTAATTGTCATCAATCGCCATATATCATATAATTTTTTCTCACTTTTGAATAAAGTTACCAATTCTAGTTTAAATGTTGAAAGCCATAATTCCAGTATCACTTGACATGATTTTTATTTCAAGATGGGTTACAGGCTGATGTAAAAACAAGCCTACGGCTTTACTGTTCAAGAGTTCGTAAGAAATTTGAACACCAGAACTACAAATGTCAGAATCAATTCTTGAAACCTTCTTGATCCTAAGTCAGACACTCTACCAATTGTGCCAAACTGTTTCAGGGTACACTGATGTATGGCTTGGTTAACAAATTTTGTTAATGGTTTTTTTAATGTAAATAAAGTACCATTAAAACAATGTTTCAGGGCTTTTTTGGGGATTTGTGAATTAGGCTTAGTAATTTATAGGTATAATATTGATATCATTTATGTTCTTTATTACTTTTTAAAATGCTTTTTAAGACCCACTAGATGGCTTCCATTGCCCCAGCAACCTTCTTCAGAATTTCTATTTATTTTTATGTTCTTTATTACTTTTTAGTGACTTTTGCAACCACTAGACAATTTTGATTGCTCAAGCAATCTTCTTCAAAATAAAAGTTCTGAAGATTGCTGGGGCAATCGAAACCGTCTATTGGGTTGTAAAAAGCATTGTAAAACGTAATAAAGAATGTAAATGATATTAATATTATATGGATTTGGCCCTGCAATAAGAAAGATAAAGTTAATTTATAGGTATTTGCTGAATGTGTTCTTCCTTCAGTTTTTAAATGTGTGTTCAAACTAATTTTGAACTGTTAGCATGTCTGAAGCATTAGCAATGACAAAAGGTAAGTGCATTTTGTACCTTTGAGGACCTTTTTCAAAGATCTCCATCCCATCATGAAATCTTACAAATCTCTTGGGAATATTCTTGCAACTTGTGGCTTCACTCCATACATAGTCTAGATCATTTCAAATATTTATGTAGTAGTTTCACCAAATCTAAAATGGAAATAGTTGCACTTCGATCCCATTGTGGATTAAGATATGAAAGACATCACATTTCATGTTATAATTCATAATCCAAACATAATAGCACCTTAAAATTTTTGTAGTGGGTGACTGAAATGTTTCCATATAAAAGGTGTTGATCCAGAGATGGCGCTGCAGGCAAATTGTAGAGAGAACAGTTGTCAGCCTTTTTTTTTCTGAGATAATCTATATATGTTATGAAACATAGATATTATATAACATTTGATACTATCCATGATTTCAGTTATTTACAGAAAGTCATTGAATCAATTTGCAGCAAATACAGGGTTATTCTATTTAGAATTGAATGAGATTTATTCATGAAAGTCCTATCTAGTGACTACTCATCCAATATTTTAGACTAGTTTATAGCTTGTGGCTTTTTCAGCGAAGAGCCTTGACTGAGAGCACTGCATCTAGATCTTATAATCTAATTCAATTCTCCAGAATCCATCTTTTACCTATGTAGTTAACTATAAGGCTATGAACCCAAAATGAAAACAATAATGTTTCAATCCAAGTTCATTTGCTTGTGTAGTTATACAGATCTGAACTCAGTTTAGTATCTACACTTTTTGGTGTCTGATTTTTCTTAAAAAAAGTCAACATCATCTGGACAGGATTGATATAAAACCCTAAAGCATCACATGAACACCTTATCTTATGCTTTCACAAGCTGTTAAAATGATAACAAACTCTCCATACAGTCGCATCCATTGATTATTAAGGCTTGCACTAGGTGGCGCTACTATATTGAAAGTTTGCTATTGTTTTAACACTTTAGGTAAGTACAGGAAATGGTGATTATGGGATGATGTTCAAGCACCCTAGTGACAAGTTGAGAAATTAGTATTTTCATTGGGTCTACCAATTTACGACTATACCAAAATGTGTTACAAGTGTTAATCTGATAAAGTTTTATTAATTATGCATTCTGTCATTTAGAAAAAAATCTTTGGCATTTTCTGCTCACATTATTTTTATTTTAGGAATATTTTTTTTTACATACTTTGTCAAAAAACAACAAACATGTGACATTATTACACTGAGAGCTGTAATAATACTTAGTTTTGAAATTCCTACATTTTTATTTGTTGTAATCATTACTTTGTTGTTTTTTTTTGATGAAATTTTTCAAAACAAAGTATTTGTAAAACAGTAGCAACTCTATGCAGTAGTGGTTCCAGTGGAAGCCATAGGTGGCACTAATGTATAAGAGTTGCTATACTTATATAAAAGGTGGGATGATTGTGTTAGGAGGATTGTTGAGTGTTATAGTGGTAAGGAATGGGATAAAAGAATAGAAGCATTAATAAAAAATAGGGAGTTGGAGAGATGGAGAACTAGTATGGAGGGTAAGAAGAGTTTAAATATATATAAAGTAAACAGAATATTGGATGCGAGTTAATTTATGATAATAGTAAGGAAAGTAGTTTATTGTTTAAGGCTCAAATGGAAACTTTAGCAACAAGAGAATATACATGTAAATGGAAAACTATGGGTGATTTAGTGTGCAAATTGTGTAAGGAAGGTATAGAAAATATTAGGCATCTGTTGATTGAATGTAAATGCTTGAAAGCAGAAAGGGTACAGATAATGAAGTTACGGGAGAATAGATATGAACAAAGTGATTATACAGAAAGTGAGTTATTAGTTTTTATGCTGGGTTTGTGAAAAGATAAGGGGGGTTTAGATATAAAGGCCATAGAGTTGACAAAGATTATGTTGTGGTAATGGAATGGGGCAGAATATGGGAAGACTTAGAGTGGGGAATGGAAAATAAAGTGGCTAACAGATTTATCTGGGCATAATTGCTGAGATATTCTCGACTTTGTTTAAGGAGAAGCCAAATACATCACATCACATCACATCATCATCACATATTGTTTTATTAGCTTGTGTAAGCATAAGAAATGGTGATCATGTGATGGTTTAATGGTTTAATATCAATCCTAGCCAAAGGATAATAGTGACTAAGATTATTAAAAAAGTAAAGAAAACAAAATGTAACTGCGTTCAGATCTGTATGACTATACAAATGATTGAGCTTGGAATGAAAATATTATTTTGTTTTCATTTTGGACACATAGCTTAATAATTAAGTAAAAATGTAAAGGTGGCTGCTGGAGGATTGAGCTAGATCCAATGATCTATGTGCAGTGCTCTCTGATCCAAGGCTCCTCACTGATGAAGTCCACAAGCTAGAAATTAGTTTGGGGATATTGCATTGTAGGCACTAGGTACAAATTTTGATGCACATGCCTTCTATCACTCGTTGATTACTATGGCTTGCACTGGATGGCACTACTATATGGAGAGAGTTGTTATTGTTTAACAGCTTGTGGAAGCATAAGAAATGATGATGATGTGAAGTTTTTGTAAAATGAAAGTGAGTTTATATGAAGTTTAAGAGCTGAAAATCCCAGAACTTGAATTAATTTGAGGACCCCACACCCCAAAATCTGACTATCTACCACTGCTCTGAACTATGCAAGCAAATATAGAATGATGACATCAGAAAAATTGATGATCTTCCAAATGCATTTACTAGATGGGCCAACATTCTTTAATTGATACAAGTTATAACTTCTTTATCTCATATTTACATCATTTTCTCAGTATTTATTTATATCAAATTACTACAGTTTGATTAATATACAAGTATCAAAGTTCTTACCTTCACAACTTTGACTCTATCCACTTTAGAGAAATAGTTTAATGATGATTACTAATCATTTCTTAGGTTAGAGATTAGTATGTCATTCCTAGTTCACATGTGAACTTTAAAGCCATTTAAAGATTAATGTTATTTTTAATTATTAATATTAAACTGAAACACATGATATCCTAAATCCATTTCCATCCTTCTTTTATGAATATCCATTTAGACATGTTGGGAGATATTTATCTTTATAAAATGTCTTTATTTATTTGTTTGTAATATTGTGTTGTAGAATAGACGTTTTAAGAATGTTTAACACTAACATATTATTAAAAAAATTTTTCTTTAATTTTAGATACATGTCGCTACGCTCCCCCTGTATTCACGTGCCCCTTAAGTGGGGAGTGCTTCCCACTTTCATATGTATGCGATAACAACCAGGATTGTTCCGATCGTTCAGACGAAGCCGACTGTGGGCGTAAGTTTAACATCTTTTTAAAAATAAACATTGGTATCATATGATGTGATTAGTTTATCACAACATCAATTAATTGGTGGGGGGGGGGAGAAAATTGAATTACCATGGTAATCAATAGTTATTTACATTGTTTAATCTCATGATCTTTATATCTTTCAAAGATATTATTATTTTTAATTAAAAAATAGTAAAGATGAGAATGAATGTTTTTATGGTTGACCAGCAAAGGTTATAAAACTAGCTAAGTCTCTTTTAAAATTTTGGTGTGATTTTATCTTTAATATTCTGCAAGATTAAAAAATGAAATTTGATCAGCAACATATTTTTCTAAATTGCATACGCGCGCACGTACATTTGTATGCAAAATCCCCAGTCCTGTTATTCCAGTTATCCGCCGTCTCCTCTCTCTCCAAAAAAAAAAAAAAGATAAAAAAATGAGAAAGTAATTAAAAAAAATTTAATTTTTTATATTATAATTTTCTAGTTCACAGTCTGTGTTCTGTATGTACACATATCGGTTTATATGTATGTTATAGTTGCTTCAATAGGGATATACAGTAAGTAGGAATACCTATATATATATATAGTATGTATATAAACCTGCATATATATATATGCATTATGCAATGGAACTACGAACCGCCGATGCGATGCAATGCATTATGGCTTCTCCTTATTCGGAGTCAGGAATCTCTCAGCCACCATGCCCAGAGCCACTTTATCTTCCCTTTACATTCCCAGCCCTAAGTTTTCCCCATATTCTTCTCTATCCTGTTCCATCTCATTTCCACAATATAATCTTTGTCAACTCCATGACCTTTATATCTAAAAACCCCTTATCTTTTCCCAAACCTAGCATAAAAATCGATGTCACTTTCTGTATAATCACTTTGTTTATATTTATTCCTCCACAACTTCATTATTTGTACCATTTCTGATTTCAGGCATTTACATTCAATTAACAGATGCCTAATAATTTCTATGTCTTCCTTACACAACTTGCAGACTAAGTCACTCACATTTTTTCATTTATGTGTATATTCCCTTGTTGGTAAAGATCCTGTTCAACCCATAAACAGTAAACTACTTTCCTTGCTGTTATCATAAATTAACTTGCACCCAATATTCTTTTTACTTCTATATATACTCTTTTTACTCTCCATACCTGTTCTTCATCTCTCCAACTCCCTATTCTTTGTTCCAAGCTGGTGTGACCCAGCCTCATTACAAATCTATTATAGTATATAATAGATCAGATTTCATTGATAAATATTGGTGAGTAAACTACATATTGTTTATTGAAATGCAAATATGCAGTACTTTCAACGTGCACACACACATATATATATATAGCACGTTTTTTATGCAGATATTATGCATATATAAATTAAGATCATACTACAAATTAAAATTTTTAAAAAATGAAAATAATATAGTTAATAATAAATTGAGAAAACACATTTACATATATTTTACTGAATGAGTATTCATTCATGCATTTATTTGAAACAATAAGAATAAGAAAAATAAACTGTGTATATTAATTTTATTTTTAAAATAAACAGCAAAACATCAGATTTTTCTCACTATTTAATATTCATTTTTTTCAACAACTTTTTTCCTATTATAGAAACATAATGATGGTATTGTTATCAAGAATTTGCAAATTATACTCTTTTGTTTTTAAATCATGTTCATGTCCAGAACTCGGGGAAAGTGCCTCCTCAAATTTGATAAAAATTTATGAAATTTTACTGATTTTGTTTATTTATTTACATTTTTCTATGGATAGCATATAAATGAAGTCATGCAGTTAGATACAGCACAGATCATGGTTCCACTGTATGTTTTCAACATATATATGCAGTTTGTATACACACCTATATTTGTGTGGTATATGTTTTCAACACCTATATTCAATATATACACATACCTATGTATATTATAAACAATGACAATTGCCAATTCCTCTACATGCTTTGCCAAAGCATGAAACCATGGTCAGAGGTTTGGGAAGGGGTTCCTGACAGAAATATTTTAAGTGCTGGCTCTGGCTAAGCATTTATCATAAAGCTTGTAGAGGAATTGGCAATCCTCATTCTTTATAACTTACAAGCTTAAGAGATAGGGTCATGTGACCTATGACTCTTATTTTGACTATTTATACCTATGTATATGTGTTTATATGTTTTTTTCAGCATTTATATATGTATTATGTACATCAACAGAATAATCATGCAATTAAAATGAAATATATATATATATAGTTTTTATACAGTAGTTAAACCTCCAACAGGCATATCATAATAATAATTCACAAGTCAGCCATATGCAGAATCATAATAATAAACTTGTAAATAACACCCATCTTCTCTGGACAATGCTAATTTATTAATTAGGCAAAAAACTAATAAATTAGCCTTGATTCAAGAAAGAAGAAATTATTGTTCAAATTTATTAAAATTGCCGTCTGGTTTTGATTTGCAAATTATTGTTAAGGTTTGTGTTCCAGAGTTTGTTTGTCCCCTAAGAACAATTTTACAATACAGTCATGATATCCGCTATAAACAAGGCAAAACTCTCCATGCAGTAGCGCCACCCTGTGCCAATCAGAGTAATCAATGTTTGCCAGAAGACTTGTGCATAAAATCCCTATCTAGTGCCTACTCATCCAATATCTCTCCAGACTAGTTTCTGGCTTGTGGCCTTCGTCAGTGAGGAGCTTTGGATCTGAGAGTACTGCACCTAGATCTTAGAATCTAATGCAACCCTCTAGCAACCACCTTTATCTCTACTTAACTACAAAACTATGAGAATGAAATTGAAAACACAAAAAATATTTTCAATCTAAGTTCAATAGCTTATATAGTTATATGGGTCTGAACTCAGTTCAGCACCCATAGATTTTGGTTCAAAGGCGCGCCTAATTATGGTAGTGTGAGAAATGCCATATTTGACAAATTTCAGCAAGTTCTGCCAAGAATTCACTTGCTTTTATTAATATGCATAACTAATGCAATTGGATCTGCTCCTGCAGCAGCATCAATAGTTATTTGAACAAATTTTTGTTTTCATTTAGGATGAGCAGTACAATATTTTTATTTTCGTGTAATTACCATTTATAAATTAATATATAAATATGTTTTTTTGTAATAATTATTTTAAATATCTGTCATGATGAGAATTAGTGTTGAATATATAAAAAATTTACATGTTCCTAATTAAAATTATGCAAAAAAACTGAAATAAATCACAAAGGCCGATCTACTCCAGATATTATTATTTGTCAAACAGCAGTCACTAAAAACAAAAATACATTACATCTTTTAATTAACACAATATGCTTCAACGTATAAAGGTGAAACTATAAAATTATAAATTTTAATATTGTTCGGAGTTGTTTTGCATAAATTTGCATACAACAAATTGAATACATTTTAAGGGTATGAATATGGAGCAAACAGGTTCTGAAAGCGCTTAGCCAATTTTAAAATTTATAATTTTATAGTTTGCCTTTATACATTGAAGAACATTGTATTAATTACGAAGAACTGGTGAAATAAATTTATTATTGCATCTTTTAATAATGATGGTATGGAAAAATAAAATGGTTGTGTGGTTGTGGAATTTGGAATAGTCTGTTTTGTTTCTCTTACTTTTTGATCACGGTACTACAATAAAGCACCGCTACTTTAAAATTTCACCAACTGCCACCAATATGAATCACTCCTTTTTATATCTTTACATATATTATAATTTTCTCCTATATTTTGACTATTATGTTTATAAAATATTCATATTTATAATAAAAATCCAAATGCATACCACTAGCCGAAAATTAAATTATAAAAATCATAAATCACCCTAGCAAGGATTAAGTTATTTCAACAATGCCCTCTGTGAATAAAGTCTGAATTTCAAACAGCATGATCCAGGTAACCTCTTAGAGTGTGCTGCCTAAAATTCAGGCTTTATATTTATTCACAGAGGGCATTGCTGAATAACTTAACGTTTGGGAGGGTAATTTGTCGTTTTTATATTTATAATATAAATATAAAAATATGTTTTCGATAATATATTTTAACATCAACATAATAAAAATTCCTTCAATATAATTTATATCCTTTTTTTTAAATATTTATATATACTTTTCTATTATAAATTTTTTTATGTTCAGATTTTTCTATAAATATCTCTTGGTTTTAAATCATCAATGAACTCTTTAAAAGAAACAAATAATTTATATCCTATTTATTTTTAATTATTTATAAATACTTTAATTATTTAGATTCCAAATTCTTATCATTATTTCTATTTAAAACTGTTTTTATCGAATTCTTTCTATGTATAGATAGATGTTCTTTAATTAATCTTCACATGTTACCTGCATTTTTATTTCACATTTTAAATATTTGAAATACACGCACTCTTCACATACCTGGAGCCGAATTGTAAATATGGGGGATTTGAACTCAGACTTTCAAGTACCCATCGACTATTCACATACACATGACTACACACATGTAGAAAAGATAAATAATAACCAATATGTATTTTGTGAATACTAATTATATATTTGTGTGGGAGATGATAATCTGGACCAACTGATGAGTGCTGGTTTAGTATGAAATACATATATTGGTGATTATTTATCTTTTCTACATGTATGTGGTCATGTGTGTCAGTGGTATGAGATAGTGTGGATAGTTGATGGCTACCTGAAAGTCTGAGTTCAAATCCCTTTATTCACATTTTAAATAAATATAGTTATGTTTCTTGGACATTATTTTGACATAATTAATTTTTTTTGTTCATTATTATTTTATGAAATATCCCTATTTTGATCTAAATTCATATTTCCACTGATTCTATATATTTCCGAGTTGGTATTTATAAAAATTCTTTTGAAACCCATCTAAAGTGTTTGCCATACTTTCAATATTATTCCCCACTCTATTTCTGTCCAAATATTTTAAGCCTTTTAAATTTTTTTTATCCAAAATGCTTATTTTAATGATGAATAAATTGTTGGTGCTGTTTGGTGCGCCGTACTCTGCCAGTAGATGGCGCTTCTGTGCTCATCCATCCAAATTCTACTTCATATTCATCAAAATATTTCGTAATATTCTAAAATATCATGTACACAGTTTTCTTTTCAAAAATAGTTCATAACTTTCAATATATATAAATAAACACACCAAACTTCTTTTTAAAACAATTTTTATATGACTATTATAAAAACATATCTACACACAAACGTTTCAACTATTTTATGATATAGTCTTTTTCATATATTTTATGATATAGTTTTTCATGAGAGAATAATAAGCATTTATTTTATATAGCGTATGTTTACAATTGTATTACATTCAAATATCAGCCTTTCAAGCTAATTGTGCATACGCTTTTGTGAGTGTTAATAATAATAAATGAATACTTTCTCTCCAATACAAGATATAGTATTTATGCAGGAATAAAATGAATCCACTTATTCCTATGACTCAAATGCTTATATATGAGCAAATCTGAAGTACTGGCAAGGAAAGTGTGAGAATGGAACAGTCACTTTAAATTACTATATACGATGTCTGAATAAATGATGTCGGTGAAATTGTCTAGAATTTACTAAACGTCACTCTAACTGAAACTCAATCATATGTAAATAAGCATTTATTTTATATAGCATATGTTTACAATTGTATTACATTCAAATATCAGCCTTTCAAGCTAATTGTGCATACACTTTTGCGAGAGTTAATAATAATAAATGAATACTTTTTCTCCAATACAAGATATAGTATTTATGCAGGAATAAAATGAATCCACTTATTCCTACAAGTCAAATGCTTATATATGAGCAAAGCTGAAGTACTGTAAGGAAAGTGTGAGGATGGAACAGTCACTTTAAATCACTATATACGATGTCTGAATGAATGACGTCGGTGAAATTGTCTAGAATTTACTAGAGAAAGTATTCATTTGTTATTATTAACACTCGCAAAAGCGTATGCACAATTAGCTTGAAAGGCTGATATTTGAATGTAATGAGAGAATAATAATAACTGAAGGAATTTACATTAGTGAAATTAAATCTGAATTGAATAGAATGTTAATAGAAAAGAATAATAATAATAATAGATTTGTTAATTAAATTAGTATGTTTATATTGGACTATTTCCATGATCTAATATGTGTATTGAATGTCTTTAGAAAAATTTAACTTTATTTAAATATTCCAAATACATTCAGCTGTTAGTAATAGCACACAGGTTAATATATGCATAATGTTTCGAGGGATATTCTCTCCACTTCTTCAGGTATTGTTGGCCAGACCAGTGACAGTAATAGCATGGGATTTGAACATGGACCTTTAGAGGTTCAAATCTCATGCTAATACCTGGACCCTTAAAGAATTTGAATCCCATACTAGTACTGTCACTGGTCAGGCCAGCAACTCCCGAAGAAAATAAACATCACATGATCACCATTTCTTATGCTTTCTTAAAACTGTTATTAAATTAGGCAAAACTCTCTATACAGTATTGCTACTCAAGTCAAGCCAGAGTAATCAATGGATGCCAGAAGGCTTGTGCATAAAATCCCCATCTAGAACCACAGATACCAAAATGTATAGGTACTGAACTGAGTTCAAACCTATACGACTATGTAAGCTTGGATTGAAAATATTATTGTGTTTTCAACTTAAGATTTATAGTTTTGTAGTTCAACGGTCAATGAAAGGGATCCTTCAACGTATCCGCACTACACGGGCGCCATCTAGGCATTTGAACCTAGAAAAATTTATATAGTAGGCAGATACGTAAGTTAAGATTCAAAAAAATCTTATATATTATTCTGACCGTTTGCCCAATGTCACTAGCTCATAGAGTAGCAGAGATCTAAACATTAATATTTAAAACAATAAAATAAAAGAAGCCACTGCCAGTAATTAACACACAAATAGATTTTATTAACGCACATTTAAAATTGAGGAATAAATTTATTTTAACATTAATAATTTTTTTTTTTTTTAATTTTAAATTCAAATTACTATTTAAATAGACCGCACAGATGGATATTTAAATTATATTTTACTTTAGCATGACGAGCATAGATAGTCTACATAGATTTTTTTTCACTTAAAAACTTATTAAAACATTCATTCAATCTCAGACTAAAAGTTCGTAGCCAACCCAATATCAGCTTCCAGATATATATTTGCAACTAATGTAATATGAAGATGCTAGCATAAAACCATGCAGACAGGAATGGGCATCTGACAGCGTGATATTATTTGAAAGAAATGATCCGTGTCTAGATCAGGAAAGGGCATCTGTTAGACTAAGGAATCATGTATATATATATTTTTTATTTTAAAGAGTGCTACGTATGGGGGAAAGCGGTCTTTCTACCGTCTTATAAATCCCTGTCCATAGAGCTAGAAGGGGTCAATGGCGCAGGAAATACATCTGCCACCATTTCAACGATATGACTGCCTCTTTGGGGTCATGCATTCAGTTGGGCACGTTGCCCTGTATGCTAAACACGCTTCACATTACATTAATATAAACACCCATATATCCTTCCACAAGCATTGCCCTAACTACGAAACAAATAGCCTGAAACTAAAATCCCTTAAATTAAACATAAACGAATTTAAACAGTTATTACTCTTTATCCATGCAGCTATCTACACCCAACTTTAATTTAATACATTTTATTTAACAGATAGAAATAAATAACCTAGTTAAACACAAACATAAATAATTAAATAAAAAAAATGGAAATGATTGAAATAGCAAACGTATATAAAAACAAATATTTATAATTGATTTAGAGTTCTATTCTTGGTCAGATAAGAGTACATTCATTTATATTACTTTTTTTTTTTTTTTTGGATTGATTACTTATTGACGTTATACGGTAATTATTTAAAAGAAAGTTCAATTGGCAAAAGTTCATACTTTACAGATTCTGCAGATTCTGAGGTCCATCTTCGTGATCAGTTATATAGATTGTTTGTTCTTCCTTTTTAAAAACGAAGCCGCCACTTGCCATTCCTTTTTGGTCCCTAACTGTCATAGAGAGGTCTCAGCTGATTGTCCGGAAAATTTAATTTTATTGCAGACTTCCACATCGTGAAAATCTGCAATATAGCTAGTTATAACGACATATTCATAGTCAGCTCTCAGATAACAATTATAATAATCATTTGGCTTTTATATTTTTCTTAGCCTCTTATCATTTGATCTTAGGATTCAATCGGCAATACGTCACTAATCCTCTGGTGTTTCAGTTACGGTCCGTGCTGACATTTCTGGTGTTTGCATTGGTCATTTAATTTCTTTGTACTCTCTTATCTGACCCTTTAATTTATTCTAAATGCCTCAAGGGCTAGCTTGTTTTCGAACAATCATTTAATTAATAAAACAATCATTTCAATTTTCTAAGATTATAGAAATCAACATTATTTCTATTTTCAAAAAATATCAAATCTTTATATCTTTTACTTTTTTACAAAAAAAATTACTTTCAAATAAAACTATTTTTTAAAATAGTTTTTAAAGTTGTCCATCATGCGATCTATATATACGTTAAACAGTTTTTAAATTTCAGTTTTTAAGTTGTTTTTTTTCTTTTTAATAAATCAATTTTTATTTATGATCCTTTTTATTTTAATTTTAAAATAATGTGACGGCATATTATATTCCGTTACAGTAGTCAAGTAGAGATAAAAGATGATTGCTGGAGGGTTGCATTTGGATCCTAAGATCTAGGTGCAGTGCTCTCAGATCCAAGGCTTCCGACTAACGAAGGCCACAAGCCAGAAACTAATCTGGGGATATTGAATGAATAGGCACTAGATGGGGATTTTATGCATAAGCCTTCTGGCATCCATTGATTACTCTGGTTGCACTAAGTGGCAATACATGTATGGAGAGTTTTTCCTGTTTTAACATCTGAAGAAGAAGAGAGAATGGTATCTTTTGAAATGTTATGCATATACTAACCTGTTTGATGTGCTATTACTAATAGTTGAATGTATTTGGAATATTTAAATAAAGACAAAATTTTCTAAGACATTCAATACATATATTAGATGATGGAAGTAATCCAATATAAACCTACAACTAGAAGACCATCATCACAAACCTTCAGGAAAACATTGTTAATTAATTGCTTTTAGGGTATTTTTGGATGGGCATATAAATGTAAAAATTTTTGATAAAGTTTTGAGATTGATTGCAATAGAAAGGTGTGAGGTAAAGAGTATTTTTTGTACTTTTTTTTTTTTGGAATTTTAATTTTTGGATTTGTTTTGGAATATGTGATATTTATATTTATTATTATATATTTGTATTTTTCAGTTTTCCTTGAAAAAGACTATTATAAAATAGTCGAAACGTTAGTGTGTAGTTATATTTTTATAATAGTCACATAAAAATCAAGTTTTAAAAGGAAGTTTGGTGAATTTATTTATATATATAAACTAAGAATGTATTTGCTACTAATTTGTAGTCAATTGACAGTGTAATTTTTTTTTTCAACTCTGCATAATATAGCATGGAGTGGCAGTCTCTGGAATTCCAAGTCCACAGATCACAACTTCTGCCGCTAATTGAGTCTGAACCTTTTGCTATAAACTCCTCAGCAATGAATTGTTTAATTATTTATGTATATTTCTCATGCCTTTCACTTAATCTGGAATCTTTTATTATCTGTATTTTAATCAAAAGCTTTTTCCAAATTCAACTCTTCTTCATATCTCGCACCTCCTGAATTTTGAGCTACCATACCATCTAGATGCACAGTTTGGTGCATTGATAAAATATTAGAATTTGGAACTTGGAAGTCTTTGGATCAATTCTAGTTCTGGTCCTTCCAACTCCTAAAAACTCTCAAACAATTATTCTGGACCTTTTATTCTACCCATATTTTTTCGTGTTGAATTTTTTAATGTCTCACATTAATTAACGTACTTTCCAATAATCCAAACTTTTTATTTCAAAGGTCATCATTCATTATCATTTTTAACCATTATTGATCCACTGTTGGATGAAGGTCTTTCCAGATTCAATCCATCTTTTCCAATCTCTAGCATCTTTTCTCCACATTACCCCAGAAACTTCCTTTCATCCATCCATCTTATATGTGTCCTTTTTACCCCAGAAACTTCCTTTCATCCATCCATCTTATATGTGTCCTTTTTCTAGGTCTTTTACAATCTCTTAGACTAATTTTTAAAGTTCTTTCCTATTATCAGGATCTCTTTGTTGTACATTTGACAATCCAATGTTTTTATTTCTTATCTTAGTATATCTTCTATTTTTTACATTCATTACTGTTAGTCTCCTCATTTATTTTCACTCTTTTTTTCCCCTAGATGTTTATTATTACAATAACTGTCCTTTTTTACCTTTCTTGTATATGTTTATTAGCAGCCTCTCTATATTCCATGCACTCCTTCCCCCTTGTATTTTCTAAAATATACTTATTAGTTCTTTTACTTGTAAGTAAACTCTCATTTGAGCTCTTAGATCTTTTAATACATTAATTTCGTCAAACTGTCATAATTCGTTTCCCCGTCTACTCGAGCGCTATCTGTGAATGTATAATTAATCGTTAATAAATATGTTAGAGTAGTATATTTAAGTATTAAATGATGTATTAACTGTTGTCAATACTAATTTTAAATAGGTGGCGTGTGTGTGTGTGCATGTTAAAAATATGTGCGATTTTTGTTTAGATATTTGCGATATTATTGGTCTTTATTAAACGGTTGTTATAGATAGTTTAATGTTACCTTTAATCTCAGGATAACTGACTGGTAGAGTTTAATGTTACCTTTAATCTCAGGATAACTGACTGGTAGTAATTTTTCACGTGACGTCATTATTACTGTTTAGTTTTTATTCTGAATTTTTCGCATCCCTCAGTCAGTTTTACTTTGACAGCGTAAGAAATGTAGTTAATCATGTCAGGCGGAAATATAATTTTCTGATTATTCCTTCTAAAAGATTTAAATTATTGATTATAATTAAGCTCTATTTTTGCTCGTATATTAACAAAAGAAGTTTTAAATTCATGTTTTCATCTTTTATCGTACGATAATGGGCATCTTTAATCGCGGTTTTCAACTGTCAGAATTTCCAAATGTTGACAACCTATCTCCAAAAAAATTAGTTTCATCTCCATTTTAAAAATTTACGTTAATTTTCCACACAAATCAATCATTTAACGACAACCTTTTTAAAAATAAAACAGACAACCAACTTAGAGACGAAATTATGTTATTAACTCTTATCTTCAATTAATGTTCTTTTAATAAACACGCAAAGTTTTGACATTAAGCAGACACGGTGCTTAAAATACATTAAATCATTGTAAAATGACACGTATGTGTACATTTAAATTCATGTATACACACATTTTCCGTGTTTGTGATGATGGACAGAGACACGATGGACGGGTGCATGGGAAGGTACAGGAGGGCAAATGATGTAGTTTTAAACCACTAAATATCATATAATCACCATTCTTTATGCTTACACAAGCTGTTTACACAGAAGAAAACTCTCCATACATAGATCCTAAGATCTAGGTGCTATGATCTCAGACCCTAGTCTAGGGATATTGGATGAGTTGGCACTAGATAGAGATTTTGTGCACAACTCTGGCTTGTACTGAGTGGTGCTACTGTATGGAGAGTTTTGCCTCTGTGATGGAGCTTTGTACTATTTACTTTCCATCAAATGCTGAACAGTTTATTGCAATGATTATCCAAAAATTTCCGAAGTCACTTGGTTTTGCCTCAGGTTCCTTTCAAAACTTTCACAACTCAGCTTCGTATTCAAACTTTTGTCTGTGGGCATCAAAGATCAGAATGATATCACAGCATTAGTGATATTCGTTGCTACTCTCATAACTTCCCTTGCCTTCAAATAATGGACAAGCCCAGATTCCATCTTGATTGGATTGAACATTCATCACCATGGGCCAATGGTTAAACATATCAATAATATACATACAATGGCAATGATGGGCCAATAGGCAATGATGCTCCATGAATTCAATTGCTGTCATTATATATGGGGATCTGGCCATAGATAGTCAATCCATTTGTAGATAAGGCAGGCAACAACTGTCAAAACTGAATGGAAGAATGCTGGTTGTCCATTATATGGATAGCGCAGTGAGACAAATCTACATTCAAGATTGTAAGCTGTTAGATCCTAAATCTATCAGACATGAGGCAAACTATCACAGAACAGCAAGAAATGTCACTATACCTACTCATGAATCAAGCTGTCTGGGCAAAGATGAAAGTGGTAGGTAAACTTATAAAGTCCTTTTTATAGTTGCATAGCAACTAAGTGCTATACTTCACTAACAATATCGAGCAAAGGTATAATAATTTTATATATAATGTAAATACATAATTCTTATATATTGCAATATATATTAATCATATTTATATGCATATATGATTATTAAATCACACATATATATGCCAAAACCCAACAGATTTGGTGCAGTTGATGAAAAAAAAAAAAAAATTCCTTATAGCTAGAAAAAGTTTCAAACGAAAATATTTTTAAATACAACAGTTACTATGACACCACGAAGTAAAAAATTCAAAAACTCATTAATATGCAGATTTCCATCTTATTCAAATTCACTGTAATTTGCACTTTTAAAATTACAGTTGTGGATCATGGTCTTTTTAACATTGAAGCAATCCAAAAAATGTATAAAGAAAAATTATAAAAATGAGGAAAAGTAAAAAGGTTCCAATTCTAACTGATTTATAATGTTCTTATAAGAGTAAAGAACATTACTGTAAGATGGGCATATAGCGAAGAAAGATGACAATAAATGAATAAGGAAATATTTGATGGTATTGAAAAATCAAAGAATATCCTAAGTAAAAACAAAAACTAATCTTAATTAAGATTAAAGAATTGGATCATTATAAAAAAGAAAACTTGCTTGAGTTATTTAAAAAATGGGTTATAGTTAGGTTGGGAATCAAGCATGCTTGAATAATAACAAAGACAATAAATATTTCCAATGAATTTGGTAATATATGATGATATTAAAAATTCAAGTTTGAGAAAGTTTGTTTATGACCCAAGGGTTTTAATACTCTATATGTAATATTTAAATACAAGTATATTGTCTATACTGAGTTCAAAGCTCTTCTATTTAACTTTATATGCATTAAAAAAGCAAACTATACATCAATAATATTTATTGAGTTAATTATAATTTGATGCAGTTCTAAAATTGAAATATTGCCTATGACTAAGAGAAAGGCAAGTAATATCACACTACTGCAGATGATGATCAAGATCAAAAATGAATAAAATCATTATAATGTAATCTAAAGGAGTCAATCTTCTTGCATCCACAAGTATGATTCCTTCCTTCTTAAAGATTATCATATCATTCTTTTCTAATCCAGATTTACACTTTAACCATTTAGTTAAAGATTAATATTTTTGAAATGTCCACTCACATAAAACCGTATCTGTAATTAAAAGCCTGCAGAAAGGAGTTTGCTGATGACTGAAAGGAGACCCTTTGATTCCTCTTGGAAGCCTTAAAAGAAATGAGCAGGGTGAATTCCTAATGTCCACTCTATACATTTTTGGCCTTGCAGCTATTATTACTATGTGATTATTCATATAATATACAAACATGGATGGACTGTTCCCAACATGCATTAGATAGTGTGGTGAGGGTCTTTCTTCTCGGTTACCTGAAACTAGTTTGAATGCTTTTGGTAGAAATAACTTGATATTAAAAGGCAATATACCTATGTTTTTGAAAAGCAAGTTTTTTAATAAATGTGTTTTATCAGTTCTTACTTGTAGATCTTTTAACAGTGATAGTTATAGAAAAATAAAATAGTTGCGAAATTACAAATTCTCTGTTTTCTTTGCTTACCTTTTGGTGGCGATACTGTAATAAAGCACCCCTGCTTTAAAATTTCATGGGCCACAACTATTTGTAATATAAATTTGCAAATGAAAAATATCCTAAAAAATTATATTTGGATCTTGCAAATATAAGGAAAAAAAACCATAAAAGTGAATTACTTAGCAAAAACATTTTCATTGTTTATTGATTAACTACTGATTTTTTAAATATGTACAAACTTTTATTAAGTTATCATAAAGTTATGAAATTCTGTTCTGAAATTTAAAATTGCATTTATAATTATTAAAATATCATAAAAGTTCTGTGCTATGGTATCTTTGTTATAAATTTTGTATATTTTTCGTGGGACGTTACATTCATACTGCTATCATTTTCAGTTTTTATTTGCTATTTTGTAATTATCTCTAACATTAGTTTATTGTATGCAATTTTTTTTTGTGTAACAATCGATACTAAAATTATTAGTTAAAAAAACATCTAAAGATGTCCATATCATATAGACATCATATAAAATTTGAATATAAAACATGCCAATGACTTACTAGGATCTCAAAACAAGCCAACAATTTCTGATTGGTAGATTATTTGATCTCAAGGCAATTTGAATGTGTGTTTGAATTAAGCATTTTGAAAAGAAAAATTGTAATTTTCAGCTGTTTATTTTATTTACATATTTAAACTTATTAATGCAACATATTTGTAAAATATCTTTTTTAAACTAAATAATTACAATTAGATTTTATTTGAAAATATTTTTAAGAAGACTAGTCATAAAAAATAGATACGGCAAATCTGAAGCTATTTTTACATCTAACAAGGATGGCTTTCATCAATACCAGTAAAAAAATTTCTTGTAAAATTTTAATAAATAAATAAATAAATTTAATTTTGAATTTTAAGACATATTTTCTTTCTTTTATGATATGGAAATTTAAATTCATTTCTATTTTAAAAAATGAAAAGTACCATTGTTATAGTTAAGAATTCATTTTAGTATTTTATTTTTATATTTTACAAAATTCAAATATTAATTGTAAAATGTCTATTATATGAAAGATACATTTGTAATGAATAATGTGAAGATTATTTGTTATATGTTATAAAAAATGTTTAATTGTAAAAATAAAATGTTGCAAATATGGACAAAGTTGTCACGGGATTTTTTCAAGTAAGAGGGGAGAAATTGGAACCGGAAGCAGTTAAATAAACTACAGAATTAGACAGTGTTTTTGTTCATTGCTATTCAGAAGTTGAAGTGGAGTTTTCAAGTAATTTTGCAACTGTTTTCTCAAAGAATCTACCAATCAGCATTTTGTGATCTCTTTTAAGAAAATTTCTATCTGTAGAATACTGACCTCTTCAGGTTTTTTTTTTTTGAATTAATAAATCAATATTTAAATTCCACTGTATCATTAAGTGAATGCAAAAATAAAAAAATAATTGTATAGGGAGCCACAAGAGAATGAAGGAACATTAAATAACCATCAATGCTATTTCCTAAATAAAATATTTTGCATCTCTTAATGAGTAAATTAAACTCCGAAGAATTCTGTGCAAAAAATAACACTTTTTTTGCAAAGTGTGATTTTAATTTTAATCCCCTTTTTTTTTTAACTTTGTGAATTTTGTTTTCTTTCCACTTTATTTTACAAAATATATATTTAAATAATCTTTTATGAAATAATAATACATATCAACAGTTGTTAAAAATAATTATTGTGACAAATGTAGGTCATTTTTAACTGCTATTAATAAAACATATATTATTATTTCATGTAAATATTCTTTAAATAAATTTTAATTCGCAATTAGATTACATTGTTTTATTTTGATAATGTGAGCAAAGCTGACCCACCACTTTACATGCTTTAGTAAAATAAAATTAAAAGGGATTTGAACCCAGACTTTCAGCTCCCTACAGCCGTCCATTCTATCCAATATAACCAATACACATAAACACATACATGTGAAAAAAAAATCTCCAAAATACATATTTTGTGCTGAAACAGAACTCATCAGTTGGTCCAGATCATCATCTACCACACATATGTATATAATCATTGCTCAGTTTTATATTAAGATAGCAAATGTGCAAACTTTAATGAACAAACTTCAATCCTCTCCATTCTCCAAGTCTTTAGCCATCCATATTATTAAAAATTGGTGATGGTATGTTCAAAGGTCTTGATGATGCCAATATTATAGCCATATCCATATTGACCTTAAGTCAATCTGATTATAATATTGGCATCACAAGGATTTTGAGCATTCTATCATATAGATTATCAGTAATATGGATGGCTGAAGACTTGGAGAGTGGAAAAGATCGAGGCCTGTCCATTAAAGTTTGTAGATTTGCTATCTTAATATAAAACCAAGCACTGCTTATATATATATGGGAAATGATGATCCGGATCAACCAACGAGTGCTGCTTCAGCATGAAATACATATGTTGGAGATCATTTATCTTTTTCACATGTATGTGATCATGTGTTTCGATTATATTGGATAAAGTGGATGATTGTAGGCAGCATGAAAGTCTGGGTTCAAATCCCCTTTAATTACATCTAGGTTACATATATACATTATAATTGTATTTCAATATTCAATAATAATGAAAAAAGTATAATGCGGTTGATTATTAAAAAATATATATAAGGAGGACGTATTCTGAAGAGTAGAAAATTTTAATGTTTTTATTATCTAAATTGCATTTTTGATTTCTGATGTATCGAATACCAAATAACCCCCCCCTCTAATTTTCTCCATTTCTCTAGCTGTTCCACCCCCATTATTAGAAAGTTTGATAATTAAAATATATTTACATAATGTCACCACGTGTTATAATCACTCCTTTTTTTGTTTAAATATATTTTTAAGAAAATGTGACATTATATTGCCTTTATGTCATGAAATTGAAAGTTTTAATTATAATAGATTGACTATTCACTCAAAAGGACTCATTTAGATGCGATGTACTTTGTTGTGATTGTTGACGACAAATTGAATTGGTCTTGCTAAAGGTATTTTATAAAACCAACAGAATACTGATAGATGTTGCAAAGAAATCAAGTCATACATCATGTGAAGTTAATTTAATAAGCTTGCAATACAAACATTATATAATGAGTGTTAATAGCTCTTAACAAGCTTTTCCGAATATCTCTATATGTCCAGACCAGTTTCTAGCTGTTGGCTGTTATCAGTGAGACATTAGGATATTCAGACATTGTTTTGGAAATGTTTTATTGCTAAAGCTATTAATATATGGTGTATCTGAACTTAAGTTCAAGCCCATATGGCTATCTAAGTTAGATTGCTGGATTTGAAAATGTATAGATGTCTGAAAATTTCAGATTTTCTACTTAATAATTAACTATTAGATAAATGCTGGACTTGAGCTGATATTTTTAGAACTAATGTTTGAATATTCTAGCACCTCACTGATGACAGCCAACAGCTAGAAACCAGTCGGGGAATAGGGATATTCAGAAAAGCTTAAGAGCTATTAATGCTCATTATATAACTGATTGATTTATATTTTCTAATCTTTAAAAAAAAAAAAAATTAGAGTACTAAATTAATCCAATTGCTTGATGTAAAAGTGAGTTGGTTTTCTCTCCAAATTGCCTACATCCCGTCTGTGAATACATAGAGACATATGCTAGCTATTCATCATAAAAATGTTAAGGTCATGTAATGACTGAATAGCAAGTTATTACGCTCTACACAAAGCAATATGCTAACATTAAATTTTGATTTAAATCCAGCAAAATTGTTCTGAAACATTTGAAATGACTCAAACTGGTCATGTCAGCGAAGTCTTGAATGGCAAGAATATTTTCAAATATTGCTGAATCCATAATTATATGAAATACATTGGCACATGTAGATATGCTAATGCCTTAAAATTTTTCTGGTGAATATAACATATGCATTGATTCAAAGATGCACTACGGTCAGCTTGAAAAGAGAACCAACTGGAACATTGTACATTTGTGTAAGGAGGTAATGCAATTGCTTTATAAATCTGAAGAAGGCTACTAAGCAGTCAAAACTTATCAGGGAGTTAAATAAAGCAGTGTGAAAAGTGCAATAGGAGTGCATTTTTTAAATTTTGTATTATTTACTTACTTGGTCTATAATGTTTCTAACGATTTCTATATTTCTTCACCTCCTTGTTTAAATTTAAGATACTTTCATTGAGGTCATTATTATGTAGCTTTTTTATATTTTATAGATTCAATTGCGTATTCCACTTTTGTTATTTACAATGTATTGTTTCAAAAGATGTCATAATTAACCAGGCCATTACACTTTCATTCTTTATTATTGACCATCCTGAAGGCACAGTATGGTCTGTATCAATATTCATTATTTCAGTTATTTATTATGCAAAAAGAAATGCAAATAAACAAAAAAAAATAACATCAAGATTTGTAAATTTAATAAACTTCAAGCATGGCTGCAGTCATTTTTTTTTGGTCTCAAAGTTGATTATGTTGAAAGTACACCTTTTTTTTCTTTTATCCTTTTTGATTTTTTGATAGTATAGTATTTCATGTAAGAAAATGTATTCTAACTCTAAAGCTAAATTTTTTATAAAATTTAAAAAAATTTGTAAAATATCTTTCTTAAGTGATAAAATGAAAGTTATTGATTTAGTAGTACCACAAAGAACAGCAAAATGTTTATGTATTGCTCCAGAAATTCTAAGATTTGAAAGGTTTAACTGAGACTCTAACATGGACAAATGAAAATAGGGGTGTATGAATTCCAAATTCATTAAAAGATCTAAGAACATTAAAACAGTTAGAAAAAACATAATCTGCTGATAACGATTGATATTATGTTTTATGGTTGATGAGATGGGAGTTGTTGAAAAAGTATATTGTCCAGACTGTGTTTAATGGTGATGGAAGCTTGATACTTTGTTTTTTATTTTATTTAAATGTGAATGTGTTAATGAACACTGTAAATATATATGTAAATGTGTACTCTGAACTTATTGCTAATGACTACATTATTATTTTTTAAAATTTTATGTTATAATATTAATTTACATGTGTATATTTTATATACACATAAGAAGCATCTGTGTTATATATATGTGCACGTTGAAGTATATTCACTTTTAGTTTAATAAGTAAAATATATTGTAAATAATTTTAACAACAAAATGTGAGCTATTACTCAATGTATGTTATATGTGAAGTTGGCTTGGAACAAAGTATAATGAATATTATGGTCCCATTGTAGTTCTTTGTAGAATTCTTTGTATACATTTTATTGCTACCCAATTCACCTGTCTTCCCTCTTGTTTTTTTTAGTGATAGTGCAAAGTTTTTATCTTATTGCTGAAATAACTTGATTTCTATAATTGCAAAGTGATATTTTTATTTTTTCAGGACTTATTTTCTTTTATAGTTTTCTTTGTAATCTTTTTTATGTTTCCTTATTACTATTAATATTTAAAACAACCATCCAAATTCTAGATTAAACTCGTTTGAGAATTTCTGGATGTTCATTAGCATCTTAATGAATAGTTTTTGTTCTTGTAGCTTTATTTAAACTTTTTGTATCAAAAGTTTCAATTTCTATGGTCAAGTTGCAATTTTTAGTGTCTATATAAATATATTAGACCGTTACTAAAGAGGGAATTCCACCTTTATTGTTAAAAAGGTTGCCATGACAATAGTTTGAAATTGTTGATTATTATCGATATTGGGATTGTCTAAGTGTTAACTGGCTTTTAATGATTAACATATCTAATATCTCAGTGGTCAAAGATCTCTTTAAATGCCAAGCAAATAGAAAAAGTTCAACCCAAAAAAAGTTCATGTGTTTTTTTTTTTTTTTTTTAATTTTCTCAATTTCACTAAACATCACATGATCACCATACAATAGTGCCACCCAATGCAAGCCAGAGTAATCAATGGATAAGCTTGGATTGAAAATATTATTATGTTTTAAATTTTAGACTCATAGTTTTGTAGTTAACTAGAGACAAAAGGTGGCTGCTGGAGGGTTGCATTAGATCCTAAGATCTAGCCGCAATGTTTTCAGATCCAAGACTACTCATTGATGAAAGCCACAAACTAGAAACTAGTCTGGAGATATTGGACGAGTAGGCACCAGATAGGGATTTTATACACAAACCTTCTTGAATCCATTGATTACTCTTGCTTGCACTGAGTGGCACTACTTTCCGGACAGTTTTGTCTGTTTTCTCACTTCCTTTGAGATACGATTTATATATAAAAAATGTTATATATAAATAACTTACAAATTACGCAGATAGAAAGGTTATTATAGTTGGATGGCTAAATATCTTAAAACATTTGAAGTTGATGAAATAGCACCTTTCTAACAGAATTTATAATAGCAGATGGGTTGCTTTTGAGCCATCTCAAAAAAATTATTAAAACTAAAACAGTTAATAATATGGAAATATGCTAAAGCATTAAATGAAAGAAATTCAAGACAATCATGCAAGATGCAGAAAATACCTTCCCATAAGGAATTCATGATTTTCATTTGGGACCCAGTGCACAATAGCAGTAATCAACAAATAGCCAATAGGTCATTGCAGCTGCCTTGCAAGCAAGTAGTTGGTTGCAGATGGTTGTGGGTTCGCATCCCGGCCAATGCTATGACATATGGGAAAAAAATCCTTTAAAGGGATAATGATTTTTTGTGTTTAACGTATTAAGAAAATACAGTAAGTTTATTTTCTGTTAGTCAAATCATAATCAAACTTTTTCTTTTTTATTTGCATGTAATCATTACCATTTACTTTGCTTTATTTTTTTGACAAAACAAAATTTATAAATATGCCCTAAAAATTCATAGATAAATATCTCCATTTTTTTTTACTTTTAAATTAATCCATTAATTTGACTATATCAATTATTTTTATGACATTCATTTTTTTAGACATGAGAATGGTGTAGTGAAAGTTACCAAAACTACCAACTTGGCACAGGGATTCGGGTATTGATACTGCTATATGCTACAGATATATTATTCATTAATTTGAGATTTCAATTATATATCTGGGTTAGGGATATAAATGTTATTAATACATTTCCATAAAATGATTTGCATCAAAGTTGTAAAGGAGAGAATTTGAAACCTGTATCAATTATGCATAAAATGGGAAGTTTTAGATCTGTTTTGTTTCATAATGAAAAATTATTTCATTACCCATGTGATAAATTAAAAAATTCTGAGATATTTGTCAAGGAATTGCTTGAAGTTGGTTATAAGATTGAACAGATTAACAATACTTTATGTCAATTTAAAAAGAGTTACGATGGTTTAAAGGAATTGAAGATATCTATTCCATATACAGTATTTCAAATGCTTAAGTGAAATTTTTTAAGGATATATATATATATATAAAGATGTATTTCATGTTTCAGTATGTGTTACAAGTAATGGTAGCATTTTCTCCCACTGTACAAGCCACCAGGTGATGCTGCAGAACCACCAAGAAGCCTGTAAATGATAAATTTCTAAAAACAAAAATGGCTCAAAATCGCTGAAATTGAAATTTGGACCTCCCCCTGCACAAAAACAAAAATGGCATAAAATTACTGAAATAAATTAGTGAATAATTCTAAAAATGTCACACCTGTCA
Source organism: Epiperipatus broadwayi (assembly GCA_028023455.1). Taxonomy (NCBI): domain Eukaryota; kingdom Metazoa; phylum Onychophora; class Udeonychophora; order Euonychophora; family Peripatidae; genus Epiperipatus; species Epiperipatus broadwayi. The sequence continues at coordinate 408,488 of JAQFVV010000172.1, forward strand.
AGCAGAAAAGTAATGTTGTGTATCAAATTTTTTGCAGATATACGTTATCGTATACAGATGAATCGAGCTGCAGTATTGAAAAAAGATTAAAGGAGCATAAATTATTTGTTATACAAATGTGTGAAAAATAAAAATAATAATGATTTAATGACTGCTCCAGTTTTCCTGGATCATGAAAGAACATGTAAATATAAATTTAAGTTTGATATTGAAAGTGTTAAGATTCTTCATAAAGAAAGAAACTATAATAAAAGAAAAATTAAGGAGGCTTAAATAGAAATAAAATGATCATAATTAATAGACAACCTGCTAAAATTAAAATTGAGGATTCATGGGATTTGAGTTGATGATGTTTGCTTCTGTTTTGTTTTTTGAATTTAACGGCAGTTGAGGAGGGTTAAGGAGTTAACCGAAATTACTTTTGCAGATTGAAAGACTGTATACAATAATTAATTACCATTATGAGAAGTACATCTTCTTGAAAGCACTCAATTTAATTTTGAGTTTGTTGTTATAGCTTTACGTTGGAAGTGTGTAAGCATGATTTAATATTATATTGTTATTATAATAGTTTTTTAATTAACAGACATAGCTTAATAAATAATTAATAAAAATTATTAATATATTTTCATAAAGTGATTTGTATCAAAATTGTAAAGCAGAGAATTTGAAACCTATCAAGTAAACTATATACTAATTTTTTATCTATATATACACTATGCAGATGATGAAGATATGCGTAATTGATTGTGATGTAGGCCAACTGGTGAGTGCTTATTTTTTGGGATCATTTGTCTTTTTCGCACATCTCCGTAATGTGCAATAGAAGTTTGAAATTTATTTAAATACATAATACATCTCTCAAATAATGTGTTAATAAAGTTAAATTGTAATGTGCTGTATGGCTTACTTGAAAAAGTGTATGTTTCAAATGTATCTATAATGTGGGTGGGTGATCTAATTTCTGAACTGACAGATGGTTGCAAGAGGATTGAGATTAAGGCAAAAGGTGCATTAATAAAAACTAAAACTTGCAATAACACACACACACACATATATATATCAACGTATAATACCATCTACACTTTCACACACCCTATGGTTATTTGCAAGATCTACTCCTCTTCTCAGTTAATTTGAAGTAAATTAAAGTGAAATTAACTGGAAAGAGAAATAGTTCTTGGAAAATGATCAGAGGATATAATCAAAACATAGGTGGAATTGGATGTTAATATAAATGGATGCAGAAAAAAAAATCTTAGTTCTTGCAAAAAAAAAAAAACAAAAAAAAAATTTATAAAGAAAGTTAATGCAGAGAAGATAATTTATATTAAAATTGAAAATTACCACCCCATTCCTACCATTCCACAAGATTATTATTTTTTAAAAATTTCTGTCATCCTACCAAAATTTATTCTCCATCATCAAAATGTAATTTGGATTTTTCTAAAGCAACCCATACTACTGTATAAAATTTTCTATATATCTATGCAAGGGATTCTACACATGTATAAAAAGATGACTGATAATTAGTTCTCTTTACAACAAGAATTATAAGGGACTAATGTTTTCAGATGATGAGTTGCATCATGAAATGTGACAGCATGTTTTATACATTCATTCATCAATCTTTGTTGTTCCTTCTCTCATTGCAAAACACTAGAAAAACACTTGAAAACATGAACAAAATATGTAATAAATACCTTAAACCTAAATAAACATCAAAATAAACTTCTTTATTTCTTATTTTCCTCTCAACAGTTCACATCTATGCTTTCTTATCTTCTTTCTCATCAGTTTTCTTCATTATTCCCTTATCTTCCTTTCCTAGCACTTCTCTTCATTGTTTAGTTATGTTATTTTCTCTTTTTACAGTTCTCTTCATTGCATCCTATTTTACTCTCACCCAGTATTTTTTTATTGTTCTTTTCTCCCTTCCCAGCAATTATTTTTATTGCTTTCCTATTTCTCTCTCTCCCTCCTAGAAATTATTTTCATTACTCTCTTCCAGCAGTTCTTTTTATTAGTCTCTTATATTCACTCCTTGCGTTCTCCTCATTGCTATCTTATGTCCCATTTTCCAGCAGTTCTCTTATTGCTCTTCCCATCTTTCTCTCCCAGCAATTCTCTTCTATGCTCTTTTATCTTCTTCTCCCAGAAGCTTTCATTATTCCCATATTTTTATCTCCTACAAGGTTTTATTGATTCATAATTTTGGCATTTCTAGTCATTTCAAACATTTCTTTAGCATTTTATCCAGTTAAGACAATATTTAAGGTTAGCATGCTGTTCTATCATAGATAAGACGAACCATGTCATGCTTCATGCCATAACTCATTATACAGACATGCTAGCATATTAACATTACTGTGGCAAATAGCTGTATTATATGGTTATGTAAAACCTGTGGCATGTCAGAGTCAGCACTGCAGACACTTACAGATTGAAACTTTCGCCAGTTACTTTTCCACAGGTACCCACTATGTATATAACACATCCTCTATGTCCATTAAAATAAGAGCTTGTTGGGTTATTAAATAGTACCTTGCAATTTTTACCAACTTTTCATTTTGTTGCCAATCATGATCTCAGCTGATGGTTTTGCTGACCTAGGATATGAGAATCATAGTTTATTTTTGCGGGATGTAAGTGTGAATATAAAAATCATTCATTCACAATACTTTGCCCTGAATAAAATTCAACTGATGTCTCGACTGAGATCTGGAAGGCATTTGAAAAGGTAGAACAGTAAAAACCAAGAGCTTCCAAGCTATTGAAAGTATGTTGTTGAGAAGACAATTCAGTTTTATTATCCATGTGGTAAAATCACAATAGTAATAGCAATATCATAAGGATATATGGAGTGGATATTAAGGATTCTTCTTGCTTTATTTCTTTAAGACTTCAGAGAGGAGTCCAATAATCTATTTTTTCCAATTAATACCATAATCTTTTTTGCAGCTGTAAATGAAGGCAGGGCTAAATATTTTTATGCTGCAATAACATGCTGATAGACTGCTGTAGTCTTAAAATAAATTGGGCAATTGTATTTGCATTGATGATTCATGGCATTCCAAGGCAGCTCATGATGGGTGTCCTGAAATGCATGCATACTGTTGACTGGTTATCAATTTGGTATGTGGCATGGTCACTCTAATCAATGCTTATGCATGATAATTGGAGATGGCTCTGGAGATTTTTATAACATTTCCTTTCAAAGGGCATTAATCTTTTTATTTTATATACATGTGCACACATGTACATATTGAATGCAATGAGGAACTGCAATTAGATTAGGATTGGAAGTCTTTTTAAAAAAGCTTGCAACTTGGAAGATGTCACACAAACAGTAAATCATCAATATTTTGATATATAAGATGCACCATATTTCATGCATTGATTTGCATAATCATTGTGAAGACTCATTTTTAAATTTTGTTATCTCATATTTCTGAAATCAGAATAACCATTATTACTCTAACTACTGATTTATTAAGTGAATGAAATACTCTCAATCCAAGGCACAAGACAAAACTTTTTTAGAGAAAAAAATGGACTGTTTTCTCTTTTTACCTCATTTTTTTTATTTTTATAGAGGTGTGCTTTTTTTCAAAAATGCTTTAGATAAGCCTCTATAAAAGAAATTAAAGTAAAAAAAGAAGACAGTCCATTCTTTTCTTAAAAAAGTTATCCCTTGTGCACTGGATTCAGAAAATTTATTTCATTTACTTAATATGTGTATTATATATATATTAATGAGAATACAGAGGGAAAGATAGGAGAGAAATGAAGAGAATTCTTGGAAGAAAAATATATGGATAAAGTACAGGAACTGATGGGGGTGGATAATAAGGGACAATAAAAAAATATTTGGAGAGGAATATAAGAATAAAATGAAAAGAACTGCTAGAAGAAGGTAGCAAATGAACATAACTTCCAAACAGAAAAATAAGGGAACAAGTAGAAACTGCTAGGTGACAAAAATAAGAGTGCAATGAAAGAGAGCTTAGATAAGAGAGAAATAAAAATTGCTGTGAGAGGAAGATAAGGAAGCATTAAAGAAAATATGTTGGGAGATGATGATAAGGGAACAATGAAGAGAACTGGAAGGAAGCAATAGAGAACTACTGGGAACAGAAGATAAAAGAGCAATGTAGAGAACTGCAAGAGATGGAATAAAGGGAACAAAGAAGAGAACTGGTGGTAGAGTAAGGGAACAATGGAGGGAAAAATAAGGATGCAATGAAGAGAACTTTCTGAAAGAAGAGAAGAGTGAAGAGAAGTTCTAAGAGGAAGAGGAAGATAAAAAAAATTGCTGGGAAAGGATGACCAAAGAATAATGAAGAAATTTCTGGGTGAGAGTAAGATGAGGGATTAATGGAAAGAACTACAAGAGAAAGTAAGATAAGCAAACAATGAAGGGAACTGTTAGGAAAAGAAGATAAGGGAATAATGAAGAAAACTGCTGAAAGAGGAAATTAAGGAAGCAGTGAAGAGAACTGTTGATAGAGGAAGATATAAAAAAGCTTATTTAAAATGTTTATCTCTCTGTGATATTTGTTAAATATTTTGTTTATGCATAAAACAGTTTTAAAATTGAAATTTTTTAAAAATAAACAAGAGAAACTAATTTAAAAACTTAGGTTATGTTAAATAAATAATTATATAATTGACATAATACAGAACTATATCTTATCACATTTTAATTTACAAATGCCAAACCTTTTGCACTTATTGTTTTGACACTTTCCACTTCATATAATATTACTAAACATTTATTAAAGTAATGTTTCTCCTTAGTCTAAATATAAACTTTAACCCTAAGTTAAAGATTAATTGTATCTGTTTCTTAATTAAATAAATATAAACACATGAAATAATTTATTGAGTTTCTCTTCTCTGTTTTCACATGTAATATATTTTTTAGATATACTTGAAAGTTTTCTTCTGCTACATATTTTTGAAAGACATCTAAAAACCATACCAAATGACCTCCAAGGTACATTTCATGCTGAACCATCATTCTTCAATTAGCCTATGTCACAATTTCTTAAATATGTCTTTTTCAGTTATTTATTAATAATAAATTTCATTTATAAGGGTTAAAATTTTTGTGCACACAATTTTTCCACCACCCACTTTAAATAAATACATTATATCAAACTAGATGTAAATTTTTTACCTCAGTTAAAGATTAATATATCTCTGGTTTTAATAAAATATAAATACATGGAGTAAAACTTCATCCCCTCCCCCACATGTAATATAATGTTAATCTTCCAATTTTGAAATATGTAAATAAGTAGGTATCTGAACAGAACCAATAATTCTCAAGATGCCTTTCAATCCAAAACAGGATTTTCCAGCTGGCCCAAGCATAGTTTCCAATAAGGGCATTTATGTGCATTCTATCAGATCACTATCATGTTTTCCCGAAAATAAGACCCGGTCTTATATTAATTTTTACTCCAAAAGCCACTGTAGGGTTTATTTTCAGGGAATGTCTTACTTTTTCATATACGAAAATCTACATTTCAAATATAAAAATGTACATTTATTCAAATACTTTTTCTCTTTACTTAAAGCTGTAAGATTCTCACCCCAGGAACCCCCCACAATTCCTTTATTGTATTCACTAGAATAGTTCTCTTATCTGATGGTCAGACTATTATTCCATTTAAATTTACGTTAAATCAAATGTTAATTGAAGACTTGACGAGACAGGAGTAGTAACAAAAATGATTACAGTCAACAAAAGCAATAAAAAGTGCCTAAAAATTCAGAAAATGTTTTTTTATTTTACATGTGCAGTTTAAGTACATTCATCACAACATACGGCGTATTGATATTGAATTACAAAGATTCATATGTGATGCAATCATGTCCTTACATTGTCAAGTATGCAAATGGTAAACACTTTCTAAATTACTTGTAATAGCTCTGCTTGAGTATTCTTTTTAAAAACTTTTTTTAGTAGAAAAAGAATCTAATTTAATAAAGTTTTTCAGAAGAAAAAAAAAGACCCATGCCAACATCACCACCAGAACATCTCAACATCATTATTTATACCGGAGAGCTCTAAATAACACTGAAAACAAATCCATATTCTTTGAGCACCAAAAAACAACAGGCCATGTGTTTGAACCCACTATGGCAAGGGCACTGTGCACTGAACCTAATGATATGAAATGAAAGATAAAGGAGGCATGCTTTATTGCAAATGACAACTATGTAATAAAGTGAAAAGAATTGTGCTTTGCAATCTCCAGAAAATGGCCTATAAGAAAGAAAACTTGAAATAAATTTTGCATAAATTACCGCTAAACTTTGCTTAAAATTTCAATGTAAGCCTACACTCCCAAGATAGGCTATGAATATGAAGACTTAAGTTCTCTGAAAGCGCTCAGCCATATAATTCTGTTCTAATAATACTAAGCTTCATTTTTTTGCATAAAGTGCAATTTAAAACTTACCACTCAAAGATGAAGTAAAAAACGAGTTTATTTCAAGTAAGAAATCAAACTAACTTTTTTTTTTATTTTTATCTCGAGTTAAAGTTACATACTGAAACTCTAAAACTAAATCTAAGTATTAAATAAAAATAAAATAAATACCTAAAAATATATAAATGATATTATAAATTGTCTAATATGTTTACTTGTGGTAGATAAATTGTTTCTCTATATAGGTAGAATTACATTTGTCAATAATGGTTGAGGGGAAAATATAAAAGAACCATATAATTTATGTTATCATTTATTTATTTATTGTTTATTTATACATTCATTGCTTTATAGTTCAATACATCCATCATATGTTTCAATGGGCAAACAAAAGCTGTCTATGGGGCTGCAGATCTTAACCAGTGTTTATGTTTGGAGTAGGGCTTATATTGTAAGCATCCTCAAAAATCATTCTAGGGACTTATTTTTTGGTTAGGTCTTATTTTTAGGGAACATGGTATTTAAATAAGATATATATGGTTTTTATTGATTTGATCAAGGCCTTCGATTCAGTGAATCAAGCAGATTCATGGCACTGTTTGAAATTAGTTGATTGTCCATTAAAATTTATTCATCTTATATAGTTTTTACATGATGAAATAAAGAAAAGTGCTTTACTACCGGTGGTAAATCCAAGTAACTTGAAATTAAAACTGTTGTCAAATAAGGATGCATATTTGCTTTGGCTTTGTTTTCGATTTTACGCTAATGATCTTTGGAGCAATTATTTTTATGAAATACTTTTTGAATGACAACCATGTAAGAGCAGGTAGGTAATTATTTTAGTCAGAGCATTATTTTCCATTGCATTATGTATTATTTTTATCAATTCGTGATATATAGTTTTCATAAATATTTTACTTTACACATTTTTAGCATAAGAAATTGTATTAAATATCTGAAATAAATAAACTAATCACCATGTGTAGTTTAGTTCAGCAGTAGAGTTCCAAATTCTAGTGCATAAGTTCTTCAGATTGATTTCAGATCTGACATCTTTGATGCTCAAACTTCTTACGAACACCCAAACATTGTCATTTATTTATTTTCATAAAATAATTGTAAGGACTTTATTGCCCGGGACTTCAGAATCAATCGGGTCGCTTTAATACTCGAGAGTTCACAAGAAGCTTGAGCACTGGAAAGTACCAGATGCAGAAACAATCTGGTACGGTGCCACAAAATGACATAAGGCATTTGAATTCGTAAATAATGCTAAACGTAGAATTCCAAGTAAATCTACACTTTTGCATTTTTATATTGAAAATTATATTAAACTCTATTTCTTCTTATTGTTTGAAAATTTATACAATACTAATGCTTAAATTCTTGTACATTAAATGACCAGAAAAGTATACTTTTATGGATAAGATAATATAACATTTAAATATAGTTCCCAGCTTATATGTATCTATAGCATGTTCCACTGAAAAGGTGAGTGATGACTTCATCTTATTCTAAGCTGCTGCAGCGCCATCTCTGAATCAACACATGCACTGCATAACATAGTTTAGCTATTCACCACAAAAATTGAAGCATTAATGTGTTAGCCTTGATTGAAATGTGGCTGTGATTTGTACCTTAATGTGCTGTTAATTTTTTTTTTTTGGGAATTGGGTCAAAACTGCTACCTAAATGTTTGAAATGATTACAACTGTGTAGGGCAATGAGTCTATGAGTTGCAAAATATTTAAAAAGGGTTTGCGAGATTTCTGTGATGGCAGGGTTAACATTGAAAATGATATATGAAGTACACTCGTATTTCATGTCATAAAGTGTAATGAAGACATGCTATCACCTTAAAATTTTTATGGTGAGTAGCTAATCTCTGTTACTACTTGTTCATAGATGGCAGTACAGGCAGCTTGGAGAGAGATCAAGTCGATTTTTCATTGATATATGGAGTATACGTATTTTGTTACATATCAAACATTTATTTAAATTGTTATTAAAAATATTGTTACTAGTATTATTTATATGTTACGTAAGTAATTATGGCATTTGTGTTGTATAATTTATACATTTATTATACAGAAATTCTATTATATACCTGGATTCATTGACATATAAAATAAGGTGATTCTACCCAACACGGAAAGACTTCATTAACACGCATCATTAGATTAATTAATGCTATTATTGAACTTTTATTCAATTATATTTTTTTAAATGAGAATTTCTATTATTCAAATAATTTTTTTTTTTTCCTTGTAAATATAGAGATCAGGTTTTTATTTAGATGAAAAATGTAGTAATTTCTCACTGGAAATATGCATATATATTGTAATGCACCTATACTCACACACCCTAATTAAACACATCATCTTTTAATAGATGATGTCATTCCCAGGGGGCTTAGGATTTAACTTATCACTACTGTTTTTTATTGATATAATGGCAAATCACTATTATTGATGATTAAATAATCTTTTATTGATCATAGTATTGTCGTTTATATTTTTCTATTTTTTAATAAGTTGGGAAGTATATCTACATATCTCAACAGACTTACAAGAATCTTAAAATGTAGTGGTAAATGCATTAGTTGGCCACACAGCTGAGGTGTTGTAATAACTGACACAAACCATTCATTACTGGTCACTCAATAGTATATATTTATTCTTAGCTTGAGGATAAATTAAATATGAAGTCATTTTGGATTGTACAAGTATTCAGCACTCGCTATTAACAAAAAAAAATTGCTTGCAGTATAGAGCTACTTGCTGGTTTTGAAATACATTTGTTCAAACATTTCATGAATGATTATGATTTTATCTTTAATTTCAGATGGTTTACTCCATTTGTTTTTACCATTTCATGTTTTGACATTCTTTTCCAGAGAATGAATATCAGTTTATAGCATAATTGAAGAAATTGTATTGCTAACTGCTTTATTATTAAGTAATCCACCTGTAGTTGGAAAGTCTTTGATTTACCTGATTGTTTTTTTTTCTCATGTGTCATAGCATCATCCGGGAAGTGAACCCGCTAACCCGGGACAACTGCTTGTAAAGCAGCCGTCACTGACCCCTCGACCACCAATTCTTGACAAATTTACCTGATTGTTTAGTTAAGAAAATTTAAAAGTGGCGATGGTAAATGTTTGGGAAAGAGAAGTGAGAGAGACTTTCTTGAGGGGATATAAAATATGAATGTAATCAGCAGTTATAATTACTTGGGAATCCTTTTGAATAACCAAAATAATGTTTTGAGTAATTGGGAAATAAAATTGAAGAACGATGCAAAAGGGTTGATAAAAAATTACATTGTTTTGCGTAATAAATATGCTGCAGCGCAAATTGTATGAAAAAGAATTGCAGTATTGAGGTAAATCTACTGAAATGTTGTATGTTAGTAAAGTAATGTTGAATATGCTAGAAGGAATTCAAAGAGAAATAGGAAGTCACACTTTAGATATGGATGTTTGGGTGGTAAACGAGGCGATTGGTGAAAAGATGGAATGGTCACATTTTTACGCAAGGATGTGAAAAACATGTTGAAAATTTTTTCCATTGCAATTTACAGATAGTAATAGAATAGTCAAAATAATATTTGAGTTTTGATTAATGATCATATACATAGTGGGTGAGAAAGGGAATTGGGTATGCTAATGATCCGTACAAAGATTTTATGTCAATACAAAGATTTTATATCAATTTACCTGCATAAATCTTGGGGTGAATGTGATATGAAGTTTATTGAGGGTTATTGCATTGAAAATTAAGCGAAAAGAATAATTTTACTTATAAGAGGCAGAAAGTTGGAGAAATGAATAAATGGAAAGGAAAAATAATGTGAAGGTATGTACAAAAATAAGTAGTGTATTGAGTATGAATTTTGATAATTTTAAGGAAAGTTATTTGTTTTTAAAATCCCAAATGGAATATTTATCAAGAAAATATGTGTACTGATAAAAAAAAATTGAGGTTTGAAAACTATAATAAAGGAGTAAAAAATATTAAGCACTTGTTAACAGAATGTTAAAAAAGGTTCTAGTACATTAGATACTGGGACACGCATAATGACACTGTTTCAACACTACATTCATAATAGCCAGTTTGGGTCATGCATTGGCATTGTTCTCTATGCAAATTCACAGAAATCATACGTCTACCAATGTGTGTCCACGCTTTATGTGTATATTCAGTAATGAGAGTTTGCTACCATTTGGTATGAGGGTTTCCATTGTTCAATGTCTCAGAACTCTTGAAATATTTTCAAAATCATTGTCTCACACACCAACTGCAGTAGTATTACATATTGATAATTATCACTGTCAGTAAGCATTTTGGAAGCTGGTAGAAATTTTTAAAGGCATTGGCAAAGGACGGTGTGGCGTATTCACACGGAATTTCACATTCTCGACGAGTTTTTTTGGTCACTTGTATTACATATTTACAAACAAATCCTGCTGATAAAATACAATATCGGTCATCTGATTACTTTGACAATTTTTTTGTTTTTTAATTTTGTAAAAAAGATGAGAAGTTATGAGAAAATAAGTTGAATACCACATAGGCATAAAGCCAATGAATGGATAAAGGTAATGTGAAAATAGGAGAGGGTAAATATATTTTTGGATGTTATGCAGGGTAGATAATGATAGAGAAAAAATAGGATTGTTAATAAATAGTATTGGTGGATCGACTGAGAGGTTCCTGACTTTGATAAAAGAGAAGCCATTAACTATTTGCCTTCATTTGATTTCTATAAATACACTTATTAAGATTAAATATAAACATAGATATCATAGGCAGGGTTTAGTATATCTAAAGTCAATATTTTATTACTAAACCCTTACTACCATGTTTTCCTGAAAATAAGATTGGGTCTTATATTAATTTTTACTCTAAAAAATGGCTTAGGACCTATTTTCAGTGGGCTTATTTTTTCATGTATAAAAATCTACATTTATTCAATATTAGTAATTTCAATCCCCTGTCAATAACTCTTATGACTGCTTGAATATGTAATGGTTAGGATTATAATCTTATCACAGTACATTTTCATTCCGTACAAGTACATTAAAAATTCTTTACATTCTATTAAATTAGTAATATATTTAATTTAAAATATATGAAACATTAAGCTGTCTTGATTAATTTGTGAACTAAAATCACCATTAATAATAAGTTTCACCCATTAAAACAGTCAAACCTCTCCATACAGTAGTGCCATTAATTGCAAGCCAGAATAGTCAGTGGATGCCAGAAGGCCACAAGCCAGAAACTAGTCTGGGAATATTGGATGAGTAGGCACTAGATAGGGATTTTATACACAAGCCTTCTGGCATCCATTGATTACTCTGGCTTGCACTGAGTGGCCCTACTGTATGGAGAGTTTTGACTGTTTTAATAACAGTTATGAGCAAGCATAAGAAATGATGATCATCACATGATCACCATTTTCTATGCTCGCTTATAACTGTTAGCATAAGAAATAGTGATCATGTGATGTTGGGTGCTTTAAGTTTCAGCCATTTGGATATCGATATTGATTTATTTACAATCTATATGGTTGGAAGTCAGATGAAAGAAGCAATTCTTATATTAGACTGAAGAAGTGGGGCATTGATAAATGAAAAGTAAAATTGTATTGGAAAGTTTATTAAAATGATTAGTAATGAATCTGACTGCAAAATAATTTTGAGTAACATTTATTCAGGTATAAAAATTTACATTTTTATCTATTTATACATCCATTACTTTATAATTTAATATGTCCATTGTGTGTTTCAGCAAGCTGACTGTCTTAAGTCAGGCTTTTATTTGGAGGTAAAGCTTACATTATTAGCAACCTGAAAAATCATGCTAGGGTTTATTTTCTGGTTAGGTCTTATTTTTTGAGGGAAAATGGTATTTCTAATAAGATATTATTGTTATTCTTTCTTACTCTCTTTTTCCATACATTGATCATTCAACAAATACAATTATTAATTCCATTCACTTTACACTTTCTTCGATGCAGACATTTTATTTCTACAACTGATTTTTTACTTACAATTTTGACTGCCCAGCATTCTTCCTCAGAGCTTTTCTTAGTAAGAGTTCTGAAGATGACTGCTTTACAGTTGAAACTGTACTAGTTTTAAAATAGTGTCTGCAGTGAGTAAAATATATTAATGTATATATTCCAGTCAATGTAACAATTAAAAGTTTTTTATTAATTAAAACAATGTTTTGAATTAACACGCATTATTCCACTTCACATCAGGAAGTGATGACATCTTACAGAAATCAATGCTTGCTACTTCTTGAATTTCTTAGTTTTAGATATCTATATTTACTTCAAACCCATGCCTAGAGTTGATATTTCAGAGCCCAGTCTAGAACTGATGGAGGAAAACCTTATAAAAGAGAATGATACTATCCTTAAATTACCAGGATGTTTATTAATCCTGAATTACATTTCACTTGTTTATTTAAGCATAGAAACAATAATATTTTGATGAAATCTGCAAAAGCAGGTCATGTTTGAAATAATACTGTATGATTAAATATATGGACAAATTTAAGCGCATTTGTACCCAACCCATCTCTAGAATAGGGTGTTCAGGTAAATCTAAATTTTAAACAAATTTAGAATCTGGTCTGGGTAGCTTGAAATTGGTTAAAATAAGGATGCAAAACTGCTCATAAAGCAATTGATAAGTCTGGTGGGATATTCCTTCTCTTTTATTAATTCTCTAGGGTCAGGTGAGTGGTAGCTATTGAAGAGATCTTTGGCTTATTGTGAATTATTTGAAGTTGCTTTACATATGTATAAAGATATTTTAATATAAGTTGCCTTCTCCTTTTTGGATTATATAAGTACAATGTTGCTATTTTTTAAAAATTTGATTTGTCTAGACTTAGGATAGTTTTCTTCTTATATAAATCTTAATACGGATTGTTTATAGTAGGAAAGACGTAAAATATTCTAGGATCTTTCGGCAGAGATCGGCCTTGAGTAGTTATCTCTTAGGTTAATAGTAGTGAATTTGTGAGCTAAAAGTTGGTTCCAATTCTAGAAACATCAGTTAAAGAAACGATTTCAGTGTAATTAAGTGAAATGAAAATGCTGTTGTTTGATATTCAACCACTAATCAACCAACCAAATAATTAAACTCACAACCATTTAGTCTAATTGAATTTAAACCCATAAATATTCACAATTTTATCTACTAGTTTTTTTATTTGCTTTGTTTATAATAGTTAGATCTTTAACCAAGGAACAAAATTTATTAATTAAAGTTTGTTTAAAATATTAATCATTATTTGCTAATTATTATTTAGGTCTTGACTTTTCTTTGTTTATTATTAACCTCAAAGTATAGTGTATGCAAATAAAATTTTATGTAAATTATTCTTTTTATTATGGTAATTAAATTTCTCTTTTGCATTTATCCATGTTTGTTAATAATAATTAGTCATCAACTATTAATTAGAATTTATATACAGTATTTATGCATAGTTGTAGTAACGTAGAGTAATGGGGTAAATATTTGTATTTAAAATGTTTAAATTCTTACTCTATCTTGATTGATATTTGATGACTGTATAATCGTCATTATATATATAGATGTGATAATCTGCACGTGAACACGGAACTATATTAATGTATCTATATCCTTTAATTTCTCACTCGCTTATGCCAACTATATACATTAAATAGAACCGCACAGGATAGGCATTTATTAAGCACTATCATCTGAAATCTATTTAGTTACCAAAGTTTACAATAGGTGGTGTAGAGGTGGTGAAAAAGTATACCGTTAAAATTATATACATCCAGCAAATTGAAGAACACATTGAATGGTCTTAGATTATCTTACAATATTCTCAAAATTGTATGGAGCCCTCTTAAATAAATCCAATTAAAGACTTTATTATATTATGTCAATAGGCATTTCACACAGTCTTTCTTTCGTTCAATAAATGTCCTGTACATGAGGGGGCAGATTGACTTTAAGTTAACATGGGTATGATGCCAATTTCGGCCTCGGGATGGCCTTTGAGCATTCCATCATCAGATTTTCAATTGGATCAATGGTTGGAGTGTGGAGTGGATTGAAGCCTGTCCATTAAAGTATGAAGTTTGACTATCTTAATATATATCTGAGCACTTATTGCATATATGTGTAGCGATGATAATCTGGACCAACTGATGATTGCTATTTTAGCATGAAATACATATATTGGTGATTATTTATCTTTTTGACATATATGTGTTCAAGTGTATCAGTATTATGAGATGAGGAGAGTGGTGAGTCATGTGAAAGTCTATGCTCATATACCCTGTATATTACAATCATCATACTGTAACTAATGACATATTAAGATAGAAATTCTCAAATTTTTATCCCAGATATAAATTTTAAAAGTAATTAAAGGTTAATATATATAATAATTTTTATTATTCATTAGATTAGAGATCCAATTAATGAATAATATTTCTGTAATGTAGTTTTCACTACACCACTCTCACGCAAGATAGGGACTGGTTTATGCCCACTTTTAACACCTTGTGGAGGGGTGTAATCATAAACATATGGCCAAAGACATGAAAAAGATGTATGATCTCTAAGATACACATTTCATACTGAATCAGCACTCATCAGTTGGCCCAGGTTATGTCAATGTCTTGCACGAGAGGGATGTAGTGACAATTACACTACAGAAATATTATTCATTAAATTACTAGATCTATTTTTATTTCATAGAAACATATGGTATTAATTCACTTCCATTATTATTTAGGAGTCATACTTTTTCAGATATTTTTATTCATGTTCAAAATATATGAAAATTGTAAGAATATCGAACTACTACTTAATATCTAAGTTTTCAGTTGCATAGGAGTTTGGAATTTATTATCAGGACTAAGAATATCATATTATCAATAATGTGTATAGTTTTAACAACATGTTTTTTTCTTTCCTACAGCTATTCCACCTATTGAGAGCTTTAGTTACTACTAGATTCCAGATGATAGTGCTCAATAAATTCCTAACCTGTGCTGTCTAATCCAGTATCCGCAGACCAGTTTCGAACTTCTGACCTTCATCAGTGAGGAGTTTTGGATTTTGGAAAAGGGTACCTGGACCTTTAGGATCAGTGCACTATTCTTTTAGCAGTTACTATTTATCTCTTTCATTACTCTGAAGTTATCAGCCCAAATTGTAAAGCATGTAAATGTTAATGAAATACTCCCAAAAAACTTGAGCTGAGTCAAGCCACTATAAAGGAATAACCAAGAATTCCCTGAAAGTTACCTCAGTGCTACTAAGTAAGGATATATCTATACAATTATGTCTTTTCATAGTGGCTTGACCCAGCTCAAGGTTTTTTGGAGTAGTATAGTCAGGGGACAAGGAATTATTGAGAATTATCACCTTGCATCTATTAGTTAATAAAGGTTACATTAGGTGGCATAGCTGTAGTGAAAAATAAAGTCTACATTATTCTTACAATCATCTAGTACATTTTTATTTATTTACGTACTTAATATATGTTTTTATCATCAATATTTTAATTTTTTTCACCTGCTTTTCATCTCTTTATTATTATTTTTGAATAGTTACCAAACCTATAATGAATAGAAGTTACTAAATTTATAATGAAAGCTTAGACTTTATTTAGGTATTATATTTAATCATCCTAATATCTATATTTATGTGAATATGTATGTGAATCTGGAAGTTGTATATATTCATATTTTCATCCATGTGTGTATGTGTATATATATATAGTTAAGTATTAGATAAATGCTTGGGTAGAGTTAGTATTTTTGAATCTGGTATCCTAGCTTCTCACTGAAGAGAGCCATAGCTCGAAACTGGTCTGATGGATGGGGACAATCATAGATAAAGTTTTGAAATGTTTTCTTTTATAGCATTTATCATATAAAAAATAATAAATATTAGCATGCTCTTTATTACATATTGGTAAATACAAGCTATATAGGTCATGTGATATGTGTCTTGGTTATATTAATATATATACACTAAACCATATATGTAATGGCTATTTGTCATATGTAAATTACATCAGCACAATTCTCATGATTATACAAATTTAGTAAAAAATCAGTAATCTGTTGTCAAGGCAGCACATTTTTTGCTTAATTGTAGTGTTGCCACGACAACAAATTGTTAATATTCTATTGGTTTGTAAAATCCTAAAAGTTATTTGATGTTATATATGTATATATTATGATAAAATCGATGAATATTGGCATATATATATATAAAGGAATTTTATATTATAGTAGTGAGATTATCTTCCCATCATTCTCTAACTTGGTGTTTGAATTCAAGTGATAGTATGTTAAAAAAAATTAAGTTATTTGGTAATTTCCAAGCTATATAAGTATATTTTATGCTACCTAGTCCACAGTGAACAGTTAAACATCCACTTATTGGTCAGTAAATAGTTATTTATCTTTAGCTGACTTCTTTGCAAACAGATTTTGGAATGTCCATTGTGTCTAGCAGTTATATATATACACACATGTAATAATTTATAATATAATATCTGATAATTAATTAATATACTATGCTTTCATTGTATTTATTATATCACATTTATGTCTTCTAATGGTGTGATTACAGGTTCTTTATATCAGTGTTTATATTATTATCTAATAAGCTATTCAACCTATTCAAATTTAAATTTATTCAAATAGCCTATTTCTTTGGTATCGGTATGCTTCTTTTCTGTTAATAGAAAAATGGTCACTAGCTATTGCACAAGCCTCTGACTTTTTGCTTTCTACCCTCTCCCTGTGTTCACTACTTCTGCTTTTGTTAACTCGAATCTGTGGCCAGTTTTCTGGTCATGGTCTGTAAATATTGACATGTATTTTGTGTCTCGTAGGGCTCTGATATAAATATCAATGTTGGACAAGTCTCATTGACAGGTTGGCCCTTGATTCCACACATTATGCAGCATTACAGGATGATTGGCTGCAGTTAATTTTATAGACCACTTGATGTTCTGATTTATTTGATAGTGATGTAGGGTTTTGATAACTTGTCTGTGCATTTATTTTTTAATTTATGTGCAATTTTTGGAATATAAGTTAGACATATCCATTTTTTCAGTTCCTCTTGTTGGATGGAACAAGGATTTCTTATTTTATAATAGAAGCTATTTATGATGTTTATGGTTTTATTGTGATTATATTCAGTTTTTGAAGGTCTTTTGTATATTCTTCAATGTTTTTAATATTTAAATTGGCATAGCGTATGATTTCTATTTAAAAAATCTTTCATTCCTACATATTTATGTGACATTGGGGATCTTGATCTAGGGTGTATTGCTCCTCTTATACTTAGGGGTTTAAACACCATTCTGTAGTCCAGCATGTAGACCTGTCTTTGTATATACAAATCCAAATACTTTATTCCTTTAATATTCTCTTCTTTCTCGAAGGTCCATTATAATGTTGTTGCTCATTCCATTTCCTGTTATATATCAATCTGTGTGTCTGTAGTACATAAAGACATGTTGTCCACATATATATATTGTATATTAAGCTTGAGTTTAGATGTGTGTATTTGGGAATAACACAGTTTTTGATTTTTGCTAGGAATAGACTACTGATAGTGCACTGATGGGCAGCCCCATTGGCCAACCATTATTCATTTTATAACATTATAATTGACAATATAGTGATTTATGTAAATAGGAGATATTGTGGAAAGATACTACATGCACTACTCACCTGTCAATAATTATTTTAAAAGCATAGGTGATCCACCTATATTTAGAGCTTATTTTTTAAATAAATCAACATTTATTGCCTGTGGCTAAAATTTAATTCATTGTGAGCCTAATTTTTAAATCAGTATATTACTTGGACAAGTTCAGATTACATGAAAGAGAAATTCAATAATAAGTAGTTAAAAATGAGAAACCTTCTCTTCCCTGTGATATGTAACCTGAGCTTGTCCAAGTAATATGAAGATTTAAAATTGAACTCGCAAAAAGATCTAGCTCTAAATTCTGGCAAGGTCAATAAATGTTGACTTATTTAAAGAATAAGCTCTAAGTATAGGTGGAGCCACTTATGCTTTTAAAATATTTATTGATGGGAGAATGCAGGTCTATATTATAGTGCATATATGAAAAGCAGATTTTTCCCACAATATTTCATAAGAGTATAAATCGCAATATTATATCAATTAATAAAGTTTGGTATCACAAGTAATTAAAAGTGAGAAACTTTCTCTCTTACCTTAAGATGTAATCTGAACTTGTCCTAGCAATATGCTTATTTAAAACCAGGCTCACAATAGGATCAAGCTCTGAATTCAAATACAGTCAATAAATATTGGTTTATTTAAAGAACACGCTGTATGAATAAGTGAAGCCATCTATGTTTTTAAAACATCTGATGGGTGAGTGCATTTTTTATTTGATAGTGCATGTGTATAAATATAAAATTAAACAACAACCAGTTTCAATTATCAGCGATGCCACATAGGTTCAAATAGATGAAAATTGAATACACTATCAGTGGTTTTAAATAAGTTAGATGATCATAATAATAAGGACAAATTAATGTACTGGAAGTGAGAATTTATTTTTCATCCATTTGTAAATGACTTGAGGTGTTCAGTTGGGTAGTTTCAATAAATTTAAATGCCAGTTTAGCATTAAGGCATATATGGTTTGATATATTCATATTGTACTGTTTGGAAAACAGAATCATCATCAACAGTGTATTAATACCTCATTATATATTAGATGGAAAGCTTATGACAAGTCATACTGATATCATGACAAAAAATTAATTCATCTGAAAAACCCATTATCATCAGTTCAAACTATGATTCCAGTCAAGATAATATCAATGAAATGGTTATATTTACTTACCAATTGTTATTCATATATATTCCTCTGGGCTGACCAAAAATCTGTTACATTTTCTTTGAAAATAAGAATGCTTCCACATTCTCAGTATCATCTTCAAGTTGGTAAAATTTATCTGTTTATCCTTATTCTTCTTTGAATCCTGATTTTCATTGACTACATATCACTGAAAACATTGAAGGAATTAAGAGATACAAATGGAATTGGGATAAAAATGATAATAGCTGGGCAGCTCAAGTCTTGATATGGATTCTGAGAGACCTAAAAAATGATCACGTGATATGGATAAATGAAATAAGGAAAATTATAGGGTATGATGTACAGCAGAATGGCTAACCATTCTAACCATTCTGCTGTACAACACACCCCACAATGAGTAAATCTAGATGATACTATGACAGACTTTCATCCAATATTGGACTGATATGGATTAAAAATGATGATGATGATGGATGATGGTTAAGTTACCCATAGTTTATCACAATTATTAATCATTCTGAGATGGAATGAAAATTTGGATATAACTACACTACTTTTATTACATTTTGAAACAATACATCAACAATTTCAATCATCCACCTCATAAATGATCTCTTTCTGGGTCTTTTAAAATCTCTTATGATCTAGTTTAAGATTTCAACTCTTCATATATTATTTTGTTTTCTAGCAATATGTTCAGTTAGTGATTGTGTATATGTGTTGGAGATGGTGATCTGGACGAACTGTAAGAGCTGGTTCAGCACAAAATACATATATTGGAGATCATTTATCTTTTTCCCATGCATGTAATCATGGGTATAAGTTGTATAAGATGGATTGGATAGCTGTGGGAGTTTGAAAGTTTGAGTTCAAGTCCCTTATAATATATATTTTCCAAACCATATTATTGCCTTAATTAAACATTCTTAAACACATATTTCATGTACAATGAACAGCATTACAGACAAATTTTTTGTACTCCTATGGGCTCCCCTATCTTAGGAGTAATAACTAATTTATTCATGGAAAATATAGAAACTTGCGCTTTGGAATCATCATCTTTAAAACCTCTTATTTGGCTCAAATACATTGATGTCATTTTTGTCATATGGTAACATGGAAAAAATAAATTGGATGATTTTTTCTCACATTTAAATAATAGGCATTCTCATATTAAACTTGCAGTGGAGACAGAATCTGATGGAAAACTTTCTTTTCTTGATGTACTAGTCACCAGAACAACAAATAGTTTATCTTTTTTGATTTACAGAAAGAATACACACACAGACAGATATTTACATATCCATTCTCATCATCACCCAGCGCAGATTGTTTCTGTAGCCAAAACACTTTTAAATAGAGCAATTAATCTTTCAGATAAGTCACATTTGAAAGAAGAAATAAATCATATTAATAGTGTTTTATTAGCAAATAGTTATAATAACAAATTTATTTAAAAAGCCTTAAATCAAGCCCAAAATGGTCAAAATAGGAAACAAAAAGAAGATAAATCAGCTATTAGGATTTGTATTCCATATGTAAAAAAAACCTACAGACAGTATTGGATGTATATTAAAATGCTATAATATGGATACAGCATTTTCTACTCATCAAAAGATCAGCAATATAATAACCAAACCTAAGGATTCAATCCCTCTTGAATCTCAATGTGTTTATCAAATCTCATGTGAAAATTGTAAAGCTTCTTACATAGGTATGAGTAATCATCGCATCAGTGTTAGGAGAGATGAGCACGCTAATGCAGTTAAACAACACTCATCATCATCATCATCATTCTCACTCCATACTATAGATTCAGGTCATAAAATTGATTTTTCTAGTATCAGGATCATATCCAGATGTGATAATCTCTACCAATGCAAAATTAGAGAAGCCAATGAGATACTTAAAAGGCCATATTGTATCAATAAGCGAGATGATACATAAAAACTTCCTCCTATTTGGAAAGATTTTTTTTAAAAAACATTCTTAATTTAACATTTTTGCTATTGGTGGAACTTTAACATTTTTTTCAAAACAGTGATTGTAGTGCCTCTACAAATGTCTTTCTAACTTTTATCACCCAGTAGATGACTTGTGTGATCAAGTCGAAACATTGGTCTATTAATATAAAAAATATCTTAACACAGATGATCCCCACAAAATATATATATATAACTATAAACCACTACATAATCAAAAGGAATGGAGTAGTAATGAAGTATTTACAAATTATTTGTATTATCAAATTAATATTAGCATACTGAATACTTTAATTTACTGTAATTATTGAAAGTTTTATGAAATATTTAAATCAAGTTTGTATGAGTATTTCACTGTTTGTATCACCTGGATTAAATGTTCGTTGCGCATGGACTAATATTGCAAAATACATACGTTCCTGATAGTTTTCAAAGTGATTTTTTGAGTCCTCTCAAAATTTAACAGTTTTTAATCCGAGTGTTGTTTTTTCTATTGCTGTTATCCTATATAAGTAATTTTACAGAATTTTGAGTTTTTCGACAACTTTTTCATTGGCAGGATTATGAATCTAGACATACCTTTTATCAAGCAGAACATATAGAAAAGGCTATATGTTATCCTCAGGCTTTACATCCAATATCCCACCAGTAATTACATTTCTGGATAGTGAATCATGATTTATATGATGTTTGTATCCACCACTTATCTTTACAACATGACCTGGCAGTTTTCAGGGTTAATTCAGTTTTGATCGACTACTATATTTAATATTATCTTTTTATTTTAGTCATCTCTGCTAGAAAATATTGATTCTCCAATTAGCAGTTCACCTCATTTAATTTCCATTGACAGATAAACAGATCAATGACTGGACTTCAACCAATTCATCTGTTTTCTTCACTTTTTATGATCTGCATTGGCTTGAAATCAAAAGCGTTACATTTTTTTAAAAAATATGCTAATTTGACTACCAATGACTGACCCATCTTATTTTTTGTTCTGGTCATATTTTCTTAAGTGCTCGGTTCCTAACAAAATTGCACATGAAAGAAAGAAAAAGAGTAAATTAAAATTATATTGTCATTTTCAGTTTTATGTTAGTCATCCTAACACAAAATTCAATTTTGTAATTATAAAAAGAAGTTCAAAACATGAATTGTAAAATTTAAAAGTTTGAATAGTTAGCAGTTAAGATCTGAAAATATAAGTAGAAGGAAGGTGTAAAATATGTTAAAGAAAATTATACATATTGAATGTTAATATAATGAATAATAATAATGTAAAATATAAAAATATGAATATATAACATTAGAGTTAAACATTAAAAAAACTACAACAATACAAATAAAATAATACAAAAGAAATAGAATAAAAATAATTTATATATAATTATAGGAAGTATTGATTGATAAATATAAAATATAAAATGAATTAAAATGTATAGTATATATAAAAGGCAATAATCATGTAGAGAGGTATATAGAGATATATGTGGTTATATAAGTAATGATATATAAAGTGTAAAATTATATGAGTGTATATTTGTATTCACGTGTTTATTATTCTGAAGAAGAGTTCTGGGGCAATCGAAACCGCCACTAGTTGGTTGTAATTATATGAAACATTGTAAATGTTACAGAGAATTTAAGTGATATTAATATTATATGAAATCAAATTTAATAATATAAAAGAAAATGATAATGATAAATAAAAATAAATTCTTATTTTACGATAAAAAAATCCATTTTATAATGTTCAGTTCTCATTTAACCCTTATTTTCAGTGACAAACTCTTCTTACACTAGTGCTACCTAGTACAAGCCACAGTAATCATTGGATGCAAAAAGTTTGTGCATAAAATCCCTATCTACTGTACATTCATTCAATATCCCCAGATTAGTTTCTAACTTGTGACTTTCATCAGTGGGAAGCCTTGGATCTGAGAACACTGCACCTAGATCTTAGGATCTAATGCAACCCCCCCCCATTAGCCACCTTTTATTTTTTTTGTTAACTACAAAGCTATGTATCCAAAATGCAGCTGTTGTTTTGCATTAGATCATAAGAACCAGGTGCAGTGCTCTCAGTTCCAAGGCTTCTCACTGATGAAAGTCACAAGCTAGAAACTAGTCTGGCGATATTGGATGAATAGGCACCAGATAGGGATTTTATGCTCAACTTTTATCTATCCATTTGTTACTATAGTTTGCACTGGGTGGCACTACTGTATGGAGAATTTGTAACTGTAAAGGATGGGTAACAAGATGGGTGAGGAAGGTAGGTGTTAGGAAAATTTTTGAGTGTTATAGTGGCAAAGAATGGGATAGAAGAATACATGCATTAATAATAAAAAATAGAAAGTTGGAGAGATGGAGAACTAGTATGGAGAGTAAAAAGAATTTAAATATATATAAAAGTAAACAGAATATTGGTGCAAGTTAATTTATGATAATAGCAAGAAAAGTAGTTTACTGTTTAAGGCTCAAACAGGATTTTTAGCAACAAGGGAATATTCACATAAATGGAGAAATGTGAGTGATTTAGTCTGCAAATTATGTAAGTAAGGCATAGAAGATATTAAGCATCTGCTAATTGTATATATGTGCTTACAATTAGAAAGGATACAAATAATGAAGTTGTGGGAGAATAAATATAAACAAAGTGAGTATACAGAATGTGGGTTCTTGGTTTCTATGCTGGGTTTGCAAAAGGATAAAGGGGATCTAGATATAAAGGCCATAGAGTGGACAAAGATGATGTGGATATGGGATGGAGCAGAGTAGAGAAGAATGTGGAAAAAACAGGGTGGAAAATGGAAAGGAAAGTAAGGTGGCTAACTGGTTTCTCTGGGCGTAGTGGATGAGATATTCCTAACTTTGAGAAAGGAAAAGCCATAGTTTCATCACATCACTGTTTTAACAGCATTGTAGGCATAAGAAATGGTTATCATGTGATGTTTAGTGATTTAATATATTACTTTTATTACCATAAGCTGTGTTTGATGCATTTATTAAGAATATAAAAGCAAAAACGTTTATATTTAGCTGCTTGAGAATTGCTCTTCATTTAAAATATCTTAATGACTATCCTTATATGTTTTATTATTACAATAAACATTGAATTTAACCGTTATTATACTAAAATATTTTAATCATCGTAATAAGCTTAATCGTGGCTGCTAATTTCATTTACGTTATCCAATTAGTTAATAAAATTTATGAATCTATGAATTAGTTGTAGCAGTAATTTGACATTCCTTTACACATTCACATCTATGAATAAGCTTTTGCGGGTATTTATAAATGTTTGAATATCATATATATGTCAGCAATACAACATTTCATAATTTCAGACTATCATTTACAGAAAGTAGCAATAACATCAAAGGCATATTGCACATGATTTTCTTTTATTTAATCATCAAATTGATAATTTATGGGTCTTCTCAAATGTGTTATTGCCACTTTAACAGTGTATTAGAACCTTGGTTGTGTGCACACATTTAGTTACTACATTTTGCTATTTCTTGCCCTGGATAAACTATATAATTTTTCCTTTCAACATTCTCTCTAATTAGTAGCATTTTTAATTCATTGTTATCATTTTCCACCATTAGTACTCCACTGGAGCATAAAAGTCTTTTCAAGTTTAATCCAATTCATGCATTCTCTTCTTTTTTCACATCACAGCAACAACTTGTTTATTTCATCTCTCCACCTCACATGTGATCTCTTTTTAGGTCTTTTACAAATCTCTTGGAATTCAATGTAGGACTTTAACTGCTCACAGTATGTCCAGTACAGCTCTATTTCAGTCTCTTAATTCTTTTAGGGATGTCGTTGACATGAACTCTTCCCTGATAATATATATTGTTTATGATTATTTGATGGAGAACTGCACATATATGCTTTTAAACTATATCGCTTAGACTTCTCAAATATTTTAAAGAATGTTTGTCAACTCTATTTCACTGCAGTGCCGCTTGAGCTTGATCAAAATTTTTTTCATCGTAATACACATCACAAGCAAATAAAACAGTTTAAATTATCTAACATTATGAGGTCATTAGTTTAATTAATTAATATTTAAAATAACTAAAATTTTATTCACCGTTTTTTTAGTCTTATTTTTTTGCATATGTTCGTATAATTTTTATCATAGTATATAGAAGTAATTCAAAGTTTTATTGTATTTAGATTGAAATATATTTTGCCATATGTATAACAGTGTTCACCTGTTGCCAGCATATAATGTATAGTTTTCTTTGTATTCTAAGCGATCTTTATATATATTCCTGAAAAGAAAACTTTTATCATAATAACCATAATTACTTTTTAATTTGTAATTCAAACTTTTATTATAAATATATATATTTTCAGTTAAAAAACGGTGTCCTCCAGACTTTTTTAATTGTGGTAATGGTCACTGTATTAAGAAATCGTTAGTCTGCGATCACCACATTGATTGCGCTAATGGTGAAGATGAAGCACACAATTGCCGTAAGTTTTTTATATTTATATTATCGATTTTAAATAGATTTTATATATATCTAAATGTTTGTATACAGCGAAGTGATGATATATATTAATATATACTACTCAATTATATGCTATTAAAAAAAAAGTGTAAGTGAACAATAAATACGAATTTTAAAATTTCGTAAGTTTTATAAATTTGCAATAGTAGCAGCCATTTTTTCGTCTCAGAATGTCACATGATCACATTTATTAAGAATGTTTATTTTGGTTACACAAATGCACATTTTATAATTAACTTTTTGATGTGCATTATAGCATGTAATAAAGTGTTTTATAAGCATAAAGCTAAAAGTTCTTACAAAATTTAAGAAATGGCAGAAAAAAATAGTTACGAAACATTTTTAAATTGCATCAGAGAGCTTATAATTTGATGAGTTTAACCAACAATTTAAAATTGTTAACAATAAGTAGGGATAATTAAATGGGTTTGAAAGTTGATACTGAGTTAAAACATGAGAAAGGATAGTTTGCTATTAATAGACTGCTACACTATTTTTACAGGAGGGAAAAAGTTATTTAAAAAAATATATTGTCCAGAGCATGTTTAATTGTGAGAAAAATCTTAGCATTTCACTCATCTTATTTCTTTTTTAAAAAATAAAGTTATAGAACAATTAGTTGTTCTTCTTCTTTTTAAGAGAATGTGAATAAATACACATACTAAATATATATATATATGCTCACTCAATTTGTTCTTAGTATTTGCATTATTATTATTATTATTATTATTATTATTTTAATTTAATATATACTATAATTTTAATTTACATATGCATACTATATACATGAAAAGCCTCCATGGTAAATATGTGTGCATGTTAAAAAGTACTATAATTTTGCAGTTCAGTAAAATAGTATGTATTCTATTGGAATGTATAATGTATTCAAGGAAGGCTTGGAGTAAAATATAGTGGATATCAGAATCCACTACATATCTGCATATTTGGGTATAAATAAGTAAACATCTATCTTAATTCCGGAAATATGCAGTTTGTTAAAAAATTGTTTCTTGATAAAAATTTAAGCAATTTGTCAAAATTATTTGAATAAAGGCAAGTAGAACAATAAAATTATAACGGAAAGATTCTAAAAGTTATACATTGTTTTTGGAATAAAATTCAATATAATTTTACCAAAAAATTAAAATCCCCCCCCCCCTGCATACTTACATTCAAATTATTAAAAAAATAAATTCTTAAAAATTTAAATAAATATTAACATTACTACCTAGTATTTGTTTATATTGATATACTTTTTGGTAAAAGGAAGTTGCCTTGACAACAGTTTGAAATTGTTGATTGCTAGTATTGATTGGCTTTAATAATTTTTGTCTATTGTATAAATTTATTGCATTAGTAACAATATATAAATATTGAAATATAGGATATGCTTATAGTTAGTGTCAGCACAAAATTATGTAACGATAATTAAAACAATTAATTAGAACAATGGTTTGGAATTTTGTCTGGATAATTGAAATTTTTGAATTAGTGATGTTTGGATTAATAATAGTCTGGTTTGTGAATATTACATAAATTGGCAGTATATTGTTGTAGTAATAAAATAATCTAAATAGTTACAAACCTTATACTAAACAGTATAAAAGTAACTTAAATGTGTGGTACATAGAAACATTTATCTTAAAAAAATAAACTGAAGAAAACTTGTCAAAAGATTAAGTTCAAGTATCCTATTTGCTGTATTGTCTTTGATAAAGTTTATAAAATTGTCACAAGATGTAAATATTGTATAACAAATTCTAGAGTTAGAATAGAGTATGGACTTAGTGGAGTGACAGGAGATGTGAGTGGAAAAATTAGTAGAGAAATGGAGATGGTTAGCCAAAGAATAAGTAGGATAGAGGAAGAGGTAAAGGATGTAGAAGCAAAATTAAAATCATTAGAGATGAAGTGTGAGCATATGAAGGAATTATTGAGTAGTAATGATAAGGAAGAAGTTGATAAGGAAGTCCAGAAGATGGTAGAGAATGTTACAAATGAAGCAGAGAAAGTAGATTATGAGACAGTATTGATAGGAGATGCACTAATTAGAGAATGTTAAGATATAATTGCAAGGAAAAATAGAAACAGGTATGTAAGAGTATGTTTGCCTGGAGCTAGAATTAGGGATGTTACAGGTAAAGTAAAGAAGTAAGGGAGTAGAGATGTGTATGTTATGGTAGAGACTAATAATTTGTCAGAGTCATCAGAGAGAGTAATGAATGAGTACATAGAATTGATTAGGAATTTGAATAAGATTAAAGGAAGATTAGGAATAGTTGGATTATTACCAAGATTTAACAAGAGGTATATGTTAGATAGGGCTTGTTCTATAAATGAAAGATTGAAAAAATTGTGTGTGAGAAATGTTGTCATGTTTGTTAATGTGTGACATTTTTTTATTGGAAAGAGGGAGTTATATAGTAAAAATGGATTGCACTTAGAAAAACAAGAAAGTGCAGTTTTAGAGAGTTTGATTTATAAGGAATATAGTTTGGGAAACTTATAAAGGGGCTGGGGTTTAAGTGGCAGTGTTTTCAGAAAGAAGACTGGATATAAGAAATAATAGATGTAGATGGGGAGAGGGAATGGGTCTGTAAAATTAATGGTAAGCAAGTTATTTATAAATGTAATGGAGAAGAAAGAGTCAAAAGAATTTATAAAAGAGTAGTTAGGAAAGAAAAAATTGTTAAAATTGGGTATTTGAATATGCAAGGTGGTAGGAGATCAGAAAAATGACTGGAATTAAACAAAGCAATTAAAAATGAAGAGCTTGGGATATTAGCAGTATTGGAAATACATCTAAGAGATGAAGAAGAACCTATTCTGGAAGACTTGGTATGGCAGAATATAAATGGAAATGGAAAAAAAAAGGGGGTGGTCATATGGGAACTATGTCAAAAAAGTATTTAAATACTGTTAAATGTCAATAACATTTGTGGTTTGAGATAAGGTTAGGAAGACAAGAATGGTTGGTAGCTATAGTGTATGTAGCCATTGGAGATAGTCAAACTATAATGGAGTGAAACAGTAGCATATATGAATGTCTAGCTAAGGATATACAGAGTTTCAAAGAAAAGGGGAAGACAATAATGGTTATAGGGGATAGGAATGAGCATACTGAAGAAATTAATGATGTAGGTAATAAGAATGGATAGCTTTGTCAGAGAGTGAATTTGAACATAGGAAATTTATTAAATATTTATGAGGAACAATACACATGGTCTAGAAATAATATATTCCACACAATAGATTATGTGTTAATAGAGAAAGAAGGAATGAATAAAGTATGAAAAATTAAGGTGTTTAATAATGCAGAGAGAGTATATAATGGTGATCATAACTTCTTTATAATAGAATTAGTTAGTAATTTAATGGAAAATAGTAATAAAAGTAGAAAGGATAGTGAAAGATGAGGATGAAAAGTAAATGATAATAAGTTAGGAGAGTATAAAATAAAAGTTGAAGAAACCATGGAAAAGTTGGTTAGGGATGAGTATAAAGACTGTTGTGGTGAAATGGCACAAGTGGCAAATAGGGTTTCAGGTGAGAATATTCAGAAGAATAAAACTAATAAGAAAGTGAGAGTTAATAAGTGTAAAGATAGAAAAAAAGCATGCAGAAAGTATATGTGTGCTATTAAGAACAAAGAAAGTGAAAAAGATATTAATGCTCAATGGGAAAAGTACTTAGAAAAGAAGAAGTTGGCTAAAATAGATAATTATATATAGAGAGAGTCAAATTGAATAGTAAATTTTTGGAGGTTATTAATAAAAGTGGAAGATTATGGGAGTAAAAAATTTTGGAAATACATTAAAAGAAGGAATGTAGGGGAGAGAGAAATAGTATTACTAGATGATGAGGGAATAGAGTGTAGCTCTAGAGAAGAATTAAAGATAATCTTAAATAAGTATGTAATGAATATAGAAAAGATGTTAGATGTGAAGGACAGAGTGATAGCAAAGATGAAAGCATATAGTGTTTTCCTGAAGGTTTGTGATGTTGGTGTTTTACTTGTATCTTTATATTCGACTATTTCAATCATTTAATATGAGTATTGAATGTCTTTAGAAAAATTTAATTTTATTTAAATATTCCAAATACATTCAACTGTTAGTAATAGCACATCAAACAGGTTAATATATGCACAATGTTTTGAGAGTACTTTTCTCTCTCTTCTTCATGTATTGCTGGCCTGACCAGTGGCAGCACTAGCATGGGATTTGAAACTGGACCCTTAGATTTCTGAGTACTGAATTATAAGGTAATGCTCTAACCAACTGAGCCATCCTGCCAATACTTATCTATGAGGTTACTCCTGATTTCTCCTGTTTTTCCTAAGAGTAAAGTTGATTAGTGGTTTCCATAGGTTGGTTTATGGGATTTTCTGCCATTGTCATGTGAGCAGTTTCTTTAATTTTTTTTTTTGTAACCAACCAAAAGAACAAGCTGAAATTTTTTTTCATATGTCATAGCATTGGCCGGGAGGTGAACCCATAACCGTCTGCAACCAACTACTTGCTTGCAAGGCAGCTGTGATGATCTCTCAGCTAACAATGCTTGACAACAAGCTGAATTTAAAAGTGATTTTAGTACCGTAGTTCACATCTAAGTATTGATTAAAATTATAGACAGGATTGAATATAAGTTGCCATTATGCTTTGGATTTGTATATTATGAAAAGGCACTTGATTCTATAAGCATTTCTTCAGTGATTAAAGCATTAGATCATCAGGATATAAAAACAGGATATTGTAATATTCTGAAGAATATTTATAAAAATGCAACAGCAACAATTATATTACATAACGATATTAAAAAAAATTAACATTGAGAAGGGTATACAATAGTGTGATTCCATATCTCCAAATTTTTTCACAGCAGTTTTGCAAGAAGTATTTTGTGGATTAAAATGGAAAGCTAAGATAGTAAAAGTAAATGAGATTATTTAAGTCAGCTAGATTTAGCAGATGATGTAGTTGTTTTTGCAAATAATGCTTTGGAGCTGCAGGAAATGTTGCAGGAGTTATCAGATGAAAGTAAGGAAAGTAGGACTAAAGATAACTGTTAAAAAGACTAAAGTAATGTTCAATGGATTTTCTCAAAAGATGAAAATGAAGATTGATAGTGATGAATTAGAAGAAGCTAACAATTACAAATATCTTGGTCAGATTATTATTACAAGTGGAAACATAATGGATGAAATTAATCATAGAATTAAACTTAGTTGGAGAACTTTTGTCTGTATTTGAAAAAGATTTTTAATAAATGTGTTTTACCAGTTCTTATTTATGGATCTGAGATGTAGACAGTTAACAAAAGAGAAATACAGAGACTTCAGACCACTTGACAATGTATGGAGAGATGCATGTTAGGAGTAACAAGAAGAAATTGAAAATGCAATATATGGGTAAGAGAACAAACAGGAGTTATTGGTATTTTTAAAATAATTAAGAGACTGAAGTGGAGTTGGGCTAAGCATATTGCTAGAAGAGGACAAGGATACTTAAAATCTTAAACTGGATTCCAATAGATTGTAAGACCTAGAAAAAGACCATGTGAGATGGAGGGATGAAATAAGGAATTGTTCAGGAGTAGTGGAGAAGAGAGGCCTGAGATTGGAGAAGATGGATTGAACTTGGAGAGACCTTCATCCTGCAGTGGATTGAAAGGTTAAAGATCGGAGAAGATGAATTTAACTTGGGAAGATTTTCATTTTGCAGTGGATTGATAATAGTTGTAAAGGATGAAGCTTTGGCTAATGTGTTGATGATGCTTTCTACTGTTTATATCGTTATATTATTTTATTTGTATATATTTCTTTGGAATGGAATGCTAATGAATGTTTGTACAATTTTATGATTCTTCTTAATATTATTCATTTGTTTTTTTTATTTATTAGTTGCTAAATAAATTTTGTTATTATAATGATAAAAACATTTAGTTGTGTGCTATTCTACATGTTTGTCTCATTTCACAAATTGTTTTGGCATTGAAATATATTGTCAGCACTATCTGGACTGTGGACGAGTCTGTTCTGTAAACAGTGCTATTACTAAAATGCTAACAGGAATGTTGTTAGGATTGTAGAGCCAAAATATGTCTTGTTTACACTCATTTATAGCTCTTCTGTGATGGAAGATGGTGCTCTGAGGCCCTAGTTATAACCATGAGTCTTTAAATTAGGCAACCAGTGTTGTGCGAGCACCAACCATTAAAAGTAGTTGTCAGAAGATGATGATCAGGAAATATAGCTTATGTTAGTACAGAATGTATAGGAGAAATGGTAGAGGAAATAGATGCTTGATTGTCATCATCAATCCTAAATATATAATCATTTCGGAAGCAACAATCCTAAATGTTGCCATTTGGAAATTAACAATATTAAGTGAGGATTTATGGTTAACCTCATTATTTCTCTTGATACATATGGCACTTTGACGAATCTAAACAATATTCTCATTAGATTTTGCCTAAACATAATTGTTTCCTATTATCTGAATAATCAACACTGACTTTACACCATGAAAACTTGAAGTTATTTTCAATAATTTCAGATAATTAATTCTATTGAAGTTTATTCTTCCATATTTTGTTTAAAATAATAATATTCTAATTTTTATAGTCTGTTTTTATCGTCAAGTACATTTTATAATGTCTTTTTTAAAATAACTAATTAGTACATATATATGAATTGCATTTACAAACAGTTGTCTCTATTCTCTTTGCTGCTCCATACTATTTTTTTAAATACACACTTTATAATTTTATGTTGTTGGATATAATTTTTTAAATTAAAATATTGAAATTATATAAATTGTTTAAATTTTTATTGGTAGTTTTAAAATATGGATTCAAATGTATTTTATTTTATTTTTCAGCTCCACCAGTATGTCTTTCTGACCAGAAAGCTTGTAAACAGTTTAGGTATAACAGTACATATTGCTATCCAGAACATTGGCATTGTGATAAAGTAGATGACTGTTTTGACCAGTCAGATGAAGAAGGCTGTGGTGAGTTATTGAAAATCTAATCTAAATAAAAAGTATTTGGTGCTAATATAGTGTATCATCTATCCACTTGGTGGAGCTATATGCTCATTAACAGTGTGCGAAAAACTAAACAATCAATAAAAAATATCAGCATTTGGTCTTGAATTTATGGCTACTTGTGCATAATAAATAAAAGTAAATAATATATTTTTAAATAAATTTTACATGCTGAATAAAAGAAAACAAAAGAAGTCCATCTTCAAAATGTGTGTGATATAAAAATAAACTATTTAGTACATGCACGTAACTGAAAATTTAAGTATAAGTGTGCACATTATGTGTTCAATAACAAATATGGATGTTTTTCACATGAATTTCCACTTCTGGGCATATTTTATTTGTCCTTAACCTATTTTTTGGATAAATAATTGATAGTTTGATAAATTGGTTATTTTTATTGCAAAATATATTATTTTCTTTATTTTATTTTATATTTTAGTTGTAAATTTATGAATTAAATGAAGGCATTTTGTTTTTTAGTTTTTTTATTCATTCAATGATAATTATTTAAATACTTTTAAGACAGGCTTTAACTTGTATCACATGCATCTTGAAATTGATGATAGTCGAGTGATATCTTTATTTTGAACAACAGCTTCATGCTCCCAAATCAAGATGCTCCAGATTGGCCTATATAAGTGGAAAGTTAGTTTAAAGATAAGATGGCCACTCTTGTCTTTATAAAAGTCACTATCTTGTGTCATGGTTTGAGAGGTCCCTCTAGTGGCAAAATAAAGATATTGCTTGACTATTATAAATTTTAAGACACATTTGGTACAGGTTATAGCCTGTCTTAAAAGTATTTACATATACTTCCTGTGCATTTAATAAATAATTACAATTTTACAATGATAATTATTATGTAGAGCAATCAGCGGAAGAGAAAGTACATTATATTAACGTTAAATATACTTTTAAAAAATTTGCATTTCTTTGTCTTTTAAAATAAGCATCTTGAATGTATATCTGGAATGATGATCAATATCGAATTGTTGAAATGAACAAGAAGATTTATTTGTATTTGTAAGCATATTTATATTTTAAAAAATAAAGACCATATTTAATGTCTTTTCTCATTTGGGCCAGTTCACTAATAATAGAGTGAAGGGAGATTGGTTCTAGCTCACCAATGATGCGATAAACCACTGAACATCACATGATCACCATTTCTTATGCTAGCACATAACTTTTTAAGTGATGTGATACTGTGAAATTGCGCATTGGATTCTCTGTGTGCATAAAGTTTATTGAAAATTTGCAATTGCATGCAGAAGGTAAATTGTTATTATTATTACTTCCACCAAAACAGGCTTTCTAGAAAGTTAGTGTACAACATAATAAACGAGTAATAAACGAGGCTAACGAATACCACTTAGTGTCTTTATGAAAAATGTACTGATAACAGTGGCAAAGACTGTGAATTGAGAGATAATAAAGTTTCTCAAAAAGGAGAAAAGATACACAGGCTAACTCATAGTCATATGTATAGACTTAATAAGGCTAGAAAAGGGAAATTGGTCAGCCTAAGTAAAAAACTGGCTCTAATTTATGTTAAGACGTCAATGGCTAATTTATCTTATTGCGTTAAAATACAAATTTGTAGAAACTTAGGTTAATGAACTACATTATTGAATTGTTATTAAACTACTTTCTAAAAGTAAAGTAAATTTCATTATTACATCATTATTATTATTTCATTTGTCAGCATAAATAAACTTGGTGAGTTTTAAAGTTTCGTCTTAGTTATTATTTATTAAAAATCGATGCTCTGTCAACTGGCATTATTGGAAATATCTTTGAGTACACCTACATATGCAGCATCAGTGCCAAGCTGGCTGCAGTGCAATCTCAGATTCAACATAAATGGTGACTATCATTTCCTAAATGAGATAGGTGTTCAACTACCCAAATCTTCCCATTAAAAATGATATCCCATTTTCCCTTCTAAATGCCATGACTGTGCAACAAGTGGATCCAAAGTGTTTTACACCTTGACCCATATCCATGTGTGGTGACATTAATTTGTTTTACATTAGAGAAAACTAGTAATGAAAGTTTTGAAATGGTTCATACTACGAGATAAATAATGTTTTTGGTGATTATCAAGAATTTATGATGTCGGCTAGAGCGTTGAAGATGATCTACAAAGATGCAAAACACATTGTCAAATTTCATGCCATAATTGATGATCCAGATTTGCTAGCATCTTAAATGTTTTGTGGTGAATAGAAAATTCAGGTCATTACCTAGTAGATATGTTTCTAGAAAAATGGTGCCGCATGTAACTTGGAGACAAATCCAATCGCCAATCATTTTTTCCCTATGACACACTATATATTTATATGTAAACAGTGAATAAAAATGTTTCCACATATTAAGCTAAATAAAACTTTTAGTTACAATGTAACCAGGCAATCATCAATTAAAATTAATGGTGCTAAATGTACGACATTGTCTGGTTTTATATTAAGCTTAAGAGATTTGTGATTCTTATTCAACACTCGAGCTGATATATGGATAATAAATTAGGTTCTTTTTTAAGTGTGATAATTTGAAGCATAAATCCTCATTTCTCCAGTAACCAAGTATCTGCCAAAGTAATTATAAATTCATTCATGCATAATTAATCTGTGAATATAATGAAACGATACTACACAGCCATTTGCATATCATGCAACAATCATTTTGTACCAAAATATCTGAAAAACAATTTTCCCAATGATTTCTGACTATAATCTATTTCTGGGTATTGACCTCATGATGAAAAAAAAATGGCAAACAGTGAACTATTCTCATCTTATAGCTTTTTTTCTTTAATAATCATGAAAGTCTCATAAGTAAAAGTAAAACTATTTGATTATAATGGTCAAATATCCAATACAATTTATTTGTCCATAATTTTGTCACAAACACATAAATAAATAATCAATCAAAATAAGATTGAAACAAACAACTATTAATAACTATATTATATTTATCGAACTGGCTTTCATCTCCATTGAGATCTTCTCAAGATAAAATAAGATTGAAATAAACAACTATTAACAACTATATTATAATATTTATTGAACCAGCTTTCATCTCCATTGAGACCTTCTCAAGATGAAAACCGGTTCAACAAATATTATAATGTAGTTATTAATAGTTGTTTATTTCAATCTTATTTTGATTATTTATTTATTTAAAACTATTGGAATTCAAACAAACTACTTGCCCAACTGTGTAAATGTAAAATTAGTTTAGAAAGACTATCAATTTGTTTTACAAGTGTTAGATAAGTAATCAAATGATTTATTGAGTAGTAGTTCATAAGAAATATGAGTACCAATAGTGATGCCGTTAATCCACGTATCTTGAGCTCTAGAGCACATCATTCCACCATTGCTCTAAAACACGCATATTTTCTTTAAATACTTATTGATATTTAATTTCTTTCATTAATAACACAAATGAACATTAATCATCATTAATCAGACCAGAAATTATTACATCTTTTTTTAAATCTGAATATCGCAATTTGTTTTAAAATATCAAATCTCATTCTTACCGTTAGCAAACAAACTATCTTATTCTTTTTTATATTCAGTTTTGCAGCTTTCTTCTCTTTTGGGTACAGTATTATATGCTTTTTAAATTACAGTAAACATGTAACTGCATTTGTTTTCTGGTGCTTGTAAACGTACGCTTAAAGGATGAGAACGATAAATTTTTTACGTGTGAAATTTGCTTAAAAACTATATGGGTGACAGTCAATTATTAATTGTAATTTTCTTTCTAAAAGAAGATTTGGTTTATGAGGCTTATCATCATTAAATATTTATTCTGTCTATAGATATATGCAGGGATTTTTTTAAATAAAAAAAGATGCTGGAACTTACTTCCTGTCAAGCTTTTTACTATAGAAAATTATATTCAAATGTCATTTAAATGGAATTTAAAGCAACTTTTCCAATGCCATGAAGCAAATAAAAAAATTAAACAAAATTTATCATAATTTTTTTTATTTTAGACATCAAATCTCAAGTTAAATAAACAAACACA
Source organism: Epiperipatus broadwayi (assembly GCA_028023455.1). Taxonomy (NCBI): domain Eukaryota; kingdom Metazoa; phylum Onychophora; class Udeonychophora; order Euonychophora; family Peripatidae; genus Epiperipatus; species Epiperipatus broadwayi. The sequence continues at coordinate 445,440 of JAQFVV010000172.1, forward strand.
ACTGATAACTAAATGTAAAATGAAATTGTAACACTTTATATAACTGAATAAAAGATTATAGTGATTTCCAAAGTTTTGTCTAATTCTCATCTGACAAATCATCTCGATTCATTTTCTTAGTGTTAGTGTCTATGGCCAAATGATGTTCTCCATTTGAGATGATTCAGTGACATCAACTTGCACCAATATTTCCATATTTATTGTTGTTGTTTTGAACTTTTTATTAATGGGACTGACATTTGAGAGGTATCTGGAAATGTTTTTCATTTTTAAACTTGGGGTAAACTTTTACACTAAAAAATAAATAAAATAATAATTAATGGCATCAAATTTACGTAAAAATGAATTAAATATTCCACACATTGCCAATTGCTACACAGGTGCATTCGATCACAAACATCAGATGTTATTGGCTGCATATGCATCACCGTAATTAGTCATTGACCATGAGTGACCAATGGGGATATAGATGAGTCCACTTCTCACTACATGAAGAATCCATCCATATTTTATCTGATTGATAAAACACCATACTTTTTTATTTGTTTGAATTATATAAATATGAATTGTAATTATGTATGTGCAATACCGTTTCATCTAATTATGTTTGAAACATTAAAAATACCCTAAAAAAGAACCAGGAATGCCATTCCACTGTGTTACATGACCAAAAAAGCCCAGAATATAAACATGTACATACCATGACCAATGAATATGTAACAGAGTAACCTCTGAAAGCTATTTACAACATTATGTCTGAATCAATGCTTTATGTAGTGACATTATTTAATTATTCACCATGAAAATTTTAAGATGTTAACATGTTTGGATAAAGAGTTACAATGTGAGATGTGACAGTCTGTTTCATACCTTAGCCCTCAATAGACATCATGCTAACATTGAATTGTTTTTTTTTTAAATTGGGCAAAATTGCTACTGAAATATTTGAAATGATTCAAAGTGTGTAGGGCAGTGAAGGTATAAGTCCAAGAATATTTTCAAATTATTTGCAAGATTTTATGATAGCAAGAAAAGCATTAAAGATGATCTATGAACAGTTAAAACATGATGGCATATTACAAGACATAACTTACTTGTGACCAGATGTGCTAGCACCTTAAAATGTTTGTGGAAAATAGCTACATTTTTGACACTGAGTAGTGTATGCATGGATTCAGAGGTGACACTGTAGACAGCTTGAAAAGAGAACCAGTCTTCTTTTACTGGGACACACTGTATAAATATAGACAACAAGAATAAACATGTTGTATTTCTGTATATATACCCATACAAGGGGTATCCAAAAAGAACAAAATCATTCTTTGGAAAGTGAGCACATTATAATACAGGCCTCTGCTGCTGGTTGCCTCTTGAGAAGATCTCCCATGCACCAATCTTCCAAGTGTCATTATCAAGATAAGCCACGTTATAGCATAGTGTCTTGCTTATTGATTTTTGTGATGGCTGAAAAGTTGGATCAATATGAATTTCTGGTTTCTGTTAGGGATAACATCAGGGCAAACAATTGTAATACTCAAATCAGCCTACAAATAAGCTGCTCTGGAGAAAACAAAAGTTTACAAGTGGTTGAATGTAAGGGTCATATTCACATCCCCAAAAAGCATTGATGACTGAAACCTAAGTTCAAGATGAAGCTGACTTTTTTTGGATGTGAACGACATTGCTCATTTAGAATTTGCTTTTAATTGCCAGTCATGTGTGATGTGGTAAAATGAAATGTCCTGTTTTTTGATTAATGGGGAATGCAAGCTTTACCATGATAATGCACTAGCACCCAAAGTCTTGAATGTGAATCAGCTTTTAATTAAATTCAGCATGACCCAATTTAATATCCATCCTTGCTCCGTGTGACTTTCTTTTCATTCTCTTGAATGAAAAATTGCCTCAAAAAGTTTATTTTTGCAGACTTTGTAGTGATGGAGAAAAGAAAAGCAGGTGTTAAAAGACATCACTTTGTAAGAGTTTCAGGACTATTTTGAAAAGGGGAAAATGTGTTTAGATTGGTGCATTGCATTAATTGAACTGTATTTTGAAAGGAATTTAAACTGTACCAGCAAAAAATAAGTACCCAATTTTCATTGTGAAATGCCGGTTATTTTTGAGTCTTCTCTTGTAAGTAAATGGAGTTTCAATTAGTTAACATAAATTTATCTCCAATCATTTTATGATATTTATTACTCCCAAAAGCAGTTCTCTTCATTCTACTCTAAAACCATCTACTATAAGCTTGAATAACCAATAGATACCGGATGATGTAGTGGCTATAATTGCTCAAATTTCCAGTAGATGTCTCTAGAGTAGAATGAAGAGACCTATTTTTGGAAGCTTATGAGTAAGCATATGAAAATCATTTGATACTGATGTTTGTAATTTATTAATTTACATATTCATAATTTAATTGCATTATTCATTAAACAAATATTTTACAGTGTACCGAGATTGCCTTGAAAGTGACTTTACATGCTACAGTAGTAACTTGTGTTTGCCGATAGAGAAGAAATGTAATGGGCATTACGACTGCCGAGACAATTCCGATGAAGATGATTGCAGTGAGTTTTTATGTTTAGTTCTTGCACTTTGTTATAATTCTATTTTTGTTAATTATGAATTCTCCTTCATATTTTGTTTCTTATAAATTTTATTCTAAGAATATATATTTTTTAAAGATATGACATCATGTTTTCGGGATCAGTTCAGGTGTTTAAGAAAAGTAAGATGCATTCCGATGCTACTTCACTGTAATGGTCGTAACGACTGTGATGATGGTACGGATGAAGAGAATTGTAGTAAGTAATTTTTTTCATAACTAGTAACACATAGAAGATATATATATATATATTAGTAAATATATAGAGCATAATTATAAAAAATGTAGAAGGCTTTAGCACCAATTCATCAAAGTGAAATATCTCGAATAATTCTGATTGTTACATAACTTTTTTACTACATTTAAGTTTTATCATCAACCTACATGTATCTACCATTTATAAAATTGTGAGATAATAAATATCAATGATATGCAAACTTCGGTTGTGAACTATAGGTCTCAAAACTACTTCGTGTGTCTCTCAAGACAATATTGGGTTTCATTGTCATTTCTCTTAAACTTTTTATATTAATAATTTGTAGTAATATAGTATGTGCCAGTATTTGAGTAAACAAATTACACTGCCAGTATTTGAGTAAACAAATTACACCTATTAAGATATAAAAACACATAAAATTTTAAATTAAAATTTGACAACCATTGATTTCAACGCTGAAGGCAGACTTCTCAAACGTAAAACAAGCACAACATGTAATATATAATAATCTACTTTCCCATGTTCATATTAGTAAGTAGTATGTGAATTAGTAAGTTAAAATATATATGTGTTGTGTTACTTTGAGAAATCTGCCTTGATAATGAAAGCACTGACATGAAATTTAAATTTTAAATTTCAGCTAGTTTTAAATGCGAATAACAGTATAATTTGTTGGCTTTATTGATGAGTTTGAATTTCCGCTTTTGATATTTTAGCATATTAGAGTATTTTACTTCATAAAGCTTTAGAGATAAGTGTAAACCATATTTTGTAGCATTAAAAAAATTTAATTGGTGGAAACAGTAAAATATTAAAGTGGAATTATCATATTTGATTGGTAAAAAATATTGTGATATGCTTCTGCCAAAATTCACTCCAAAAGGGACTACTATGATCAGTGCATTAGTCGTTGCTTTCATTGTCTGGACCATGTCATTATCCTTGATGCAGTACACCTGAGTTGCATACTTTTGAATATTAAAAAATGCAACAAAAGTATTATGTGGATCTTATTCATTCTTGATTGATCATAAAAAATCCAGAAATTTGTTCTAATTTGAAAAGTAAGAAATGTTTATACAAGACTATTAGTGATGTTAGTGGTGAGCGCATATATCAGATTGGATCTTTCAAGAAGTAGAGTGAAGATATGCTAGGAAATGCTTTGAAGATTAACACTGTCAAAAGCTTTTTGAAAGTCAATTTGTATAGCTTTTATACCAGGGAGATTGTTATGTTTGCATACTCAACAATTTCATTGAAGGCAAGATTAACACTGTCAAAAGCTCTTTGAAAGTCAATTTCTATAGCTTTCATACCAGAGAAATAGGTGTGTTTTGTATGCTGAACAATTTCCTTGAAGGCAAGATCAATACTGTCAAAAGCTCTTTGCAAGTCAATTTGTATGGTTTTCACATCATTGAAGACAAGATTCATAATTTAATTGCGATATCTTAATAGAATATAAGAATTTTTGTGGTACGATTTATGCAAAGTCCTTTGCTTGATGTGTTAGATATTGGTGAAGATTGTTAAGAAACAATGCGATCGTTGGTTTTTTATGACTATGAGTGTGTTGAGATAAGCTTTCGTGTTGTTAAATGAGTTTATAAGTTATGCAAACAGATGTAATTCCCAATTTAAATATTATGCTAATGTTTGTACAAAGTAACATAATAAGATTACATTTTTAATTTATTGATCCTATTGAGTTTCAAACGTGAAAGTTTTCACCAGTTTTTTGGCAAATCATGTCTAGTGATTTCTAATCACACAAGTTTATCGTAAATTTTTAAAGTATACATTTCGTATCTATGATTAGTGGTTGTAGAGCAAATTAAGTTGTTTTGGACAATTCATTGGCAGACCACTTAATTTTATTTTTAAATTTTTCTATTAAGATATTTTATAAAAGGTAATCTTATTGTATGTTGGCATTGATTGGGGATAGTATTTAACTTATCAAATATAAGTAATAATTAAAATGAGACTTTAATCCGATAGTTACAGGACAAAACTTCTCCTATAACCATTTATAGAAGAATAGTGAAGCCAAGCTAGCCAATGCCTGGATGATATGGGTTTGAGTAATTTTCTATTCTTGTTTTATCCACTAGCTAAAAATAGCTAAATACTCCTTTAGCAACCAATGACAGATAGCTGGATATGCACCTATCAACCAAGATTAAATAATTGGTGCATTGTTTTTTGTTCTTTTTTTTTCTCATTTGTCATAGCATCAGCTGGGAAGCGAACTCCTAACCCGAGACAACTGCTTGTAAAGCAGCTGTCGCTGACCTCTCGACCACCAATGCTTGTTTGTTCTTGTTTTAATGTTTAGTTACGAATAGCTAGATATCCATTTATCAACCAAGTTTAGATAGTTATTTGAGTTGTTATGTGCTAGTTATCCAAAACAAAAATTCCAAGCATGTTGACCTGGATTCAAACCTAAGGCATAGAAATAGCAGGCAGATGAATGACCATTGCACCAAAAAGTTCTTCACATGTCAAATATATTTTGCATTAACCTTATTTTATTCAAGAATGTAGCGAGTTTCTTGCAGGGCTTGGGAATGGTATTATATTGCCACATAAATATTGGGAATTCTCATTGTATTGTCATCCATGTAAATTTGCCATTGCTGCCCCTTTAATATAATTATATTTTTTTGAATTCAATAATTGTAGTAGTAAAATTTTTACATGTAAAATTAAAGTGCAATAATTAATTGAATAGCAAATTAATTATAATTTTTTTTTTTTTGTAGATCAAACATGTCTTGCTAATCAATTTCGCTGTAAAAATAGCATCTGCTTGCCTCTTAATAAACGGTGTAATGGCTTTATTGATTGCCTTGATGAATCAGATGAAGCAAATTGTAGTAAGTTTGCAATTTTTTATGGCCTTAGTAAATGGTACAATCTGTTTAAATAATGGTGGGGTAATTATTTTAAGTGAACTTTAGCACACACACACACAATTATGTCCAGGAAGTGGGGATTTACCTGTAGTACCATATATGGTAATCACTGATTACTCATACCTGTTGTACATAGCACTGGAGTAGAGATATTTCATCTTTAAAAATTACACTTTAATAATATTTAATATATATTGTAATAGAATTTGGTGTCAAGTTATAGCATAGCAGTAAAGATTCCACACACACACCCGCTTTCTAGATGTATGAAAAAATGAAGGAATCTGTATCTATTCCTCAGAAAATTACATCATCTTCATGTCTTTACCTCACCTTCCTGATTCTGTGAAAATATGAATTAATATGTATCTATTTTTCAGGTAAATTATATCTGATCTTGACAAAAGTGTGATTATCTGATCCATAAGCACCATGTTCATGTTTATGAAAATCTGGTTTTTAGAATACTAATTATAAATGGTTTTCAGTTTTCTTTGAATCCATTTATAAATATACAAATCAAATAATCTCTTAATTATATGATTTTTTGTAATTGGTGTATATTTTTCTTTTTTTTTTCCATGTGTCAAAGCGTTGACTGGGAAGCGAACCCGGGCCTGCTGCTTGGTAGGCAGCTATGCTAACCACAAGGCCACCAAATTCTTGAACTTCAATTTATATTTTTTATTTTATTATATATAGATTTACCTTTTCCCATTCTATCCAGAAAGTAAAAAAATTAATATATAAGATCTCCAAGTTAAGGAATCAAAAAGATAGTCATACACAAGATCCCTTACAATCTTAAATAAATTATATACTTTGTACATGAAACAGAATATGTATTTATAATAAATTAGATAATTTCCAAGATAATTGAAATGTGAATTTTTTTTTAATAATTCATGAAAGTATCTATTGCATGTATATACACACGCCCCCACTTACACTCATAGTGAAGTGATTGGTGGCTATTAAGACTTATGACTCATGTTCATAAAAATGGTCTGTGCTCATAAGACTTGATACTATGAGGAGTAAACAGACCCATTTCTTATTTCCTAATCAAAGTCCACACCTAGTTGTTATTGTGGGATCCATCTTGAAGCTAGAAATTTAAAAAAATTGTAGATTGCCCGACAACATCTCCACTGAACATGTTTTCCTAGTTATAACATATATTTTCCAAGTTATTTCTGTTGTTTACACATATATTATAACTTACAACAGCCTCTAATTGAATGCAATTTGGAGTATGAATAAGTAAAATAAATTTAGAATATATTAATTTTTATTGCATATTTAATGATGTAATGTTTACCTATTGAAAAGGATGCTGTAAATTAAATATATTTAAAGTTTTGAAAGATAAGTATTACTGAAATTATTTTCTATATAAGGACATTTTTGTTAATTCAAGTGTTTACAATGTATATCTGTGTTAGATATAACATTTTATTTATGCTTCTGTTGAAAAAATAATTTCAATGCTTTTAATATTAATATTATTTACTTTCTTTATTACTTTTACAATGCTTCATATGATCACCATTTCATATGCTTACACATGCTTGTTAATAAGAGTATCAAACTCTCCAAAATATAATGCCAACAAGTGCAAGCCTTCATAATCAAGTCCAAGGCTACTCACTGATGAAAGCCATAAGCTAGAAACTGGTTTGGGAATGTTGGATGAGAATTTTACGCACAAACTTTCCTGCATCCATTCATTATGAAGGTTTGCACTTGGTGGCACTACTATATGGAGAGTTTGGTACTCTTATTAATTATAACCCACTACAATGGTTTTGGTTACCCCATCAATCTTCTTCAAAATTATAACAAACATGATATAAATACATGAATACAAATATACATGAACATATAATTTTATATTATATATATTCTATCTTATAATCAATATTCATATACCTATATGTATATTTATATACCTCTCTATATATAATTATTATTCCTGTATATATAATACAATTTAACCTTTTTTATATTTTATATTTATCAATCAATACGTTCTATAATCATATATATATTATTTTTATTTTATTTATTATTTTATTCTTATTAAACTGTCATAATGGGTTATAATTATATGAAGCATTGTAAAAATAATATGATATTAATATTATATGGATTTGGCAATGCAATAAAAATGGTAAAGTTATAAGACCTCAATGCTTTCAACAATTAGTCTAATGAGTTTTCAGTATGGTAAACTATAATCATGCCAATAATAAATTATTCTATATTATTAGGGAAATATATCATACAGCATAATATAAAATATCTTTATATAACAGCAATAATTGTATATATTGTAACGATACAGAACAAGAAGGGGTCACATGATATACAACAGGATATATCAAAACTTGAATGTGGGTTGGTGCCATGCCTGAGATAAAAAATTACATGGAGTTGCTTAAAAATATTGCATCCTCAAGAAGCCAATGATGACCCTCCATCCATCGGAGTACTGAAAGTACTGCTAAACAAACTCCGACAATCAAAAGCTTAATCCAATCTCCAAAAATTATGCTTTGATTTTTTTGTTCAACTTTAAATATGAACTCCTTAAATATACATTAGTACCACTATTTTATAATTTATAATCAAATTATAACTTAATCATTATCTATACTCCTATCATATTTGACAGTAATATATTTAAAATTAATTCTGCATCAAAATACAGAGTTTTCTTTTCAGGTATAATTTCTGGGGTTCACGGATGATTGTGGTTACTGACTACCAGAACATGATCATAATCAGGTCCAAAGTTGGGGTGCCATTTGTAACAGTACAAAACCAAAGGGATCACATGGAGAGATGGGAAATCATCATCCTCATTAACTAATTAACCAAATTAAATATAAAAGGAATAAAGTGATAATAGAATATAAGGATAAATGAATATCCAATAAATAAGAGCAGAGAGTCAGCATGAACAAAACAATAAGGTGATTTCCAGCATTACAGAAAAATAATAATCATTAATCATCAACAATCAACAAAGAATAATCAAAAATTAACAGTAAGTCTTGTGACTGGATTTGAAATGGGTCCACTATAGACAGGCAGATTATCTAGCTACTGACACATTTAGAGCAGGAATATGATACAATTATCTGGATGACCATATCCAAGTGCTAATCCATCAGAATATAAAAAAATCAAATAAAGCTGAGACACTGAAACATGCTGTTCATCATCAATGCATTGGACATATAGTAACATTAATGTATGAGACAACTATAAACTTATATCTATTAAAAATTATAAAATGTGCATTGATTTTAAAGATGATACAAATGCACCATCCAGGACTATAAATGTGGATGTCCAAATACCAACGTAATTCCTCAACCATATAATTAATCATTATGTTCTAATCAATGTTAGGAAGCAAGAAATCTATGAATTGTTACTGTGAGCAGGAGATTAAATAAGATATTTATTTTATATAGCACGATGTTTTTAAACTGCAATAAAATAATAATCAGCGGTAGTTTTATAATAGCATGTCGAAAACACCTGATAGTGCACAGAAATATGCCATTTAGGCAGCCTCCACTATCAAATGTTCTATTTCTAATGTATAAGCCTAGAAATAGTCCGTTGTACGTGGTGGCTGTATCTATTTCTATGCTAATGCACAGAAACATGATGTTTAATCTGCCACCGAAGCTATTGTGTCAGCTTACAGCTCAGATTTGTGTTATGCATTTTTGATGTGTGATCACATTTCACTTTTGGGTACAGTATTGTGTGAGGGTGGCTGGAATTCCGAATGTCAAAACTATTTTAATATTCATTAAGACCATCTCCCCCTCTATCTTCCATGTTTTAGGAATGTCTACTAACAATTATAAGCATAGTCTCATGCTTCTGTAGCCCAGATTTCCTGCTCAAAAAATTTGGCAAGTGTAAGTGCAAGTGCGATTTGGATCAAATCACGCTCTAAGTCACGTTTCTGCGAGAACAACTGTGAGCTTAATCAAATGTCTGAAATAGAAATGTTTCCAAATGTCAAAGTTCTCTGACTGCTGGAAGGGTTATCAAACAAAAGAGCTTGAAGCTGCATGCGTGCTGTTCCTGAAGAGCCAAAAAAGTTGTTTTTAATTGCTGTATATATTTGTTTTTGTAATTACCATAAAAAGTTTGTCAATCTTCAAGTTGCGTTATCCCGTTTTGTTAAGAATTGTACCCCCCCCCAAAAAAAAGTTTGACTTTTTTTTGTAAATGTTACCATTAAATGGAAATATATTTATTTGTAATTTAAAAAAAAAAAGTTGATTTCGTAGAATACCAAACCAAAAATAAAAATAATGAAAAGAATAAAAAGTAACTACATTTGAAAATTCAATTTGATTGATGTATTTTTTTTTTGTTAAAAATTGAGATTTGATATTACTTTTAAATGTGATAAACACCCCCCCCCCCCCCAAAAAAAAAAAAAAAAAAACCCTGGCCCAAAAATATAAGTAATGAAAAGAATAAAAATTAAGTACTATTTTTAAATTCATTTTTCGTTTTATGCATTTTTTTGTTAAAAATTTTATTTGATATTACTTTTAAATGTGATAAACACCCCCACCCCCAAAAAAAATCCTGGCCCTGGAAACATTATATTTATCTTTGTTTACAAACAAACCATGCCCTCCAGTGGTTTCAACACGCTATTATAAAAACTACCTAATCAGCATTAAGCTAATGCACATGTGCTTTGCGGATTTATTTATTCATTTATTGTTAAAATCCACAAAGTGCATGTGCATTAGCTTAATGATGATTATTAGTTTATAACAGCATATTATAATTTATTTTAAAATAACTGTATTTAGATAATTTGAAAAGAATTCCTTACACATTAAGCTGTATTAAAATCAAGTCACACAGAGTTGATTCATGGAACTGATAGTTAGAGAAATAAAACATAAACACTAGAATATGTTTAAATATTTATTTAATAAACTGATTAATAATAAAACAAAATAAAAAGAATGTGAAATGTTAAAATAATTCTTCAAATCTATGCATTATATTTTTATAATCTCATGAAAAATATAGTTATCCAGTTAATTTTTATTCATTAAATTAATCAATTTTTAATTATTTCCTATTAAATAACAAAAGATAGAAAATAACTTTTTCATAATCAGAGATAAAAATCTTTATATTAGCTTAATTAATTCTTTGTTAAGTTTGAGAGGGGGGGATCAAATGAAAAAAAAATTTAACCATTTTTTATAATTTTAAAAAGAAAATCAAATGGTTTAAAAAAACATGGTTGACAAGAAAATATTCACTTCTTGTGAACATGTTGGTTTTTTGGCTAATTCACCCCCTGATAAATTTTTCCATAAGTATTATACATTAAAATGCGTATTTCACCATATATTTTATTATATAAAAATTTCATTAAAAAATTATGCTAGATGGTGGGAAATTAAAAAATCCCACTCTAAAAATAGGCATAAGCCCTGACCTTACATGTTCAGTCATTGATTGTTGCCAAGACTGTAAAAACATTCAATGTTTTATGACATTATTTAAAGAAAATAGTCGAATGACTCAAAACGTGTTTATTTGCAAACTTATTACAGTTTTAGATATTTTTTATTACAGTAATTTATACTATATTTATTAGATATCAAGAAATATAAATTATTAATAATTTATTTTGACTTAAAATACTTTATTTTCAAATATATATTGTTATATTAGCAGTGAATGTAAATATGGCTTGAAGCAATTTACAAGATTAGCTTCCACATAAGCCATCTACTTATACTTATGAGTATGAAAATATTGCAATTTTGCAATAAATATTCAAAAATTTTAAACTTTTAAAGCATAATTCATTAGATATAAGAGAAATAAATAAATATTCATTAGGATTTTTAGAAATAATAAGTAACAATTATTTCATTGATTTTGTAAACTGAAAATAATCTTTCTAGTAATAATGATGTGTAAACTCTTTGTTTTTATTACAATCTCATTTTTTTAATATTTACAGAAACAAAATGTAAACATTTAAGATTTATTTCAGTAGCAAAAAAAATATTTCAAATGAAGTCAAATTTATTATTTTCTGATAAATAATAATCATTTAATCATATATTTTATGTTGATGTGTGAGACAAAAAAATGTCAAAAATGCTGAATTCTTAAAAAGTTAAATTACTAAAAATATTCAAAATTATCAATTACTTTTATAAAAAAAAATATTTTTAACAATAAATGAAAATACAATATGTACTTAAACAAAATACCATTGACCATGGTTTTAAATTTTTTTGTACTTATAATTTCCAGTTTTTTTAGGCAAGTTTTCTTCTTGAAAGCTTCTGTACAATGTTCATAAGTAATTTGTACCTTTTTGATATGCAGTATTTTCAGATTAACAAATAGCAAGAATTTATCCATTTTCTTTCCAATAAAATTTCCAGATCAGATTAATACATAGCATACTCATTGTCCAAGTTGAAGACAGTTTCATTGCAGATTACTTTAGAGGCATTTTTCTTCTTCTTTAACATTTTGAAGGTAGATGAGTCTAGCTGTTGGTTTTCATTGCAGAAAACAATTTTAAACAGGTGAGTTTCTGCATCTTCTTTATTCTTTTTATTCCTGTCTTCTTCAGCAGCTTTGTCAGAAACTTCTACTACTGTCTTTATTAGCAGCTGGATCAAGATTTATTGTTTCTTACAAGACATTTAGGTCTTCTGATTACACATACTCCTAATTTTGTAACAAGCCTGCTTAAACCAATCACAATTCTGTCTTTTACATGACAAAATTAAACACTAATCAATTAGATCTATTTTGGAAAAAGAGAATTGTTTAGTTATTTCCCTATGTTTTTTTAAAATTACAAACAAAAACAATCCTCTTTACTTTTTAATTAAAAAAATTACTTTCACAGCTTTGAAATTACTTGTTAATTTTTTTTTCTATACCAAAAATAAAACAAGATAATAAATTAGTTACACTGATTTGATAAACACTATTTGTTGTACTGAAGAGTGTTATAGAAAAAAAATAATAATTCTAATCAATTAAAAATGGTAAAATCTTATTTTTTTCTTTTAAAACATTATTTATTTATCTCTCTTAAGAGAAAAGCTTTTTTTTATTAGTCTATTTTTTTTTCAAAACTTAAATTTAATACTGGTAAATAGACAAAATTATTGAAGAGAAAGAACAAGAAAGTATCTGTTTTTTTCATAATTCTCTCTATCTTTTACAAACATTTATAACACCTATTAAAATATTCATATTATTATTAAAAATTTAATATTTGAGGATTCTCATTATCATGTGGTACATAAAATATTTAAATTAAGTGAATGCCTCTTATTATTAACACATGTCAGAAAATTAAATATTATTTCCTTACAAAATAAATCAATTTAAATTAAAGGTGGATTTTGTCAATTATCTATTTATTTTTAGTACAGCAATGCAACAAAATAGCTACAATATATTACAACAATAATAGTACATAAAAGCCCCTTTCAAAAAATGTAATTTTTGCCATTTTCAATGTATTTTAACTATTTTATAACTTCAATGTACATTGAATACATAGCTTTATCTTATACAAAATATAGGTTATATGTATGCAATGTAAGTTGGAATTGTAAAATAGTTCCAACACGTTGAAAAAGGAAAAAACCCCACCAATATTTGCCTAAAAGGAGGTTTTATTATCACTGCTATTACATATATATAAAATAAAAATAAAATAAAATAAAATAAAAAGCTTTTTTAGAGTTTATTAGCATGTTCTTAATTTTATATTTATACAATTATTGCTGTTATATAAAGATATTTTATATTATATCGTATGATTTGTTTAAATATATGAAACAAACAGTGTAATGGATTAAACTTTCCATTTACTAGGATTATTAGGAAAGTACCTTATATAAAAACAGAATGTATAGGATTAAAATGTTTATCTATAAAATAGGTTTTTCAATAATATTGAAAATTGTCCAATTATGATATACTGAACAGAAAATAAATTAGGCGGAATATTAAATCCATTGAGGTTATTTACTCCACGTGATAGTCGTAATATTAATGCTAGGTTATTTATTCCTTGCGATAGTCGTAATATTAATGCTATAACTAATATTATGTGCATACATATATACAAACCTATTCATGGAATCACAAACATTACTTAGGGACAATTCAGAAATCAGATTCTCAAAGAATCATGTAATGTGATGTGATGTGATGTGATGTATTATGGCTTCTCCTTAAACGAAGTCAAGAATATCTCAGCAATTAAGCCCAGATAAACCTGTTAGCCACTTTCTTTTACATTCCCCACTCTAAATTTACCCATAATCTGTTCTATCCCATTTCCACAACATAATTTTTGTCAACTCTATAACCTTTATATCTAAATCCCCCTTATCTTTTCCCAAACCTAGCATAAAAACCAATAATTCACTTTCTGTATAATCACTCTTTTCATATTTATTTTTCCACAACTTCATTATATGTACCCTTTCTGTTTTCAAACATTTACATTCAATTAACAAATGCCTAATATTTTCAATTCCTTCCTTACATAATTTACAAAATAAATCACCCATATTTTTCCATTTACATGTATATTCTTTTGTAGTTAAAGATCCCGTTCGAGCCTTAAACAATAAACTACTTTCCTTACTATTATCATATATTAACTCACACCTAATATTCTGTTTATTTCTATATATATTTAAACTCTTTTTACTCTCCATACTATTTCTCCATCTCTCTAACTCCCTAGTCTTTATTAATAAATTTATTCTTTTATCCCATTCCTTACTACTATAACACTCAATAATCCTCTTAACACAATCATCTCATCTTTTGTACAAATATACTGATATAAATTCTTTATCCAAATCTTTTGCATAGCGCATTACCTTTCTCACCCATCTTGTTACCCCCTAGTGAGCTATATGTAAACTATTTGTCAGTAAATGTAAATGTAGAATAAACCCACATACACTTTAGCTTTGATAATATATAAGCATACCATTTGCTGATGTACCTATACCCAGAGTGTGAATTATATATATATACTAACATAATTTCAAGACAACTGAAGATATTCTGAAATCACCATAGTTAATCAGAAGGAAAGGTTGAGTATCATATTTAATCTCTAAATATTAAATCAATCCTCAGTTAATAGATGTAAATATAACTTCATTATATTTAAGAATCATAAAACTGGATTTGCAAATCACCACTTATATCAACGCCACTCTTATTTATAAGATAAAAAAGGACTTTGATTATCTATTAATAAACCAGGCAGTGGAGTTCGAAAAGGCTGAAGGCTTTTCTCAGCAGCCATTTTTATTTTTATATTAATCAAGTTTGCTTCCAGTTAAATCTTAATTCTGACAAATTTATCAGACAAATAGATTGGCAATGATATAAAGAAAGGGATAGTATTTGCAAGTTCATTTAAATTATTCATTGGAAATTCTGCTTGGGAATTGTAGTAACGTTTTTAAACTTCGTTGTATGATTCTTTGGGAATTGGAATTGAAAATTATCATATTAACATTTTAGGACTTCATTGTTCCATATCTAGGTTTATTTAGTAGAATATGTATTTAATAAGCCATAATTTATAAGCCTGTTATTAATTATCAGAACATATATATATACAAACAGTATTTAATATCACATTGGTGAAGATTTATGTATATGTATTAAACTTTTAGATATTAGCATTTGTGGATTCATATACTATTAATTTACAAATCAAATAGAAAAACCATAAATTGATGTAGTTTGCTGTTAATTTATTTTCAGCAATTGTAAAACCATCATTTATCTGCCCACCCAATGAATTTCCATGCCCATTTGATGGCTCATGCATTGATATTCTTAAAGTGTGTGATGGAACTAAGGATTGTCCTCAAGGTGAAGATGAAGAATCGTGCAGTGAGTATATTTTTGCTTTTCTATGTTCAAAATTAATATTCTCATTATTATTGTAGCTTTGTTTAATGTGATTGCTTTATTGTTAATCTATAATTTTCAATGAAAATGATTTTTTAGATTAGTCTTCATAAATAGTTTTTTCTAGAGTTTGTTAATTTTGCTGATAGGGGGCTCTACTTTTTGTTGACGTTATTACAGGAAGTCATTATTAATCTAAATATAAAAATCAACATTTGAAATTCAGTGAAGTTGGGATATATACTGTATCAATATATACCACTTCAGTTGTATCATGTCAAAAAAAAATGTCAATAATTAAAAAAAAATTAGTTAACTTTATAAATTTAACGATACGATAGCAGCCACTTTTTCATTTTGAAGTGGCGTATGTGATTATGTTTATTAATAATCTTTTTTACAGTTATGCTGAAAATACATTTTATTCCTCATTTTTTCTCCTCCGAATTTTTGTGCAGTTAAATATTTTGTGACTTAAAAACAACAAAATGTATAGAAAGATCATAGACTTCTCGTTAATGAGATTTTTATTACAATTCAGTAGAGAAACATTATTTACTGAAGGAAAAAAATATCATCTTGAGTGTATTTAATTATGAATGAAGGACCACACAAACAAGTAAATATATAGTAAATGTAGTCTCAATTTACTATTTATAACTATAATAAATCAATGCTAGTATATTGTAAATATTGAACTTTGAGTTGTAATTAAAGTGAAATTGAACACAGACTTTTTAAGCTTTGTTTAGCTATCCTCTCCATATTATATACCCAGTAAACATGACTACACACATGCGAAAAAGATAAATGATCTCCAATATATGTATTTCATGCTGAACCAGCACTCATCAGTTGGTCCAGATCATCATCTCCCACACATATATAATCAGTGTTCAATTTATATTAAGATAGAAAATCTTCAAAATTTTAGTGGACAGACTTCGATCTTCTCCAATCTCCAACTCTTCAGCCATCCATACCATTGAAAACTGATGATGGAATGCTCAAACCCTTGTTGATGACAATATTGTTGTTATAACCATGTTGGCCTTAAGTTGCTCTGATCCCTCATATATATGACCTTGATATGTCCATATAAATACTTGTATCAATGGGCAGAATTCAGGCTGAATTTATAATAACTCAATACTAGTATATTATAAATACTGAACTTTAAGATGTAATTAAAGGGCATTTGAATCCAGACTTTTTTAAGCTTCTTTCAGCTATTTTC
Organism: Epiperipatus broadwayi; assembly: GCA_028023455.1. Lineage (NCBI taxonomy): Eukaryota > Metazoa > Onychophora > Udeonychophora > Euonychophora > Peripatidae > Epiperipatus > Epiperipatus broadwayi. The sequence goes on from JAQFVV010000172.1 coordinate 462,434, forward strand.
TCCATCTTATATAACCAATACACATGACCACACATGTGAATAAGATAAATGATGTCCAATATACTTATTTTGTGTTGAACAGACTCATCAGTTGGTATATTAGAGATCATTAATTTTATTCACATGCATGTGGTAATGTGTATTGGTTATATAAGATGAAGAAAATAGCTGAAGGAAGCTTAAAAAGTCTGTGTTCATATCCCATTAAATTACATATTAATAAACTATCCAATTTTTTTAAATTTTGTTTATATTATAATCTTAGTTTCTGTATGCATTCTATACACATAATCATCTGTATTATACATATGTGTGTGTTGAAATTTTTTGTATAATTGCGGTTCAGTAAAATAATACATATTTTAATGGAATTATAGATTATCAATAAAATATGAGCAATTGTATATGATGTATGTTGTACACAAATGGGATTTAAAATAAAATATAGTGGATATTGCTGCTTTAGTGAATAATTAAGTAAAGTAATTAATTTTTTTCATCATACAGTATATTGTTCATTTTAAAAGGATTAAATTATATTTAATTATTTTAAATAATAAAGTTAAAAATATTTGCATAAAATGTGCACTATATGTAAAGCTTATACATTCCAGTATTATTGTTTTTAAGAATAAAATGAAATAGCAAAGTATCAGGCTTTCATCGCAATTAAGTGTTCTCTGGACTATATCCTTTTTCTTTAGTAACTTTTTCCCATCTATTGGAATATAATAGAAATTTTATTACCAGAAGACTATACAGTTTCTAGTTATCAAATTTGAAATTTATACAGTTAATCCTATGTACTGTTACCCATTTCACAATCTTGATTAAACCCTACAAACTTGTAAGCTTTTTGATACAATACAAGAACATTTTATAATGCCCTTGAAAGGAGCCAAAGGCGACATTCTCCCTGAGTGTGAATACTAAAGCATAATGGAATTCGAAAGTGGGATGACATGTGGATGAACTAGCCTAAATTGTATCTAAATTTAATGTGTAAAACCAGAGCTAGCCCACTGGAGGTGGGTAAGACCTTTGGTTAGCTACTTCATCACATCATTCACAACATCCTACCAAAAGATCCTAGGTCTGAAGTCAGATCCTTTCCCATGCCCCGGAGGACCGTTACAATATGGAAAAAGAATTAAAGAAGATACGGAAAACAATAAAGTTAAAATGATTGCTTAAAAACATTATATCAGTGCAATACTCGGTGGGAATGGAAAAAATAGATTTCACAATTATATATATGTGTATGTTTATCTTCAGGCTCATAATGCAACAGGAGCATATCAGCATGCATATGATTATAATCTGAATTTGAATCTGGGGTTAGTAAACTCAAACTGTTTTTTATAGGCTTACTATTTTTTTAGGAACCTAATCCATAACCCATTCTCTAACAATTTAATATTGATCAGTAAGTAGATGTCCTAACATTTTTATCTAGAAAGTAAAATAAGAATGGAAGATGATATAAACTCTGTTCACCTGGCAGATAGCATGCCTAATAAGTAAAGCTTTAATATTCTGTGATCTTCAGTCAGGGCCTATTTGATAAGTCTTTGCTCTACAATGAATCATCTATCTATCTGTCTGTCTGCCCACCTACCCTCCCACTACCTACCTTTTTATATACCCACCCACATACTTAGACACCTACCTACCTACCCACCCACCTATCTACCCATCCACTTACCTACCCACCCACCTACCTAGCTACCTACCTACTCACCCACCCACCCATCTATCTACCTACTTACATACCTGTATGTCTGTCTGTACTCCATTTCTCTCTATTTATATACACACATATTAATGTGTTAAAGTATTTATAAGAGAATCTTGTTATTGTATGCAAGTTCAAATCATGTTTGATTTCAGGTTCTCTAATTAAAATAGCATTTAATTTTGTGATGCTATTGATTTAAATACAAATAGCTTCCTCATCAAATCTTTTAAATTTTTGTTGTCTATAGAAGTATTTTTTATTTGTTGCAGGTGATGCCACATGTTCTGCTTTATCGTGTGATTATAAATGCCAGAAATCTCCAACAGGTGGCACTTGCTACTGTCATAAAGGATTCCAAATTAGTGATACTGATGGTCGAACATGTGTTGGTAAGTCAAATAAATCTGAGGTTTTGCTACTCAAATATGTAAGCTGTATATATCTGTATGTGCATGCATAAATAGATATATTATTATGAATGATTTCAGCATATAAACATTATCTATTAAACTTTTGCAAAAATAGAATATCAGATGCACGCAATATCCGATGATGGTACAAAAGTTTTAGAGAAACTTTTTTTATCAATTGTTTCAAGTCCCAAATATCACTAACCACAAATCAGATAAAGATTTGAATCTGATTCATATTAAACAGATGTACTTGTTTTATTTGAAAATGTGAAAGAGGAAGTAATCGCTATTTTTAACTGTGATGCTTTTTATGAAAACACACATAATTATGAATATATATATTCATAATAGGTATGATTGCTTTCACATATTTACACACACACACACACACACACACATGCATATTAATTAGATTAACAACCCAACATTAATTTATTGAACACATGAGATACTCTCAATCTAAACACAAGATAGAGTATTTTCAAATATAAGAGCACACCATCTTATTCTTTTTACCTATATTCATTTAGGCCAATATTAAGAACTTTGCAAATGGAATACTTTCTTGTGATTTGGATTGAGAATAAATAATTCATGTACTTACTAAACGAACATTGAATTGTTAATCTATTAGTATATAATATTAACCATTAAGAAAGTTTGTACATATGTAAAGGTACTTATATATGCAAACAAACTCTGTCTTACTTTATTTTATTATTTTTATTTTGATTGTAATTCTAGAAATTGACATGATTCAAGTAATAAAAATATTCTGGTAAATTTGGAAGGAAACCTAAGTATATTTTATAAGATTAATAAAAAGACAACCTAATAAGTAATCAATAATCAAAACTGTTTATTATGCATATAACATTTAATATGAGAAATTATAGACCTATCAGTTTTCCATTAGTTTTAACAAAATCTTTACCAAGATAATTACAATTTATCTAACAGTCAACTTTGAATTCTAACCAACTAAAAATGCAAGCTAGATTTAAAAGTGGTTTTAGCACAGTGAATTATATTCAAATATTTATAGAAGTTATAGAGAGGACCAGTGAATATGACTTGCTATGCTACTTTAGATTTGTAGATTATAAAAAATTATTTGTTTCTGTAAGCATTTCCACAATGAATTAAGCTTTGACTCACCAAGATATAGATCTGATATATTGTCATATTCATATATATTAAAAAATTTTAAAATATATTTTATACACTTTAATGCAATCTTTTTTTTTATAATTCCTTCTTTATTTTGCTTACAGTTTCGACTATCCTGCTGTCTTCATCAGAGCTACAACATTTAAACAGATAACCATTATTTTATATATATATTAATATACATATTTTATATTGCCATTCATAATCATATCAACCATATAAGCATTATTTTATATCCATATTAATTTACATATTTTATATTACCATTGATAATCATATTTAACTTTAACTCTATAGCATTGCTTCTCTTTTTTCTTACTTATATTTTTTATTTATTTTTATTTTATCTTTTTTTTAAATTTTATTCTATTTTATCTATCAGTTCTGATGAAGACTGCAGGACAGTCGAAACTGTAAGCAAAATAAAGAAGAAATTATAAAAAAAGATTGCATTAAAGTGTATAGAAGGAGATGATATTTTTTAAAAATATATATGAATATATGAAGAGAAATGTAAAAAAAGTAAAAGAGAGGCTATAGAAATAATATTGTCATATTCTGGAGAATATTTACCAAAATGTAATAGCATTGATCAGACTACATCATGATATTAAAAGGTTAACATTGAGGACAACAGTAGATGACATGTCTCCAAAACCTTTTACAGCAATTTTATGAGAATTATTTTATGGATTAAAAGAGGAAGCTAAGGAAATGAACATAAATTGAGATTGTTTAAGTCATTAAGATTTTGCCGATGATATGACTATTTTTGCCAATAAGTCTTCAGATATTCAGAAAATGTTCTAAGAGTTATCAAATGAAAGTAAGAAAGTAGGACTGAAGATAAATGCTAAAAAGACTGAAATAATATTCAATGAATTTTTCAAGAAGAAGAAATAAAATGGATAATAATAATTTAGGACTGAAGATAAATGCTAATTCACTTCAAAAACAAAAACATCTTTTATATCAAAGGATGTCTTTATAAGAGTGATAGTCTCAGATTCAAAAAGATTTAGCATCAGTATTCCTTTGATCTTTTTTAATTCATTTGTTTTTTGAATCTGAGGCCATCAATCTGATGAAAATATTCTTTGATGTAAAAGGTGGTGGTTGATTTTCAAAGTAAATACAGATGGACTAATAGTGGATGAAATCTTTCGTAGAAGTAAAATTGAAAGAAATATTTTTGATGAAATTAACTTAATTCTAAGAGGAAACTGTGCTTGTGTGTTGCATTTTTATATTCAACTATTTTGATCATCTAATATGTGTATTGAATGTCTTTAGAAAAATTTAACTTTATTTAAATATTCCAAATACATTCAACTATTAGTAATAGCATATCAAACAGGTTACTATATGCTCAATGTTTTGAGAGGTATTATTCTCCTTTCTTCTTCAGATAGTGCTGGCCTGACCAGTTACAGTACTAGCATGGGATTTGAACCTGGATCCTTAGATTCTTGAATATTAAATTTTAAGGTAACACTCTAACCAACTGAACCATCTTGCCTATACATATTAGATGATGGAAATAGTCCAATATAAAAATACAACTAGAACACCATCATCACAAACCTTCAGGAAACACTACGCTTGTGTGTGTTGGAAAAAAAATGTAAATAGATGTATCACTTCTTATTATGTATCTCAGACTTGGGCACTAACATAAGAACAATACAGAGACTTCAAAATGAATTATGAAAAGATGTATTTAAGAAATAAGAAAGGATTGAAACAGCGGGAAATTTTTTCTGAGCAATAATGTTTTAACAGCTTGTGGAAGCATAATAAAAAATGATCATGTGATGTTTTAATGGTATAAGAAAACAATGAAAGTGAAATACTTGGGATTGATAGAGAAAATGATAGTAAAGACTTAAAAAGACACCACATAAGATGGATGGATATACAAAATATTATGGTTCAGTTGGTAAAGAAAGACTAGGGATTAAAGAAATGAGATTATACTTGGAAAAACCTTTTTACAGTGGACCAATAATAGTTGAAAATATGGAAAGGTATAAGCAATAATTTTTTATTTATAGTTTTGACACCTGAAGATTAATTTTAAATTAAATCTAGAAAAAGAAATTAATTTGTAATTAGTTACAATCACAAACCATGACAAAATTTCTGTAAAAGTTAAAAGAACTTGATGTAAGTAAATTCTAATGTTACTTTGAACAAAAAAAAAATTAATTGGATATCATCATCATCATCAAAATTGAAAGTAGAATGCTGTGCATGTAATTAAAGAATAAAAATTGATTGTATAAATATACAATCTTATTATATTTTTATATTGGATTATTTCCATCATCTAATATATGTATTGGATGTCTTTAGAAAAATTTAACTTTAATGTTCCAAATACATTCAACTGTTAGTAATATCACAGGAAACAGTTTAGTATATGCACAATGTTTGAAAGGTATTTTCCTCCCCTCTTCAGGTGTTGCTGGCCTGACCAGTGACAGTACTAGCATGGGATTTGAACCTGGGTCCTTAGATTCTTGATTATTGAAAATTAAGGTAACACTCTAACCAACTGAGCCATCCTGCCAAAGGCAACGGTCAGTAGAAATTTCATATTCTTATCTATGAGGTTCCTCTTGATTTCTCCACTTTTGCCTAAGAGCAAAGTTAATTAGTAGTTTACATACATTATGTATAATCACACTAGATTGGCTTATGGGATTGTTTGCCATCATCATGTGAGCAGCTTCTTTAAATTTGCTTCTTTGTACCTTTTCTTCTTTATCCAAATTTAAAGAATCTGCTCACATGACAATGGCAAAAATCCCATAGGCCAACCTGGTGTGACTATACACAATGTATGGAAATCACTAATCAATTTTGCTCTTAGGAAAAATTGAAGAAATCAGGAAGAACCTCATAGATAAGTTTATGAAATTTCTATTGACTGTTGCCTTTGGCAGGATGGTTCAGTTGGTTAGAGCATTACCTTAAAATTCAATAATTCAAGAATCTAATGGTCCATGTTCGAATCCCATGCTAGTACTGACACTCATCATGCAAGCAACATCTGAACAAGAGGGGAGAATAATACCTCTCCAAACATTGGGCATATATTAACCTGTTTGATGTGCTATTACTAACAGTTGAATGTATTTGGAATATTTAAATAAAGTTAAATTTTTCTAAAGACATTTAATACACATATTAGATGATGAAAATAATCCAATATAAAAATACTAGAACACCATCATCACAAACTTTCAGGAATACATACAACATCACTATTTCATTGTTATAGTAAACAGTAGAGAAAAGTGAGACCCAAAAGACTGTTTGTATCAGAAATAGATCTATCCTTTGATGAACCAACATCTTAACCTAAAAGACAGCAGGAAATATTTTTGGTCAAGCACTGTTTATTCATTATTCCCAGTTAACCCTCATATTTGAAGATCATTGCAGTATCATTATGTGTGGATCCCATTAGTATACTGAGCATTATATCCTATACTGGAGTGATAAATATAAATAATATCATAAATGAGGAATGTTTACAGGACTTTATCATGGCGAATATGAAAATAATTCCTTATAAAGGAAGATAGTAAACTTATTTGTAAATTTAATGAGACTTGTCTGAAAGGGTGCAGGAAATCAGAAAAGATATTTACCTGATAGATATCAGTGGCTGAGTTATAAGTATGAAAACAGAATAAAGATAAGCGGGTGTTTGTTTATACGATAAACAAAGCAAAGCAAAATTCCATATAGTAGTGCCACCTGTGCCTTCTGGCATCCATTGATTACTCTGTTTAGCACAGGTGGCACTACTGTATGGAGTTTTGCTTTGCTTTGTTTATAAACAATTATGTGCTAGTATTGGAGATGTGATCATGTGATGCTTGCTTGTTTATACGATATTAGTACCTAATTTTGCATTAGGATTTTCAACCAAATTTCAGTTTATTTTAATACCATATATGGAACTATGTAAGTAATTGCAATATTTTGTTTGTGTTTTTTATTGTTTGGCTTAAGGAGTTAATTTTTTATTCAATGCTAATAAAAGACTTCTCTCCCTTTTTTAGATATGGATGAATGCAGTTGGTGGGGGCATTGTGACCAAACATGCACCAATACGTTTTCGTCTTATGAGTGCTCATGTGCCAATAATTACAACCTTCTCCTTAATGGATATTGTCAAGCTGCAAACAGTAAGTATTGGAATCGGTCCTTATTATGGTATTATCACTGCTTTCAATCATTATTGTATCACTGATCATTGTATACTCATGTTGAATCTTAATAGCTCACTAAATTGGTTTGAGATATTAGCAAGCAACAGTAGTTCAATGTTCATCATTGTTTATTGTGGTATCTTGTTGCTCTCTTACTTTATCGTTTTATATAAAGGACCAATAGGTGGCAGCAGTGGAATGGAAATAAACAAAATATTGCTTATAAATTTTGATCAAGTTATTTGTGCATTAAGTTTTTTGTTTGATCTTAGTAGTGGTTTGTTATAACTCAGAAATGCAATTTATTTTAGAGTTATATGTAGATCTATATCAAAAAATTTCATGAGCCATTTTTCAAGATACCAAAAACAACATGGTTTCAGACCAGTAGCATGACTAGAATTTTTGAGTCTTTATGCAATTTTTTTCTATAAAGAAACGCTTTTATAATATTTACAATATATACTTTATAACAATTAACTTTTAAGTTATCAACATTCTCAATCTGTAGTCAAGGCAACCTCCTTTAACAGTAAATCTGGCACCACCTTTATTTATGGTCTGATATTGTGTTGTATTTGAGTGAAATGGGGAGAGCAATAGAAAGATTAGGAATAGGGATAGGCATACCGTTAATAGGTGGCAAGAGAGTATATACGTTGTCGGATCTTTTTTTTGCAGATGATGTCTTTTTGTGTGCAGAAAGAAGAGAAGATATGGAAGTTATGCCGAGGACATGTGCAAGGGTGGGTAAAGATATGGGGATTAAATTTAGTGAAGAAAAATCAAATATAATGATGGTGAATACTGGGGAAAGAGAAGACAAAGATTTCTTATTGGGGGATATAAAGTTAAGTGTGGTGAATAGATATAGTTATTTGGGAATCATCTTGAATAATAAGAAAAATTGCTTGGATGAATGGGAGAAAAAATTGATAAATGAAGCAAAGAAAAGAAAGGGATTGATTAAGAAATTAACAGTGTTTTCATATAATAAATATGATGTAGCTAGAATTGTATGGAAGGGAGTGGCAGTAGCAGGGTTAACATATGGCAATGGTGCATTATGTGTTAATAAAGGGGTATTAGATTACTTAGAAAAAATGCAAAGGGGAGTAGGAAGACATGCATTAGATGCAGAGGTGTGGACAGTAAAGGAGGCAATTCAAAAAGAAATGGGATGGTCAAGTTTTTATATGAGGGATGCAAAAAGCAAATTGAAAATGTTCGGTAGATTGCAGTTTATGGATAATAAAAGAATAACCAAAATAGTATTTAATTGGGTTATGAGTAAAGGGCAAGCAACAAGATGGGTGAGAAAGGTAATGCAGTATGCAGAAGATTTGGATAAAGAATTTATGTCAGTATACTTGTACAAGAGGTGGGATGATTGTGTTAGGAGGATTGTTGAGTGTTATAGTGGTAAGGAGTGGGATAGACGAATAGGTGCATTAATAAAGAATAGGGAGTTGGAGAGATGGAGAACTAGTATGGAGAGTAAAATGAGTTTAAATATATATAGAAGTAAATGGAACATTGGTTGAGTTAATTTATGATAATAGTAAGGAAAGTAGTTTATTGTTTAAGGCTCGAACGGGATCTTTAGCAACAAGGGAATATACACGTAAATGGAAAAATATGGATGATTTAGTCTGCAAGTTGTGTAAGGAAGGCATAGAAAATATTAGGCATCTGTTACTTCAATGTAAATGCTTGGAAGCAGAAAGGGTACAAATAATGAAGTTGTGGAAGATTAAATTAAAGTGGTTATACAGAAAGTGAGTTATTGGTTTTTATGCTAGGTTTGGGAAAAGATAAGGGGGGTTTAGATATATAGGTCATGGAGTTGACAAAGATTATGTTGTGGAAATGGAATGGAGCAGATTATCGGAAAACTTAGGGTGGACAATGGAAAGGGAAGATAAAGTGGCTAACAGGTTTCTCTGGCCATAGCTGCTGATAGATTCCTGACTCTGTTTAAGGGGACATCACAGTGCATCATGTCACATCACATATATTTATATAGATACTAAATATTGCAAATTGATCAAAGAGTGTGAGATTAATAATGCAAAGAAGTTTAAACAAACCTCATTAATCAGGCAAATATAACCTGTTTTGAAAGCAGACTAATAAAGTCACTTATAATTTCCAGATTCTGAGAGCCGACTAATAAACAGTCATTTATAACTTCCAAATTCCATATCAAGTATATATTTACTAAGACAATAAAGTCAATTATTGAAGGATTTAATAGATTTATAAATGTAGATAATAACCATTAACTCTTAAGCTATCAATAATCTCAACCTGTAGCCAAGATTTCATTGTTACGATCTACATTTATAAATTTATTAAAGCCTTGAGTAATTACCTTTATTGTCTTAGTAAATATATACTCTATATGGAATTTGGAAGTTATAAATGACAATTTATTAATCTGCTTTCAGAATCTGGAAGGCTATGATTATGGAGTAACAAAGTTCCAAAAGCGCTAAGCCTGCAGAAATTATGATATAGAAAAGTTTCACCACAACACATCAGTGTATCATTAAATGACTATTTATTAATCTGCTTTCGGAATCTGAAAGTTATAATTGACTATTTATTAGTCTGCTTTCGGCACAAGTTATACTTGCCTGATTAATGAGATTTGTTTCACAACTGCTTGGTTAAGTTGCAATCTTTAGTGTCTATTATTGATAGCTTAAGGGTTACATTTTTAAACCTATTAAAGCCTTGAGTAATTGGTTTTATTGTCTTAGAAATATATACTTTAATATATTGTTGAATAAGTATAAATTAAACAAAGGAGCTTATCTAAAGTTCAGAGTTCATACACATTGGTTTGGCTTTCTTTGTGATACTTATGTCATTTTCTCAGATGCGCATAAGTTATTAAAATTATTTGAACATTTTCTGAGTATTTTTTTTTACCAATTCGAATCTCAATTTTACCTTGCCTACATTCAAAGAATTTCTCATAAGGATATGTTATTTTAATTTTTTTTTTTGAGTTTTTTTTAATTTAATTTTTTATAGGCTTTTATTTAATTTACTCTAGTTTTAAATAACTAATAAATAACCTAGAAGAAGGCCATTTAGCCAAAAAACATAAATTAACCATAGTGGAATGCAAGGTTCTATATAATAAAGTAAAATTTGATTGAAGAGTTAAAGTATAAAATTAATATCTAAAATACTTCATTTTGTAATAATAAATTATTATCAAAAATATTTAATATAATAAATTCTAAACTCAACATTGTTGACCACAAATGGAACCATTTAAAAATAATGAATCAGATTGGAATAGTTTTATTTTAACATAAATTGTCATAATATCCTAAATCACCAAAGTTTGAATTATAATTATGTGTTTCATAAATGATGTATATATTTATTTATGATTAATAATACTGCCACAGAAGTTAACATACCCTTTCAAAAATATGAAATTTTAGCTTACTCATAAGCAAATGTAAACTTATATGAGGGTAACCCCAAATAACCAGATTCGTTCTCCAGTTTCCACTCCTGTTGTAGTATATGCTTTTGCTGTTACACACTTGTTGCAGGAACCCTTGCACATCAATCTCCAAATGGCAAGACTGTGTGAAACTGTGGTGCCATGTAGCACATTTTTTGTAAAGTGTGTTTCAGGTATTTGACGATTTTTATAATGAATAGAAAAGTTTGAACAATGTGAAATTTCTGTTTTTGTTTTCAGAAAATGGCAGGAAAAACAGTTGTACGACTAAGCTGATCTCATAAAAACACAAGTTTATGAGTGGTTTAATTGAAATGTTAAATTCACCACATCCCTGAAAGATGTGGCAAGGGATGTCTAATTTCTAAACCATGTTGATTTTTTTTTGATGCAAACGACATTTTTCTCTCAGACTTAGTTTGTAATGAATCATTCATTTTATCTGCAAATTCTGAAACATTTATGTGATGCAGTAAAACGTAATCTTCACATGATCACAATCTTTTATACTAGCACATAATTGTTATTGAACAAGACAAAACTCTCCATACAGTAGTGCCACCTTATGCCAACCAGAGTAATCAATGGATTTTAGAAGGCTTGTGCAAAAATCCATATCTAGTGCCTACTCATCCAATATTCCCAGACTAGTTCTTGTGGCCTTCATCAGTGAGAAACTTGGATCTGAGAGCATGGCACCTTGATCTTAGGATCTAATGCAACCCTCCAGTAGCCACCTTTTATCTCAACTTAACTACAAAACTATGAGAATGAATTTCTCATAGTTTTTTAATTTTCATAGTTTTCTAGTTAAGTAGAGGTAAAAGGTGGCTGCTGGAGGGTTGTATTTGATCCTAAGATCTAGGTGCAGTGCTCTCAGATACAAGGTTCCTCATTGACAAACGCCACAAGCCAGAAACTAGCCTGGGGATATTATATTGGAGGAGTAGGCACTAGATAGGGATTTTATGCACAAGCCTTCTGGCATCCATTGATTACTCAGGGTGGCACTACTGTATGGAGAGTTTTGCCTTGTTTAAAAATGTAATCATCCTGTTTTGTGGCAAAAAGTGCAAGCTTCATCTTGACAGTGCCGTTTTTCAAAGCCTATACTTTTTAATTAAATTCAGTATAACCCAGCTTATCTCTCAGCCATATTTGTTCTATCTTGCTTCATGTGATATTTTATAAATCTCTCAAATTAAAAAAAATGTATAGATTTTATTTTTTTGCAAAGAAATGCAACAGGCATTAAAAGGCATCATTTTGGAAATGTTTCTGGACTACTTCGGTGTATTGTATTTGAGAGAGATTAAATGTATAACATATCTTCTGGTTACTTTTAGATACCCCATCATATGATGATAATTATTAAGCAATTAAAAAAATCAGACTATTCCTTTTACACAATGCCAGTTGAAGAATATCATCTAACCAGTTTATTCTCTCAAACATCCATAATGGGTTATTTTATATTGCTTTGACATTTCAATAAAAGAGATTGATATATTGATATTTCAAACAGCATTTGGTAAGTGATTATTTCAATTGTTTAATTATAATAACATTGTACAATATTAATTATTCGTTTCATATTTGTCTATAGATTGTTACTTCATTATGGTTTTTAACTGAATAGAAATTATACCCCTCCCAGGTGAAATTTAATGCTTGAAAACCTTGAAAGACCCTTTGTTGCTGGGCTTGATTTGAATTCAGCCTAAATGATATCATTTTGAACTGTTTTCCCTATAAATATCAGAGCTAGTGTATTAGTATGATTAACAGCATTTAGATAAAAGGGGCACTTATGTTTACATATAATAATGTTATATTTCTTAACTATTTCATATTCAATTGTAGATTGTCATGAATGGAAATTATCTCTGCCTTATAAAGTTTAATGTCTGACCGTGTTAGAAAATCCTTTGATTACATCTGTGCATGATTTAGAGGACATCGTAAATAATACATTAACAGACTTGCCATGTCTATAAGCATTAGAGCTAGTTAACATAAATGATTATTTTATGTTATTTTAAAAGTTTGTCAAAAGGGACTGATATATTGATATTACTAATAGCATTACAAAAGCTGGTCATTCTTTAATGATGTACAATAATGATATATTAATTAATTATGTTATCATAAATTGGTATTTTGCAATGGTTTTACAATGAGCAGAAATTGAATAGTATTTGTGGAGTGTACCAATGTATGGTTGTGAAACGTGAACAATGAATAAAATTAGGAACAGATTGTAAGCCTTTGAGACATGTTTATGGAGAAAAATGGAAAAAATCAGTTGGATGAATCAAATGACAAATGAAGAGGTTTTGAAAAGAGTCAGTCAAAAAGTAGATTGATTGAGGAAATTAGATGGTAAAAGAGAAACTGGATTGGACATATATTAAGAAGAAATTGTAATTTAATGAAAGATGTTTTGAAGGAAATGGTGAATGTAAGCAAACAGAAAGGATGAAGATGATTGGCATTGTTGGATGATATGAGATAGGGAGTTAAGTGGAATTGAAGAGCTGGACAATAAAAAGAATGGTATGGAAATATGGATGAATTGATGATGTGATTATCATCTGGAACTATCTATTTGACAATACTGTTGATAATGATTTTGTGAAATTTAATGTTTGAAAGCACCGAAAGAGATTTTGTTTATATCTGGGTCCAATTTGGAGTTACATTTAAATAATATCACTTCTTAGACTGTTTCACCTATAAAGATCAGAATGAGTGTACGAAAATTACTTTCCTTTAATATTTGACCAAAACGTCTCGCATATTGATATTATTAACAATGTTTGGTAAAGTAGTTGTTCTATTTGTTTGTGTATATTTCAGTTGAAACCACATCTCATTAAATAAACCAAAGATTTGATATCTGATAAACACATTAGAACTATTGGTATAAATTCTATTTAAGTATCTAAAGATGCTTGATTTGATTTTAAATTATGAATTCTTAATGTAATTAGAATATTTCCAGGTACTGTTATGGGGATTAATCTTACTCCATCCTGGACAGAAACAGTTATGTTTTATCATTCTTTAACATTATACGGATGCAGTGAATTTTGCATCTACTGGAATAAATATATTCTAGAATTTATTTTGGTATTTGTGAATTATTCTTTTGGGAAACTTGTTAGATGTGTTTTTTTTTATTATTATCCATTTTCAGGGGTGTCCAAATATTTGGTTATGTTTTTTTCCCTCAATTATTTGACCGAATATGTTACTTCTTAAGTTTAAAAAATATTAAGAAATTGATTCTAAATTTATGTTATATTTAAAATATATTAATAAACTCTTATAAATTCCATTCATAAGACTAAATTAATTATTTTTTTTGTTATATGTAATATAACATACAAATATTAGTACATTGTGATTTTTTTACATTTAAAGTAAGATTATCATTGAGTTTGGAACAAATTTCCAAAAGGATTAAAATGTGGGGGTTCCCATTGACGGAAGAACATGCAGTAGACTATTTCAAAATTATGGAATATTAACCAACAGGGGGGGGGGTGTACATCCATGACAATTGTTGTTCGGTGAATTGTGCAGATAGACCAGCTAGTAGTGTTTTATGGTTTACTGCAGTTAGATTAAATTTATTTTAATTATAATCAGTTGTGGTATTTTTATGTACTTTCTTATAAATTTATAATAATATTAAAAAATTAAAAGGAAATATTAAATACAACAAGGTTCTAGTTAGTCATATCGTTTTTCAAGATTTATTCAAGAGCCCTGAAAATGAATAAAACATCTGGCAGTTTTCAGCTAAGGGATAATATATAAGTTTCTTTACTTTATCTGCACAGAGTTGTTAATAAGAAAAAAATTGCCTACTTTGGTCAAATACATTTGTTGCTTTAACTTCAACTGCAAACATCATGCATATGCTATGGTACAAATCCGATTATGATCAAATGTAGATGGTTCATAAATGTAAATCACATGATAGCAGTCCATGCTTATCTACACCAATCTGTTGTCAACACAACCTTTATAAATTAAAGATGGATTCAACCTTTACTTATCTACATAAAGAATCGTCAATCCGGTGTGTTGCCATTTATTATAAAGGTTGCCATGACAACAAATTAAATATTTTTGATGTCGATAAATGTACACTACTGATCATGTAAATTATATGTTAAACGATGCGTAAATTATTTCACACTTTAAATATAGGGGATTTGAACTCAGGCTTTCAAGCCACTTCACTATCCACACTATCTCATATTACTGATACACATGACTACACACATTTTAAAATCACACTTTAAAATCAAATAATAGGATTTCTGCATACGTAAAAATCAAATTCTAGCATATTTATTTTGTGTTGCCCTGCTTAGCTTAATGTGGAAGTCATGTGTCAAACTGCATCATAACAGCCCCCTCATACAATTCAGGTCTGGTCAACCTTGTTATGCACTCCTGAGAAATAAAGCTATTCCATTACTACCTTTGGCTCACTTTAAATGGTTTTATATAAAATGTACCACAAAAATTTTAAAGTACCAGAATATTGGGATTACAAATTATAAAATGAAATATGAGTTTCGTATCTGAACTCTTGATGGAACAAAGTGGTAAGATTAAAGTTTGTTTTAAATTGGGCAAAATTGTTGCCGAAACATTTAAAATGAATTAAATTGTATATGGCAGTGAAAATATAAATTGCATAATGTTTTCAAGTGGTTTTCAAGATTTAGTGATAGTAGGGAAAGCATTGAAGACAGTCTATGAAAGTACAAAATGTACTATCACTATATCAGTACATAACATGTATGTTGAATTAAAGATGGCGCTGCAGACTTGGGGAAAAACAGTCTTCTTTTCACTGTGAGGCACTGTTTATTCACAATGATGTAATTTTGATGGTTAAATATAATATTTGCTGTTTCTCATAAGATTTTATCATATGATTTGATAGTTATTTTCAATTGTATTTGACTGCAAGATATTTATTCATTTTTTATATTCGTTTTAAGAGTATTTGGTGCACATGAATGTTTCTTAAATCAATAAAGTAACCAATCAAGAAGAATCCAAGTGATTAACGACAGTGCTCTGAATACAAATTTTAACAGTTATTAGAAGATTTTGAATAAATTGATATATTCTGATGATGGACTATTATATAAAACATCCTTAGTCAATGATGTTAGATGTTTGAGAAAGCACAATACTTGTTAAGCACAAACAGGCATTCTACACTGGAATGCTTAGCTCTTGATTATATCACTTTATTCTTGCACTAAACCATATGGAACAAAATAATTGCATAGTTAGTTGCCTAGGATGTCATGTGACATTCAAACACCAAAAGTGACCTTTTGACTCCAATCCCATATCCTTTTGCTTTCAAGTCGATTATTATTAATAATACAGCATACTGCAATCATATAAAATAAAAGCTATTAAATAATTATTTATATACAATATTTAATATTCGGCATTTGTCTTATATTTGATTATTAATGCAGGGGTTGTTAAAAATAAGACACTGCTTTTATCCTCTGTCTAATTAGATATGACTTTTGTAATTGATTTTGTCCTAATTACACCTGGTGTTAATATTAATTTCATTCTGAAATTTAACATGTGGCAAATCTAGCTTTATTTATATCAAAACGTATAAAGAATTAAATCAGTCAGTCTATTGCTTAGTTTGATAAATATAGAGTGATGGATTTGTTTAATTATTTCACCACTAGATGGAGGTTGATCACTTTTCTATGAAGAAAAATCAAAAGTAATGAATCGGTATTAAATGCGATTTTAAAATTCGCAATAATCAAGCATATTTTGCCGGTAGAGGGATCTTCCAAACCACAACACAAGATAGCAACTTTTATAAAGATATGAGTGGCTATCTTATCTTTAACCTAAATGTACATTTATATAAGCAAATCTGAAGCATCTTGATTTGGAAGCATGAAGTAAAGCCGCTATCTTGTGTCGTGGTTTGGAAGATCCCTCTATCGGCAAAATATGCTTGATTATTGCGAATTTTAAAAGCGCATTAAATACAGGTTAGTGCCTGTTCAGACTATTTACATAAGCTCTGTGCACTCTATAAATTAATTAGTACTCTTCAAAAGTAATGATGATAAATGCTGAGGAAAGAGAAGAGAAAACTTTTTTATTGAGGGATATAAAGTTAAATGTGGTGAATAGGTATAACTATTTGGGAATCATCTTAAGTATTCAAAGAAATTGCTTAGTTGAATGGGAGAAAAAATTGATAAATGAAGCAAAGAAAAAAAAGGGAACTGATAAGGAAACTAACAGTGTTTTCCTAAAATAAATATCATGTAGCTAGAATTGTATGGAAGGGAGTGGCAGTAGCAGGATTAACTTATGATAATGATGCTTATTATTTAGAAAAAGTACAAAGAGAAGTAGGAAGACATGCATTAGATGCAGATGTGTGGACACCAAAATAGGCCATTCAAGGAGAAATGGGATGGCCAAGTTTTTATGAGAGATGCAAAAAGCAAAATGAAAATGTTCAGTAGATTGCAATTTATGAATAATAAGAGAATAGTCAAAATACATTGGGTAACAAGTAAAGGACAGGCAACAAGATAAATGAGAAATGTAGTACAGTATGCAGAAGATTTGGATAAAGACTTTATGTCAGTATACATACACAAAAAGTGTGATAATTGTGTTAGGAGAATTGTTGAGTGTTATAGTGGTAAGGAATGGGATAGAAGAATAGATGCATTATTAAAAAATTGGGAGTTGGAGAGATGGAGAACTAGTATGGAAAGTAAAAGAGTTTAAATATATTGTACTGTATTTGTTTTGGTACAAGTTGCATTGACAATTTAGAATTTTAAATTATCAAATTCCCGAAAAGAAAATATTTTTCTTTATAAATATCATCTGATTGTATTTTTTTTTATTTTTATAGATAATGTAGATTTTATATATTTTTTTTAAGTTAAAGAGATTAAAAAAAAGAGATAAAAAGAATAACAAGATCTTACTTTGATTTTTGCTAATTGCAAATTAATTAGCAGCACTTGAAAGTTAAAATCACAGTATTCTGGTGCCATCATCAAAGATGGCCACCAAAGGTGAAAAAGATGGCTTTGTGAACAAAATTATTTTAAGTTCGTCAAAGTTAAAAGGTGACAACAGGATGTGCAGCTGACTAAAATCAGGGTGGCAGTATAAAAAGAAAATACATTGTGCATCAGGAGTCTTAGATCTTCATCTTCTAAAAAAACAGCTTATTATAAAATTGATTTTTTATGAAGTTATAAAGATTGCGTCAAGCTACTCTCACCAATGTATTGAGTCATCATATTATGTGTGAGTAGAGAAAGTTCATTTGCTGATATTTCTTCTTTCCTGAAGTCTTAAAATGCTGAGAGTGAAACCATCGCCTAACTAAATCTTGATCCCCAGATTGCCTACGAGCTGGAATGGCAGCATAAAATTGATCACATCCAGAACAACAAAACCGTGCATAGTAATCTACACAGGGTTATAAATTTAATAATTCAACATATTGGTGAGAGACTTTATTCCATAATTTAAGTGATCACTTGCTTGAACTATAAAAAATAACAAATGCAGTGTTGCATCAGATTACATATATATATATATATAAATAAAGAATCTTTGAAAACATTAGTGTTTAATAACCATTTGAATTTATTTGTTGTTATATTATTCTCTATTTAGTTTTTAAAATAATCATAATTAAAATTTAATAAATCACAGGAATATAACTTGTGTTGTTGTCTCTTTAAGTTCGTTATTAATAAGATAAAATTATTTAAATTCAACAATTATTACTTTATCAAATAAATTGCCAATGCTGTACTATAAAATATGATCCTCTGGGTGTAGCAAATAATTTTATAATAGTAAATAATAAAGATAGGCAGGTAGATCAGTGGATTCTTGTACAGAATTCTGATGCCTTTCAAATAAATTAAAAGCTGGTTCTGTCCTCAACTATTATTCAAGTTTAGTTACGTTAAGCAAGGTTGTGTGACCAGGAAAAATAAATTGCGTTCGATAAAATTACCTGACATATTCAAATGAGGGAATTAGCAAATGTAATGTAATTCAGTAACTGAATACAAAGAACATAAATCATATAAACTATAAGATACTGATGGATGGTATAGTATATAGAATTAAACAGAATATTGGGTCTAAGTTAATTTATGATAATAGTAAGAAAAGTATTTTACTATGTATGGCTTGAACAGGATTGTTAGCAACACGTAAATATACACATAGAGAAATGTGGGTTACTTAGTCTGCAAGTTATGTAAGAAAGATGTGAAAATATTAGGCATTTGCTAATTAAATGTTAAGTGCTTGCAAGCACAAAGGGTACAAATTATGAAGTTGTGGGAGAGAATAAGTATAAACAAAGCGATTATACAGAAAGTGGGTTCTTGGTTTTTATGTTGGGTTTGGAAAAAGATAAGGGGGATTTAAATATAAAGGCCATAGAGTGGACAGAGATAAGGTTGTGGAAATGGGATGGAGCAGGATAGAGAATACTGAAAAAACTTAGGGTGGGGAATGGAAAGGGAAAGTAAGGTAGCTAACAGAGTTGTCTGGGCATAATGGCTGAAAGATTCCTGACTCTGAGAAAGAAGAAGCCATAGTGCATGGCATCACATTTTCATATGCATTCCATTGTTATTCAAAGTAACTATTTAATATTGATGTATGTTTATATTTAAATCATGTTGCTTTTTTTCTAGGTAGCAGTATGCGACTACTATTTTCCAAAATGGAAGCAATTTTTAGTGTGGACAAGGCTGGAACTGATATTCATCAAATTGTAAAAACACAATTGGGAGATGATTTAGATTATCATTATGCACAAGATTTAATTTTCTGGTCCGACAAAACAGAGCAAGCAGTGAGTTTATCGTTTTAGTTGCCGAGAACTTTTATTAATTGCTATTAGTTATATTTTTTATTCCATATCTACTTTTAAAGATTTGGAATTATCTTCTTTTTATTTTCCATCTTTGATTTCTTTCAGATCACTTGCTTAAAAAATAATTGGCAATCATATTTTTAAAAAGTTAATTACCGTAATAAAAGGAAAGATAATGTGATGCCTTGTTGATCATGTGATATCTAAAGGAAAACAAAGTGTATTTACTTCTTTACAATATCTGAGTTTAAACATATTGATACACTTTATTATTGTTTGCAAGTTTATAATTCCCATGTGGAAAAACCATGCTCTTGCTACTTGCGAATAGTAATGCCATCTATATGTTGATGTTTGGTTTATGGTTGAAAATGATGGGATTAAACTTTTCATAGAATTGTTGAGAGAATTTTATTTTCAGATGCATCATGTTTATGTAATCATCCATGTCATGCAAAGGTAACGATATAGTGTCTGTTCATCCAGCAGTACAGATCCCGCACAGTAATGAGGAACACAAATAATTTAATATATCAATCACACAGTTCTTTCCAAAATAGTTCATAAATATCCAATATATAAATAAACAAACAACCCCCCTTTTTAAAACTTCCTTTTTATATGATTATAATCATCGATAAAAAAATCCAATGTTTCAACTATTTTATATAGTCTTTATCATTTACATCAATAAATTTAAACATGGAGATTTGAAATAAAGCCTTTGGAAGGTATTAAATCATACAATGAAAGGTTGATAAAGGAAGGTATATACATAAGTGAAATAAAACCAGAATTAAATAGGATGTTAATGGAAAAAGAGAGAGAAAGAAAAAGCTTATTAATTGAATGTTTTAAAGGATATATATATATAGATTTAAAAAAAAAAAAGAAATTGTTGTGATTAAGTTGTGATTGTTTGCAATAGGAAAGGGGAGTGAGATAAGGTGATTTTTGATTGTGAATATATTTGTAATTTTTAATTTAATGTTTTTTTTTTTTTTTTTTGGAATATGTAATATTTATTATTATATATATATTTATTTTAGTGTGCCTTGAAAAAGACTATATAAAATAATCGAAACATTGGATTTTTTTATTGAAGATTATAGTCATATAAAAGGAGTTTGTGTGTTATATTCTGAGGCCACACTGGTCTTTCCCCTCAAGGGTAACTTTTCATTTAGTAGATCTGTTGTGTTGATTAACTATGGGACAGTTCTTTGTGATTCATTATTCAAATTACTTATACAACTTTCATGGATCAAGTTACAGTCTCCACCTCATCAAATGTATAGATAAGAGGGGGATAGTGTATGCCGATATCTTAAGTTACCATATTAGGAAAACAGATTTATAATTTTGAAAACTTTCCCATGTCAATTCCTTACAAATAATTTTGTGCGTCTGGAATATTTTCACCATTATCATACTTCCAGAGGAAAGTAGTTAATAATACGTCTAGCGAGCAATTTGTTGCTTTGCTAGGCAGTCAACTCCGAAATTTGATATCCATAGATTATGGGGTGTGTCCATTTTTTTCATTATTCATAGGTCATATGAATTCTTGAACAATAAACTATTTAATTATTTTTATTATTATTATTATTATTTTATTAATAATATTTCTGGAAAATCATATATTATTTATAACAGAGTTAACTATTATTAAACTTATATGAACAATATAGTGATTAATTTGACATAATCTGATAATGTCACAAACATCCAGATGATATTAAAAGTTATCAGATAATTTTTTGAAGATTTTTAGAAATCTTTCCAAACAGTCAATCTGATTGAATTTCAGAGATGATTTTTTAATAATTCATGGAATCGTTTACAAACAATGAAACTATGGTTTCAAAAATAATAACAAAGCAAACTGTTTACTGAAGATTTGTATAAAATAAAATCTGGAAAAAAAGCCTTTTATTGGATCATCATCATGATTTGCAATCATCATCAATCCACTGCAGGTGAAATTTGTTCCAAGTTTAATCCAATTTCTTCGATCCATAGTTTTTCTTCTCCATGTCGTACCAACAAACTTCCTTATTTTAACCATCCATCTCACACATGGTCTCTTTCTAGGTTTTTTAATACACTATTGGAATCCAGTTTACAACTTCAACTAAAGTGTATAAAATAAAAACTTGTGTGATACTAAACTGAAATTAAAGAATTCTACGATCTGTCAAAACTATTATGATGAAAAAATTTATTAATAAGGCAGAATCAGTTTTATTATTGTTACTTTGTATTGTCAATTACTTATATATCTTTATTGGTAAATTAAAGACAACTGCTGATCCCATTTATACATGCCATTTTTCATGACTCTAAATTTGCTCCCTTCTTTGGATAAATATGAAAACCCTTACATCTCTGTACAGTATGGCTGGCACATGTCATATTTTTTTATAATCAGAGCAGGTTCAACAACAGTAATGATGATGAAGGTTGTGATGATGGTGAAGCCTTTTCTTCCTCTCTTCTTCACATTCTAACCTCCCTTCATTGTGACTGCTCTTTACACAGGAAAAGATAAGTTGATTGTGGAAGAAAAATGAAGTCCACCAGTGAAAGGGATAAAGTTTACAAGACAATGGTGAAGTAGTTTTTCTAAGTAAGTGTATAGAAAGTCAGATAAGAAGATAAATATAAGTCCTAGGGTGTATACTTATGATGATTGGAATAAAAAAATAAGGTGTCAATAAGGAAGATAAAATAGGAAAGAAAGACACACAAATACACAGTGATTGTACAAAATCTGAAACCATCCTAAGTCTAAATATGTATATATGATGATGATTGATGTGAATATAAAAGACTAATGGCTTTATTGCTCAGAAGTTCGTAAGCCAATCAGAATTGATTCTATTTCATCCCAATCCCAAGTTGGGTCACTCTACCACTGCATTAAACAATATAGGGCAAAATAGATTAATGGTTTTATTCCTCTGGAATTCGAAGTTTGAGTACTAGAGCTTCAAGGACCAAATTTGATTTTAGGATCTTGGATTCCAAGTTGGATGTCCTACCATTGCATCAACCCATATAGGACAAAAAGGATAATGGCTTTATTCCTCTGGAATTCTTAAGAAGTTTGAGTGCCAGAGGAGTGAGTGCCAAAATTGATGTTAGGATCTCAGATTCCAAATTGGATACCTTACCACTGCATCAAACTATGCAGGGCAAAAAAGGGTAATGGATCTATTTCTCTGGAATTCATAAGGAAGTTCAAATGTCAGAGCTTGATTCTCAGAATCTTGGATTCCAAAGTTGGATGCCCTACCACTGCACCAAACCGTGCAGGGAGGAAAAATCTAATGGCTTTATTGCTCAGGGGTTCATAAGAAGTTTGAGCGCAAGCCAGAATTGGTCCCGAGACTGTTGGATCTAAGACAGATGCTGTACACCAGAATGAGATCTTTAGAAGCCAAAGAAAGGATTAATAAGTAAAACAGTAAGATAATGGAAAATGTAGACTGTGTAAAGATAAAATGCAAAACATATTCATGGAAAATGGTTTGGATAAGAGGGAAAATCTAGCTAATATTAAATGTACTATGGAAGCTAGATGTCCCCTGCACAATCACTTGAATAAGTACAGCAAAAAGTAACAATTGATTTATCTATTATTCAGAATGCTACAGAGTTAGTACAACCATAGTATTGGATTGGGTGATATAATAGACAAAACTGTCATCTTAACAATTAATGAATTGAGTTTCACTAAATACTGTTTTGCCCAAGCCAGTATATTCTTCAAAAGTCATTAGCATGATTGAACAATTATGCTAATTTATAATGATCTTGATTTTAATTAGCATATGTCCATTGGTTTCTTTAAAATCTTGAAATTCAGCTCCAACAAAAAGCATCTGGTCTGAAGGCTTTGTATAACAATGGAAAATCTTTTTCAACTAGTAATTAATTCATTAAACTCTGATGAAAATATCTCATCCATCTTTTCTCATCTTTTTCAAAAAGGCATTTCATTTTGAAAATCAGCTTTTAATTGTATAAAAGTATTTTTAGTGAATCTCATCGAAATTATAACTTTATCACAATCATTTTCCCCCCCATATGTGATAGCATCAGTTGGGAAGCAAACCTGCAACAACTGTTTACAAGCAACTGCTTGCTTGCAAGGCGTCTGCGCTGACATCTCGGCTAACAACGTTTGACATCACAATCATTTTTACTATTGAATTTAGCCAGAAAGTAATGCTTGACTTTGCTATTGTTAAACCAATAAGAAATGTGGATTTTTTGTCGCACTTCTAAGCGAACATCAAATCCACGATTATAAACTGACATCAAGCTAAAAAATTTACATCAATCCATTTCTATTTGTACATGTTGTTCAGATGTAACTACTTTGTCAAGTGAGTCTGAGATTTGAATATCTGATAAACCTGTTTAACTATCAATGTCATTGTATAATGATCTCTTGTCAGAGTCATGAGAGAAAACTTGTTATATGATTTTAAAATTTACCTACAACAGTGATATTTTCAGACAGTTACAACATCAAATACACACTTCCTGAAGCCGAGTCAATACCTTTTTATTTTCAACCCATGTAAATTGGAAAACATTACAATTACTAGAATAAATTTATAATATAAAGAAATAACTTTTGGTCATGTGTTTTTCAGAAATTTACACACACTCACCCGTAACTATCAGTTTAAAATGTGTAAGTGGTTACTTATGCTTAAAGCTTATTATATAAGCCAATTTTTGTGCACCCATGCTGAAATCATTGCTTTAACCCATTAAGTGCCTGATGGATAACTTCACAAATGAATTCTACAAACTTATTCATTTTACAGTAGGAGAGAGAGAGACTCTCATTTCTAACCATCTGTGATTAGAAATAAATATTAAATTTTGGATTTACTGTAATAAATAATTTATGTATATGGTGCTTTATTATATGTGCAGTATAAAGAAGGGGATAAGCCTTCGGTCCTGCACTTTTCATGAATTTATACACACTTATCTGTAAGAATTGATCATATAATGATTAGATCAAGCATAAGTGTTTCCATTTATGGTTTTCAAATTGATGCTTATGGATAAATGCATGTAAATTTGTGAAAAACGAATGATCAAAGGTTTATTCCCTTCTCTATATTACATAAGTAGTCCAACACTATATAAAAAGACTATTTATTATAGAATAAATTTATGTAATAAGTAATGTTTATTTAAATATAAGTATAGTATGTATATTTAAGCTAGATGTAATTAGAGGGTTTGAACCCAGACTTTCAAATTCCCTTTAGTCATCCACTCTATCTAATACATCTGATACACATGACTACATACATCCGAAAAAAATAAATGAACTCCAGTATATGAATTTTGTATTTATAATAAGATTGTATAATCAATGAGAAATGAGAATGTGTACTTTTGGATAAATATAAATTTACTTGATCATAATCTGACATCCTATAAAAACCTGAGACCGTTTATCTTTTACTCCACTTATATCTCAGGCAAAACTATTCTCTTTATAGTCAATTAGTGGAATCACAAAACTAGGTAGGAGAAGACATTGTTCAGAAGGCTTGCCAAATAGTGGGTAAAGATTTGCATGGTTTTCCATCCCTATTTTCAATAGCTAAGAATCGCTGGATACCCATTTACCAACCATTGTTGGTTGGTTATCTGGACTGACTACACCCAAGAGAAAAGTGCAAAATCTTTTAAAAAAGTAATTTCATTTGGCCCAGTATAGAAGCATTGCATTGACTTCACACCACAAATGTACAGATTGACTTTACATTTCTCGGTTGGATTATTTATATGGATTTTGATATTTCATAATACTCCCCTATTATAATTATGTTTTTTATCTCCTACTTGTAACGTAGTTCTTGCCACCAAAAATCCAAATGTGCATTTGTTAATTTTGTACTTTTAACATAATTTTTTATGTCACAATTATCTTTAATATATAGGAAATTCAAATAGATGTAAACTAACTCCCTCTTAAGCTAAGTGAAACACTTGTTTGCTAACTAATGATAGAAATGAATCCATGTATCTTTTAAGCTTTCAATCTTTATAAGCTGATCATATTTTTATATTGGACTATTTCTACCATCTAATATGAGTATTGAATATCTTTAGCAAAATTTAATTTTATTTAAATATTCCAAAACTGTTAGTAATAGCACACATATTAGTATATCATGATGTTTCAAGAGGTACTATTCTCCTCTCTTCTTCATGTGTTGCTGGCCTGACCTGTGATAGTACTAGCATGGGAATCGAACCTGAACCTTTAGATTCTTGAGTATTGAATTTTAAGGTAACGTTCTAACCAACTGAGATATCATACCAAGTGTTACCTTAAAATTCTATACTTGAGACTCTAAAGAGTCCAGTTTCGATTCCTATGCCAGTACTGTCACTCATCAGGCCAGCAACAACTGAAGAAGAAGTGGAATAATATCTTTTGAAACATTATGCATATTAATCTGTGTTCTATTATTAATAGTTGAATGTATTTGAAATATTTAAATAAAGTTAAATTTTTCTAAAGACATTCAATACTCGTATTAGATAATGGAAATAGTCCGATATAGAAATACAACTAAAACACCATCATCACAAAACTTCAGTAAAATACTTTATAAGCTAATGTATAAATGTTATTTATTCATAGTTTATGTGAATGGAATTACTTCTAATTCAATTGTATATATGATATTGCAAGAACGGCTCTCTACTCTCATGCCATCTATAGTAAGCTTGAGTCATTAGAAATTGCCAGATGATAGTTGAAATCTCATTTCCAAACTGATTTCTGGCTTTTGCTGTTATTAATAACTCTCCTAACTGTGACTGTGGAAGTCTGGAGGGTGCAATTTATGAGGCTCCTTTTGGCCTTTTTTTCTACATAACTCAGAGTTGGCTCTCGATTGATTAAGAATTGTTGGGGTTAAATTTTAATGTGCTGACATCATACACTAAATTAGGTTTAGGATTCAAAGTTGGAAGTAATGCAATTATGTTTTTAATCACAAATCTTATTAATAAAAGAAAAAATTAGAACCTGGTCTTCAGATGGGAATTTAAATCCACTATCATTTGCTGTCACAGTTTACTAAGCATCACTGTAGGTGGCGCTAGAATAGAGTTGCTCTTGTTTTACATTATGCAGGGTAAACAATTAAATGATTTGCTATTATATTTTATACACATGTATAATAAATGATTTTATATGCTAGTAAATTTTTTTATGCTAACAAAATGATAATATATATATATTAAATGAATACTTTTAAGATAGAATATATATATATATTTTCTAACAGTTAATTATTGCAAATAAGTTAACTAAACAAAATCTTATTTTGTTTTTTAATACTTTAGATATTTGTGAGAAATTTGTCAACACCTACTAATGTCAAACATGTCATTGGTGTTTCTTTGGGATTTCGTACCCCACTGGCTATTGATTGGGTTAGCAACAAATTATATTTCGGTGATGCCGGTCTTCAGCAAATTATTGTGTCAGAATTGAATGGAAGTAAGCAAGCGGCAGTCATTACCAAAAATTTATCTCTTATTAAGAGTATAGCTATAGATGCTGTGGAAACATATTTGTTTTTTCTGGATGGTTTTAAGATAGAACGTAGTTTATTGGATGGTGATCAGCGAGCAGTAATTGTAAACGTTTTCCAATCGATGTCCATATCCCTGGATCTTGTGAATAAAAGATTATATTGGACCGATACATTTATTAATTATATAGAATCAGTAGATTATAATGGACAAAAAAGGTAATATTTTAATTTATTTAACATTAGACGTAATAAACATAAGTGCGCTTATATGCAACTATAGTTGGATAATAATGGAAGAATGAATGTAATTGTATAAAGTTGATGAAGTTTAAATTTATTATTATTGTTATTATTATCCAACTTTATCTTACTATGAATACGAGAAAGCCATGTTCTCAGCAATGCTAAGCCATATTTAATTTATAAAAATAACAAGCTTCTCTATAGTTGCATATATGTGCACTCATTATGTTTATTGTATTCTGTATAGAAGTATAAACAGTTAACATAATTAAATATTAGATATTAAACAGGCAAACTCTCCATATAGTAGTGCCACTCTGTGCCAAACAGAGTAATCAATGGATGCCAGAAGGCTTTTTGCATAAAATCCCCATCTAGTGCCTACTCATCCAATATCTCCAGACTAGTTTCTGGCTTGTGGCAAAAAGCCTTCTGGTATTCATTGAATACTCTGGTTGGCACAGGGTGGTACTACTGCATGGAGTGTTTTGCCTGTTTAATAACACTTATGCGCTAGTATAAGAGATGGTGATCATGTGATGTTTAGTGGTTTAAATATTAGATATAATAGTAATTTCTTCAATTGTAAAAACATGTACATTTTAAGACCAGGTTTAAATGAATGGTGTTTCATGATGGTTGCATGCATGCATGTAATTAAACATATTCACAGTTCAAATAATTTCTAATGCATTACTAAGATAATTCACAAGTGAGATCTTCAAAGAATCATTCAAGTGCGCTTGCAAATAATATCCACCTTGTTTTATATCAGTGGCAATCTACCTTTTCAGATGAAAAATACTGTTATCTGATATTTTAATGTGAGGTGTTTCTCATTTTCATATTAATCAAGCCAGCTTACAGTTTTAAATATTAATTTTACGATTTATCAAACAAAATTAAACAATTCTGAATACATTACTAAGATAATTTACAAGCTAGATCTTCAAAGAATCATTCCCATGCACTTAAAAAATATATTTGTCTTTTTAATGTTACATATTTGATAAGCTGTAAAATTATTTGTGTGATCATTAAAAGCATTAGAACATTTAATTATATTTTATTAATTAATAACAATATGATTTATATGCACTAGACTTCAGGATTTTTACATTGCTACGATCAGTAAATTTGTCATTTAAGTTGCCAGCAAGAGTTTTAAAAGCATAAGAGAATCACTTGTGTTTAGAGCATATTTATATATAAGCTAACCCTTGCTTATATAATTACATATATATTCAGTGCTTATTTATAGAATTACATAAGTTAAAGCATAGTATAAAGTTTCCACAACTGTATGCTGGGTACTCCGCTACCAGGGTGAAAAACATTCATTTTGTGGTCCACATATGAGTGATAGATTACCTATAATGTCAGGATAAGAAGCAGTTATTAGCTGTGACAACAGGGTAATGATTATTCAGGAAAAGGACTTTATATATAAAAATTCATATTTACCAAAACTTTTATAGAATAAAGAACATACTTCGTTATAAATTAGCATCCAGCACACTTTTGACCCATGTGCCCCATAATCATGTCTGAAATGTAAATATTGTTTACTCATTTTATAATGTGTTTATCTTGAAATTCTATGCTTTGCATATATCTACACTGTTGTTTTATTGATTAGTTAAATAAGCGATGATAAACCATATGTTCTTTATCTTTTGATTTGTTCTTCACGTTATATATAGAGCTCGCAAAATAAGCTCTTAACGAGCTTTGTAGAATATCCCAACCTCAGACCGGTTTCTGCTACTGCATTCTTCAGTGAGGTGTTAGGATATTCAAGCATTAGATTAAAAATACCAGGACAAGCCCAGCACTTTATCTAATGTATAACTATTAAGTAGAAAATCTGAAATTTTCAGACATCCATGTCTTCCGATCCAGCTATCTAATTTAAATAGCCATACAGGATGGAACTAAGTTCGGATACAACATATATTAATAGCTTTAGCAATATAAAATTGCCAAAGCCTTAACAGCAAAAAATTAAATTACAGAAAAATCAAGTCAGCTGTCACATGATCTAATTTAATAAACTTGGCATTTACAAATGTTATATATAGAGCTCACAAAATAAGCTATTTAAGTTAGATAGCTGGATTGGAAAACATGTGGATGTCAGAAAATTTTAGATTTTCTACTTAATAGTTATAGATAAAGTGCTGGGCTTGTCCTGGTATTTTTAATCTAATGCTTGAATATCCTAGCACCTCATTGATGATACCAGGGGTTAGGGATATTCTACAAAACTTGTTAAGAGCTCACTTTGCGAGCTCTATATATAACATTTGTAAATACAAGCTTATTAAATTAGGTCATGTGACATCTGACTTGATTTTTTTTTTGTGATGTTCTTCACATGTGAATCATATTATTTTTTGTGCTAAAGAAACATCGGTATAGCTAGAAAAGCATAGAATTTGACTATCATACTATAAAATATTCTATGACTATTACGTTTTAGTTCCGAGTCTGGGGTATGACTTAAAAATGTACTTGATAATCATTTATTAATTCAGAAAAGTATTTTTATTCTATTCAGATTAATAAATAAGTGTATTTATATATTGTTTTAGCATCTCAATGTATACATAATAATTTGTAAGTTTCTGTACTTAATAGTTATCATGTGCAAATTACATCTCTGCTACCAATTACAATATTAACAATCTATTGTCAAAATTGGTTTCGTTTATTATTTAAAAGTAATTATTGGTTTAACAATAAATTGTTGACATTCTTCTGGCTGTTGCCTTGACAACCCATTGTTGATATTTTATTAGTTTATTTGAGCACTGGCTGCAATAATGTGATTTACATAAAATAACCAGTTAATTGTTAGCATTATGATTTATTGTATCAAGTATTGAGGAGTTTGATTGAAAGGTTATAAAAATGATTGTTTATTAATAGGACGTCATTTAAAATGTCTAGGCATATTTATGCTCTGCTTCATTTATTGCATTCATCTACTGTCTGTATAAGATCATAGATCCATATATGAGTTGGTTCCATTAGTTCAGTATATTATCTCAATAATTAGTCGGTCTTGATAATAGAGATTGGTTGTTGTTTCTTTGCTTAAGCATTAATTGTTGTCTTGATGACAGACTTAATATTTTATTGGTTACCTTGACAACAGGCTGTCAATATTCTATTTAGATGTTGTCATGACAACACATTGATATTTTATTGGCTGTAGCCTTGACAACAGATTGTTGAAGCTCTATTGAATGTTGCCATGACAAAAATTGTTGATATTCTTTTGGGTGTAGCTTTGATAACAGATTGTTGTTGATTCTCACTTGGGTATTATCTTGACACTAAACTGTTGATAATGAGTATTGCTTTGACAAAAAATGTTGTATTTTATTGGTTGTTACCTTGGCAACAGGCTAATAATATTCTATTGGGTATTGTCGTGACAATACATTGCTGATATTCTATTAGATGTGACCTCAGCAACAGATTGATGATCTTCAATTAAGTGTTGGCATGACACCAAATTGTTGATATTGAGAGTTGCCTTGACAACAAATTGTTAGGTGTTCTATTGTTGTTGCCTTGACAACCAGCTATTGATACTCTATTAGATGTTGGCATAACACATTGTTGATAATCTATTTTAGTATGGCCTTGACAACAGATTGTTGATATTCTATTGGATGTTGCCATGACAACAATTTTTTGATATTCTATTGGGTGTAACCTTGAGAACAAATTATTGATCCTCAATTGGGTATTGCCTTGATATCAAATTGTTAATATTGAGTATTGCCCAAATTGTTGATGTTCTATTGGTTGTTGCTGTGACAATAAGCTAATGATATTCTGTTGGGTGCTGCCATGACAACACATTAATATTCTATTGGATATTGCCTTGACACCAAATTTGTTGATATTGAGGGTTGCCCAAATTGCTGATCTATTGGTTGTTACATGGAGTACAGGCTGTTGATATTCTATTGGGTGTTACCAGGATAACAGATGTAGCCTTGATGTCATATTGTTGATATTCTATTGGTTTATTTAAGCATTGACTGCAGTTATGGAACTTATATACAATAATCAGTTAGTAGTTGCCACATATAGTTCGCTATATTGAGGAGTTTGTTTAAATGGTGGTAGAAATAAAAAAATCAAAGAGACCAAAATATGTGGATGCTGAACTGAGTTCAGATCTATGTGAATATACAAGCAAATAAGCTTGTGTTGAAAACATTATGGTGGTTTCATCTTGGGTTCCTAGCTTTATAATTAACCAAATAGGTAAAAGGTAGCTGCTGGAGGAATGCATTAGATTCTAAGTTTTAGGTGCAGTGCTCTCAAATCCAAGATTCCTCACTGATGAAAGCCACAAGCTAGAAACTGGTCTGGGAGTGTTGGATGAGTAGGCACTAGACAGGGATTTTATGCACAAATCTTCCTACATCCATTGACAACAAAAGCTTGCACTTGGTGTCACTAAAAATAATTGTGTTAATCTACCTTAAAATAATTTATCTTTGCCTTTTTGATTGGAGGATATTTTAAACTTCTACATACATTTATTCACATGCTTTCCCACATTGTTTTTATAAGATTTTAGACCAAGATTAGATTACATCATAACACTAATAAGGTTAACCATAGTCAGGGTGACCCCATATTTCCAAAAAATTTTACAGCACTTTTACAATATATATTTTGTTGAGTAGAATAGGAAGATGAAAGAGTACTTATACCTGGGAATTATTTAAGTCCTCTAGGTTTTGTGGATAAGGTGATTATTTCTCCTAATAATGCTTCAAAGTTTCAGGAAATGTCACAAAAGTTATCAGATGAAAATAAGAAAATTTTCAGAAGAATATAATAAAGATTGATAATCGTGAATTATTGATACAGATGCAGTCACAATGAATGAAATCGATTATAGAAATAAACTTGACGTGTTTTGTTTTTGTAGAAATAATTTTAAGATTGAAAGAAAATATGATTACTTTAAAAAGATTTTTAATAAATATGTTTTAACAGTTCTTGTTTATGGATCCGAGAGTTGGATCTTTAACAGAAGAGCAATACAAAGGTTTTAGACCATTCAATAAAGTATAGAAAGATGTTGATTAGGAGTAAGAATAAATCACAAACCTAATAAGGGAGTGAGCCAACAACTTTCATCATTAAAAGAATTTAGAGACTGAAATGGAATTAGGCTGAGGGGATAATGGACAGTTGAGGTCTTGAAGATTAATCCTGTAAAAGACCTAGAAAGAGATCACATGTGACATATCTAAATGAAGTAAAGAAGTTTGTTGGTGTGATGTGGTTGTGGATCTGAAAAATTCAGATTAAACTTTGACAGATCTTCATCGTGCAGTGGATTTATAATGGTTGGAAATAATGACAATGACTTAGCAAGGATTTTTACAAAATTGCAAACATGGATGAATATGTCACTCTTTATTCAGCAGCAAATTTTCATTTTGAAAGACTCCAAAATCATGCTTGTTTTAGGCTCTCTGTTGCATTCTATCCACAATCACCCTCTTGTATTGAAAGCAATCGCTACCATATTTCATTAAAATTGAATTTGAGATCATTAGCGTGAAAACTAATTTAATGTTAAGCCATCACAAAGCTGTTCACCAGCAAGTTATTTTTCTTACCATATATATGCCACCTAGTGTAAGTTTTAGTAATCAATAGATGCCAGATAGTTCTTAATAAATAAGTATCCAGTGCTGTCTAGTCAAATACATCCAGATCGGTTTCTAGCTTACAGGCTTTCATCAGAAAAATATTTTGGGAAGCAGTTCACCTGAATCTTTTGGATCTAATGCTCCTTTCTGTCAGCAGCTATTTTTTACTTCCTTGTTTTGCAATCAAGCTATCAACCCAAATTGAAAAATGGGTTATTAGATAGAACAATAGTAGACAAAGATTTATTAAGTACTACCATCTGGCATCTATTGATTACTAAGGTTTACACTAGATGGCATAACTGTGATGAGAAAAGAATTTGCTGCTAAACACAACATTGCCAAAACATTATGTAATCTATTTTTGTAGTTGATTTCAGACATCTGATTCAGTGAAGATGTTTTATGATAATGATAAATTCAACAGCATTATATCTAACACATTGATTTATCTTACAATTATTACTATTAAGATATAATTATGAGGGATTTGAACACAGACTTTCAAACTCCTTCAAATATTCACTCTATCTCATACAACTGATACACCAGACCAATCGTGAAAAAGTTAAATGATTTCCAGTATACATATTTCGTGTTGAAATAGCACTCATCAGTTGGTCCAGATTGTCTTATGTTCATATCCCCTGTATAGTAATTACATCCCAGTATATATAAAAAATTATACTTGTATTCAAATATTGATTATTACTATTTCATTTTCAGAATATTGCAAAGTACCATTAAATAAAAATTTACAGTGTAATTGGGTGATTAGTTACCAATTAATGGTGAGGCGGAGCATTTAAGCAGTAAGCTGTAATTGGAGCACAACTAATTCCTTTTATTTAAACCAAATGGAATTTTTATTTTTTTACTTTTCTCAATTAGAAATTGTTTATTATATATATATGTATGCATATGTTTCCGTGTGTGTGCCGATTTATAATATTTTTGTTACAAATTATTTTCCTGATTTATTGTTATGTATATGTATGTGCATGGATTTGTTATTGTATATGCATGTATTTAGATTTGTAGCATTTTTTATTACCAATTATTTATCTGATATATATATATGTATGCATATTTGTGAACGTGGATTTATAACATTTTCCGGATTTCTTGTTTTAAATGCTATATGCTGGCTGTAGCTATTATTTATTTTATATTAGTATATTGAATATTGTAGAGTTTATTCTAGAGTTTTTTGTTTATATGTATGCATGTGTGTAAATATGTTTAGATTTAATATTTTCCATTATTTTTTTTATTTTTGATTTCTTGTTGTGTATGCATGTATATATATGTGTGTTTAGATTGTAATATTTTTATTATAAATTATTTCCCTGGTTCACTGTTAAATATATGTATGCATGTTTGTGCACAAGTGTATAGATTTATAAAATTTATTAATTATTATGTTTCCGATTTGTTGTTGTGTATACATCTTTATGTTTAGATTCATAACGTCTTTTGCTACTATTATATATATATTATAACAAATAATTTTGGAGATGAAAAGCAGTTTCTCCAAATGCCCTATGTATTTGAGTAAGCCAAAAATATAATGGGTAAGTGCTACTGTTAGACAGCCCAACATGTAATTAGTAGCTAGATAAATGAATAGGTTGATTCACAAATGGATTTATAATAATAATGGAATCATGAATTTGTAAGGTGCCAATAAGTCCCAAAATAAGTGTTTTTACTTGACAAAGAAAATAGAATTCAATAAATAATAATTTACTTACTACTCAGGTATAGTATGGGACATACAATTAAATATCTTCAATAAAACGAATTGTGTAATAAAATAATTTTGTATAATAGAATGTTTTGTGGAATAGGTAGATCAAATGATGTCTAGAGTAATAATAATAAAATATAAATTTATTAAGGTAGACTGGCTAAGGCGAATAATCACTTCGATTCTAATAATTGCATTCTTACATCATTCACTGTATATTTATAACCTATCCCTGACAGATTTCAATTGTTGGATATGATCTATAACTAAAAATCATTAATGTGCATAGTCATAAAAGGGTTAAATATATAATTTTACATACAGCTAAAAAAAAAAAAATATTACTTTTTTAAAAAATAAATCTATCTCATATACTAAATCAAGTAATGCTTTTATAATGTCATTTTATATTTTAAACTAAATGTTATGAAATATTAATTATGCTTTAAATTTTTTTTTTAAACTAACACTTCAATAATTAAGTCTTACATACTTGATTTTAGTATTTAAATGTGTATCAAATGATAATAAATATAGACTGCATTAATAATTAAAATTATTAAAAAGAAAAATTTTAATAGATATCTATCAGTGTATTACTATTATTTCATTAATTATTAATAAATGAAAGTTATCTGAGTAAATAATTTAGAAAAGGTTTGTTTATTGATGTTTGTTACCAAGTTTATCATATAACTTAGGAATATAGTTCCCTCTTTCTCCAATAATGTCTTCTTTAATAATCCCATGAAGACAAATACAGACATAGGATTCAATAGGCATTTCAATTATTAGATGGTTTCCAACTATTTTTTTAAATATAATGCAACACATAGCAATTCTGTTTGAAGCTTCAGGCAGTCAGTGTAGCATTTT
The DNA here is from genome assembly GCA_028023455.1 of Epiperipatus broadwayi. NCBI lineage: Eukaryota > Metazoa > Onychophora > Udeonychophora > Euonychophora > Peripatidae > Epiperipatus > Epiperipatus broadwayi. The sequence goes on from JAQFVV010000172.1 coordinate 498,593, forward strand.
TTGTCATCCATTCCATTTATATACCAACTGAGATTTTATGTTCTCCCCTCTATGTAATTTCTATTTACAGTACATTATAATTTTGTTACAAATCTGTAGATAAAAATATGTCAAACAATACAAATTTTAAAGAAAAAAAATGTGTTCTTTGCTAGGCTTTTTCTTTCTGTTACCTAGTAACAACAACAGTCTTTTTTTAAACTCATGACCATGAGATTCTTTTAACTTTAATAAAGTCCTTGCTATCATTCCATATAACTTAAAAAATATTTTATTTTTTATTTTAATAAATAAATTGTTCATTCACTCTCCATTTACTCAAACTATAAATATATTCATTAAATGTAACATATATACTTGTTTTCTTTATTTATTCACTTATAGACAACAGGGGAATAATAAATGATGATTTTAATCACAATATATAATCATTAAAACCAGTCAACACTTAGACAATCCCCAATATCAATAACAATCTCCAACTCTTAAGACAACCTCCTTTTAATAATAAAGGTGAAATCCCTTTATATATATGTATGCATGTCTACATATACATGTGTGTGTGTAGATTTGTAACATTTTTCTTTATTTATTTTCTGATTTATTATTGCGTAAGCTTGTGAATGTGTGGATTTGTAACATTTTTTTGTCAATCAACATTCTAATTTTAAATTTTAGATAAGTGAAATATTTTACTTTATTATCAGCTGTAATTTTGCATAATGGTAAAGTAGTAAACTGTGGAACTGAAAATCTATGCAAAAAGACCCTGCTTGTTCTTCCGATGCTAATTTTTTTACGATTTTCTTAGCAATAATACATTCAATTATTTATTTTACCAATGTAAATGTTTCGCATAATTTGGTGAACTCTGGAGCTCAGAGTTCATGGGTAGTGGCCCATTTCTCTCATTTCCAGCAATCAAATTTCTTACAAACTCCTTAACTATAAACTATTAAATAAATTATTTATTTTTTATAATTAATTACAATTCATTTTCAGAGTTCCGATCTTGAAAGCAAGTGACAAGCCTTATTTCGGATTTAGTTTAACAATGTTTGAAGATACGCTGTACTGGACAGATTGGCGAAGACACATGATTTTTGGTATGCACAAATACAAGGGAGAAAAAAGCATTGTGTCTGTGTATTCCCCACCCAACCCTCGGCAATTTCTACCTATGGGAATCAAAGCTTATCACCCTTCTAGACAACCCTCAGGTTAAATTTGTTATTATTTATGATGTATAATTGTTTTACATAATTATTATATATGATCTAATTATATTCATCTATGAACATCACACACACATTAACATGTAGATTTGTCATTTTTTGCTACACTATTGCAGCATTCATTTTATATAATAATTGCCATCCTTCATTATTCAAACTGTTAGGCATCACATTAGCTGTTTTTCCATGTGGATCTATCTCTAAGAACTTTGAATTTAGTTCTGATGGAATCACTGGCCCAATTGTTAGACATATATGGATATCTTAAATCCAAGGATAATTCTGAACAGCATATAATATCCATTTTAAATGTTTGCATATCCACTGAACATTTATTTTAACATGCACACATGTTATACAAACATACAACTATATTATGTTCTAATTTGGAAATTCCAAATATACATTAAGACATCAACAACAAAAAATAGCTATTAAAAAAAAAATCATATAGTTTTTAACACATCTATGCATATAAAACCTACACAGTGGTTCCGTGAAAAGATGATTGGTTCTCTCTTTACACTGCCTTTAGTGCCATCTATGAGGCAGTACATGCATAACTTAATATCATAGTTTAATTATTCACAAATATTTTAAAGCACCAACATATCTGGATTACAAGTTATGACATGAAATGGAAATGTGATATTTTGTATATTCGAGGATCATCTTCACTGTTCTCTTCTTATCATAAAACTTTTTGGAAAGTGTTTTTACAACTTATACTTCACTGCTTTACACAGTTTGAATCATAAAAACATTTCAGTCACTGTTTTCCCCAACTTAAAACACAATTTAATGTTAGTATGGTGTTAAATCATGGGTTTAGGCGCAAAACACTTTATCACATTTTGTGTCATAACTCGTAGTGTTAGAGCCTTAAAATTTTTGTGGTTAGTTGTGAAAATATATCACTACATAATATATCCATGGATCAGAGATGGCATTTCAGGCAGCTCAAAGATAGACACAATCACCTCTCAGATTTTCACTGGAACATATTGTATATATAAAGTTGTTATATATATATATTACATTTTGGATTCATGAATTTTTCAAGTACCATAAATAAATCATGGGCAAAAGTTTCACTATATCAATATCTAACTGGCAATCAGATGATAGTGGATCTCTTTTTGTCTCTGACTCAGGATTTATCCAAAAAGTAAATTTAGACAATGATAACTGTGAATAATGAAATTTTATTCATTGTGGATATATATCTATATAGGTGTGTAGACTTATTCACAGAGCAACTTAGTACCATTGAATTGTTAGAGAATGTGCAGTCAAATTCCTAGAGAATGAAAATTTTTTAAAAAATACTTGTAAACAATACTTGCAAATGTTAATCTGTTTTTTTTGCCTGGCCAACAAGCTCACATTCGCCAGACTAGTTTCTGGCTTGTGTCTTTCATCTGTGAGTAGCCTTGGATTTGAGAACACTGCATCTAGATCTTAGTATCTAATGCAATTCTCCAGTTCAGTATCCGTACATCTTGGTGTCTTTGTTTTTTTTTTTAGAAAACACAGTTGTCATCATCGGGTAAACAGAATTGATATAAAAATCACTAAAACATCACATGATTACCATTTCTTATAAAATATGCAAGCTATTAAAATGGTAACCCACTCTCCAAACAGTAGTGCCACCTAGTGCAAGCCTTAGTAATCAATTGAATGCAAGAAGGTTTGTGCATAAAATCCCCATCTAGTGCCTACTCATCTAATACCAGTCTAGTTTCTAGCTTATGGCTTTCATCAGTGAGGAGCCTTGGATCTGAAAGTGCTGCACCTAGATCTTAGGATCTAATGCAACTCTCCAGCATCTACCTTTTATCTTTTTGATTAACTATAAAGCTATAAGCCCAAGATGAAAATACATCCATGTTTTCAATCCAAGCTTGTAAAGTCACATAGATCTGAACCAGTTCAATGTCTTTACATTTTGGGGTCTTTGGTGTTTTAAAAACCGGTGGCCCTCTTCCCTAGTAGAAGAAGTTCATATACTGACTTTCTGGTTTCCCATGCTTAAATATTACTGGCACACTCGCATCTACTCTTTTGGAAGGACCTCCTATTCTTTCAACATATCAGAAGTTGTCTCACATGAAGTATATAAAAAGTGTTAAGAATGTCAGAATTTCTAATAACTCCAAATTTAGTTTTAAGATTCCCTTTTTGTATGTTCAACCCCTATAACTAAAGAATTATAGCATATAAAATAGGCTCTTTATAAGGTCCAAATATAATTTTAATTTGGAACAATAAATCTAACCGGATTTTATTGCCCAAGATATTATTGAAGTCTCATTAAGTGGTTTAGGATAACCTATGTTTGTTGCATTTGTCTGCTTCATAAATGGAATTTAACATCCACTGACCTATGTAAATGATAATAACTGTCATATATATGGCTACCACACCCAAACTAACGGATATAGTAAAGCCTTTAATGAATCTTACTCCTAGTTGGAATTTTTACAATATACCCCATGATGATTTGTTAGTAAATGAAATCCTAAACACAAAAATAAATATACATGAAATAAAAAATTATATATCTTAATAACTCTTTAAATTTGTAGATTTATATTAAAATGTAACAAATAACCAAACAGTTTTTACATATTCAAGATATCCTATGTTGTTAACCAAGAACAATCATTTCATTAAGTATATACTTTATCTATAAAATTCTTAAACTTATCCATCAAATGAGTGTCAAAAATTAAATTAAAGAGAAAAAAGAATGCTACAAGGATTATGCATGGAAATCATGATTCTTTTGTTTTTAAAATGCTAAAAGCAAAAAATGCAATTGTAAATCAGAGGGTGTCAACCTTTTTCAATCTATTGCTCTTATTTGTACTCTAACTGTATAATTTCCTTATTGCCCACCAATGCTCGAATAACTTAATTGTTTCATTTGATAATGTCTTGTGGTACAGTAAACACATGTGAAGCTTTATATTTATTACAAATTTGATAACTTTCATGTTATTCTGATAAATAGCCACCCACCCACCCACACATACATATATATATATTGAGACATGTGTTTAAATTGCTTTACAAATGAGCTTAAGACCACACTCATATAACTAACCCAAATACTAATGGACCACCATAGATAAAGAGGTAGACCACATGGTTGTTACAAGTTGTTTGACTATTGTTACATGCCGTGCATATAGAGCCACAGAGCTCATTGGTTGTTTTTGTGTGTTGCTAGCATAATTGCAAACTGTATATGAATGTCAGTATTAAAATTGGAACCTTTATAGGTTTATACCAAGTTAGCATATTTTATGAGAGGCATGAGCTGCAGCCAAACAATTTAACACCTCTTGCACATCTCTGTAATCTATGGTGTTTTCTTTTTAATATCTGGCCAATGCTACCCATTTGAAAGTTTTAAGTACCCACTAGTGGGCAGTAGGGACCAGGATGGTGACCCTAGTTGTAAATGAATCAACAATAGATTCTGATTCGGTAAAAGATTCTGTGAAAGCAGTTTCTAATATTTCCATCTTAAATTCATATTTGAGGTGGAGGTGAGGATCGGAAGGGGTGGTCATTGTAATTATTTTAATTATTATATCAATAATAAGTTTTTTATATAAAAATTTCAATTTGTTGTTTTTGTATTTTCATAATGGATGTCTCTAAATAAATAAATAATCAAATGGCTTTATTACTCGGGGGTTTGTAAAAAGTTTGAGTACAGGAAGTGCTATAACTGGAATTAATCTGAGCTTATTTCAATTCAGAATCTTATATTTTACGTATAAAGCACAATGATCTGTAGAGGCATAGTGATAGGGTAGAAAATGGATGTCTAGAATGCTTTAATCGAGCAGTTGTTTTGCTATGACATTATATTTATAAATATGTAATTTTACTATTTAGAATAGCTTGGACATTGTGTGTGATCACCAATCAGCTATCATCTGCTGGTGAAATAAAAGTGAGCACCAGATTTTTGTTTTGCCTACGATACTAGAAAATTTCATTAAAACTCTTGCATTATGGGTAAATATAAGAAGTGGATTAATCTTTTTCTCTATTATGTCATTGTGGCATATTTTTATGCTAGACATTCTGCTGTTTTGCAGCAATTTTATAAATAGTTATTTTTTTGGGAATTAAGATTTTTCCATTCTGTGTAACCAAATGGTTTCTTTCCTTATAACATCTTTTTTAACTTTTATAGAAAAAAATATAAAGAATTTATAAATTTTAACATTAATTCTATGATAATGATGAATATTTGTGCTCTTCATGAATTAGCGAAATAGTAGTGATGGATTCTGGAGGTTAAGATCCACGAATCAAGTTTCCAGTGTTCAAACTTATTATGTATCCCTGAGCAACAACAACAATAATAATTATCATTACTAATTGGCAACTTTTTTGACTAATTAGTTTTTTTATATAGTGTTAAATTTTAATTTTTTTGAAAAATTTCCTTTCTATTTTGCCAAATTTGTCTTATTGTGATTTTGTCATTAAACATAGTACCAATTTGTAAAGTGTATTTTTTTTCCAGTTCCCAATCCTTGTGAAAGAAACAATGGTGACTGTGAGGGTATGTGTGTTGCAATTCGGAGACCTGAAGGCGGAGGTTTAGGATATCGCTGTATTTGTAATATTGGAAATTCTTTAGCCCCTGATGGTAAATCATGTCGAAGTAAGTAAATATGCCTTTTTGTGCATACTTCCTATTTCTGCGTAAAGTAATAAAAAGTTTGATATGAAATAAATTTTATATATATTGTAACGGTAAGCATCCTAATTGAACAATTGGTAATGAATTCACTTAACAGTAAAATAATAAAAAAAATATTCGGCATTTAAATTTTCATCCAGGGGAATTTAAGGATAACTAAAGGGTGACCGTGTACAGGGTGGAGTAACAGAATACAATTTATTTTTAATTGAGAAGTAACTTCTAGTCACGATTAATGATCAAATTGATTATGCATAAAAACAAGTTTCCGTAAGCATTCAATTATATTTCCTGGTTATCACCCCTCATCACCGAATAAGTTGTTACATTTGACAAATAAAAAATTAGTTTGGCTCAGATGAGGAATGACAAACACAATATTATTAAACAACAGACAATAACTTTAATTAAAGACTGATAACAATAATGATAATAAAAAATATTTACATATTTACAAATTAATAGACTTATGTGGTGATCACGCATGAGAGGAAAACAAATCTTTATAACTTAACAATCTCTTTAAGGATATTTATAGAAAGTTCAGTTGATTTACTTGAACAGCTTTATGAGCTCACATGGTCATTTTGTATCTTTAAATGTGAGAACATAACCATTTATCTTTGAATTTTAATGATTTCTGGTAATATAAGATTTTAGCTTCATTTGTTTCCTTCCGAGGTGGTTTTCTTCTGAGAGTTTCTATTGCAATTTACTTTCGAGCATTTTAAAATAAAGAGATTCACAGGTTAATTTATAAAAATGTTTCCATGGAATAATAACTTTAGATGACTAGTTTTACTTTATAGCAATTAACTATCAAATATTTCTTCAGCGTTCAATAATGATGAATATATTGGCAGGATAAATATTAAAATTTAAGACATATTTTTGTCAACAGCTTTATATTCAGCTAAAGTACTGGAAAGATTAGGGAAACATCCTGGAGGATTCTCTATTTCATAAAATGCATGATATTACTTAAAATCTTTATAAAATTTCATTGACTTCTTGATAATTAGAGATATTACGGCAAAGTAGCGTTACAATTCCTTTTCCAGTTTTTTGAAAAGCAGATATATACATGACTTTAATATTTTGTTATATATAATAACAAAAAAATATTTGCATTAAAGCAATGCCATAAACTCAGATGTGAGGGTTATAATATATAAACACAAAGATAAAAAAATTGGATTATATTAAAAGAATTTTAAATAGTAACATTAAAATTTGTTCTCATTGTAAGTTTATATATAGAATAAAACTTAAGCAAACTCTCCATATAGTAATGCCACTTAGTGCAAATTTTAATAGTCAATGGATGCAAAAAAGCATCTACTGACTACTAAGGCTTTCACTAGGTGCCACTACTCTATGGAGAGTTTGAAGCTTCTGCAAGCATAAGAACATCACCATGTGATGTTTAAAATGAAACTTGTTTAATTTTCCATCAAGAAGGATGAAATAAAATTGGAATTGAAGTCATATAAACCTCAAAATTCAATAACACCTTAATATTTTGAATTACATTTTGAAAATGTTATTAGATTCTTACAAAAACATTCATACATCTATATAAAAATGCTTCATACCTTCATCAGATGGAGAATTATTTGGAACATTAGCAATTTTAGTTACTTTTATTTGGCATTTTCTTTTAACTTCATAACATTTTTCTTCTTCTTTATTATTATGATTCCCACTTCACGTGCATTTATAATAAGTATATGTCTTCTTTCAGATCATTTCTTTATCCTCATTTTTAAGTTCACAAATGTCGACAGTTTTTATTTGGAAATAACTTGCAATTGAACATGACTAGATGTGATGCCTTCATTGAATGGCTTTATAAGGCTGAATTCAGAGGATTCACATTGCTGTTTTGTCATTGGTTACTGACTACTCACTTGAATTGAAGAAATGAGAACTGCAATTTTTGTTATTTGTTCTCAGTTATTCATTACTGCCACACTTTTAATCAGAACACAACCAAGATTCCATACCTACTGATGATCACCCCTCTTTCATTGAAATGCAATCATTACATTTTAATAGCATCCATATATTCATAAACATCTACGAACACAAAACTTGTTCTGCTAGAATAGACAACCAGATGAATATAATAATCTGGCATACTAGACTTTTGAGAACGAAGAAAAACTGTCATATCTTTTGGCTCTCAAACTCAATAGTGGAAGACAGTGCTTTCACTGCATGGTTCATGTGTTTGGATAGCAGTCCAGTCATGTTTACATACTATATGGTCTTCCTTCCTTATATATGAACCCTCAAATAAATTTAACAAGCTGCACTTATTTTCATACATTTTTTATTATTATTATGTTAACAATTTCGACCGTATAAGCAGTCTTCTTCAGAACTTAATTTTTATTGAAGAAAACCATTGGTAAAACATTATTACTTAATTTTTATTGAAGAAAACCATTGGTAAAACATTATTACTTAATTTTTATTGAAGAAAACCATTGGTAAAACATTATTTTCAGTAAGAAAATAAACTCTGAAGAAGACTATTATACAGTTGAAACTATTATCATAATAGTAAAAAAAGTGTATGAACTAATGAGTAAAATGATTTATATTTATATAATGAATATGATAATCACTTTATGTAATTATTACATTATTAAGCTATATCATATTATTATGAACAAGAGCATTTAAACACCTTCTATTAACTTATTATTCAATTAAGATATAAGGCCTTATATAGTAGCCAAATGGACAATATAAAACTCACAGACCCATTTCAGCGAAAGCTTCTTCATATATAGTGCCAAGCATCATCATTAATTGTTAAATCAGATTGGATTTGAATCTTATTTATATTAAGTAGATTTTGTTAGCTTTATTTCAAAAAGTGAGAATTAAAATATGCACAACTATTAAACATCATGTGATCACCGTTCTTTAGGCTTACGCAATTTGTTTTTCACAGAGGCAAAACTCTTGATACAGTAGCACCACTCAGTGCAAACCAGAGTAATCAATGGATGCAGGAAGGTTTGTGCATAAAATCCCTATGTAATGCCTACTCATCTAATATCCATAAACTAGTTTCCATCTTGTGGCTTTCACCAGTGAATGCGGTACTCTCAGATTCAAGGCTCTTCACTGATGAAAGCCACAAGCTGGAAACCAGTCTGGGGATATTGGATGAGTAGGCAGTAGATAGGAATTTTATGCACAAAACTTCCTGCATCCATTGATTAGTCTGGTTTGCACTGAGTGGTGCTACTGTATGGAGAGTTTTGCCTCTGTGAAAAACTATTAAACATGATCTGTCTAATTAATAGACATTAATTATATTAACTTTAGCCAATAAACATCACATGATCACTATTTCTTATGCTTGCTTATAACTGTTATTAAAACAGGCAGAACTCTCCATACACTATTGCCACTCAATGCAAGCCTGAGTAATCAATGCATGCCAGAAGGCTTATGCATAAAATCTCCATCTAGTGCCTACTCATCCAATATTCCCAAACTAGTTTCTAGTTTGTAGCCTTCATCAGTGAGGAGCCTTGAATCTGAGAGCACTGCACCTAGCCCCATCTAGTGCCTACTCATCCAATATTCCCAGACTAATATCTAGCTTGTGGCCTTCATCAGTGAGGGACCTTGGATCTGAGAGCATTGCACCTCACCGACAAAGGCCACTAGCCGGAAACTAGTCTGGGGATATTGGATGGGTAGGCACTAGATGGAGATTTTATGCATAACCCTTCAGGCATCCATTGATTACTCAGGTTTGCATTGAGTGGTAATACTGTAAGGAGAGAGTTTTGCCAGTTTTAATTATACTCTTGATAAGAAGAGTTCATAATAATCTTTTTATAGATTTAATATAATACACATTTAACAAAATTTGTTAAAAGTAATAAACAAATGAATAACGTAGTCACCCATGTTAGTTCATAAAGTAAATACACAACCATTTCTTTACTATATAATATTTTGTTCTGGAATAGGGATTTCTTCAGGTATCTTAGGAAATTTAATATTAATCAACCCCAAACATAAACATGGTGATCTCCTATGATTTGCTGAATCAATTTTGTTGCATATTTTTAAGCATGTTTTGATAAATATCTGGAATATATTATTGATATCTAAAAATGTATTTTAAATACACATCTGTAAAAAAAAATTTAACTTATTTTATAAAACTCATAATTATAAAAATACTACTTATATCAAAGGTGGGCAATTGTTTTGGCTCGGGGACCACAGAGGTTGGCGGAGGATCGCATTGGGGGCCACTTTGTGGAAGCGTAGGGCCACACCTTTTTTTCACGACACAATAAGCATACTTCTTTATTCCCTGTATTACCAAAGAAATATTTGTTTGTCTATTTTTCATTAAACACATGACATTCATCACCGATTTTACATTTTTTCGATGGGTTCATGGCTTCACTAAAGTTGGAAATGTACATTTTTGCTATTGCAAAGACAAAATTGAAATTAACCAGATCAACTGGAAAAGCACTGCACATCATATCTATGCCTGCACATGTGTATTGACATGGCCATTCTAGTGGAAAATAAGAGACGAATCTTCGGTTGCACAAGGGAAGGAAATCTCAGTTCAAGGTGGATTTTTCTGATTGTCTTGGCGGCCGCATATGGCCCTCGGGCTGCTATTTGCCCACCCCTGAATTATAAAATTCACAGTAGTTAATTGCTCATTTATACAAGCAACAAATATATACACAAATATGTTCTAGTTTTAGATATGAATATAATTAATTTTTTTTATATAATTGTCATCTATTGATTATTAATAACAAAACAGGTTTTGATAAGCATGTATTTAATTCGATTGATGAGGTTTATGTAAAAAAGAATTAAGTTTCTACCTGACAAAAATCTATTTGTATATTTAAGTATTATATGTGTAAAAGGCAATACATTGACAATTGTGAAATTTCATAAAGTAAATAACACCATTTATTGCAAGCAACCAGAAACATTTCTAGCTTATTTACACGGAAATGTTCCCATACTTTAATTTGTTTGCATAATAAATTCATGAAAATATATAATCTATCACACACACACATATATATCAGATTTGTAAAAATTTATATATATATTAATTTTAAGATTTGTAAAAAATGGAATTGATTATAATTTTCCCATTTCCCGGAAGTAATTATATACCTGCTTGTTAACTATAAAGCACATCATATTTAATAGTTGTGTGTGTGTTTCAATTTTTACTCTTTAAAATAAGGTATAAGAAATCTATTTAATACAAATAAGATTCAACTTATTCTGATTTATGATGTTGGAACTTAGAATATGTGATCTGATTTCTTTAAAACTATTCCTATGATGTCATGATTTCAAAATTTGACTTATATATTTAGTTAAATTATTATCCAACAGAGTACACTTAAAGAAGAGGGATAGAGATACCATAAATAGGTGGCAAAGGGAGTATGTATATTGTCGGGTATTTTATTATCGGATGATGTCTTTTTGTGCACAGAAAAAAGAGAAGATATGGAAGTTATGTTGAGGACATATACAAGGATAGGTAAAGAGATGGCAATTAAATTTAGTGAAGAAAAATCAAAAGTAATGATGATTAATACTGGAGAAAGAGAAGACAAAATTTTTTTATTGGGGGATATAAAGTTAAGGGTGGTGAATATATATAACTATTTGAGAATCATCTTAAGTAATCAGAGAAATTGCTTGGGTGAATGGAAAGAAAAAATTGATAAATGAAGCAAAGAAAAAGAAAAAGATTGATAAAGAAATTAACAGTGTTTTCATAAAATAAATATGATGTAGCTAAGATTTATGGAAGTGAGTGGCAGTAGCAGCTTTAACATATGGTAACGATACATTATGTGTTTGTAAAGGGATGCTAGATTACTTAGAAAAAGTACAGAGAATACTAGGAAGGCATGCATTAGATACAGAAGTGTGAATGGTAAAGGCAATTCAAGGAGAAATGGGATGGTCAAGTTTTTATACGAGAGATGCAAAAAGCAAAATGAAAATGTTCGGTAGATTGCAGTTCATGGATTATAAAACAATAGCCAAAATAGTATTTAATTGGGTTATGAGTAAAGGGCAGGCAACAAGATGGGTGGGAAAGGTGTTAGAATTGTTGACTGTTACAGTGGTAATGAATGGGTTAGTAGGGAGTTGGAGAGATGGAGAACTAGTATGGAGAGTAAAGAGTTTTAAATATATATAGAATTAAACAGAATATTGGGTGTGAGTTAATTTATGATAATAGCAAGGAAAGTAGTCCACTGTTTTAAGGTTCGAACAGGATCTTTAGCAACAAGGGAATATACACATAAATGGGAAAATGTGGGTGATTTAGTCTGCAAGTTGTGTAATGAAGTCATAGAAAATATTAGGCATATGTTAATTCGAGGTAACTTCTTACAAGTGGAAAGTGTACAAATAATGAAGTTATGGAAGAATAAATATAAACAAAGTGATTATACAGAAAGTGGGTTATTGGTTTTTATACTGGGTTTGAAAAAAAGGGGGATTTAGATATAAAGGCCATTGGGTTGACAAAGATTATATTGTGGAAATGGGATGGAGTAGGATATGGGAAAATTTAGGGTATGGAATGGAAAGGAAAGGTAAAGTGGCTATCAGGTTTTTCTGGGCATAGATGCTGACAGATTCCTGACTCCATATAAGAAGCCACAGTACATCACATCACGTCAATGAATGGATAGTGAGAAAAGGTGTAACATTTTTATAAATGCTTGCGTATATATATATATATATTAGTGATTATAGAATTATATTATTTTAATAGCAAAATGTATTTATCTATTTAATGATTAGTGTATTTATTGATCTCCTATTGATGAGTTTCTAATATGGTAATTCCCTCACATATATCTTATGAAATATACTTTTAATTTTGCTTATCAATTATGTTGATACTAAATTTCTTTATATATTTTAGAAATTAAGAATTTCTTGCTGTATTCCAGTAAATCATTTGTTAAAGGAGTTGATCTTGAAAATCCACATGGTCTATTTTCCGAAGCCATGAAACCGGTCATGGGTTTAAGTAATAGTTCAACTTTTGTTGGTTTGGATTTCGATGCCAGGGATAACTATATTTATATTTCTGACGTAATAGCTGATACTATATATAGAGTTCAGAAAAGTGAAAATGGTAATATAAATTGTTTTACTTTTATTTTTTAAAAAAAAACTATTAGTTTTTAATGTCGCCTTTTTTTAAAAATGATTAATCTTTCAGATATATCTCAAGCCCAGATGGCTGAAAATAGAGGCATTGAAGGATTGGCATTGGATTGGATTTCAAAAATTCTTTATTTTATTGATAGTGTTTCGTCTACCCTGAATATCATGAATGTAAAAAAACCTCGTGAAAAACGGACTCTTTTAACTAATTTAAAAAGGCCACGGGGGCTGGTGCTTCATCCTAATAAAGGGTAATAATCTTATTACAGATCTTTAGGCTTAAGTTTAGACAAATGTATAATGGAGATAAGAATCTTCTGACATAAGTGACAATATATCTATCTGCCAGATCCATGATTTGGAATTTTGGTCAAATATAAGTAGCCGAGTATTTAGGTAGCTAGAAATTATCCGACTCGATTAGCTGTCATTTACAAACTTTTAGCTTTAAGCTTAGAAAATATTTTATTATGTCAAATATTGTTTACATCAAAGTGTAAAGTAAAAAATATATGTGCTTTCAATTTAAGCTGAAGAAATATTATTAAACAAGGCAAAACTCTCCATACAGTAGTGCCACCCTGTGCCAACCAGTGTAATCAATGGATGTCAGAAGGCTTGTGCATAAAATCCCTATCTAGTGCCTACTCATCCAATATCCTCAGACTAGTTTCTGGCTTGTGGCCTTCGTCAGTGAGGAGCCTTAGATCTGAGGCACTAGATAGAGATTTTATGCACAAGCCTTCTGGAATCTATTGATTACTCTGGTTGGCACAGGGTGGCGCTACTGTATGGAGAGTTTTGCCTTGTTTATTAACAATTATGTGCTTGTATAAGAGATAGTGATCATGTGATGTTTAGTGGTTTAAGAAATATTATTAATAAACATTTACTTGTAATTTATAAAATTAAGAAACTTTTCTTAGACAACTGTAAATATATGCACTGACATACTTTCTTAAGAAAAACTGTAATTGCATGGAAATTATCATCAGAGCTGAGCGCTTTTGCGGACATGAAATATTCTCATAGTCATAGCATTGGAATGTATCTAATTGTATACGGATGTGTATATATAGGCAATAGATTATTCAAAATGTATGTAAATCAGATTGCCCATTTCTTAGAAAAGGGGAAGCAGAATTTCTGCCCATTTATAACATTAGGGTTGTTAGCTATGTGCCATGCTTCTTTGACCTTCTGCTTAGAGTTGTTTTGCTCAATGCCTGCTATGTTGGCAGATATGAGCTCAAATCTATGGCTTGTGGTATTTGGGTACTTGAGGAAGATCAACTTATGCTCTGAATTATCTGTGGCTTGTCTGTAAAGTTGTCTGTTGGGAAATCCGAGTAGAGATTGATGTCCATAGTATGCAAAGTTTGTTCTATATATGAAGTCTGTCCTTAGAATTATTAATCTGTTAGTTGTGAGAGGAGTATAGTAGCTAACTCAATTTGTTTGTGAACAATCAATATTGATGTTTTTAGCTATCCATGGAATATATGGAAGTAGTATTTAAGGTCTGTCATCTTTGGGAGGTTTTGATTTCAACTTGTTATAAAATTGTTTGGCTCTTGTAGTGAATCACGTGCATCCCTCTGTACTCAGATTTCCCAACACAGCTATCTTTATAGACAAACCACAGATAATCCAGAGCATAAGTTGATCTTCCTTAAGCACCAAAACACCACAGGCTATATATTTGAGCCCATATTTGCCAATATAGCACACATCAAGCAAAACTATTCTAAGTGGAAGGTCAAAGAAGCATAGCATATAGCTAACAACCCTAATGTCATAAATCAGAAGGAATCCTGCTTCCCCCTTTCTAAAAAAATGGGTAATCTGAGTTACATTTTGAATAATCATTTCCATATAATTATGCCCATTCCAAAGCTACGACTATGAAGACATTTAATGCCCTGAAAAGTGCTTGCAATTATAGCTTTTATTATGAGAGTGTGCCAGCACATATATTTATGATAAACACTGACTCCTTGACAAATTTATTTTAGCAATAATAATCACTTGTTCTGTTTTAATCTAGATTCGTAAATCAACAGACAATATACTAGAATATTGAAATAAATCGAGATTACTATCAAATCTCTAGTGCTCGTTACAAAACTTAACTGACAGCTGATCAGATGTCAGGGATAGCTGTCCAAATGACATCTAAACCTAAACCCACAACAAAGATTTTACGAGAAAAGGGTGGCCAACCTTTTCTCTACTTTTCTTTCTATATATCTAAACCAGTCGTAAGCATTTAGGTTTGAAAGCTTGAAGCTTTAAATATCTTCACAATTAACTCACTGAGTCTAAATCATAAATGTACAATGCAAAATCCTATGATTTACTACGAAGTAGTTTTTAGAATACATAACAAGTGGTAAAGTATGTAAATAACATTTTAATTTGTGAAGCACAGATAGGTGAAAATTGAAATAAATCGAGATACTGCCAAATCTCTAGTGCTCATTACAATACTTAACTGACAGCCAATTTGGACAGCTATCCCTGACATCTGATTGGCTGTTGGTTAAGTATTGTAATGAGCGCTAGAGATTTGGCAGTATCTCGATTTATTTCAATTTTCAACTATCTGCGCTTCGCAAATTAAAATATTATTTACATACTTTACTGCTTATTATGTAATCTAAAAACTACTTCGTAGTAAATCATAGGATTTTGCATTGTATATTTATGATTTAGACTCAGTGAGTTAATTGTGAAGATATTTAAAGCTATGAATGGCTTATATATATAGAAAGAAAAGTAGAGGAAAGGGTGGCCGCCCTTTCTCGTAAAATCTTTGAGGTGTGTTTAGGTTTGGAGGTCATTTGGACCTATCCCTGACATCTGATTGGCTGTCGGTTAAGTATTGTAACAAGTGCTAGAGATTTGGCAGTATCTCGATTCATTTCAATATTCAACTATCTGCGCTTCGCAAATTCAAATATTATTAATATACTAGAATGTAAATTTTGATATTATACAAGGGTATACCCAAAAATAACTAAATTTTGTTATAAAAAAAATGGGCATTTTTAGATATTATAAATTGAATCTCTTTCAATATATTGTCCATTTGATGCAGTGCATGGGTTTAAATAAAATTTCCTCTTTTCAAAGTAGTCCTGAAACTCTTGCAAAGTCAGGCCTTTTAACGCTCTGTGATTTTTTTCTACATTACTTCCAAGTCTGCAAAACCTTCTCTTTTGAGGCATTTTTCTTTCAGAGGAAGAATAGATAAAAAAAAGTCACAATGAATGTGATTGGTTGAATATGGCCAATGGTTATTGGATCATGCTGTTTTGAAATAAAAAACTTGTAAGCAAAATGTCTGATCGTTATGAATGAATTCCGAATAAACAATGTTATTTGCATTTAAGAAAATAAAATAAAATAGCATTGTCTTGACATTGGACTTCCATTCACCAAGATTTTTTGAGATATGGTGAATTTGATACTTCCACTAAACCACTTGTAAATTTGGGTTTTCACCAGAGCAGCGTGCTTGTGAGTCGTTTCAAGCATTATAACTGTTTTCCCTGCCATTTTTCTTTAACGGACATTGTCCCAATTTTTTAGCCATTATAAAAATCAACATATAAGCGAGATGCACTTAACAAAAACTTTTATTATGCTACACAATGACTTTTCTAAATGATGATTGCCAGTCAGATGCAGGGGATCCCTGCAAGAGGATATCTAATAGCAGAAACGTACTACAATGTGTTTGCCCTCCAGAGAACAATTCCATTATTTTTAGGTATCCCAGTCCTATGTCTTAATCTCAACTTTCTCTTGATGTAAGACTAGCAGTATGATTTCTAAATTCTTACCCTTCTAAGTGCGGATCACTTTCTAAACTAATTTTAGTAACAGAATACTATAATTCTCATAATATAGATACACATCATTATGTTGTGCATAATACAATATGAAGACTTATAAGTTCAATTATTCTATATGCATTTCTTTAGACACTTTCGTTGAAGTATTAGTCTCTTTTTAATCATACTTAATAGTTAAGTAAAGTCACTATTTATTTAGCATCATGACAAATGTCTTTACTTCATTGGGCCCTTGAAGTGCATATAAATCATAATAATGTCAGGATGATCTGTTTGAAGCCTAGTCACCTTGAATACCTTCAGGAGCCAAAATCCTGGGTCTGGAACAAATCCCCACTGGTTTCTTCTGCAACTTCATGTCAGTCTGAAAACCAGTTGCACAAATTCACGAGGGAGGGAAAAAAGATGTTCCTCCCCCCCCCCCGCTTAAATAGTTTTCTTTTCTCCTTTGTTTTCTGGAGGAATCTGTTTTATCTTTAACTGGGTGGAAGGTTTTTTATTTTCTATTAAGGCTATTTAAAACATTAGATCCTTCTAGAATTTAATTGTTATTAGTTATTGCTAATTGCTTTCTACATAATCAGATTTTATTTTTTTATTCCCTTCTCATTATTTAATTAAAGTTTTAATTTATTTCACGTTATTATATAACTAGTTTTACATACAAGTTTTAGTAAATGTAGATTTCAATATTAATTTAAACATACATTTTAATGTTGCTTAATAGGTATTCCACCCAATATACTAACTTTTAATCACTTCTCTTCTAATTCAGCAGAAATTCTCTTGGAAATTATTACCACTTTCTGATGTGTTTAAGTCTTTGATGAGGAGCAATTTTGAGCAGTAGATTTACAAATGTATTTATTTAATAATACATGTATCAAAAATAGAAAGGAAGTTAAAATGTAACTGTGTGTGATTGAAGTTTATGATAATAAATATTATAAATATGCGACTTTTTTTTTTCCGCATTAAATAGTGAAGCTATAATTATATGAATAATGTATAATAGGTCTGCTAAGCACTTTCGAGATTCAATGTTGGAATCTCATACTCATAGCTTTGTGAATGAAGACTGTTGTGATTATGCAAATGAGTTTGAATTTTTAATTAGTTAGTCCATTGTTTGGAGAGAGCAAGGCATGCCTCTCTTCTATTAATGGCACTAATATCATTTGCTACGAAGAAAGATTCTTTAACTTTTCTTTTGGAATCATTCTTCTCTGTACAAATTATTTGGGCAGAACTGGGTTCGAATACATGGTCTGTAGCTGTTTTGTAGTCCCAGAATACTGATGTTCCTTCATTTTTATTTTTAACCCTGTTGTATACATACCTGTGTTGGTAAACTCTTGTATTAAGGTTAGCCTGAGTCTGACCATAGTATTGGTGTTAAATTGAGTTTAAACTCCATATGTGGACTAATATTAATATAAAATTCTCTAGTCTAATAAATAGTTCTCAATAATTTTGATATATATATCCAAAAAGTAGGTGAATGTTTATTATCATGAAACTACAAGAGTAAATTTGAAAAGGTGTTGGTTTGGGCCAACTGATGATACTAATTTAGAAGACATGCAACTAGGAAATAATTAGCTGTCTTCCGATATTTTTATTCACTTGTTTGAAAGACAGTAATTGTTGAGCAATAAATTTATAAATATATAATAAATTGAGGTTTTAAATATTCTTTGCTACTATATTCTTTACTTAAATCAAAATAAACAGTAAATAGGAGCCATTTTATTTTCAATAAAATGTAATCTCTGAATTGTTTAGTGTGATCAATGTAAAGCTTCAGTCCTTTTTTTATATATTCATATATGTCATACATTTATTATTTGCAAATATAAATTGTATTATGATTTGGGATATTTTGATGTCATAACTAAAGAAATAAGATAGCCACTGTCTTGACAGCTTTTAAGTTAAATTAAATTTTAGCAGCCCACGATAGCATTTTTATACTGAATTTACTTAGTTTAATTTAAGGGCTATCTGTAGTAATTGGTAATTGCCTAGAGACACCATTGTTACCATTTCCTGGGTAATTATTTAGAAATAACCCCAACCGTTCCTTCATTTGCATCCTAATTAAACCATAAAAGTATTTCATTTAGCATATAATATAGATCTCTGGGGAGGATAGGATAATATTTACAGGATATAAAGGGATATAATTTCATTTAGCATATAATATAGATCTCTGGGGAGGATAGGATAATATTTACAGGATATAATTTTTCTAAGTTCTTATACCTATAAAAATGTCTGGTTTTAAATTCACGTAAAACCTTGGCTCAGAAACAAGAGGAATCTCCTTTGACTTCTAAGTAAACACAAGATAAAACAGCTGTTGTTGGGTACTAATAAAGAAATAAGCATACAAAAAATTTTCCATTGCCTTAATAATTACATATTTGTCTTATTGTTAATAAATCATAAGGGTTTGTTAAAATGAGACAAAACGACTTTTACTATACAGA
Organism: Epiperipatus broadwayi; assembly: GCA_028023455.1. Taxonomy (NCBI): domain Eukaryota; kingdom Metazoa; phylum Onychophora; class Udeonychophora; order Euonychophora; family Peripatidae; genus Epiperipatus; species Epiperipatus broadwayi. Next base: position 518,148 of record JAQFVV010000172.1, read on the forward strand.
GAGTTGTAAACTATGCAATATTTTGTTTCCATCTCCTCACATTTATTACATTCAATGTATAATAAATTGCATTTTATTGATAAACAGTGATTTGAATAGAATACTGTTGTGTTTATAAAATACGTACACTGAAATTCAATAATAAGTTTTTTGGACTCCAGAAAAAGTAAGGAAAATATAGAGAAATATATTTTTAGTTCACTAACTGATAAGGGCTTAATTAATGATTAAATTTGTGTAGAATGTAACAATGAAAAATATTTACGTAATTTGTGATAAAAAAATTGCGTTTTTAGTAAATGCCAAGAAATATCTGCTAATTACAAATATTTCTTGATACAATGGAATTTAAACCTACTAATTAAAACACAAATAGCAAAACATTACTGATAACAATCAAGGATGAACCCTGGATTGTCAGAGGCTAAAGTGGGGGGATAAATAGTGGGTGCAGCAAAGTGCATCATTCTCCTTCCAGTGGATTTACCAAGTAAACTGTTGGTAGGAGATTTTAACAGATTGTAGCTGAAAGAAGCATAAGCTATGGTGCAGCACTCTAATGCAAAGCCAATGTGATTGTGAGCAGCAGCTGAATAGGGTCAAAGTTTTTGGAAACTCCGGCTAGAGGAAACCATTCAGAAAGCAGCCAGTTATTAACTGCATTGTGGGAAGTGAAGCTTAAGTGAATTGTACATACTATGTTTGTATGTATTAATAACTTTTCGCTATTAATTACATTTTACCATTTATTGATTTATTTATTGTATTACTCATTGATTTATTTGTTGGTATTCAGGTACCTATATTCAAATACTATTGAATTGAAAATATACACTATTTTTTAAAACACACGTATATGTAAACACAGATGTTTTTTTTATTTGTATTGTTGTAATATAAATCAAGAATATACTATCAACAAAATTTTTAAAAATAATAATAATGTAGGTATTAATAACAAACTGAAGGACACATTTACATATATTTTACTGTGTGTTTACTTGTGCATTCACCGAAGCAGTAAGAATAAGAAAGGAAAACAAACTCATATTTTTATTTTTAAAATAAAATAGTCAAACAATTGATTTTTGTAGTTATTAAATATATTCTACACAATAGTCTATTCTTTTCAATATTTTTTTCTCTTATAGAAACACAGTAGTGATTTTGTTATCTAGAAATTAGAATCTCTCTAATTATTTTGACATTTTCAAAACAGTTTCAGCTTTTAGTATCTTTTAAAATTTTAAGAAACTTTTAGCATTATGTTTGTAAAATACAGCATGTCAAATTCAGAAAAGATAATAAATGAAGAATAAAATGTATGTGCTGTCATTATAAACTGAACAGATTTTACTTATATATATATATTATTAATTCTAATATTTTCATGGATGTCATATTATTATTATTTGCAGGATATTCCGTGTAGTGAAATAGCTAAATGCTGATGTTTCAGTATGATGAGCATCCTCTTTCTCAAATCATAAGAATGCATGTGAGATTTAAAATCGTTTTTATCATTTTCTTTCTCCTCATATTTAAATTCTATTGGTTGAGAAGTTTTAAAATTTATTTTCTCTTCCAATAGCTTCTTTCAAATGTTGTTAATCTTCTTTAATAAATGAAAGGTGTGAATTAAAGAAGATTAATAACATTTGGAAGAAGCTATTGGAAGAGAAAATAAGTTTTAAAATTTCTCAACCAATAAAATTTAAATATGAGGAGGAAGAAAACGATAAAAACAATTTTAAATCTCACTTGCATTCTTATGATTTGAGAAAGAGGATGCTCTGAGGAAGGTACTTGATATTGTACTAAAACGTCAGCATTTAGCTATTTCATTACACAGAATATCCCGCAAATAATAGTAATATGACATATAAATATATATTTATATAATCGAGTACAGCACTCAGAGAAATCAAAATGGCTGCCAAATATCGTAAAATTTGCTTGCTTATATTTATCTTTGGATAGTTTATAATTGAAGTCATATTAGTTAGATATAACAATTTGCAGTATCCACATTGTTATTTTTGATTGTATTAAATGCTTTGTTTATATCCAGTATTAATTTAAATTTGATTCCTTGGTAATGTTTATTAGAAAGCTTGTTTTTTTTAATATTTGAGATGGTTGATATAAACAATACTAATAATTATATATGTAATTTTAATTTGCGTCTGCTATTAGATTAACTATTATTATTTCTTGTTCGTAATTATACTTATAAATATTTCTTTAGTTTTATGTTCTACAGCGAATGGCAGCGGCCAGCACAAATTACCAAGGCTTTCTTGGATGGCACAAATCGGGTTGTAATTCGAAACACTGGATTGGGTTGGCCTAATGGGATGACCATTGATTATCAAAATGACCGTTTGTATTGGTGCGATGCTTTGTTAGACCATATCCAGCATTCCGATTTCAATGGAAATGATGTAAAATTATTAGCATCAGAGTTCATAGTTCATCCATTTTCTCTGGTTGTGTATGGAGGTAAGTATCATTTCAATTGTACAATATCCTATTTTTTGTGTATTTTATAAAGTTTTATCTCTTCCTATATATATATTAATATTATTCTCTGATTCATAAAATTAAAAAAGAATCCTCATGTTCCAATCAGGATTGGAATTTTTTAATATGTGTTCAGTTTACAGTTAATATTCCAATATTGGTTAGTAAATGGATATTATCGATCTTACTTAAGGAATAAAAGAAGAATGGAAAATGCTCAAATTCTCATCAGTCCAAAATGGCTTCCGTTTTCACCAATGATGACATTTTTGTCCAGAAATAGTTTATTTAAAAAGAACTGTTATTAAAAGATGTGATTCCACTAGAGATGTTTCCCTTAATGTCCTTTTTGGTGTTAGTATTGCTATCTCTTTCATGACAAAATGGATTCCAATAGTTCCGCACAATCAAAAGATCTCCTGAACCATAAGAGATCAAATGAAAAGACATCACATGATTATCCAGTTTAATACAATGCCTTTCAGGGAAAATTCTGTTTATTCTACTGCACTTCTGTCATCTATTGGATGTTTGGATAATCAAAATTTTTTTAATGATTATGTCTATTAAATATCCATATCTAGTTACTCTATTCATTTCCTGAGGTTCAAGCTCCTCTTTGATGATGGTCCATAAGCAACTAATGCAGATAGGCAGCACTGGATCTGAATTTACCATCTATTGTATATTGGTTATTCAACTACATGATAGATGGTAGCAGTGGAGTAGAATAAACTGTAATCATAAATGATGCTGTTGATGTGATGTGATGTACTGTAGCTTCTCCTTAAACGGAGTCAAGAATCTCTCAACAATTAGGCCCATACAAACCTGTTAGCCACTTTATTTTCGATTCCCCAGTCTAAGTTTTTTCATATTCTGCTCTATCCCATTTCCACAACATAATCTTTCTCAACTCTATGGCCTTTATATCTAAATCTCTCTTATCTTTTCCCAAACCCAGCATAAAAACCAATAATCCACTTTCTGTATAATCACTTTTTTCATATTTATTCTTCCATAACTTCATTATATGTACCCTTTCTGTAATAAAACAACTAGCACCATCTATAGTAAGGCTGAATAATAAATGATTATTAAATAGTAGCATGTTTACATTCATATCTTCAGAGGAGGGTATTCAAACAGCTTGAAGTAGTGCAATTATGCATCTAGCAACCATTTTAAATCCCATTGTTATTATTCATACTCAAACCTGAAAATTCCAAAATATCTTAAATGCATTATAATTTGGTAGTCAATGATTATTCAACCTTACTGTAAATGGCACTAAAGAGAAAAGTTATCCGCAGATGTAATTTACATGAAATACTTTTGATTTCTGAGGCTGTAAGTGACCGTTCCCTTTTCAAATTGGTCACATCACCATCTTTGAATCAACACGTTATGAAATTACATAGGTTAGCTATTCACCACAAAAATATGGTGTTATCATGTCTGAATCATAAATTACAATGTGTTTCATATTGTTTTGGATCATTTTCAATATTTACCCCGTCATCACAAAATCTGAAAAACCCCTTGAAAATATTCTAGCTATTCATGACTGTGAGTGACTTTAACATTAGGGTAACAGTTTTGCCTGATTTGAACTCAAATTTAATGTAAAATGGGCTATTCCATCTTGGGAAAAATATACAAAACACATCATTGCATCTCAGAAGTGGTTGATGTAGATACATGAGCATTTTAAAATTTGTTTGCTGTGTGTAGTATATTACATTGCTCCTTAACACATACGTTGTTTGAGAGACTGCTTCAGGCAGTGTAGAGAGAAATCCAGTTATCTGTTATATCTTTTCACTGGTACACACTGTGTACTTCTATATAAATATTAATAATATATTTGTATGTACACATTATATATCTACAATATGCTTAAGACATTTGACCAATACTATAAAAAATTGCACTGATTAGGGGTTAATGTTTCTCAGATTAATGAATCGTGATTGGGCACAACAAAAATCACATGAAATTCTTTTGGATAATAGTATAATTTACAATTAGACCAATAGAGCCACATTATTCTGCCTGAATGGACCAAGAGCAGTAAGTTATTGCAAATCACCTATGTATATCTTGGATATTTAGTAACAATCCTTTGAGATGGTAGTCAAAAAATTAAGTAACCACTTCAGCCTGACATTTTTATGGCATGACTTCTATTTACATTATCATCATTGTAGACACCATGCCATGGAATGACTGAGTATAATGTCGCATTTGGATTAAACTATGTGGAAATGGTGATCATTTGAAGGAAGTGCAACTATAGGGATTCTTGATTGATTTAAGGGTTGATCATTCTTTGATAATAGATAGCAGTCAATTAAAGCCTAGTCTGTGAAATCATGCTAGAATAGATATATGATGTTGAGAATTCTGCCTGCTGTTAGGAAGCTAGATTCCTGCCAGAAAATCTAATCTGCCTGAAATTGGGCACCAAAAATTGAAGAAAGAGTCATTATTAACTAAATTTGTTATTGCTATGACCAGGCTTCATACCAATCAATTTTTGCTCATTACTTACAATTTGGATAGTTTTCAAATGCCAGATTAACATCAGTCCTATGAATATCAGGTTTATTAATTATTTTAAATAAAGGACATTTTTTGGGATGATAATGGTAATGCCATAAAATCATAACACTTTTTTTTGTTTTAAAAAAATTGTGAACAATCAGAGTATATTATTTTAATACTTTTTTTAAATAACCCTGAATAGTTTATTCCAGTGGTTGAATGGCATACTCTGGGTTTGAAGGTTCATGGGTTTGAACCCAGATCTGTTTTTTCAGTGCTTAAAACTCTCATGACCTCATGAGCAATGAATTATTTAATTATTATTTTTTAATATCATTTAAAATTTTTTATATGGATACAACAGACAAAGATTAAAGAATACATTTTAATTTGATATTTTATAATTTTAAACTTATTATTACACATAAAAAATTTAATTAATACTTTAAAAAAACATTAAATTTAATTTTTCTATGTATTTCCAAAATTTTAGAATAATTTTTACTGGTACTTGGTTCTGAATATATGACCTAATGTCATGACAAATATTTCCATTTTAATAGAACAAACTTACTTTTAATTGATTTTTTTAATTTTAATTTAGATTTTGTATATTATTCTGACTGGACTCAGCACAGTATTATAAAGGCACATAAACTGTCTGGTGGTGGTCAAGAGGTCATTGTTACTTTATCTAACGATAATCGTCCGTATACAGTACGTGTTTATTCCCTAGATCTGCAGCACGTAAACGGTAGAGTCTAAATGTATTTTGATTAAGTTGTATGTTTAAAAATATTAATTTTTATAGATAACTTGATCTTATTAGATTTATATTGAAGTGAAATAATTAATTATTTTTTACATTTTTATTTATTTATTAAGTTAAAAATGATATTTTGCTAGCTTTTTTAATATTAATAGAATTATATATATATATCATTAAAAACCAGACAACTCTTAGATAATCCCAATATTAATAACAATCATCAATTTCAAATTGTTGTCAAGGCAATCATCTTTTAACATGATATTTTGCTAGCTTTTTTAATATTAATAGAATTATATATATATCATTAAAAACCAGACAACACTTAGGTAATCCCAATATTAATAACAATCATCAATTTCAAACTGTTGTCAAGGCAACCATCTTTTAACATGATATTTCGCTAGCTTTCTTAATATTAATAGAATTATATATATATCATTAAAAACCAGACAACTCTTAGATAATCTCAATATTAATAACAATCATCAATTTCAAACTGTTGTCAAGGCAACCGTCTTTTAACAACAAAGATGGAATCGCACCTTTATTTATGGTCCATTATATTTATATAGATACTAAAGACTGCAATTTGATCACAGAGATTGAAATTATCGATACAAAAGAAGTTGAAATAAACCATCTTAAACAGGTAAATGTAACCTCTTCTGAATGCAGACTAATAAATAGTCAAATATAACCTTACAAACTGCGGTTATAATTTTCATATTGCACTAAGGTTTTTACTTAATAAGGGTAATAATGTTCAAGGCCAGTTGGGTTTATAAATAATCATTAAAAACCAACCAACACTTTGACTATAAAAATGAGTGTTTTCTTGACTATATACTTCAATTTTTACATATATTGCTTATAACAATTCTTTCATATACACTTCAATGCAAACAAATTTTCTTAAAAACTTTTTTATTTTCCTTATAGTTTCGACTATCCAGCAGTCTTCATCAGAGCTACAATGTTTGAATAATATAGATACATAACCATCATTTCACATATATATATAATACACATATATAAGAAAAATAAAGAAGTTTTTAAGAAAATTTGTTTGCATTGAAGTGTATATGAAAGAAGTGTTATAACAATATATATATATGATTATATGAAGATATGCAAAGAAAGTGAAAGAGAAGAATAAGAGAATATACTTAAATTTATATTGTTATTTTCATCATATACATCTCCATACTTTATTACACAGGTTATAAGTGTTTATACTGCACTTGTATTCAGTGTTCAAGTCTCAGATCCCATAATAAGTGTTAGGAAACACCTTTATTAAAACAAATGTCTTTTCAATCATATAAGTATATTTCCTTTTAATAGCATGTTTTTCAAAAGTTCCCCGAATTTAATACCATGATTGATTTCAACTATTACGTCTTCATCCATATTAATAATCTGATTAAAGTATTTATAGATATTAAATTTTTTCCATTACTGTCATTATTTTTAGTTTTGTTTTCTCGCTTTTATCTAGTAACTTTAGCTAACATCTCCAGAAGTTTGAAAATATTGTGTTGGGAAATAGCCACGTCATTAGCAAAATCCAGCTTCCAGTTTTAATCCATAAAATATTTCCTAGAAAAATGCTAAGTTTTGAAGAGAGCTCTCTGCTATACACTCTTATCAACATTAATCGTAATTAATAAAACATCACATGATCAACTAAACATCACATGACCTTAGCTTGCACATGTTGCTGTTCATTAACAAATTTCTTTTTTTTCATATTCTTACGCCATCTAGTGCAAGCTTCGGTAATCTATAGATGGCAATTGGTAGTGCTTATTAAATCTTTATCCAGTGTTATCCTATCCAAATATCCCCAGACTGGTTTCTAGTTTATGGCTTTCATCAGTGAGGAACATTTTGGATTTTTTTGTACATCCACCCATAAAGTTTTTGGATCTATTGCACCCCTCCCTTCCAGCAGCCATTTTTATTTTTGATTATACTATCAAGTTATCAGACCAAATTGAAGAAAACTAAAAGTGTACTGGTCAAAAAAATTCAAAAAAGCTATAAGTGAGAATTAGGTTTGGGATATTGGGATAGGACATGAATACATCTATTTAGAATCTACTGATTACGAAAGCTGTCACTAGATAGCACAAGTACTGTGAAAATAAAAACATTGCAAATAAATGGCAATATGTGTAAGCTAAGGTCCTGGGTTGTTTGCTGGTCATGCGATGCATATTTGTTTTTGTACCAATTCTGGCCAAAGAATGCCAAATGTTAAAAAAGCTAAGATCACTGTAATATGTAGAAACTGAATTGGGTTCCAAGCTATATAATTGTACAAACAAATAGACTTGGATTGAAAAAATTAACAAGCTATTCAGTTTGAGTTAGTAGTTTGATAGTATAACAAAAAGTAAAAAAAAACAGCTGCTAAATAAAAAGGTGCATTATATTCCAAAACTTCAAGTGTACTCTATTTAAAAAAAGTCTTCATCACTGATGAAAGTCATAAGCTAGAAACTAGTCAGGGGATTTTTGGATAGACAACATTGGATAGGAATTTATTTGGCACTACCACCTGCCATCTGTTGATTACTAAAGTTTACACTAGATGGCATAAGCGTAGGAAGAATAATAGATCTTCTTAGTGTCATTACATTGTCCAATTATTGCTATTCCAACATTCTTCAGAATAAGATATCACAGATATCTTGATCCCAGCTTTAACCATCACAAAAATGCATGTCAGGTCAAATGCCTTTTTATAAATTTTTAAGTCCAATACTCAATGACACCTTGTACTGATTGGTCCTTTTACAATCTCTTAATTTTTGGATTTTGATCCATTACGCTATAATCTTTAAATTCAATTTTTAAGTTCTTTTTTTTAATTAGTTTGAAGTCCTCCATATTCAAGTTGTAATGATCTTGTAAAGATCTATAATTTGTAATATCTTTTCATTTTTCTCAAATATCTATCATTACTAAATTTTTCCAATCACATGGAATATCTTTTATTTGGATATTTGATATATGTCATTGATGACTATTTGCCTCTTTTTTCATCTGCTCCTCTTAAAATATCTGTAGTAATTTGATCCTTTTCTTGAACCTTTGCATTTTTCAAACTTAATTATTCATTTCTGAGATTTTGTATAGAACTTACACGAACTAATTTCTAATATCATTCCTTCTGTCTTTCTTAAATATTTATTCCTACCAAATTTATCTGTAATATCTTTACTATTTAGATATTATGTATATAAATTTTGTAACAATTCTATTTTTTCATCTGCTTTTTCAAAAAATATTTGTAAGAATTCCATTATTTCCTTGATTTTTTTTCATTCTCTAATGTTAATTGAGCATGTCGCCTTTTATTAAAAATATTTAAAATTTTATTCGATTTTGTAATTATCAAATTTAATTTGTTTTCATATTGTTTTTAGGTAGTTTTCAGTTATGCATACTGTGGCTGCTAGGTGACACTGCAGACTATATAGTTCTTTGTAGAATATTTCTACTCATTTAATTATATAATGACCTCTTTAATAATAATTAATATCAACCTCTTATTTTTATAATAAAATTTTTTATATTTCTGATGGTTACTTTTTTCTGTAGTTTTTTTTTCCAATTTCATAATCATCTTTCCTATATTATTATTAACTTGTTGTTTATATCGTTATAAAATTTCAGATTAACAGCCCTCTTAAAAGAATCAGCTTAAAGTCTTGTATTTTTCTTTTTTCCATATTTTTCTTTGCCTCACTTAAAAAATTTACTTGTAAGTAGCTGTGATTTTTTACGGCTATCTTCTAAGTCAGTTAATATTTTTAAATGACTTGCAAATTTTATCTAAAAGTCATTGAAATATTTCTAAAAATTAGTTGTAAACATTAATGCCATTATTTTTATTAGCTTTTGTTTGTAATAGTATATTTTATATTTCATTTCCTGTGTTGAATCTATTTTAAACATGTTATGAAATTGAAATACGTATTTTTTATTAGTCAAAATACAATCCGCATCACAGTACTTTCGCTTAGATGCATTAATGTCCGTTTCTGCTTTAGTTTTTTTTAAAACAACAACAATAACCTTGAAACAGGCGAAACTCTCCACACAATAGCACCACCCAGCACCACAGAACAATCAATGGATGCCAAAAGGCCCGTGCATAAAATCCCTATCCAGTGCCCACCCATCCAACATCCCCAGACCAGCTTCCAGTCTATGGCCCCATCAGTGAGGAGCCCCGGACCCGAGAGCACTGCACCCAGATCCCAGGTGGATGCTGGATAGGGATTTTATGCATGGTCCTTCTAGCATCCATTGATTGCTCTAGTTGGTGCTATTGTATGGAGTTTTGGCTGTTTTAATAATAGTAATGTCCTAGCATAAGAAATAGTGATCATGTGATGAACAATAATATTGATGAAATTCATAATATACAATTTTTCCTTTTCTGCAAATTCTCTAACTGTAATGTGTTCTCTTTCATTTATGTCTTCGTAACCAAATATACCTGCAATGCTTATCTTTCAATCATTTTCCAATTTTAAAAGTTGCTTGGTTTAATTAAAAACTTTCTATGCATGTAAATAAAATTGTTTCCTTCATTGGAATAAAAACTCGTTGGGATATAAACCTGAATTACAAGCATTTGGTACTTCCATAAGTTATAATCAATCTTGTCATGCCATTTGATATTGGAATATAAATAATGAAAAAACTTCTTTAATACACTAAACCTCGAAAGCGCTCGGCCCATTTAATTGTTTTTGGTTTTTGCAGCTTCTTCGTCAGCGGGTAAATCGCTTTTATATGATATCATATTTATGTAAAATTTAAATCTGTTAGAATAAACCATACACACATTGATTACAAATTATAACTCAGAAAACAAAATATGATAAAAGAACAATATCTAGAGATAAATATCAACAAACTGTCAGGCCACAAATTACGGAGAAACGAATGCATCCATTCATGTTAGATTGTTCCAACATGTATATTCACATAATAGAGATTTAGCTGATTCATCCCACCCGTCAATATTTCTACAACATGCAATTGCTGCGGGTCGTGCGTGTAGATCAGATGAACTTAAAATATTATGTAGGGAGCGAAGTGATTTGAGAAGGAAAATTAAAGAGGCATTTTTTATCATTTTGGATGAGCATGCATTAAATAAGAGGGAGTCCTTTTATGCTTTATCAAGGAAATGGTGTGCTGAGGTGCTTTGAGCCTTATTTGCATATTCATCTAATTCATTTCGAATATTTGCATATCAGTATATAGTTGGAGATTATAATAAATTTTGTAGTCCTTGATAATGAAGGGTAAGCCTCCGAAAACATTTGGAGAAATTATAATTTGTTGATATTTATCTCTAGATATTGTTTTTATATCATATTTTGTTTTCTGAGTTCTAACAGATTTAAATTTTACATTAGTATCTTTAACACACATTTGTTTTGTTTTATATATCATATTTAGCAAAATAGGTGAGAGTTTTGACTGTTTGACAGTCTTCTTTAGAACCCTTTATATATCATGTTTGCAAAATATCACATGATCACCATTTCCTATGCTTACGCTACTTTGACAGTTTGCTATTTATTTGCAAAATAGTTTGCAGTTTCATCTGTTCAACATCCTTCTTCAGACTTTGTAATAATGTCAATTTTTTATTTTAATAAATGCACTCCAACTGTGTTTCTAATATGTGTGTCTTTATAGTACGGTAAATTTCCACTTGTCTCTTTACTTTTTCTTCTAACTTGAAAAAATCTGACCATATCCCCATTTGATTTTAGACCGTTCTTCTTATTCTTCCTTCATGTATATGAAAGTTATCCACAGTTTTAGACAATCAAATAAAACATCTTTGTTAAATGTATGTTTGTAAATGTCAATTCTTATCATCTCTGTCTTAACATCCTTCTCTTCATTCACCAACTGCTATCTTTGTTGATGATATTAAAGCTTCTTTCCAAAAGTAATATTTTTACCATTGTGGTAAATGGCAAAGGGAATTTGCATAAATGTGCATGAATTTTTTCCAATTTCAAAAAAACATCAATTGATATTGTACCAATCGAAAATGCATGTCCATCCAACAAGATTTAGAATCTAAGCAAAAGTACCCCAAATCCAATCATGCCCGAGATACATAGGTCAGGAGCAATCATGAATTCTAATCTATTTGCTTATTCCCCAAATCTATAACATTATGATCAATACCTATGGTGATACTACATAAATTCATTATATCCTGGCCCGGTGCTACAACATTTCACATGAGAACTCAACTGGTGATGATGATGATGAGAGATTGAGTGAACCCAAGATATCAAATTAAAAATATACATAAATATAAATATTAATGAGGAGATTCAAACAACTGGATTATAGTTTAAAATATAAATATTTATTTTGAACAGAATTCAAGATGAATTATATATATATATAATCAACTCTACGCTTGTAAAACTTTATATTTTTATTACAACCATTTAAGAAACTTGTTACACTTATTTTTATTTTGACAAATATTAATTTAGTGCAGAGGTTACAAGAAATGGATTTATCCAGAGTGGTTTGGTGGACGTTTTATACATAAAAAATATATATATTTATAAAAATATAATAGAGTTTCGCAGATTAGATGATTTCAATACATAAGTTTATTTTTATTTAGATATTTGATTTATATCAATTAAAATGAGGATACATTTTGATCAGCAGACTAAAACATTATTTCTTTTACATTTTCAGCATTTAACGATAGAATATAGCGAAAACTCTATAATAGCAGGAAAGGCTTATATCAGTAAAGGGGAGGGCAGCTTCATGAGAAGTTGGATTTAAACTCCAACGAAAAATATTACTAAGCGAGAACATTTTATTATCAGATACCATTACAATTTACTTTGCTAAACAGGCTAGAAAACTAACTATAAGAAATGGTGGTGCTAGCATAATAACAGTGAGAGGAAATGGCACATTTGGTCAGTACAAGGTGATTCTCCAATTTTCTTTAAAGGTGGTACATGCCAGCTTCATGCTAAAGCGGTACAGGAAGAAAAAGTAGGTAGGAAGGATTCTATGGGCCGACCATGGTGCATCCATACAGTGCTTCACCTACTCTAACCTGCATGTTCTAGAAGTAAAATGTAGACTTCTATTATGAACGAGAATACTAACGATGAAGCTTTGAATCCCTGGAGTGAGTTACAGGTGATTCAAAGCAGTATATCAATATATATTTGGAGAAGAATAATAAATAACGAGGATCATGACTCCCTGGAGTGAGGTACAGGCAAACCAGATCAAAGCCCTACGCAGCTTATGAATAATTGGACATATGCTAGCAACGCTATCATAATAATATAAACTCACTAAATTTAAATATTAAAGTAAAGCCTTAAATGGTTTAACAAATACATAATGATATGCTAAAATAATGACCCATGTAATCTACAGTCATTGATCATAAATTAAACTATCATTAATGAAGCATGCATTGCTCCCTTTCTTGAATCAATATTTTAACGTAGGAAACAAAAACTAAAATTCACGCACTTTATAGTGCAAATTACAAAACAAATTTAAGTCACCAGTCTTTGTGGCGATGATGATCAATATGGAATTAATAAAAACTAACGGACACTATATCCACTCCAGATTGCAAAGTGTTTATATATTTTGGATAAACTTGCGATAAGATATTTATTTAAAAGCATGTATTCATTTAAAATACAAACTCAATCTTACGAACTATTAGAAATAAATAATAAGAACTCATTAATCCCCCCCCCCCTTCTAAGTTCGTAAGATTGGGTTTAATTGGCATTTACAAATAAAATTGAGAAAATATAAAAATATTATTAAAATTAAATTATAACCACACTAAATTATAAAAATAATAAGAAGCATGAGTTGGATGACAGATTAGTTTATATAATAGAGAAATGATATAAAAGATTAACAGACGTGCCAATCAGCAAAAGAAAAAATTAAACATAAAGAAAACATTAATTTATAAATTAAATTACAAATAAGAATTGGCTAATGCAATTATACTATCTTTGGGCTGGTTACCTCAGGATTCCATGAAGTATTGAGGGATCTTCTATGGAAGGTGGCATTCTTGAATGATAGGAGCTACATCTCGGCTCGAGTCGGGCTGAAGACAGAGGGGATGGCATCTTAAGCCCTCAAAATTTCAACGAATGTGAAATCGTCTAGCAATGGTTGATCAAACTGACATAATAGATTTTTAGCCCTATTTATGTCAGTTTTTAGCCACTCAGAGAATGTTTGTTTTAATTAGATTTCCTGGCTCTAATGGATCCTTAATTTAGAAGAGTCTTCACTTTATTGTTAGTAAAGATGCAGTCATGAGATAACTGTCTAAAATCAATTCAAACCAATCTCCTGTTTGGAAATGGATTTGACAAAAAATGTTAATAGCTAACTAAAATCCATTAGCTTTGTTTTAGATTTTACTTTTTCTTAACTTTAATTTACAAATTCCTTTTTAAAATCATGAAACAAACTTCGCACCCCTTTAATTATTTTTAGTCAGTCACTGACTGCATCTTCCATCTTGAATTTATATGTAGTTTTTTGACAAAAATATAATTATAATATTAAAATAAAAGTAAGAAAAAAATACTATTTTTAAAAGACACAAAATTATTTAATATTTTAAATTATATATATAAGCTCCTCTAATATACATATATCTGAGCTGCGTCTATAAAAGCTAAAAGATTTTTCAGATTTGTATTTATAAATATCATAGTTGCTTCTCAGAAATACACATATAGTTTATATACATTTTACAATAAAAAAAAGGAGCATGATGACATGTGGGCTGTGATAGAACCGTGAAACTCGATCTTGAACTAAGGTCGACTGTTTCAATATCTTAATCAAAAACTAATAGGCAGCTGAGAAAGATGGCGTTTGTAAAATATGTTAACTGTATCATGCATGTTAGAGAGCCGGCTATCCATGTTAAACTGCAGTGACATGAATATATGAGTGAACATTAGAAATTTGCTGTGGTTCAGGTACTTTAGGGTCTTAAAATGGAACCAAAAATCTCTTTCTTGAAGCTATAATTGTAATTAAATAGTGATATAAACATTTCTAAAGATTTCACAGAAACATATTTGTGATACTATTAATAATTCATTCATACATTCAAGTACTTATCTGTTTATCAATGTTTAATATGTTTAAAAATAATGCTTTACTGATCTAAAACCACAAAGGTTACTATGTGTAAAATAAGTTGTGAGTCGAATGTTTCGTAAAAGTGTTAAATAGCATTAAATATAATAACTGTATTTTTATTCAGTCAGATATATTTGATTCATACAGTCGAATGTTTATTTGTAAGATTTTAACATTTAAGATGCATAGATTTAAACCATCAAACATCACACGATCACCATTCTTTAGGCTTACACAATCTATTTTTCACAGAGGCAAAACTCCCTGTACTGTAGCCATAAGCTAGAAACTAGTCTGGGCATATTGGATGAATAGATACTAGATAGAGATTTTATGCACATAACTTTCTTCCATTGATTACTCTGGTTTGCATTGAGTGGCCGTGTTGTATGGGAAGCTTGCCTCTGTGAAAAACACATAGGTTTAAATATAAGAAGTTGCTTTCCTATGAATACAATTGTTGTGATTCTTTATGCATGAGAATTAAAACCTTTTAAAATACTACGAGTATCAAGGAAAATAACCAGAAGTTTAACACCATGAGAAATAACCATATTAATGTTGCTACAGTTTGGTCTTGGTATGAAACAATTTGATTGATTGTAATACCTTCATTTTGTGCCTTATTGACCATATCTAGAGATCTTTGAAAACATTTTATAGAATTACAATGAGTTCTCTTTATTTTATTAAAAGAATATGGACTCCATTCTATCTAAATCCATATCAGATTGGCCACAGCAAAATTACTTTTATTTAATATGGAACAGAAATTCTGTTGACAAGATCAATTATAAAAAGCAAGATGGATCAAAGTGTGGATAAGGGGGAGAGAGAGATACACTACTATTTGTGTAGGTCTGAAAAACTGAATGTAATAGAAAAATAGGATACCAGTAAGATGCATTAATCCAATCTCACATGAATGAATGCAGTTATAAAGCTAGAAGATTTAAGGTTTTAAACAAATCCATTAAAAAAAAAAGCTATATTCACAGCTGCTGTAAATTGTTATGCATTGTGTTTTGCGCCATTTATGCCCCTCATTTTTGAATTGTGACTTCTTTTTTCTATAATATTTCCTGTAATAGGTCTTAATTGGTACTTCAAAGAACACATTACAATCAAACTAAAAAAAAATACATTAGCTTCAGACAGCTGAGAAGATGACTGCTGGATAGTCGAAATTATCAGAATCAATATAATTAAAAATACTGCTATAATATGTGGGAAGCCATTGTTGTACTTAAACAAAGAAGTGTTAGTTAGAGACAAAATATCTTTATTCACAGCCAATTACACAAACAACCATTTGACATCGAATAATCTTCAACTAAATCAAGGCTTTCGTAGTTGTCTATGAGGGCTGATAGAAGGCGCTGTTGTTTAGAGCTGATCATAATCAAGTTTTTGCTATTTAAAAAAAAATGTGATGAGATGGAATTATAATTTTTAAAAAGTTAAGCACTACAATCGAGATGTATTTTTCCTCATTTTAATTAATGGATCAGAAATGGTAATTTTATAAATATCTTATTTGTAACTAAATTCAGCTTTTAACACATTACTGTTGAGTAAAAGCTAATATTATGCTTACATTAGAAAAATAACCAGATACTAATTTGTATTAGAATATTTAAAATGTTATAAATTTATTATGTGTTTAAATATATTTTTCATATACTAGAAAATCATCCATGCTTCTTGGATAATGGAAATTGCTCAAATTTTTGCTTTGCTGTGCCATCTGGAACTGGTCTGATAAGTTATTGTGGGTGTCCAAATGCCATGGAATTGGGTCCTACTAATCATACCTGTGTTAACAGTTCGTCACCAACTCCAATTAATCAGTGCGCAAATTCAGATTTGTTTTATTGTGATGACGGCCGTTGCATAACACAACTTTGGGTATGTGATGGCGAAGATGATTGTATTGATCGGACAGATGAACATAATTGCTCACGTAAGATTTTTTTTAAAAATAGACTTATATATATATTTATGGAGAGTTTTGCCTTGTTTAACTACAGATATAGTGGTTAAGTGTTTGTATGTGTGTATCTATTTTCTATGTATGCATATTTATCATAAGTTTTGAACATGAGATGCTACGATAATTTTAAGAATTTTCCGAAAGTAATGACTAGCTATTGTTAATAATTTTAAATTGGCTTATCACACTTATAGGTATTTACATGCATATATATATATATATGAGATCATTCTCTTTATCTATACATATTTACATTCATATACATACATATTTATATCTTTATGTATATGTCTATATTTCATCATAAATCTGAAACACAAAATGTTATATTTTTGTCAAGAAATTTTTGGAAGTAATGATTACCAGCTGTTGATAATAATTAAATTGTCCATGCCCAAGAGATTCTTTGGGGTTATAAAATCGATTTCTAAAAGTTTTATTTATGAACGTAGATGCTCATATATAAAATCAACAAAAGAGTTTTGGAATAAAATCAAATCAACTCTTAACTGTAGGTAAGTTAATTATAGCATAGTTTGACAGTGAAATTGTTAATAATTACGGAATCAGATGAAGTTATGAACATTGAGAAACAATTGTTTTTAATTATTTATTTCCACTGCTTCTAAATATTTTTTCCAATATACTCTGTCTAGCATTTTTACTTTGTTCATGTAAAATGTATTACCTTTTTTATAACTCTCCTCACATATACTTTAATGCAATTTTTATATAATTCCTCCTTTATTTTTCTAACAGTTTCGACTGTCCTGCAGTCTTCATCAGAATTTTTTATAACTTTTTTTTTATATTTATAACTAACTCATATAAAATACCTATTTTTACTAATTTCTTTCCTGAGTTGCTTAGATACGGAAACTTTTAAATTGAAATCACTTTGTTTCTTTACATTTGGCGTTTTGGAAATAATTAAATATTTTTATTTCTTCTACGCACATTTGTATTCTTTATATATTTTTATTTAACATATTCTGTTTGTTTGGATCGAATATTATAAATCGATCTAGTTGAAACTTTGCAAGTGTATATATTTCTGATAACAATACTTATTTTTTAAGGTTGCCAACAATTTTAGTCAAAAATTAGCGAAAAATTTTAAATTTTATATGAAGCATACATGGTAAATGGTATCCAGTGATTTAAAACTGAATGATTGATTCCTTGAAAACTTATTTTGATAATTCAGTCTTACATAAAGCCATGGATAGGCAAGATATTGATTGTAGTCATCAGTGAACTATAATGAAATTTTGAAGAGTTGCTGAATTAAAAAACGATAACGGTAACCATTGGTACATATACATAAAATTTTCACACTCATATAGGTTCACAATTATGAATGTGTATCTCTTCAAAAAAAAAAGATATTTTAAAATCATACATGTAATATATAAATGATGGATTGTGGCACTTGCAACTAGATCTTGTCAAAATAAGTCATATATCACATGACCCTATCTCTTAAGCTTGTAAGTTATAAACAATGAGGATTGCCAATTCCTCTACAAGCTTTATGATAAATGCTTAGCCAGAGCCAGCACTTAAAATATCTCTGTCAGGAACCCCTCCCCAAACCCCTGACCATGGTTTGATGCTTTGGCACTCCTCAGAGGTGTCAGGGTAGATTCAGACACTAGATATACCCTGCCACCTCTCTGAGGAGTGCCAAAGCACGAAACCATGGTCAGGGGTTTGGGGCAGGGTTCCTGACAGAGATATTTTAAGTGCTGGCTCTGGCTAAGCATTTATCATAAAGTTTGTAGAGAAATTGGCAATCCTTATTGTTTATAACTAGATCTTGAGTCTTAAAAAAATGTGTCCACCCTTGTATAAAACTGAAAATTAAAAATGTAACCGAATTTATTCACATAAATATACTTAAAAGTAAAAACTTCCAAATTTTGTAAATAAAAGTGGCATTCCCACAATTCCCAAGTTAGAATCATAAAGAATCATTTAGAAGCTTGCAAATATCATCTATTTCCGTTTATCAATGCCAGTTATATTTTTTTATCTGACAAACAGACCAGAATTGTTTAAAAATGTGGGGTGTTCTTTGCCAGTTTATTTAGATCAGGAGTCTTCAATCTTTTTTTTACCTACTGTTCATATTTTTACTCTCATTAACAGTAGAGTTTGCCTACTGCCCACAAAGCTCATTGGTTTTCTTCTATTGCCAGCCAAAAGTGTAATTGCAAATCGTATGTGAAGTCAATGACAAAATTCAAGCCTTTCATGAGAGGCACGAGCAAGTCTGCAAAAAAATTTAAATGACTGTTGTGCATTTACAGTAATTACGACTTTTCTTTTAACATATGCCAAATACCGTGCATCTGAAAGCTTTAAACCACCACTAGTGGGCAGCTAGGGATCAGATGGGTCACCCTTGATTTAGATTATTTTTGGGGAATCTAACTTGTGATTTATCAGAATAATACTCTTATTTATAAAAGTTGAAGAACAATTTATTTTTTAATTTTTAGTGCATTTATATGAATTACTATAATGGTCAAATATCCAATACAATTTATTTGTTTGTAATGTCACAAATACATAAATAAATAATCGATCAAAATAAGATTGAAATAAACAACTATTAATAACAATATTATAATATATATCAGACTGGCTTTATTACAATATATATCGAACCGGCTTCCATCAAAGCCGGTTCTGTATATATTATAGTGTAGTTATTAATAGTTGTTTATTTCAATCTTATTTGGATTGATTATTTATTTATATGAATAAAAATGTTTCTTTAAAATTTTTTTTTAATATTTTTGTTCTTCTATTTCATTTTATTTATTATTATTATTTTAATCGCTATTATTTGACTAATAATTTTGCATTCTTCATATTTATTTCGACAATATCACAAGATGAGTTGGAATATAAACAGATCAAAGAGATTGTTGGGACGCCATCTAGTGTCTTTATAAGTTAATATTTATATGGAGTTGGGTTTAGAATAAGAAGTGAGTTTAATCACTGGTTTGAATATTTGCTTGTCATTTCGTTTAAATGTATGGAGTGGTTATCGGGAGTGCTTATAAAGGTTTTTTTTACATACAAATGACAAAATTCATCGAATTAAAATTAATTGAAATTGACTGTGTCTATTAGATTATAATTATTTAGATGTTGTTTTGTAAAATAATTCCTTGATTTCATCTTACTTGTAGCAATTGTTGCAGTATAAGTATTAATGTGTGCTTTCTCAGAAGTCGCTTTTCCAAATATATTTTTACTGATTTATGTTATTTTATGTTTATAGGCACATGTCTACCTACTGAGCATCAGTGTAGTAATGGAGTATGCATTTCTCAGTCCTATGTTTGCGATGGAGATGATGATTGTCGTAATATGGACGATGAGCTCAATTGTCGTAAGTATTTATTGTATTAAATACAGCTCTTTTATGCCATTATGACTGATCAATAATATGAATTACAGATCAACTTAGAATATTTTAATGTGTAATAGTTATTGTACATACCTGCCAAACACCATGACTTAGGGTTTGAATTTAGGTTGCAAGCTGGATCAACTAGTAATTTTTTTAGACCCACAAACGGGCATAATATTTTTTTTCCCAAATAAATTTGCCATCATCAATCTAGTAAGCTGTCAATAATGACTTCTAAATGAATATTTCACTTTTCTTAGTTAGAGGATTGCCGCTCCCTAATCTGGGTTAGTCAGATGGCCATCAGAGTAGTTTAATACAGTGCAACTTTCATCATAAGCGCTGTACGAGTCTACAATTATTTTTATCTTTTCATAAAGTCATTTAAATTCAATTTCATCTTATTATTTTTGATTTATAAATTTTAAAAATATTTTATACATAATACTTCATTTTAGAATATGTGTCATCGCAGGTACTGAAACAGTGAGATTCGTATTCGAATCTCAAGTTTCACCTTTTTCTGTCGTCTCTCACTGACCGGTCTATCCCACCCAAATTTAAACTTTTTGGTATCGAATTGTGTGTGTAACAATATTAAAAATGTATAAATATATGTAGAATTCAACATAAACACGCACACATTTCGATCTCAAATTAAAGGCAATAAATACGGATAAAATAATATAATTTAGATTCCTTTTTAGTTAAATAAATTTTGTGTAATCATAATCATTTATTTTGAATTTTATAAAGTTCGTATTTGTTGTTTAGTTTAAATTTCGTTAAATAATAATTCTAACAAAATCTGATGCATTAATTAATTAAAGTTAAAATAATTTTATTCCCTTTTGTCTTTGAAAATTTAAAAGCATCGGTCAGTGATAGATAATAAATTAATTATAGCAAAATTCCAAAAGAATGTAATTAACGAATGTAAAGAAAAACAAACAATAGCACAGCAAATTTCTTTCTAATTAAAACCAGCAGAGCATTGATTATCCTGAGGGCAAGATAAATAAAACCTAAAAATATCTCAACAGAAAAATTAAAAGATCAAGATAAGGAAAGGGAGGCCATCTTAGACTTACTGGAGACTTGGACTTGAATTTTAGCTTTGCTCTCGAGTGGAGCGTCTAAAATATCTTAAATAAATTAATACTGCAAGGTATGACCGAGTAAGCACCGAAATTATTCTCCACCGGGAGATGGCCCACTATATGCCGAGCTTCACCTTGCCCATCGTAAAAACACCAAAATGATCTGCTGCCTGAAATAAACAAGAAAGCCGCTGCTGTTAAAAATCAATAAAACCACATGCCCAGGACAAGAAAGAAAACTTCTAATTACGAACAATCTGCTATTAAACCAATGGACGAAAACATCTTATAAAACAGGTACCTGTGTGTGTATTCCAAATTATAGAGTACTCTAGTAATAATAAGCTATAGCTCATCTCCTATTATTTGTATAACTTCTAAATGTTAAAATTGCAATTTTGAGAAACTAAAATTTGAGAATTTATGTAATCTGTAAATTTCTCGCATAATCTAGCTTACCCTCCCTCTATCACTTCTTAGATGTGTATTTCTTAAATCTACATTTCATTTATAATTATCATTGAAATATTACCTTCTCATAATTATCTTAGTTTTAAAGCTAAATCCATAATCGCTTGAACAGTGAATGCGTGTCGAATTATCATTAATATTTGCTTTTATAAATAACTTAAATTTCATATAAATCGACACGCATTCAAAGAATCAGTTAATGTAATGCAGGGTCTACTCCTCCGTAATAGCTGGCATACTCGCTGTAATAATTCCCTTTTTAGATATTTTTTTTATTATTAAATGTTAATGAATAATTATGTAAATTTCATTTCTTTGAGAGTCACCAATTTTCTTTCAGTCAACGGTGATAATGTTGGGCCGAGTTTGAAATCTAGTTAAATATTACCACAATCTTTTAGATATTATACATGTGTTACGTTTTGAAGCCCCGATGGCTCATTCCACGCCGTGAATACTCCGGATTCTCTAGGGTTGAATTAACCCCAGTCGTCCTACACAAGCGGACATGATAATGTTCCCGTAGGGC
Organism: Epiperipatus broadwayi; assembly: GCA_028023455.1. NCBI lineage: Eukaryota > Metazoa > Onychophora > Udeonychophora > Euonychophora > Peripatidae > Epiperipatus > Epiperipatus broadwayi. The sequence goes on from JAQFVV010000172.1 coordinate 540,750, forward strand.
TTGACGACCGTCACGCAGCCAGATGGCAAATTGCGACACGAACCGCTTGTCCCTGGTTATGCTCATGTGACACCTTACCTCTTCGGGTCGCGGCAGAGACCAACCCGAAGCCCTTATAACTTATTCACGGCATTGCAGTTTCAGCGCTGCCATTTTACATCGCCCTTCTAAGGCGTACCACGTGTTCTTTTATTTAGTTTATTATTCTCTCTATCACTCCGCCTCGGCATTATCTTCGTCATATACTCTCAAATAAATGTTTGCCCTTTGTCGTAAAATAAATATTTTATTAAATAAATGTATGTCCGCCGTTACTGATGACTCTTGCAGTGCACAGTATAAATTCCTTACAGCACGCATTAGAAATACTCACTCGAGAACCCTAGGTAGCTAGATTACGCCTTCATATAAATAAATGCTCCTTATCAATAAATGTATTTTTATATATATATTATTACCAATTAGCTGTTGAGACTTTGAATTTAAAATATGATTAATAACATTAATAATGTTTTCTTTTATTAAATACGTAAATAAATAACTCTAAATATACGTCTGTAGTTAAGTTTTCATTTATTCGATGCCCATTATAGACATTTCCTCAATTATATATATTAATTAATATTCGTTGATTGTTGGCCAACTCGGAAACAAAACCCATGAATCTCGTGCATCTTCCTGACCACCGTGCCTAAAGAGGTGTTTACTTATGTCGCATCAGAGGCGTTATTCCATAGATTGTATTGTGGAACCGATAAACTATGTTCGAACTCAGTATTAACGGTGGCTTTGCTACTCGATGGTGCTGCTGTTCTGAGTGGTGGTCGAATTCTGCAATATGTTAATGAGATACACGTGTTTTGACTGTTACAGTACATAAATAGTTTTTACGACAACTTTGTAGAACAATTATTTGAACTGATACTTCCAAATTATTTTTTCCGTAAATATATATTTTTATATCATCTGTTGCAATAACTACGGCTCCACTTTTTTTTAGCTAACAAAACCTGCTTTCAAAATGAGTTTAGCTGTGCTAATGGTCGCTGCATCATTGAGAGCTGGACCTGCGACTCCATGGATGATTGTGGAGATCGTTCGGATGAAGGAGATTTTTGTCGTAAGTTACACAGATACAAAAACTTATATTGTGACATATGATCATATTCACACACACACACATATTTATAAAATGGCTAACATTATTTAACTATAAAATTCGTTGTTATTCTTTTTGTTGCTGTTTGTAATAAATTCGCCAAAATGTTTCTAACGTTGACTAAAAGAAAGGTTTATTATATGTATTTATTATTATTATTTTTTTATTAAATGTAGCTGAATTTATTTTTGACTTGGAAAACCAGATACATAGCACTAATTTTTTATGCCGGAAGTGCATTTTCTATGTTTAATAATAATAATAATGAAATTATATATAATAAATCTTTTCTTTAGCTAACGTTAGAAATGTTTTGGCCAATTTATTATTTAGATATGTATATTTAAAACACATCATTCCAGGGCATTTAGCTATGTGCAGTTATATAAGGCTAAATATATATATGTATTTAGGTATTTATGTTAAATGCAATTATTCGTCATTTCAGGTATATACATGTTAGAGATTCATTCCAAATGTTAATATACCACTTAGCAAATGAACAATTTGACATGTTCAACTTTAATTTTTTTAAGATTATTATTTGAAGTATGGATATGTGTTTGTAATGAGGCTTTAAGAATATTAGTTTTGATTCTTTTAATTAATATAAGAATTTAAAATGTGTGATTGTATGTTATAGCCAATTTTTATATAGGTATTCATTTTTGTTTGAATAAGTATGGTTGTTGTTAGCTCTTGACATTGTTTATTACTCCAAACATTTAATTATTCATTGAATCACTGTGGTTTCATACTTTCTACCTAAATTTTCATTAGGAATGTAAATAGATGTTGCTTTATACAAAGGAAGAATAGCATTATAAATAGTTGTCAGATTCACCCGGTTTGTACCAGATCGGCAAAAACTGCCTAATTCTTTGAGTTCGGTGAACTGATTGTCAAAATAGTACTTGTTTATAAATAAACACATATATATAAATTTAATTTTTTTAAAATTTAAATTATTTTAATTATTCTTTATTGGAACTTTTTGAAAATATTTTTGAATTTGTAATTTTAATTAAATCTTAATTTATAATGAATGTTATATAAATGTAAAACGATTTATATTGCTAATTATATGTTATATTTAAATGTATATCTTTCTCTTTTATACGTGTACATGGATGCACATTATTTTATTTATGATATTGATATTATGTAACATCCAATATTATTTATTAAGCACAGAGAGATCAAATTGATATTACTGATTATCAAGATTTTATGGGAAACCTTTTAAAAAATTCCCAGAATTATGCAATTCCTGAAAGTGTTCAAAGAGGTAAAAAATATTGGCAGAACAATTGCTGTAAATTCAGCAGAAGCGGAAACAGGTTTTTTAAAGATGAACATAATATATTCAGTGAAGAGAAGTTGCCTAACTGTTTCTAATATATCAAAGACAATGACTATTAGTCTAATTGGTCTATCTCTAAAGAAATGGGATCATATACCTCCAGTGAAAAGATGATTAAAGATAAATCATTCAGCGTATGATGCTCGGATAAAAGTGAAGAAATTGCAAATCAGATCCCAATCAAAAAGCAATATGGAAAGATACCTTAAATAATAGTTTTATTGTTTTTTATCAGATATTATTATTTAGTATTTTTTCATTAATATTTTAAAACTTTCTTATAACATAATATGGTTTTGTGGATCTTTTTTATTGGTCTTATTTTTTAACTGCAAGAAATAATAAACTACCTTGCGGTATTTCATTTTTTAATATTTAAAATGGTCATTAGGGCAGTGAACCGGCTGTTAAATTATTTGAATCCTACCACTGATTTTAAACAAATATTCTCTCTGGATATATATAATTGAAAGTTCATTATAATTCCATTATTGGTACCCTAAGGTATTAAAATTTCTTTCCACTTCTCCTTCTTATTTGTATTGCTGAATTATATATAATATAATATACTATATACATCTCAATTTGCACTCTACAATGCTGTTTAACATATGATTTATTTTTATCTCCTCTTGCCTACAGTTTCAACTGTTCAGCAGTCAAAAAGCTCTGATGATGACTGCAGGACAGTTGAAACTGTAGGCAAGAGGAGTTAAAATAAATCATATGTTAAACTGCATTGTAGAGTGTAAATTGAAGTGTATATGGTATATTATATTACTCTAAGGTATGGAGGTTTTCAAGTAGTCATTGTATAATTACTTACAGGCTATTACTTAATTGTAGCAATAATCATTTGACTATTGCTATTTCCATACACATACCCAACATATTGATTATTCTTTCTATTATATGTTCAAAGTTACCATGGCAATGCTCAAATTTATGATCTCATCATTCAGTGAATGGAGATTTAACAAACGCTGATCATCAAATAAAAAAGATAACAACAATAGTTTAATAAATACACACAGCCATACATATCTGTGCTCCATCCATGATCTCACATGTTATCATGTCTTTCAGACCAGAATGTAATTCTTATTAAACATAATTGGCAAACAAGTGTTTTGAACATACCTTCATCAGATTTTTAGTGATATGGATGTCTGAAGAGTTGGAGGGAGTTGAAGTATGTACATTAGAATGAAGATTTGCTATCTTAATATAAACTGAGCACTGATTGTATATATACATGGCAGATGGCAATCTGGACCAACTGATGAGTGCTGGTTCAGCATGAAATACATATATTGGAGATCATTTATCTTTTTCATATGTATGCGGTCATGTGCATCGCTTGTATAAGACAGAGTGGGATAACTGAAGGGGGCTTGAAAGTCTGTGTTCAAATCCTCTTTAATAACATATAGCTAAATGTATGTATTTAAAAATATTAAACATAATTATATTTAAATTCAAAATATTGGCGTAGAATTTTTTTTTAAAAATTTAAAAAAACATACATATTAAAATGAATCTTTTCAAAATTTAAACCTCAATGGATTCACTTATCCCCTGTTTTATTAATTTAAAATGTCCAGCAAATTAAATAAATCCACGTGTTTTTATTCACTTTTATAGAAATTATGTAGTAGGAGGCCCTCCTTGTAAATAAGTAAGCATATTTTCACACAACCATATTATCCAATTATAGGACCATATGATAAATTTAGTGTTTCTCAATATAGAAGCTTCTTAGACAGGAAGTTTATAAAATAAGTTATATCACATTGCTTAAGAATTAAAAAAAGAAAAGAAACAAGTCTCCTCATACAAAAAAAAAATGCCAGAATTTTTTAATATGTTAAAATCGGGGAGATAGGGGGTGGAGAGTAGGCAGTGGAGACTATTATAAAAAAATGTTAGTAATCACAAAGATTACATTAATATTAAAATAAAAACCATAGTGTAAATAAGTAGTTAATGAAAATTGAAATAAAACAAGTTATCTTTCATAAAATCTTTTTGCTTTTAAACTATTTAATTTAATTTTTTTTAAAGCTAAGTTGGAAAAAATATTATGAAATAAAGTGCCATCTAGCGAAATTAAGTTGTATCAAAACATCAAGTCTAATTTCTAGAATCATAAAATTAGAAAGAATAAAGAAAAAAAAATTACTTTTATTCAATGCTTTAAAAATAAATTTTCTTCAGTTTTCATGATATTCTTGGTATTCATCATCATCATCAACTATTATCAATCCATTGTAGGATGGTCTCTCCCAAGTTCAATCCATCTTCTCCAATCTTTAACTTCTCTTCTCCACATCACCCATGCACACTTTCTTATTTCATCCATCCATCTCATATGTGGTCTCTTTCTGGGTCTTTTAACAATCTCTTGAAATCCAGTTTAAGATTTCAATTGTCGATCTATTATCATATCTCTTCTAGCAATATGTCTAGCCCAACTCCATTTCAGTCTTTTAATTTTTTCAATGAGGTCAGTAACACCTATTTGTTCTCTTACCCATATATTGCATTTTCAATTTCTTTTTATTACTCCCAACATGCATCTCTCCATACTTCTTTGAATGGTCTGAAGTCTCTGCATTATGTGACTGAAAATAAAAGCATAAGTGTCTCATATTTAGAAATAGTCATAGTTACACGAATATTTCTAAATACGAATTATCCACACCTTTATTTTGGGTTGCAAAATACCGATAATACTGGAAAAGTAAGAAAATCTATTTTTTTATTTTTTAGTGCAATTATGTTAATATAAACAGTTTCTTTAATTGGGAAAAATTCAATGAAATAAATACAAATTTACCTAAAATTAAAATATAAAACAATGGTGCTTACATATTTTCCATCTAACTGCTTCTTGTCAGCCATGAAACTGTATAATTATTTATAAAACTTAAAACAAAATGGCTGACAAGAATCAGTTGTATGGGAAACACAAAACAATTTTTAAATATTGTTCATGAGACCAAAAAAATTATTTTACCCAGTTTAAAGCACGGAAAATTAAACTATTGATAGTAACATCTCTATAATGAAATAAAAAAAGTAATTTTAAATATGAAGGTAACTTATATATAAGAAAGGAGAAAAGCGCAATTATGTACTTTTTAAAATTTTTTATTTAAACTTAATGTGAGGGATGGAAGGAAGTAAATGTTAACCCTTTATTCATCAATTCATCTTTATTTTATTATTATTTCATATAAGTCTTTAATTTTAGTGCTTATTTATTTTTAAATAAATAAATATAAAATATTAAAGCAATAATTACATCTATTTTATTTTATCCAATGTAAGGTGATTGGTTCCTTTCCAAGTTATATGTAGTACTGCTTTTAATTTAACACATTATATAGACACAGTTTAACTATTCACCAAAAAATTTTAATGTGTAGACAGAAGATTATCTTCAATACTCTCTTAGATGATTTGAAAATATTACTTAAAACAGGCAAAACTCACTATATATATTGCCACACACAGCAAACTAGAGTAATCAATGGATGCCAGAAGGCTTGTGCATAAAATCCCCACCTAGTGCCTACTCATCCAATATCCCCAGACTAGTTTCTGGCTTATGGCCTTCGTCAGTGAGGGGACTTGGATCTGAGAGCACTGCATTTAGACATTAGGATCTAATGCAACTCTCCAGCAACCACCTTATATCTCCATTTTACTACAAAACTATGAGTCTTAAATTGAAAACACCTTAATTTCTTCAATCCAAACCCATTAGTTATATAGTCATATGGGTCTGAACCCAGTTCACTACCCATACATTTTGATGTCTTTGGTTCTTTAATAACCATAGCCACCACTATCCTGTTAGGCAGGATTGGTTTTAAGCCAATAAACATAAGCCAGAAACTAGTCTGGGGATATTGGATGAGTAGGCACTAGATGGGGGATTTTATGCACAAGCCTTCTGGCATCCATTGATTACTCTAGCTTGCTGTGTGTGGCAATATATATAGTGAGTTTTGCCTGTTTTAACAAGTTATACACAAGCATAAGAGGAGGTGGTCATGCAATGTTTATTGGCTTAAAATATTACTTCACTACCATACATAACTTGAATCATTTCAAACATTTTAATGGCAAGTTTTCCTGATTTAAAACAAAATTTAATGTTAGCGCATTATTTCATCATTGGTTAAAGTACGAGCTATTCATTATGGTGATATACTACGCCTTAAAATTTTTTTTGGTTTTCTTATTAATTTATGCTACCATTCCGATTCTTTGATAGTATGATAACTGAACAAAAAAAAAACGAATAATTATATTACAAGTACCTTTAAAAATGAGACCAAAACTAAGACATTGTAAAGAAAGTTGTTTATAATGAGATCATGGATAATGGGAAATAAATATGTATGATTTTGGTTATTACTTGTATTATGATTTCTTAAAATGAATGGTTTTTTTCTTTCTCTAGGCAACAGGACCTGCAGTTTTGATCAGTTTTCCTGTGGAAATGGCGAATGCATTCCATTGAGATGGAAATGTAATGGAAGAGTAGAGTGTATTGATAAAAGTGATGAAAAGAATTGTCCAGAAATTGAATGCTTTCCAAATTTTTTTTCTTGTGACAGTCATCGACGTTGCTTACAAATGATCGACCGTTGTGATGGCTTTACTGATTGCGACGATGGAAGTGATGAGGAAAATTGTGATACAAGTAAGAAAAAATGTAGTTTTTCATAACTGATATTGCTTTATAATCAGGATTAACGAAATAACTACATTAAGCACTGCACTTATATAGTTGCTTACATGATATCTGCTGTCTTATTATTATTACGAAATGTATTGCATTTATATTATTTATTTTATAAATCTTATTTTGTCTGTTTGTCAGTAGTATTTATCTTTAATTCTTAAATTCTTTATAGATTTTTATGTTATGAGTATTCTTTTTGATTATTTTTTTTGTGCCATAGGTCCTTTGTATTGCCAAAGCAGTTCTCTCTATCTATGTCCGAAGTCTAAAGAATGTATATCTAAGGACTGGTTGTGTGATGGTCATAAAAATTGTGCCGACGGGACTGATGAAACTGAATCATGTGGTATTATTCTTTTTTTAGTTATTATATTATTGTTTTAGATAGAAATCTGTGTGTAATTTTCTCTTGTATTGCTATCATCTGAGGTCTTCATGAGGAAATTTTATATGAACTTGCAAACTCATTTTAAATCTCTTTTGCTCTGCTGTTCAAAAACTCAACATCTCCCTTATAATTTTATTTCTTTCTGTTTTAAAGGTTCCCATGTTTTACCTTTTATAGTCTCTCCACTTGCAAGAAAATACCAAACAATTTTGTTTTATAATTAAAACATTTTTAACAGCTTTTTTTTTTTGTAACTACTTTTATTATTTTTATGTTGTCCATATTGTTTATTTTTTCTTGTTTCTATTGAAACATTTTATCTTTCTTTTTTTTGCCCAAGTTTCTGCTCCATATTGTAGAGATAAAATAAACTCTAGCCAAAGACTATTACAGTGGTTTAATTATATAATAATGTGGATGAGATAAATTATATTGATTAAAGATTTTTATCAAAAGTAGTTGAAAAAGAATAAAAAACTTTCTGGTATAATCAAAAGTTAAGATAATTCTTTTGTTTTCTCCAATATAGCAAAGTAATTCTTTAAGTAAAAATAGTCTTATTTCCAGAACTCATAAGTAGGTTTGTGAGTAGAGGAAAAATAACCACAAGAAGAAATTAGAAAATGTAACATTCTAAGCTAGTGGTCTTAAAACTAGCATCATTTTTCATGAGGCTTGCCCATATGGTGATCAGGACAAAATGAGTAATTTATCTCTATTTTATTATTGTTTTATGAAAGCCTTAGGGTCGATATTCCATATATTAATAATCTTTGTTGTATGAAAAGTATAGTCTCATAATATAATTAATGCTAAATATTAAGTTTTAATTATTCTACTAATCAATTTTTTTGGCATTGTAAAATTGTGCATGAAGGTCAGAGTTTGAATTGCATAAATCATTATTTTGTTTAAGTTAACATAGATTACTCTAAACCAGCAGTTGGCAACTGGTGGTCCGCAGACCACTGGTACTCCATGACATAATTTTAATGGTCCACAAAGAAATTCAGATTATTTAAATTCGTTAAGCTCATTGAATAAAATTTTTAAATAAAAAATAAATTTTGTTTTAGCCGTATTATTATATGTAAAATAGAACGAGAACATTATATTACTAATTGATTTGTTACAAAATACTACTATGACTTACAAAACATCTCCCTCAATGCATTTAATTAACCCCTACTCGATTAGCGGCATAGAAAAAGCAACAAAATAAGAATATCAAATTCTGAACAATTGACTAGGCATCAAATTTGACAACAGCACACCCTTGGTAATTGGGTGAACTAAAACTCAAAAATTTTATTAAGAACTTTGAAAGAAAACACATCTATAAAAATCATTAAAGAATAGAAAATTACACATATAAATCTTAAATAATTTTTGTAGATACGAATGAAATAAGTACATATTTATACATTCATTTATTTTTATGAAATAAAATGAACATTATATTAACAAAAAACAAAATAAAATATAATTTTTTAACAAATTATAAAACATGTAAATATTGATATATAAATAAATATATATGTATATCATGCTCAGTGCTTGTATTAATTCGTACCTTTAAAAATTATGTTAGTGGTCCGCAATATCTAAAACGTTGCCAACTGCCGCTCTCAACCATAGATGGAAAGTTCATGCTGTATTAGTCTGACACACTACTAGATATGGTAAACGACTGGTGCCATCAGTCTAATTTTTTTTCCAATAAACCAACCATTACGATCTCATTTATACTCTTCTTAGAGAAATTTTATTTTATTTCCTGATTCAGTTGAATCTGCAGCCTTTATTAAAGATATCTTAATCTTAATAGATTTCTGCTGTAATTTGCAGGTTCTTCTGAAACAGGAAATGAAATAAAATAAGACTGCTTTAAAAAGTACGATGCCATTCTCTTATCATTATTATCAATTTGCTAAGCTGTTGTGGTTATCTTATCTTTTGCTTCGTTATTTGCATTAATGTTAAATTGTGAGGTGCTGTGTGCTGCGCTAATCAAATCACGTGCACACAAGTTGTATAGACTTACTCAGATCGAGCATGATTTTTAAACCGGATTGAGCATGTAGCACTGCAAACCAATAGGAATAGTTATGGATATAAATGACCAATGGGGGAGAATGTCCACAGAATCCTATGCTCACAGTCTGGAAGGGGAACTAACTATAAAAGATATCTGGTGCTGAAGATCGGACACTCTAAATCAGAAGAAGGACCTGGACTGGCTTTTCTTACCCAGTGAATCCCCGCTGAAGGTACAAAGGAGGGATCTAGGCAACTTTAAAGGCCAACTCAGTCTATATTATTATTTATTAGTAAGCCTAATGGCACAGATAAAAGTACGGTAAAATTACTTATGTAAAATTTTGTATACTTTTTGATTACCATAATTCGTTGTAACTAATTATACTCTGTAACCTTTTCTAAATTGTTATTAAATAGTTTAACCTGACTGTCACTCTGAGAGTTCTTTTCTTTAAAACTATATATGCTAGTACATGTTCGCAAAAACAGAATAAGTTGCTGTATGTAATTAGAGTCCGAACATAGCATGAGGTTAAATATTATAACAAAGATCCTTCCTTTACATCTTTTAATAACTTGTTTTATTACACATTTTTTTTGCACAAAAATTTTCTATCCTATATTTCAACCATATCTTTTGACCTTCATCAAAAAATACATACTGTTACATATTTTTGCTTTCCTTATGCTACAATAAGAATTGAGAGATTCATAATGGGTTGTGAGTTTTAGTCTATTCCTTACTCACTCTACAGAATGCTGCACACAGTTAACTGAATAAAATAAATCTTATTAAAATGAGACCTCAGATAATAACAATACTTTCCACATCCATGACCAAATTTGCATCCTGCTCTAGTAAAACGTGGACATTTTTTTTCTGGTTTTAGTCAGGGTTTGGATTTTGCTTTAGGTATCAATTTTATCAATAACCCATTGAAATATTCAACAGTTGTTAGTAATGGGTGTCTATGTATTTCTAATTAGAGGATAAAACAGGGTGGGAAAAAATGCTCAAATCCCCACATCCTGATAGTTGGTGAGCTGTTAAGTAATGCTTTTCTGTCATCGCTTTTTCGAGAAAACTTTTAAAATCAGAAGCCTGTTTTGTCTATTGCCCATACCTATACACCTGGGTCTCGTTTCATGCGGTAGATAGGTTCCACAGAAATCCCCCATTAAAAAAAATCACACAAAAATAGACTTAATTTACCTTGAAAAATCGGGAATAGGTGCTGTAAGTTTCAGAATTCGCATAAAAGAAAAGCAACAAGGAAAAATTACTTAAAAATTTGCATTAAAAAAAATAAGCAAATAAAGTATGATTAATAAAAAATTTCAAATATTTGAAAAAAATGAATACAAGACAAACTTTTTTTATTACTACAGTATTTAATTTTACATTTTTCATACATATTTTAATCATTACTGCTAGCGTTGTTTGTAAACTGGTAAGAAATCAGATTCGATGTGATGTAATGTATTGTGGCTTCTTCTTAAACGAAGTCAAGAATGTCTCAGCAATTATGCCCAGAGAAACCTGTTAGTCGCTTTCTTTTTATTTGTGATGTGATGTACAACTAGCGCCACTTTCAGCCTTCTGCTTTGTTAATGGTTTTCTGTTTCTATATTAAAAAAATGAGATCTCAATCAAAACAAAAAGATTATACATTATCATTAGAAAGATTATTTTCAGTTTATAGAATCTTCATTTTTTATTTTAAAAATCTAAAAGATTATTTATTTCTGTTATATACAACAAAATACATTTTAAAAGTTTAAATTTTTTGAATATTTATTGTGATATTTTTATATATAAGTATAAATCTATTATTATTATTTACTCATTAGAATAAATAGGTTATTTACATAGAAGGTAAGTTCTAAATACAGCTTCAGGCATATTCACGTTAGCTGGTAATATAATGTTATATTTTTGGGAAAAAAAGGATTTTAAGTCAAAATAAGTTATTAATAATTTAAATTTCTTGATATGTAATAAATATAGTGAAAGAAGAAACATGAATCCCATAATTTCAAAATTGCATTAAAATAATCCACATAAAACGAGACCCAGGTATATATAATTTTTAAGTATTACACAGAAGACATTAACTGAACTACTAATATTTTAAGTAGCTGTTTGTTGAAAAGATAAGTTGCATTTTGGGGAAAAAAAATCCACAATTGTGTCTTTTCTAGTTGAACATTATAAAAAATAAACTTCTTATAAAATTCTGAACAATTTTTTTTACAGCACCAACAATAACAAATAAGGGAAGGAATTCGATGTTCATAAATGTTATGGGTGTCTCTTGAACAGACTCTGAACTATCCATGATTGTTGTGATTATCCACTTTACAAATGGAATTTAAGTCTCATAACTATGCAAATATGATCAAACATAAACCACATTGTTAATGAATGCCAAATAGCTGTAATGGTCGAATTTAGACTGAACTGAGGCTGCTGGTGATGATTCTGTCTTGTGGTTGGAATTTAGCTATCTCTACCTTTTGCTTCTGTTAATTTTTTTTGACTATATAGTATAAATTAAGCATTATCTAATGTGACTTCTTTCAGAGTTTCTTTAATTTATATTCATAAAAATAATCCCCTTACATTTGTTTGACTTTTAGGTCACTACTTCAGTATATTGTTTTTATTTATCCAAGTTTTAGTCGATCAATTCTAAAAAGTCCACATTAAGTCATGTAGCAATAACTGATAACGATAATCATCAATTTGTCATGTTAGTTTTAAAATAATAATTTAAAGTTATAGTTTTAAAATTTCTTTTCACATAGATATAACCAATCTGATACATCTTTTTGTTTTTTTTACTTAAAAAGCCTTCTTTTTATTGAATTTTTTTCTTGTCAGAATCAGATATACAAAAAGAAATTATTAAAAGCCATTCAATACTTAGATAATCCCAATATCAATAACAATCAACAATTTCAAACTGTTGTCAAGGTAACCTTTTAACAATAAAGATGGAATCCACCTTATTAATGGTCTTAAAACACTTATATAGACAGTAAAGATTGCACCTTGACCACAGAGAATGAAATTATTGATATAAAGAAGTTTAAATAAACCTCTTTAAATAGGCAAATGCAATCTACTCTAAATACAGACTAATAAATAGTCAATTATAACATTATAAATTGCAATTATAAATTTCAAATTGCACCCAAAATATTACTTAAAATAATAGGTGTAATAATGCTCAAGGCTAAATGGGTTTGTAGGTAATCATTAAGTCATTCAACACATAGACAATCTCAATATTAATAACAATTAACAATGTCAAACTGTTGTCAAAGCAACCTTCTTTTAACAATAAATTGTATGGATGTAAATTGTGGACACTGAGTAATAAAATGAGAAACAGATTGGAAGCCTTTAAGATGTGGTCATGTTGAGTAATGGAAAAAATCAATTGGATGAATGAAATAACAAATGAAAAGGGTTTGAAAAGAGCAAATAAAAGAGAAGGTTGATTTAGGCAATTAGAGATAGTAAGAGAAACTGGGTTGGACATATATTAAGAAGGTATAGTTTACTGAAAAATATTTTGGAGGAAATGGTAACTGGAAGCAAGAATAAAGGATGGAAAAGATTGACATTGCTGGATGATATAAGATTGGAATAGTTATGTGGACTTGAATAGCTGGGCAATGAAGAGAACAGAGTGAAAAAATGAATTGGTGATGTCGTTGCTCTCTGGACCTACCCATGGACAGTATACTATGGATTTATTGATCAAGATGGTCTATATTGAATCTTCTGTCGAAAAACATCCAGTGTAGGATGATAGAGACATTGTCATTTGTCACATGCTTCTTTTGTCATCAAGATATTATGACCAGTAATAAATTTATTGACTCGGCAAATAATTTTTTTAGGTAATTGACTATTCATGAACATCTCGATGTTCCAACACAGTGTTAGATTCATTAGTGGTTTTATTAAGATTTTTAAATTCAGATATAGAATAATTCCATGACTGATCATATTTATTAGTTTTTATTTTATGTTTAGAAATCTCCTTAATAATATTACTACAATCTTGTAAATTCATATTATTATCAAAAAACATTCTGCACTGATGAGATCAATTTCTGCCATTATGTCTAAACTTGACAATATTTATCTATGTCCTGTATAGTTTGTATTCAAATTAGAGGTGGTCAAATTTACTTTCCGAAGCAGACAAATGCTCGGAACATGGATGTTTCTGACTTTGTTGACAAAGACTCAATAATGTCTTAGAAGACTAAATCCAACAGAATCTGTAAAAATAAATTTGCCAATTCTTTGTATGGTTTGTGCAGCGGTAAAGAATCAGATCTGGAATGTGAGGTCCTGGGATCGATTTCAGTTCTGTAACTTCCGGAACTTAAACTTCTGAGCAGTAGTCATTTGATTATTTTATTTTTAATTTGTTAGTAGTCTATTTTACATTGTCATTATTATATAAATGCAATTTATTCAATCTATTTTGAAATTTAACTCTATTTTGAAATTTAACAACATATATGCACTCACAATCTTATGTTTCGACTATCTTGCAGTCTTCTTCAGGGCTATGATATAATAATCAAAATAAAAAACAAAATAAAATATGTGTATGCATATATGTACAATAAAAGGTGTTTTTTTTTTTTTTGCTAAAAAATGTTCAAAATAGAGTGGATAAATTGCATTTATATAAAATATTACAGCAAAATAAATGAAAGTGGTGAATTTGGTAATATTACTATAATTCTTAGTTTTTTAAAGAGAATCTAGGTTGAGAGTTCTGAAAAAGACTTGATGTGAAGCCATTTTTTAAGTTCATATATATATATATTGTGGCCTCAACTTTATTTCATTTCAAGTAGCTAGTCGGTTAAATCTAACCTTGGGATCAAACAAGGATGGCTAGTGTGTTTATCGAATGATATCAACAATAAGATTAAGTATACCTGGGCGCCAAATCATAACTACGAAATTGTAATGTCCACCAGAGATCATCATCATCCATGCTTATTACTACAGAAGACAATGGAGAGAGTAATTAAATTGTCTCTCAAAAAAAAATAATGTTAACAAATCTGATTCAATTTGTTGTGCTCTTGGTTTCAAACCTAGCAATAATTATGCAAATGTTTCCGTGATAAATTCTTATTCCTAACTGAATAATAATGAGACAACTTTCTTCCACAACTTTAATATAAATACATGATCTCGAGTGGTAACTACAAGAATGTTGTATACATTTCTAATTCTTACACGAATAGAAATAAATTAATAATCGATGTGGAGAACTCATAACTTGTACTTATAATATAAAATTATTATTTAATTTAAAGAAGGACAAAGAAATGTTATAGATAAATCCATCCCATTAAATTCCACTACTTTATTTTTCGTTCTCAGCATCTATTACTTTCAATAGTTACAATTATATAACACTGAATGTCTGTGTTATCTTCTCCTTTAAACTGATAACTCTTAATCCTATTCTCTTCAACATACATATAAGCCTTCCAACCGATTATCAATTCATGATCCTTATTAGAAGAATAGTATTTCCTAAATCTTAATATTTATGCTACTTGACTTCCAAGCTAGCTCTTAGATTTAATAATCGAAGTACTCTTTCTCAAGGTCTAGATCTGCTAACGAGGTGCAATTCTTAGCGATTACATTGCAATGGATATGATCCCAAAATTTGCTAAATTAAACTTTAATTACCAGTGGGAATCACATTAAATACTGAAAGCAGGAAAGGGATTTTACTGCTCCCAATATTCATAACATTGCAACGAAACAGATGATTAAATTTAATATACCTAAATTGACTGTTTTCTGTCATCTTATTCTATTTCATATCATCTGTTTGCCCAAATTTAATTAGTAATTTTAAGTCCAAAACATTTTTGCCAAAGTAAACTATGGAAGTAAACCATGGACATTAATCATGGAAATCGATCAAGGAAACCAATTCTGTAAGTGAACTATGGAAATCAATCATAAAATTAAACTATACAAATAAACTATGGAATCAATCAATATAAAATTAATAATGGTAAATCAACTACAGAATCAATCAATATAAAAATGAATTATGTCAATTTAAATTATGGAATCAATCAATATAAACATGAATTATATAAATTTAAATTATGGAATCAATCAATATAAAATGACTAATGTAAATCAACTATGGAATCAATCAATATAAAAACGAATTATATAAATTTAAATGTAATCTGGTATTAATTCTAGATATAGGTGCTGGATATAGATTCTGGAGATATTTGAAATATCAAACACAAGACACGCATATAAATTCATAATAACAAATCTTTATTACAATAAAAAAACAAAAAAACAACACATCTATAATATCACTACACTCAAATATTATATGAAATTTACTAAGTAATGATAATAATGATACATAATACATATTTAAATTAGCTAAATTTCCTTGTATCTGAACCATTGTCTTGACCCATCTATTAATTGAATATTAATATGCTTACGCACGGAATCATAATCATAATCAGAATTCTGTATTTAAGTATAATATGAAATTCTCTTATAACTTGTATAGAACCTATAAATTTCTGCTCCCCCCTTTTATTTACAACAATTACAAATTGAACTATTCCAGCAGTCAGTAACATTTTTATAATAATTCTCAATTTAATTATTCCATCAAGCAATAATCTCTCATATTTCCTATGAAAAGATGATGTGACATTAAAATCTCTAATTGGTCCAACAAATGGGTTTAAATATAAAAACCATAATTTTACATTCATGCATGCCAAATATTCATTGTTTTTCACTCTAGCGACTACATTTTGATAGTCCAGTATATTGCCACAGCTTGATGTTCAATTCTATTATCCTTCACAAAATCTGACTACAGATCAGACAGCTTATAAATTAAACTCTTTGTCACTCCCCACATCAACATACATATCTGACTGAAACCCTAATCCTGTCAAAGCAACTTTTATCCTGTCTTGCAAAAAAAGAACCCTCTATATATTTCATAGCACTATGCAGCATTTCACAATGCACACATCAGTGTCTCAGTAAGGGAAATTAACTCACAACTTTAAATGTCTGCATTGGCCTTTTCTGAGGCTAGAATCATGTGAGGAACTATAGTCTCTACACATTTACTCTATATAGGCATGCTTAACATTTCCCACAACTTTATCAATAACTCTATCAATAATTCCCTACTTAAATAAAACAAATGGAGTTAGGAACTGGTCCTCAATCTCCTACTGCCATAGTGAATAAATTATGAGATAATTATTTTCTATCTATGAGGTGGTAAGATAACTACCTCAGTAATAACAAGCATTTATAGCTTCACACATACATATAGGGTGATTCCAGTCTTGATGCAGATGACAAAGTCTCACTGGATCATGAATCAAACCTATGAACTATCAATTTAAAAAAAGTCAAGCACACAGCAACACCCATCCAACCTTCACAATTATAACAGATTGAATCAACATATAGCATAGCAATGACCATTCACATGATCATCCAATCACTTTTCACACATCCAATATTAAGCATATAATTTTGATAATAAAAAATATATTTTCTATCTTTTCTTTTTTTTACAAATACGTAAGCATTTATACTTTCTCATTATGACATGTTAACAATTTTTAATTCCCTTTTTTTTACTTCAATGGGTCTTAATGGATCAAAATCATTCCTCTTTTTTTTTAACTTTTTAAAAAAAATTAAAATTAATATAATCGTTAAATTTCTATTAAACATGCTACACATATAAATAAAGCAAAGTAAATAAATAATAAACATTACGGATTGTCTCTTTCCTTTAAGGCTAAGTCTGAAGACTTGATATTATTGTCCGCCAACACCAATTACCATTTAGTTCATTTATCTTGGAAAATAGATATATACTCTATAGATGCACATAAAGTTTCTTCAATCAAGAGGTAGCTACATTGATCACGATAATTAAAAATGGTTAAAAAAAGTCCTGCAGATTACTTTTACATTTGGTGTATTTTCCTTCCTGTGTTTGAATTTAGATACATTTTCCTTTTATCATTTTAGGTTCAAATCGCAATCAAAACAAACAAATTTTACTGTTAAAAATATGGATCAATCCTTTAACTCTAGATAAAAGTTTGATCGTTTCTTGGAGTTTTATTAACAAGCCATGGATGCAATACTTTTCCTGAGATGCTTTCTTTAAACAAATTTTAAAGAACCCAATATAAAGATTGAGGTACTGAATACAAAATCTTTTATTATGAGCTAATTTGGTCATAATTTATCTGGAGAGAAAGAATTTTACACCATTTATAATTGAATTAGCCCTTCATATTTAAGTAATGTTTTTACACTTCTTAACAAGTTAGGTCAATTCAAGAGAGAAAGACGATTAGAGGAAACTCACCAGAAATTGAATTAGCAAGTCTGTTTTAGAGAAGTTTTAGCAGTCCTCCCTTTCATTTTCCTTAGCTTTTATAAGGAGAGAAAAAAAATCATCTGTCAGGTTTCTTTCCCATGCCTGGTTCCCTGTAATTTATGACTTCTCTTAGAAATTTAACTTTTTGACACCCATGTGTTAAATGTTAGATCTGGGTTATTATCTTCATCTCAATTTAGTGAACACATTGCCTTTGATTTATGAAAACCATTCAAAAAAATATATAGAATTATTGGGAATTTTGTAAAGATATTATTTAAACAATTTCTTTATTTAGAACTTAAATTTTAGAGCTGAAAACAATGAATAATTCCCATACAAATACATTCATTTTATACTATATTATCAAATAATACAGAGCACAATGTTTTTCTACAAAAGAAAAAAAAATCTATATATCTGCATCACACACACACATCCAATACTAAATAGAGAACTGCTTGTTCATATTAGCACAGAATATCTTTTATAATTTCCTATAAATTTAAACCTATTTATAATGAGTTCAATTTCAAATTGTATCAACATTTTTATTGATAAATATTACGATTCAAGAAGACTCTTTTAGACATATAAATATTTATTTTTCAGATATTACAGCACATACAAAAGCCAATCCCCCCTTCTCTCTATATAATGTTAGTTATAATTTTAAATAAAACATATTTTCTCCATATGTTAACTTTAAGCTACACAGTTATTAATCTCTTCAAATAAAGCTTTTCAATTTTTCTTAAACTAAAAAAAAAAAACTTTTACTTATAAATAGTTAAGAAATTAATCCTACCATTTATTTTCCAATCATTGGTTTCTGTATGAAAGAAACCAAAGATATATATATATATTAAGAAAGCTATGTTATTGGGTTTATTAACTAGTATGTCCCCATGAAAAACATGACCGATTCTTTCTCAAATCTGCCTGCAGCACCATCTTTGAATCAACACATGTATTACATAAGTACATAATGTAGCTATTTACCATAAACATTTTAAGGCATTAACATGTCTTGATCACAAATTGTAACATGGAATGTGACTGTGTGTTTTGTACTTTAACTCACAATATTAACATAATTTTGTTTGAAAATGGACTAAACGCTGATAGTGAAACATTTGAAATAATTAAAATTTGTTTGGCAATGAAGCCATGAGTCAGAAAAATATTTTCAAGTGGTTTGCAAGATTCCATGATGGCGGAGAGAGCTATGAAAACAATATGTGAAGACATGAAACACAATTTTTGTGATGAAGAGCTAAACTACATCATTACATAACAAGTGTTGATTCACAGATGGTGATGCAGTTTTCAGAGAGAACATATCACTTTTCAGTAGGATATACTGAGAATATATATATTTGAGTAACAGATTTTTAGAATGGTATTTTTTTAAAAAAAAAATTTAACAAATTATTTCTACTGTTAATTTTATCAAAGGCAGGGATCTATCGAAATAATGTTGAAATCTCATAAAAACTCGTATACCTAACATCTGTGCAATTGCGGGGAGAGCTTTACTGTCATCAAATTTATATATTTTTTATGCCATATATTTTTAATGTTAGTTCTACCATTAGAAAACTTTTAACATGAAAAATAACACATTCTTTTATGTACAGTATATTTATATGAAAATGCTATAATATACTGCAATATTTTTTCTTTAGGAAACATGTCTTGTCCTGCTAATAATTTTCAATGTAAAAATAAGTATTGCATCTCAAATGCATGGTTGTGTGATGGGAAAGATGACTGTGGTGACAACTCGGATGAAGATGCTGTCCAAGGCTGTGGTAATGTTTATCTTAATATTAAAGACAAAATAGTTTTCATCTATTTATTTTGCTTTTTCCATTTAAATCAATAATTTTCAAGGTTATTATTTTTTTAAATATATGTATATTTTTTTTTGTATTATGGTGGGAAAAGGACTGCTGGGCAGTTGAAACTATTGGCAAGAGGAGATAAAATAAATCATATGTTAAACTTCACTGTAGGTGTAAATGGAGGTGTATATGCTATATTAATTGAAGATTAGGAATATATAAGGTTATAAAATTGGAGTCTACTAGTAACTGCTAAATGACCTGGATCATAAACATCATCTATGCCTTTTCACCAAATGTTTTAAAGTTATGATAGTACAATTTGTTTAGTTGATGATACATGACAGTCTGGCTATAAACAAACATGAAATGAGATATGAGCAAACAATTTAAACTTCGTGGCTAATTATTCTAAAGTGCAAAATATAAAATGCGCTAACACGCACAAGCACACAAAGCTGAAGACAGAAATGTATATATATATTTATTATATTTTAATATATATATTTAATTAAGTGGCTAAGCACTTCCAAGGGTCAGAGCTCTCATATTCATACATTTTGTAAATAGATAAGAAATTGATTAGGAGCGATGTAAATTTATGCAAATGCGATAGTTACATATTCCATTTCCTGGATATTTTGTAGCAAGAGTCTTTTCTATTTATGGCATCGCTGTCTCTAGCGATAAAGTAAGCCTCTTTTATCTTCCTTTTGCGATCATGTCGCTCTCTGCAAATCACCACTGGGTCTCTAGGTTGGCAATCGTGATTGGCTGACATGCGGTGCTGTCAAAAACTGAACTATAAGAAGTGTCTACCAGTGCTTTATTATAGTAGTATTGTGTTGGGATAGCATAGTGGACAGAGGCCCTGGTCTCACCATAATATGATGATCTACAATATTTTTCAGGGCAGGCAATATTATAGACCACCTGAGGTAGCAGCGAGGATGGTAGGTTGTCTTTAGTGTTGTGGAAGTTTGTTGGAGTTGGGAGGTGTGTGGAAGCATAAATGATATTTATTATTGAATATATTGTAAAAACTTTTATGCACATTAGGCAGATAAGGGAGTAGAAGTCTTTACTTGTCTGTGTTAGGGGCCTGATTATTCATTTTAGAGCAAAATTTTTATTTTCTTGTCAATTAAATTCTCATTAAAACCAACTTTTATTAGGTTGTTCCTGTATGATGCTAGATTAGCTTTTTTATCTGCGTCAAATTTACAAAGATGTATATTTCTATACAAAAATGAAGTTAAGCCAAAGAGTTTGTGATTAGTTGATGAATTGGAGAGGGAATGGGAGTGTCCTCTAACTTCAAGGGGTTTGATGAGCATCTTATAATTAAGATGTGTGTGCTAGCTAATTTCGGCTGGCTGTGAAGCTTAATTTATCTAAGAAGGGATGTAAAAAACGTTGAAAGCAAGCAATAAAGCTTAAGATTGTTTGCAACAGGTATGAAAATGTACAAAACTGAAATATGCACTCTTAGTTCCCAGACAAATGTCTAGGGTACTGATTGATCAGGGCAGGGGGTAACTATTCATGCCTTATGTTGAAATGCATTTCGTTCAATCTTGTTGAATTATTTGATATTTATCACACAGAGGCAAAACTCTTCATACAGTAGTACCACTCAGTACTTGCCAGAGTAATCATGGATGCAGAAAGGTTTGTGTATAAAATCCCTATCTAGTGCCTACTCATCCAATATTCCCAGACTAGTATCTAACTTGCAGCTTTCATCAGTGAGCACTGAGTGGTGTTACCGTATAGAGAGTTTTGCCTCTGAGTACATAGCTTGTGTAAGCATAAAGAATGGTGATCATGTGATGTTAATTCGTTGATATTTATCAACTGCACACAAAATATAACTAATTTTTATGCTTGGGAGCTTATCAATTTCTATCCATTTAATGAAACATGTATAATTGAGATGGGATATAAATTAAGAAAGAATTTATTGGTTATTTTAGATATTATAGACACACGTGCTTGTACCTCCCTCCACACACAGCTTTTTGAATATGTGTTGTTCAAAAATAACATCAAGTAAAGGATGGTGAAAGGTACCATCATCCATAAATTTTTCAAGTAAACATCAGATGTATCACCATTTCTCTGTATTGCACTGAGTGGCAATATGTATAGAGAGTTTTGCCTGTTTTAATAATTTTTTCCAGGGAAAGATTGATGGTTGCAAAGGCTTTTAATTTGTAACAGGGATTTAATAATACAGTTCAGACTTGGTTATAATTGAAACCTTTCACAGGATGAAAGTTCTACATTATTTAAGCTTATTCTGTAAGCCTATTGAATATGTTCCAGGACCTTAAGAGCACTAATAATTTACCTGTTTTGTGGATAAAAATCTTTTACATGGCTATGTAAGAGATTTTTTCTGCCAAGGTCATGTCTTCATTATTGATTGTTAGGAAAATCACAATCGAAAATTTGTGAGGTTAGTGAATGCTGTGATGTCATCTGTTGTACAGACAATCAGTATTATTGATGGTAGGACATGGGATCATGAAAATTTAACGATTTTCTGAAAATTAATTTTTATTAAACCACAAACCTCACACGACTACCATTTCATATGATTACATAAACTGTTAAAGCAGTACTGATAAGATGCAATGTGACTTCATATGCTGAGACAGGAATCTCTCAGCCACTATGCCCAGAGAAAGCTGTTAGCCACGTTACCTTCCTTTTCCATTCCCTACCCTAAATTTTCCCCATATTCTTCTCTATCCTGCTCCATTCCATTTTCAAAACATAATCTTTGTCAACTCCAGGCCTTTATATCTAAAGACACCTTAACTTGTCCCAAACTCAGCATAAAAAACAATAATTCACTTTCTGCATAATCACTTCCACTACATCATTATTTATGCGAGATACGAACTCAGACTTTCACACAACCCTCAACTCTCCATGCCATCTCATATTGTTGACCCACCTGATCACACACATGTTGAAAAGATAAATAATCACCAATATACGTGTTTCATGCTAAACCAACAATCATCAGTTGGTCCAGACTGAAATATGTACATTGGTGATTATTTGTCTTTTCAACATATGTGATCAGGTGGATCAGCAATATGAGATGGCATGATGGAGAGTTGAGGGTTGTGTGAAAATCTGAGTTCATATCCCGCATACATTACATGCAAATTTAAGCCTGTATAGTGTATTAATTTACTTCATTATTTGTAACCGTTCTGCTTTCAGGCATTTACATTCAATTAACAGATGCCTAATATTTTCTATACCTTTTTACACAATTTGCAGACTAAATCACTCACATTTTTCCATTTAAGTGTATATTCCTTTGTTGCTAAAATCCTCTTCGTGCTTTAAACAGTAAACTACTTTCCTTGCTGTTATCATAATTCACACCCAATCTTACATTTATTTCTATATATATTTAAACTCTTACTAGGTCTCCACCTCCCTATTCTTTATTAATGCATCTATTCTTCTATTCCATTCCTTGTCACTATAACACTCAAAAATTCTATATATATTTAAACTCTTACTAGGTCTCTCTATTCTTTATTAATGCATCTATTCTTCTATCCCATTCCTTGTCACTATAACACTCAAAAATTCTCCTAACACAATCATTCCACCTTTTGTATAAGTATACAGACATAAATTCTTTATCCAAATCTTCTGCATACTGTACTACTTTTCTCACCCATCTTGTTGCCTGCCCTTTATGCATAACCCAATTAAATATTATTTTGGCTATTCTCTGATTATACGTAAACTGCAATCTACCAAACATTTTCATTTTGCATCTCTCATATAAAAACTTGACCATCTCATTTCTCCTTGAATTGCCTCATCTATTGCATGTCTTCCTACTCCTCTTTGTACTTTTTCTAAGTAATCTAACACCCCTTTACTAACACATCATTACTATATGTTAACCCTACTACTGCCACTCCCTTCCAGACAATTCTAGCTACATCATATTTATTATATGAAAACACTGTCGATTTCTTTATCAGTCACTTTCTTCATTAATCAGTTTTTTCTCCCATTCATCCAAGCAATTTCTCTGATTACTTAAGAAGATTCCCGAATAGTTATACCTATTCACCAGGCTTAACTTTATATCCCCCTATACAAATCTTTATCTTCACTTTCCTCAGTAATAATCATCATTATGATTTTTTTCCACTAAATTTAATCCCATCTCTTTACCCACCCCAGGGCATGTCCTCAGCATAACTTCCATATCTTAACAAACTCTCCATACAGTAGTGCCACCTAGTAATCAGTGGATGTAAGAAGGTTTGTGCATAAAATTCCTATCTAGGGCTTACTCATACAATATCTTTAGTGTAATTTCTAGCTTGTGGCAATACTGTACGGAGAGTTTGCTAATGTTTAAAATCCATTTCTATGCATCCGTGTTGAATCCCTCATGTGGTAAATAACATTACAGAGTTTTAGTGAGTGTAACAGAATCCAAATCTTAATTTTTAGCACAGAATAGCTTTGCAACATTATTATAATAGAAATTGGCTGGAAGATCACAGAGCAGAGAATCGTACTTCTTATTTAGTGCAAGAAAGAGTCGTACCGGTTCTTCTAATTGATTCCTCTTTTTATATTGAAGACAAACTTTTCTGGTGTGAGAACATGCTTGCAGGAAAGTTACTTGATGTAAAATATTTGGTTGCCATATATACTTACTACTTATTAAGATGGAGGGGGGGGGGCTTCTTTTTTGAGTAGATGTTAGCAGTTACACTATTCAATTTTAATGAAAATTTCTCAAAAAAGAAATTTAGGTTGAAGCTTTTTTGTATATATTCTAATAATTTCCATGGTGACATTTAAAGTATATTCTTCAAGGAAAAACATCTAATATTTTGGTAGTCAATTTATGTTTTATAATAAATAGAACGTCATTAACGTCTTTTTGTTTGTATTTCAGTTTTTATTTATTTATTTTATATTGGAATTTAAAATCTTATCCTACTTCATTACATTAACTTAGGTCCACCTCCTATTAAATGCCTCCATTACCAGTGGAAATGCGCTGGAACAAATAACAGCATTTGCATCAATATTTCTCAGGTGTGCAATGGGCATAAAGACTGTCCGCTAGGCAGTGACGAGGGTGGTTTCTGTGGTAAGTTAATGATTATTAGAATACTTTAATTAAATATATATATAAATTTTAATTTTTTAAAATTTTCTTCTTTCAGATATGCAGGATTGTAAACATGATTCATTTGGTTGCAGTTATAGGTGTTTTCAAACACCTCTAGGTGCCAGTTGTTCATGTCCACCAGGATCAACTCTAATAGATAATAAAGTGTGCGGGGGTAAGGAATTATTTTTAAAACCATCAAAAGTTTGATATACATGTGGGGGTAAATAATCGTTTTCGGTGTATCTAGAAAATGTTTAATCTAGGGAATAGGTATGGAATCTATGGTATGGTTTGTCATCGCAGCTATAGACTAAATAAAATAAAATAATGAAAAGACAAAACAGCTTTTAAACCATTGCAAGCAAAGGCTTCTCTAAGAGCCCATCATTGAGTAATAGTGAAGGTAAAAGCACTACTCACTAATCTTGTCAAGTGATGAGAGTTTGGGTATATATGAATAGCTAGATACCCATTTACCAACCAATATCAGATGGTTATAGCTAGATACCCATTTACCAACCAATATTGGATGGTTATAGGTAGATATTCATTTACCACCAATATTGAATGAATATCTTGTTTGGCTGCAAACTGAAGAAAAAAAATTAAGCCATATTAAATCCCGATTTTTTTTTCTAATTTAATTAGCTCAAATTCAAACCCAGATTTACAATGAGTGGACAGATGCATTACTCAAGCATCAAGACATTTTTTTGCATCTCTTTTAATATTTGGGTTTAAGGATAGACCTTTGTAAATTCTGTAGTCAGGTTAATTCTAATATCAACCATATTTTTGATTATATTACATGTTTTTCTAATACGCATCAATATACTGTGACTAATAAAATTTAAAATAGCAAAACTCACTATACATATTGCCTAAGATCTAGGTGCAGTGCTCTCAGATCCAAGGCTCCTCACTGACGAAGGCCACAAGCCAGAAACTAGTCTGGGGATATTGGATGAGTATGTACTAGATGGCATCTATTGATTACTCTAGCTTGCTATGTGTGGCAATACGTATAACGAGTTTTGCATGTTTTAACAACAGTTATACACAAGCATAAGAGGGGGTGGTCATGTGATGTTTATTGGCTTACTAACAAAATTTACAGCTCGTACGAGAATCACCTAAGAATAATCCACGTGTGTTCCACATTTTAACATTACAGATCAACAATTTCTGTTATAATGTGCTTTTTAAAACAAGTTAATACAATTATTTATTTATGAATTCTAGTACGATTTTATGCGCAGATAATAAGTATAATATCATTTTAACCGCTTGTAAACCTCGATGCATAAATGAACGATATAGTTTTATGATTAATAAACTTACAGTCTGACACTACTGTAATTTCATTAACTATTTAAATAACCGGACTACCATAAATACTTTCAGGCTGTATTGCAAGTAAGTATTTAAGTGATATAATCCATTAGATAAAGTGCTGGGCTTGTCCTGGTATTTTTAATCTAATGCTTGAATATCTTAGCTCCTCACTGAGGAAGTCAGTAGCAGAAACCGGTCTGGGATTGGGGATATTCTACAAACTTGTTAAGTTTATTTGCGTACTCCGGTCTGGGGATATTCTGCAAAGCTTAAGTTTATTTGCGAACTCTATATATAACATTTGTAATACGAACTCTATATATAACATTTGTAATACAATCTTGTTAAATTAGGTCATGTGACATATGACTTGATTTCTTTGTAATGAATAAATAAATACATGTGAGCTAGAAATACGCTATACAATAGGAAATTGCTTCTATCACATACTAATGTTAAAGGTACTAAGCATAAGAATGACCAGGAGTTCACAAATGGTATCATTCGAGACATGCTTAAAAACAAGGCAAATGATATATGGTAAAAATTTCCATCCACTGTATACTACTGCTATAAGTAAAATAATGAATGCAAGTGACCGACAATCACAATGATAATGAATGCAAGTGACCGGCAATCACAATGATATCACAGTCATTTATGAATAAATAAAACACATACAAACAAATCTCACCTATTAACAAATCAGCTCGAAATAAAGTTACAGCAGTTCACTTATGTCAATATGCCCAAATTATCTTTTCCCAAAACTATAAACTATCATAACATAATAAAAAGTCAATCTTAACTTATTCTGTCTAGACAGCTTGTTTAGTATCGAATTCAGAGGTCATCAAGCTACCAATTCTTTACGTTTACAAGGAGTGGAAATGACGTTTTAAAATACGAAGTTTTTATAAGCATGGCCAAGGATGACCATAAAAAGCTAATCACTTTATATAAAACTTTACTCTTTTAGATTTAATGTTGACTGAATTATGGTGTGATTAACTAAAATATAATAGCAGTCCTCTGTCATACTAGTTATAAACAGATTTACTAGATCAATACTAACAATACTTTATAAAATACTTTAAGGATAATGGTGACAAATATTCAATGTTAGTACTATAAAAATATATTTTACAGTTTGGTACTTGTCAGTTAGACAGGCCAGTCGCTTGGTGGCATTCTTGATCTGCAAAAAACACACTATTAAAATCATTCCAGGCTGAAATTTTGCAAACTAATTTAAAACAATTTATGATGGAACATTATTTGGTAAAATGAAATTTTATTTTTAAATTATGTTTGATCATAAGTTGTTTTAAATTAGTTTTCAAAATGTACCAGAAAAGGGTATACCCATTCTCTTTTATCACTGAGAATTCAAACTCAGACTTCAGGTATTGGTATATGTTTAACAGACTTCAGTTGTTCACCCATAGCTATGGTGACTGTAGGTTTTAATCAGGCAGTATTAAATCTTCCCATTGCAGTAGGCACTTAAAGTTTGGGCATTTAATGGATATAACACTGTTTCTATATTAGCTAACGGCTCCTTTCTACACTTCTCTATGGATCTTTGGCCTGCATGTTGCCAGCTGGCAAGAGTGAAGCAGATTGTTGCTTCTTTACTCTTTCACTGTATATTTTTAACACAAGGCTAATTATATTGAAGGCACAATCAAAAATTAATGAGCAGTATGAATAATTCAACAGCAATCAATAATAGTTCATCAATCAAAGTAATTCAGCAATAATCAAAGTATATAGAGCAAACTGATTTATAACCTCAATTTATAGTTCCTGGAATTAGCTTATTAGCAACATCAAATCCATCACCAGTTGTTTTCCCTCCATTGATTTATTGGTGGCAGATAACTTTTAAACTTCATTTTGATCCACGGTTTAGTTGTCCAATCATGACATTTTATCTTTGAAAGGGATTACCAGACTGAATTACATCAACTACTTATCTCATTAATTCATGGATTTGTCTACAAGAATTTTAATTAAATTTATTAAGATAATGCCATATCCAATTTATAATAATAAAATACCATTACTTTTAAAATAAACTTCCAATTAATCATACCGTATACATTTACCCGCCTTATTCTTCACAGTTCCTTTTTGAGGTTCCACTGAAGAGATTTTTAGCCCTGCAATTGGCTCTTTAAATGTCGTTCTCTTTTAGCATTAGTCTTAGAATAAGTAAAATATTAATGTATTGCTGTAGTCAATTGTGATGTATTTTTTTCCAGATATTAACGAATGTGACCCGCCTGGAATGTGCAGTCAAATGTCGTTCTCTTTTAGCATTAGTCTTAGAATAAATAAAATATTAATGTATTGCTGTAGTCAATTGTGATGTATTTTTTTCCAGATATTAACGAATGTGACCCGCCTGGAATGTGCAGTCAAACTTGTGATGATTTAGTCGGTTCTTATCATTGTGGATGTGTGGAAGGATATACATTGACAGCTGATCGGAGAACTTGCAAAGCTACAGGTAATTTTCAAAACCCTTGTTTTTGCTATTTAACTTTTGTTATTTGTAAAAGTCTTAAAGTTCCATAATGGAAAGCAACAGCAAAATACAACAATGATAATTAAGTGTGAAGTCCTATTATTGCTTTTCATCCCAAAATTTCTCTCCACAAGGACATACAGATAATGATTTGGGCATTAACTTGCTATGAAATGACAGTGTTCATATCTGGAATGGATTTGTAGATTTGGATAGCTGGTCCATATATCTAAACCGGTGTTTAATAAATGAATACACCTATCATTAATTGGAGAGAAGCTAGTCTGTTTCAGATGACTGCTAGATTTTTATTTATAGAGCATAATATCTGTCCATCCTTTCTGCTCCCATTTGGCTGTGAAATGTTAATGGGCCAGCTTCTCTCACTAAAGATGTATTTCACAGAAAGATCTGACCAACAGAGGTTTGTTTTTACAAATACATTAGCAGTGAGAAAGTTAATTGGAAAAACTTTTACAGTAGATAATAGCTTAAGATTTAATTAGATTATTAGTGCAGGATAAATCTAAAGGGTTTGATTGATTCCATGTGTAAATATATATCATAATGGTAGAAAAGGAGCGTTCGTATACACCATAAATGGTAAGCCAAATTGTAATATGAAAAAAATCTATTAAATGGAAATAAGTAAATTAAATGGAAATCATTTACAATCCATCCCAACTCGCAAATATTGCATGATCATTTCATGCAATATCTTTTATCCTAATTCTCATTTTTGTAATCATGACAAGTATTAAAATTTAATGTTTTAAGGATCGCTATAAATGGTAAATATTTTAATAAATGGGGATTCCATCTTTAATGTTAGTTAAAGATCTACAGACATGATCTTTCCAAGATAGATGTCAGTCCAGACTAGATTCAAAAGGCTGAGAAAAATAGTATACTGTCAGTGCAATTTATATATATGATGAACAAAACAAGTTATAAATTTCATAACTTGCATTTTATGATCACTAGATGAAGCTTTACCAATAGCCCACTATCAAGCTTTGTTTACATAAATTCTGAGAGAGATAGAATTCAATGAAAGAGATATTGAATTCTATCTCTTTCAGCATTTATGTAAACAAAGCTTGATAGTAGGCTACTGGTAAAGCTCCATCTAGTGATCATATCATATATATATATATATATATATAATATTCAAATAGAAATATATTGTCTATAGTGAAGGTAATGTATATTGGAGATCATTTATCTTTTTCATATATATGTGGTCATGTGTATTAGTTGCATTAGATGGAATGCATAGGTGTAGGGACTTTGAAAGTCTGAGTTCAAGTCCTTTCTAATTATATATATATTTAATACATTTTAGTGGTTAATATAGATGTAAATTAATTAGTAATGGGGATGACTGTTATATATACGAAGTTAAATCCACAGCCAAAGTGTATTGACCTGCAGTAACCAATAAGAATGATTACACAGGCTAAACTAAAATAGCAAACCTGTCAAGGTATCCTTTTGATTAGTAGTAGCCTGGACAGGTTTGCTGTCATTTTCTGTCAGCTTACATAACTACTCTTATTGGTTATTGCATATCAATACACCTTTGTTGTGGATTTAACTTCATTTATATAATGGAGATCCCAGATATTAATTAATTTACACACACACATTATTGTTTGGTAAAATATTCAAGTTTCAGAATTAGATTGATTGTTTTTAGATTATATAAGTAGAGAAGTCTATCATTTCTTTGTGGATGTTCAAGTGTTTAAATTTCAACTGACATGATGAACTGGTGCTTCTAGTGGAATACTCATATAGTGAGAGAGAAAGATTGGTGTGAGAAATTTTACAGCTAATGGTAGTTCGATGTCGCTAATGTTGAAGGTGCGATTTGTTATATATCACAGAGGCTAAATTTTCCTTACAGTAGCGCCACTCAGAGGAAGCCTGAATAATCTATGGATGCAAGAAGGTTTGTGCATAAAATATCTATCTAGTGCCTACTCATCCAATATCCCTAGACTAGTTTTCTAGCTTGTGGCTAGAAACTTTCTTGCATCCATTGATTATTCTGGCTTGCACTGAGTGGTGCTACTATATGGAGAGTATAGTGTAAACAGCTCGTGTAAACATAAAGAATGGTGATCATGTGATGTTTAGTTGGTTATATATGTTATGTCCGTTGATTAGTATAAAGAGAATTATCCTATGAGCATAAGTTTTTGTAAATGAAGTTAGGCGAACAGTAGTGTTTTTTAAATAACAATTAAGATTACTAATAAAAGTTTTTGGATTCAGAATATCTAATCAATATTAAAATTAGTACTCTGTTGTAAAAACAAATTTTTATACTACCAAGTTTAGACATAAGTAATAGTGGAAAGTTAAGCCCCAAATAGTGATGAACAGACAATAAACCAATTGAGAAGGAAAAAAGTACGTAAAAAGGCAATGAGCTAATCTTTACCAGACCTTCTGGCTTGTTGTCCATATCATCTGAATTTTATTATTATTTCAATAAGTATTCATGCTATTAAGTATTATTTAATGTTATAAGAATAGTTCTTAATTTATGAATTTGTTATTTTTATTGTAATATCAGTTTGTAACAAACCCCGCTTTGCAATTAATTTTATAGCGATCATGGCTGATCTGTGATATGTAAACTCTCAAATATTGTTTACTTATATTAATTAGATGCATAGGTTCAAGGTCATGTCCAGCTATGCATTTTGTATGTGATGAATATTAAGTTGTAATGTTTAAGTCAGTTTGATTATAACATGTGCTCCATAAAAGGGTGAGATGTTGCTATACATACAGAATAATGCTTTTCAAAATATTTACGTTGCAAATATTATTTATACTTTGAGCAAACCAATTATTATTTACTAAAACTATTACAGACATTTTTCAAGCATTGGTGGTCGAGAGGCCAGCACAGCTGCCTTACAAGAAGTTATCCCGGGTTAGCGGGTTTGCTTCCCAGACAATGCTATGACGCATGAAAAAAAAAAAAACCAACTATTGAAGATTTTGAATAATTCGTGTTAAAAACATTTTTTTTGTGTGATTTAACAATATCTATATTTCCGTTATTTGAAAGAAAATTTTTTTCCTTTTTGTATTTCATCTTTATATTTATTTAATTAATACTTTCTAAATTGTAATTTAAAATAAATAAATAAAATTTTTATTATAGAAATATAATAAATTTCAATTTGCACGTTTTTAAAATTTTTGTCACATTTCTGCGTGTTTCTCGGTTACATGTGACTTATAATTTTTTTTGATCATAACTTCTGCAAGGTTAAATGTAATTTTAATTTGATGAAATAATATTTGTATTAATTTAATTTTCATAAATAGCAAGAAATTAAAGTTAACATTGAGCTGTATTAAATTACAAACAAAATAACTGTAAAAAATTAATAAAGTAATTGATTAATAAAACATTATTTGTAATTGATCTAAGCAAAAAAAACAAACAAAAAAAACAAATACGATTTTAATGGAAGAAATTCAATATTGCAAATACATATTTTTTAAAAAAACCTTAATTTAAAACAATTATATATATTGACAAAAAATAAACAAAAGGACACTTATTGGTATAATTAAAAGAAAGTTAATTGTGGTGTGGTGTTCAGTACAGTAAAAAACTAACCGAAGCGGAATTAAAGATCAGAATTGATTCTCAGCATACTAAAAAAAAGCCTCTTCAGATTAGTAAAATTAAATTACCAAAATCGTCCTTTCCTTTATTTTTGCAGTAATATATAAATCAATTTATTCGAACCACTTTGAACACTTTTTAGCAAAAATTTTATTGTATATATATATACAGACACACCTATGTTTCGATTGTCCTACAGTCTTCTTGAGAGCCAGTACTTTAATCTTTTAACGAAACGTTTATGTCTCGACTGTCCTACAGTCTTCTTAATCTTTTTAAAAAATGTTTTCCCCTTTTTAATTTTTTTTAAAGATTAAAGTTAACTGTCTCTGAAGAAGACTGCAGGACAGTCGAAACATAGGTGTATGTCTATATATGTACAACAAAAGATCTTTGGTAAAAAGTGTTCAGAGTGGTTTGGATAAATTGGATTTGAATTACTTAATGCTCAATCTGCCATTAGGATGCTTGTATGTTACATAGCTTCCTAAAAATACAACCATATGATTAATAACTAATTGCCTATGTTTGATTTTACTAAGCATGTTCAGAGAAAACAAGACTGAAAAAATGATCTTCAAATAAAGGGAATATTTTAAAACTGCTTGAATTGTAATTATTATCAATGTATTTTGAAATGAAGACTGTTACGAGTCTTGATATGAATTTAATACTGTTGAGTTTTCCTCTTTTCCCATTTCCTCGGCGCTTGAGCTGTAAACCTATTTAGAAATGATTTTGTTAAATGTTTGTTATTTCTTTCTTGTTTTTTTTTTAAAAGAATATTAATCACTGTTCACTTTTATTTATTTTATAGATAATGTTCATGATACATTAGTTATTTCCAATCGTCAGTTAATTGTTATGCTTGAAGAGCATGGTATAAGCAGTCATTTTGGTAAAGTTAATAATCCTCTCGCTTTAGCATTTAATTATCAAGAAGATACTATTTACTGGTCTGACCTTCAAGACAGAAAGATTTTTAAAGGATATTTAAATGGAACTATCACCTCTGTAAGTTTGTTTGGTTTAAAATTTTTTTTGCAACATTAAGTATAACTGATATTTTTTTTAAACATATATATAAAATGTATAAAAATAAATAATTGTCACTGTAGGGAGATAGTCTCCCTTCATTAATATAACATTAAAATTGCCATTTCTCCTTTGATTCTTAATATTTGGTTGAGAGGTCTTTCGACATTTCCATCTCATTTTCAGAGCTATGGTTGATATATTAAGAATGATAGACTGTTCATGCTTACACTTATAGCTATCTCAGCTATTCATTAATCTTCTTATTCTATATTGCAAATATTCATAACATGGAGTTTGAATGTTAAAATTTTCTTAGCATCTCCTTATACATACTTTAATGCAATCTTTTGTTATATAACTTCTTCTTTATTTTGCTTATTGTTTCGACTGTCCTGCAATCTTCATGAGAAACTGTAAGTTAAATAAAGAAGGATTTCTATAAAAAAAAAATTGCAATGAGATGATAAGAAAATTTTAATATATATGAAGAGAAATGCAAAAAAAGAAAAGGAGAAGATATAAGAATAATAAACTTCTAGGAGTTTGAAGGTATTAAATATATTTAATGCAGAAGGTCTCCATACAGTAGCACCATTCTGTACAAGCCAGGGTAATTAATGGATGAAAGAAGGTTTGTGCAAGAAATCCCTATCTAGTGCCTACTCATCCAGTATCCCAAGACTAGTTTCTGGCTTGTGGCCTTCGTCAGTGAGGAGCCTTGGATCTGAGAGCACTGCGCCTAGATCTTAGGATCTAATGCAACCCTCCAGCAGCCACCTTTTACCTTTTTAGTTAACTATAAAACTTTGAGTCCAAAACGAAAACACAATATTATTTTCAATTGTTCATTTGTTTATAGTCATATAGATCTAAACAGTTCAGTATCTATACATCGTGGTGTCTTTGGTTTTTTAATAACCACAATCCTATTGGGCAGGATTGGTATTCAACTAGTAAACATCACATGATCACCATTCTTTATGCTTACCCAAGCAGTTTACAGAGGTTAAACTCTCCATACAATATCACCACTCAGTGCAAACACTAAATAATATTTTTTGCAATAACTATAAAATCTGTATTGAATCCAGAAATTATTTTAAGGCCATGTGTTAAAGCGGGGGGGGGGGGGATAAATTGAGATTTGCCATACACTACAAAGAAAAAAAATTGTTGAAAATGTGCCACTTTTGAAAATAATGTGTTCAAAAGGAGCAAGCCCCTCCCCCCATTTTATCTATACTTGCAAGTGTGTATAATTTCTATAAATTTTTTGTGGACATATAGACATTAATTTCTCAAACTTCCAACAGATGTCTCTATTGTTCTGAAAAGCGTATGTATATAATTAAGGGATTATTTGTTTTTGCCTATGGAAGATTATATGGAGCAAGATTACTGAAAAATATTATACTTAATTAGTTTTAATATGGAAATTTAAACTAATGAAATTTGAACATTATAAAATACACTTAAGTGATCAAATAATAATAGGGGAAAGAACACATAATGTGTAATTTGATTTGATTGATTTTGTATATTAGGTTATCAATATGTTATATAAAGAGCTCACAAAATATACACATAACAAGTTTTGAGAATATCCTCAATCCCAGACCAGTTTCTGCTTCTGGCATCATCAGGGAGGTGTCAGGATATTCAAGCATTAGATTAAAAATACCAGGACAAGCCCAGCACAATGCTTGCATATCCTGGCATCTCACTAATGACGTAAGTAGAAACCAGTCTGGGATTGAGGATATTCTCAAAGCTTGTAAGAGCTTATTTTGCAAGCTCTATATATAATATTTGTAAATACAAGCTTATTAAATTAAGTCATGCAACATCTGATTTAATTTTTTTGTCATTAGGTTATCAATAGTAGTGTAAATCGTATAGAAGGTCTCGTTATTGATTGGGTGGCCGAAAATATCTATTGGGTAGATTCAGGACTTAATACAATCGAAGTTGCAACATTAGATGGAGCAAAAAGAATAATATTATTTAGTGAAAATATTTCATCCCCAAGAGGAATAGCTTTGGATCCTTCCGTAGGGTAAGTTGTTAATTTTTTAATCTAATAGCATCTAAATTTGTATTGTTATTCATGACCCATAGTTGTTTATTTTTGCAGTTTTTATTTTCAGAATTTAAGAACATAATATTTGTTTTATCCTCTAACTTAAGACTTCTGGATATACTCTTAGTGACTGGTAGTTGAATGGTTAGCTGGATTGGCTGTGGGCTATATCTGAGAAAGTCTCTTATGAAGAATTAAAGATTAGTTAGTCCTGTTTCGACATTACAGATGGACATATCATGTCTTGCTCTGTGATTGATTTTATTCTCTTACAGAGATTTTAAATTCTAGTTAGCCTAATTCAAACCCATATTATGGACATGACAGGTGGATAATATCTCTGCATCATAAGATCTTTCTCGGATTGTAATTACCAGAGTAATATCAAAATTTTGCAGAGCAATATCAAAATTTAGCAAATAATCATAAATATTTTAATTGAATTAAAAGCAGGGAAGAAGAATGTTTAAAAAAGTAAAATGAGCAATAAGGTTTCTATTTTTTTTGTTAATAATCCAGCTAACCTTCCAATGATATGGAAAAAATAAGTAAAAACAATATCTATGAATTCCAAAAATCATACCGCACTTGACAATTATTTAATATCAGCACCATTTTTATACATTATTGTTTCACTATAGAATGAATGTTTTTCCAAGATTCATAGAATGAATGTTTTTCCAAGTTTGAATCCAGTTTCTAAAATCCATAGGCTCACTTGTCCACATCACAATAAATTTTGGTATCTTTCTAGTTCTTTTACATTTTTTTGGAATCCAGTTTAAGACTTCAACTGTTCATTTATTGTCAAGCTTCTAGAAATATACCCATCCCAGATCCATTTCAGGTATAATTCTTTCAATGGTATCAGTAACACTTGTTTGTTTCTCAGCCATGCAATTTGCTTCCCATCCTATTTTATTCTCATCATATATCTTTCGGTATTTCATTGAATGGTGTGAAATCTCTAAATTGCTTTTCTTTTATATCCAAGTCTTGTCATGTGCAAGAATTTAATAAAATACATTTATTATTACTCTTTCTTTTCAAACCCTTAGAGATAATAAATTATTTCTAGGAAAATAACTCCATCCAAGTTTAATTCTATGATTAATTTTCTAACAAAAGTATTTGTAGGTGTTAATTTCTTTTAATTCATTATTACTAATCTTTATTTACTTCCTATGTTAAAAACTATTGGACATTACTTTCATATTTTTAGCATTTAACTTTAGTCCTATTTTCTTACTTTCATCTGATGTCTTGTAGCATTTCCAGATGGTTTGAAGCAGTACAAAAACCATTACATCATTTGCTCCAGCTTTCAATTTTAATCCACAAAATACTCTTTGTAAAGTTGCTGTAAAACGTTTTAGAAATGTGAAATCATTCTGACACGCCCCTTTTCAACTGATGTTGCATTGTGATAATTATTCTTCAGAATATGACATTATCCTGGATCTATGTATTGAAGGTCCAATGATCTAATCTTAGAAATGCTTTCATAATCAAATGCCTTTTCATAATATATAAATTCAAAGCATAATGACAACTCACATTCGTCGGTTTTTTCTATTAGTTCACGTGGATGCAATCCACTATAATAAAACTATTTTTAAATCCAGCTCACTCTTTTGATTGGTTAAAATCCAAAGTTCACTATAGATAAGTTGTACTTACTCGGTAAAGATTTTATGAAGAACTGATAGAAGATTGATAGGTCTGTATTTCCTAATACCTTCTTTATCACTTTTCTTAAAGATCAATATTACTACTGCACTCTTCCAATCACTATCATCTTTATCATTTAAATATTATATAATTTTGCCAACAATTTTTCTACTTTTTTTAAAATATCAATAATAATTTCATCATTTCATAAAGTTTTTCCTTTATAGATTTAATTGCATCTCACTGTGTTATTTATAAACTTGTCAAATCAAAAGATGTAATAATTGTAGACAATAGTTGTTGCTATGTATATGCAGAACAAAAATTGCAAGGAAATCAAGTCATATATCATATGACTTAATTTAATAAGCTTGGTATTACAAATGTTATATAATGAGCTTGCCAATAGCCCTTAACATGCTTTTCAGAATATCCATATCCTAAGACCAGTTTCTAGCTCTGGCTTTCATCAGTGAGATGCTAAAATATTCAAGCATTAGGTTTAAAATACTAGGTCAAGACTAAGCCAGAACTAGAAACCAGTCTGAGGATAGGTATATTCTGAAAAGCTTGATAAGACTTGTTGGCATGCTCATTATATATTTGCAAAACAAACTATTAAAATATCACAGTAAAATAGATAAAAATAGTCATTCAGTAAATTTTCAAACTCAGTATGGTAAAATTAAATCTTTATTGATATGACAAACACTGTCCCCCAATGACACAAAACTCTAACTGCACAAGTTAAAAATGTAATCTCCCATGCCTTAAAAATAGTGATCCTAACTAGAGTTATTATTTGCTACTTCCCATAAATTTATAACAAACAATATTTCCACTTTACCATTTGGTAATAAATCCTCAGAAAATTATGTCAGGTGTATATAAAATAATATCAGGATAATCTGTATGAAGTTCTAGCCAGCTCATTAACCATCAGATAACTGGTGCCTGTGACCGGTATCTCCACAATGTCTTGCAGTACCAGCTCTCCACTTTATATATTTTCTGGTAA
The DNA here is from genome assembly GCA_028023455.1 of Epiperipatus broadwayi. Classification (NCBI taxonomy): domain Eukaryota; kingdom Metazoa; phylum Onychophora; class Udeonychophora; order Euonychophora; family Peripatidae; genus Epiperipatus; species Epiperipatus broadwayi. Next base: position 579,295 of record JAQFVV010000172.1, read on the forward strand.
CTGGCTGATGATGGAGGGAACACAATTTGTTTTGCAGACTTGTAAAAATGAAAATCTTCTTCTGTCCCTTTTTCAACTCTTGATCTCTTTCGAATTTCTTATCTTCTCACTAATATTTACAGATTCCGTTAGTGTATTTTAACTTATTGAGATGGCCTAATCATTTCCTGTCTTATTAATTCAAGTTATTGTTTCTCAACTCCTTATTTAATTAATTATCGATTTAATCAGCTTATTTTCTTTTCCTTAAAAATAACAAATTTTGTGTTTTTTTTGCTTTACCATTTTGAAACAAAAAACTGTAATTATTTCTATTTATAAAAACGCTAGTATACATTTATTATCGTTTCCCGAAGTCATTCTCTTCCCCCAAATTCTTATCTTTTCTTCTGGAGTGCTTTTCTTTTAAAATTCAACATGCTTTTTAGAATTCTAGCTTTTTTGTTTCCAATACATCAAATTATATTGTAACATTTTTTTTACTCATTCTTTTATATAAATATAACAGTTGTCTTCGTTTTATTACAATCTTATTCTTTATAGAATTTTTCGATATATTTCACAATTCATTTTTCTTCTTGTTACTGAAACAATTTTCCTTTTGATACCAAGATATTATGATCTATCTTTGATCTTTTTATTTTCTTTTATATCTTTGCTTGACAATTGACACATATTTTCTTATATTGTCATTACATGATTTCAGATATTCAGTTATTGTAAAATGACTCATGTCTGACATTGCCTTAAGAAGGGGACTAGTTCAGATTTCTTCCTTATCTGATTGAATTGAGCACTCATTGGCACTAATCAATGGGTAAAACATGTGGATAAGCAATGTGTAAACATGGCCAAAGGATGAAACATAAGTATGGCCAATGTGTGGACATGTGTATAAAATTCTACTATTGATTAGCCTCTTTGAATATGATTGTTGCCAATAAGGGGGGGGGGATTTGGCAATAAATAGTTAGCCTTTTTGGAGGCAAGCCAGAGAATGTCTGTCTAACCTAAACAACAATATACATTCTTAAGAATTGACAGAGATAATGTCTGTCTAACCTGAACGACTAAACAAGCTCTCAATAGATACCACTTTTAACTGCGGTGTATCTACTAGTCATTACAACACATCTACACAGTGAGGCAAGTCCATAATAGGACTGGAAGCTGCTATGACTATGGCCGACACGAAGCAAGTTGCCCAGTACAGCCGGAAGAGCCTCCAAAAAGCTGACTATGTATTACCAAATCCCCTCCCTTACTAGCAGCAATTGGATTCAGAGAACCTAACCAATGGTAGAATTTTATCCACATTTACATATTGGCCATTATTTATGTTTCACTCTTTCTCCATGTTATATATTAGTTATCCATATGTTTACACATTGATTAGCGGCAATGAGTGATCAGTCCGGGCAGATAAGGAAGGAATCTGGACTAGTCCACTTCTGAAGGCAAGGTCAGATATAAAAATAAATGAATTGTTCTTAAATAATTTCCAATTCCTTTTTGTCTATCCATTATTTTGCCTCATTTAAAAGTTTACTTACAAATTGCTTTTTTTTTTTGCTAACAGTTACCAATGTACCTGACCTTAAACTATCAGTTATTTTCTTGTTTTGTTAAATCTAATCTCTCCCTGCAATCTATTAATTTTTAAACAATTTGTGACTTCAGGTTTAAATCTATAATGTATTTTGGAAAAAAATATTAACTCTCTTTTGTATACTTTAGGATAGTACATACTATAACTTTAACATACATGCTTCAATTATCAATTGTATTGCAGAAATCTAATTGATTACTAGCTTTTATATCTTTAGTATCTCTAATCTATAATCACTTTCTGTGTTGAATCTATTAATGATAGTTTAGTCTTTCACAAGTCTGTTCTCTTTCATATCTGTCATGTAAAAATCCTTTATTTTCTCGTAACGATAACTTAGTTGGGGCATAAATCTAAATTATCTGTGTTTGGATTGAGGGTATTTCATTTACTTCATAGACCAGTGCTGGATTATTAATCTTGATGTAACATATGTGTAATATTTAAATATGAAATATATTGTATATACTCTTAAGCTAGATGTAATTAGAGGGAATTTGAACCCAGACTTTCAAGCTTCTTTTAGCCTTCTACTACATCTTGTACAATTAACACACCCAATCACATACATGTAAATAAGATAAATGATCTCCCATATCTGTATTTTGTGCTAAACCAGCACTCATCATTTGATCCAGATTACCATCTCTCACACATATATACAATCAGTGCTCAGTATATATTAAGATAACAAATCTTCAAACTTTAATAGACAAGCTTCAATCTTTTTCACTATCCAATTCTTCAGCCATCCATATCATTGAAAATCTGATGATGGTATGATCAAAGGATTTGTTTTCTCATTATGTTGTTATACCCATGTTGAACATAAGTCATTCTGACCCCTCATATGCAATAACTTAAGTCCTTTATATACAGATAAGAGGGATGGGTAGGATACAAACTGATATATAATATTTTAATACAAATATATTATATATACCTTTAAGCTAGATATAATTCTAAGGAATTTGAATCCAGATTTTCAAGCTATCTTTTGTCAGCCACTCCATCTTTTATAACCAACACACATGAACATATGTAAAAAAGATATACATATTTTGTGCTGAACCAGGATTCATCAGTTGGTCCAGGTCATCATTTCCCCCCCACACACATATAATCAGTGCTCCAAATCTTCAGCCATTCATATCATTGAAAATCTGATAATGGCATGTTCAAAGCCCTTATTTTCCATTGTCATCATACCCATGTTGACAGTAAGTCATTCTGACCTTCATATGGCCAACATAATTGGCATATAAGGACTTTGAACATGCCACCATCAGATTTTTAATGATATCGAGGGCTGAAGAGTTGGGAGAATGGGGAGATTGAAGCCTGTCCATTAAAGTTTGAAGATTTGCTATCTTAATATAAACTGATCACTGATTATATATGTGTGTAGGAAATGATCTGGCCAATTGATAAATGTTGGTTCAGCACAAAATATTTTTGAGATCATTTATCTTTTTCACATGTGTGTTGGTTGTATAAGATGGAGTGGATGATTAAGAGCTTGAAAGTCTGGGTTCAAATCCCCTCTAATTACATCTAGCTTAAAAGTATATGTAATATGCTTATATTTAAATATTACATATTCAGTCTGTATTCTAACCATTCCTCTTCTGTGTATTGAAATAGGCTTAAGGTCCTGCATATGAAAGGTCAAATGACAAAGTGAACATAGATATGACAACATAATTGGCAACAAGAACTTTGAACACGCCATCATCAGATTTCCAATGATATGGATGGCTGAAGACTTGGAGAATATTGACGCTTGTCCATTAAAGTTTGAAAATTTGCAATCCTAATATAAACCTAGCACTGATTATATATGTGTGAGAGATGATCTGGACCAACTGTTGGAGATCATTTATCTTTTTCACATGTGGTCATGTGTGTGTTGGTTATATAAGATGGAATGGATGACTAAAGGGAGTTTGAAAGTCTGGGATCAAATCCCCTTTTAATTATATATAATAAACATATTAATTAACTAAATTACCACCCTCACAGACACCTCAAGGAGTGTACAATATTGCCTGCTGCCAGGCCTCATACTTCAGCGAAACCAGAGCATCTCTATCCACATGGCTGTCTCAACATATATATATATATTCATACAGCAAAGCATTAACAGATCCAACCTTGTAACTCAGTTTTCACCCAACATTGCATCTCAGCAGGGCTTGATTGTGAAACAATTGATCCTGATTGTTTGCAGAGAATGCCATGACTTAAAAAGAAAAGTCAAAGAGACTTGCTTTATTGCTAGGGACAATCATACCATCAACAGAAAAGACACATGCTACATTATATCCAAGAAATGGAATACATGAACTCATTTGCATAAATTTGCATTACTAGTTTGGTTAGTTACAACATGGCTATGACTATGAGGGCTGTCTCCCTTGAAAGCGCTCAGCCACTCTTGCATTATTGTTTTAATGTATAAAGAATTTTAAAAAGGCAGCTCTCTATCACTTGAATATTTCAACTAGAAGACTAGTTTTTGTCAGAAATTATGGGAAAACTATCCATACAGTAATGCCACCATGTGCCATACAGAGTAATCAATGGATGCTTAATGGTTTAAATTATGGGAAAATGACTCTTCGATAATTTAAATGTTAAAAATCATTTACTGATCCAGTCAAAACGCAAACTCTTTTAATTTTAAAGTAGTGCAATGTATTGTACAATATATATAAAACACAGTATTTCATTTTAATTTGGATAGCATGTACATGTGTGCTTACATGCATGGTATAAGTTTTATTGTAATTAAAATGCTTTTGTTGCATATGTTTGCATGTTTTTGGGCATTTGTAAATAATATAAAATATCCATGTTTCTTATTTCATAACATTTTTATTTTTAGACAGAGACTTTTATTTTGGACTGATTGGGGTAAAAATCCTCGTATTGAGCGTAGTGGTTTAGATGGAAGTCATCGACAAATTATTGTCTCATCTAAATTGTTGTGGCCAAATGCTATAACGCTTGATTTACCTACTAAGCATGTTTATTTTGCAGACAGCAAACTTGATTTCATTGATTTTTGCAATTATGATGGATCAGGTCGCCAACATGTTTTGAGTAATCGTTACGTAAGTTGTTTACATGTGATTAATTTTTTTTAATAATAATTCATAGTTGTAATAACAAACAGTACATATATGAAATATGAGTAGTTAGAATATTTTAATTAATTGTGCATTCTAACTTTATCTACATGCGCCACTAGAAATGAGTAAATTAGAATTAACACTGCTAATATTTTATTTTTAAACATTTGCCTGATTGCAGATAAATGCAATTTTAGCTTCATTCGTCAGCTTAGCAGTAGCGATGATGTGGAGTAATTTGTGCATTTTGTTCATGAAGTATAGTAACCATATAGTATCGTGATTGGAACCAATATCTCTTTTTATTTTCATATATTTAACTATGATGTAATTAGGTAAATAATCAATTAAAAAAAGTATTTTGTCAGAAAATTCATAAGCTTTAGCATTGTAAGTAATAAAACTGGACCATGATCCATAGAACCTTGAGTTTCATGATTGATTATTCTATAATTGCACTAAACTATGTTGAATATCAAAAGTAACAGAGCTGAAACACCATACATGGATCTTGGCCTCCACAGTCTGTGATTTACCACTGCATTAAACTATACAGAGCAAACATCCAGTTAGAACTGGAAATTGCAAACTGAAATCATATGTCACATAGTAATAAAATTTCTGAGTTACATTTAAGTTAAAAGTGGAACCACTTAGCTTAATAGTCTTGATGTTATAAGAGCCATAGTTCTATCGTAAGTACTTTACATGATATGGAAAATGAAAATTCACAACTTTGAAAAATATTGTTCACGAATAAACAAATCTCTCTTGTAAAGACTGATATCTATTAATTAGAAGGTATATCTTCTAGATACATGTCCATTTTATTTGGGAATAACGATTTCAGTTTCATGCTAATAGTGAATTCCTTTCTACTATTAGATTAGAGAGATGAATATCACCAATGGTAGTGCCCTTTTCAGTTTATTTACATGATTCTGAGAGGTAGCAGTCTTTATCCTACTCTAAAAACATCTAATGGAATTTTGAATAATTGATGGACATTAGTATAGTACTATCACTATATCCATAGTGGTTTCTGCCGTTTACATTTTTTTTGATAGGATTAGTACACAAATACAGAACTAAAGCATTCACCTTGTGCATGCTAATAGACTAAAGTTAAAAAGACTAAAGTTAAAAAAAAAATCCTTATGATTTAAATTCAAGTAAACTGGTTTGCATATTTATAGAAACGTAACATCAATCATATGATATTGTTGTTCTGTTTTAATTTTATAATTTACATATTAATGGGGTGTTTCATATGAATTTCAAAAATTATATTTCTTTTATTCTCAGTAATGACTAAATATTATATTTATATGGTCTAAGTTGACTTAACCATCTCTACACTAATAAATGATTAATAATAATTATTAATGTAATTTTCTAAATTGGATTATGTAATAATATATATATATGATATGTCTCAATGAAGACTTGTTTTCTCTGTGCTTTAGGCACATTTCTGAACCAACATCTGTAGTGGCTGTATTTTATAACTTAAGCCACAAAGGAAAAAAATTGGTCAAAACTGCAGTTGAAATATTTGAAAAGATTCAAACTATGTATTAGGCTTGTCATGGTATTTTTAATCTCGTGATTGAATATTTTAGCATCTCACTGAGGACTCCAATAGCAGAAACTGATCTGAGGTTGGGGATATTCTACAAAACTTGTTTTGCGAGCTCTATTTATAACATGCAATGAAGTTACGTGTCATAAGGTTTGCAAATAGTTTTCAAGATTTCACAGTAGCAGGGAGAGAATCGAAAATGATCAACTCGGGTATAAAACATATCGTCACATTCCATGATGTAATTTGTATCTATATACACTAGCGCTTTAATATTTTTGTGGTGAATATATAAACTACATCAGAAATAACACAGGTTGATTTAGAAATGGCTCTGAAGGGAGAATCAGTTGTCTTTCATTAGACCACTCATATATATGAAAGTTGCTAAAAGTATATACGGTTTCCTATAAAACTTGTCAAAAAGGATGAAAAAGGCAAAACAAACATTATCATTGAAAGAACTTATCCCAATATGTTCATTGTAACTATTATTGGGAAGATTCATATCTTTTTCTTGTCGTCGAAGACATGCTCAACGATAGAAATAATGATTTGGTTAATATTCCAACATATGTTCAACAGGGGTAATTGTTTTTCACTCATGTATGAACAAACAAGCTTTCCAGAGGTTACAATGTAGTGGGCATGATCGATGTTTTATCGACTGCATTGAAGATTGTTGGTTCAGTTCGGAAAGGACTGTGTTTGCCATTGTAATCCTTGTTCAAAACACTTAAGTGTTTATGATATACATTTGATCTGATCTTTGCAATGTCTGTCAAAACTACCATATTTTATTAACTTATCATTTTAGATACATTTTTGTAGTGTTTCTTTTTGCCATTGATTATCGATAAGAAAAATTATTCCAATTTGAGTGATTCTGATTACATTTATCATAGTCTGTGAAAAAGTAAAAACAATAATATTAATAATTGATCTTGGACTTGTAAGATCATGGACTTGTGATTTAGCATGGTAGCGAAGTGGCAAAATTACAAAATTAGAGTGTGAAATTAAATTGTCAGAATAATAATGAAAATAAAATTCTCAATCCAATCTCTTATTGAAATTGATTTGCTCGATGTGCAACTAGGGTGCCTGAAAATCAGTGCTTCTGAACAACTAATCAATCATAAACGCATTACAAATTTTATACCATTTCACTATTTTGGTTTTTCTTTTTTCAACTGTTTAGAAGTCTTCTTCAGGATATTTTTGTTTGATCTGGATGATAGTATTTTATAGTAAAACAATTATGTTTTTGAATAAAATATGTAATTATAAGTTTATAGCAATCCATTTCTACAGACATATTTTTTAACTTCTGATTGAGCGTGCTCAGTACCTTAACAAAGGAGAGTGTTATTGTTTCTTTTCAATTTATTAAATATTTATTTCAGTCTTTAATATTGATATTGAAATAAATTATGACTCAAAAAGGTTCAAAAATACTGTCATATATATATATTTACTTTCATAGGTAAAACTCTCCATACAGTACTGCCACTCAGTGCAAGCCAGATATGGGTGCAAGAAGATTTGCACATAAAATTCCTATCTAATGCCTACTCACCCAATATCCACTGATTACTCTGGCTTGCACTGAGTGGCACTACTGTATGGAGAGTTTTGCCTGTTTTAACAGCTTGAGCAAGCATAAAAAATGGTGATTATGTGATATTTACTTTCAGATATTTATTTTATTATTCTATTGAATAAATGCCAGTTTTTATTTTGCAAACAGGATTGGCATGATTCCAAAAATAGTTATTGCCACCCTACTCTAGAGCTATCTACTGTAAACTGAAGTAATCAATAGATACCAGATGGTATAGTGCTATAATATCATTCATATGTTACCAAGAGTAATTCTCTTCACTTTACTCTAGAGCCATCTGCTGTGAGCCTGAGTAATCAATGGACAACAAATGGTATAGGGATATAATATTCATATGCTCTCAAAGGTAGTTATCTTCACCCTATTGTAGTCATCTACTGTGAGCCTGAATAATCAATGGATACTAGATGGTATAGCACATGCTTTTATATCATATGCTTCCAAGAACAGTTCTCTTCTCTCTACTATAGAGCCATCTATAGTAAGCCTTAGTAATCAATAGGCACCAGATAGTATAGTGCTGTAATATCACCCATATGCTCCCAATATCAGTTCTCTTCACCCTAATCTAAAGCTATCTACTGTGAGCCTGAGTAATCAATGGACACAAGGTCCTATATTGTTATATCACTCATATGTATCCACGAGCAGTTCTCTTCACCATGCCCTAGAGACATTTGCTCTAGCCCTGAATAATCAATGGACACTAGATGGTGTAGTGCTACAATATCATTCATATGCTTCCCCAAAGCAACTCTTTTCAGTCTTCCCTAGAACCATTTACTGTTAGCATAATAATCAATGGACACTAGATGATATAGGGCTATAATATCACTCATATGATTCCAAAATCAGTTTTCTTCTTACTACTCTAGAGCCATATGTTGAGAGTTTGGGCAATTATTGGATGCCAGATGATATAGTGCTATAAAATTCCCATCTCCAGGCAGATCAGTTTCTGGTTTTTGCCTTTATCACCCTGTACTTCTTTATACTATTTAAGCTAATAATATGAAATTTAGCAAAAATTCTAAGGCTTTAATTTCAGGCGAATTTGCAGAACTATATAGATTTGATATCTGAATAGCATCTCTATATTTTAGAGACTTCAGTTTTATACAACTGTGTAGTGAAGAGAATTATTTCATATCAATAATAAACACTATAATGTCTCATCACATGATCACATTTCTTATGCTTGCTTACAACTGTTATAAGCATCCATTGATTACTCAGACTGGCACTGAGTAACAATATGTATAGTTTTTTCTTGTTATAATGTCTCATGTTTCCATGCAATTATTTTCAGTATTCTAGGGTCTTTACGGTTAGGTCGAGTAATGCCAGTAAAGTAGCCTGCATTTGCAACCATAGTTTTTTAAAAAATTTCCTATTATCAAAAAATATGCACATTTGGATTATAATACAGTGAATTAATTAGGACTAAGGCATTCGAATTTGTAGCTTTAGCATCTCTGCTTGAGGCAATTACACCGTAATATTCTTAATGTTGAACATTGTACAATTGCATTACGAATATTTCAGGCTTAAAACCAGATTTGTCTTATAGTTGATATTTATTTGTAAAAGTTTTTTTTACATTATATTGGAGTACTAGCTGTAAGTTGCCAGTCAACTGATGAGGAATGTTTAAACTGTGAAACAATTGTAAGAGTTATTTCTTGGTTGGTTATTTTGACATGACATTAAAGGTCACAATTGTATGTAACTAATGATTTAATTTTTGCTTTAACTTTGTCTGAGTGGTTAAGATATATCAGTGTGAATATTTGGATTACATATATTTGTGTTTGCATGCACACATTCAACACCTTTATGTTTGAATTTTATTTAACAGCTGTTACTTCATCCACACGCTATGGCCATATTTGAGGATAGCATATATTGGACAGATCGTCAGTTGAATCAAGTGAGTAGGTTTGGAAAATTTTTTGGCAAAAACAGCTCTGAGAAAGTTTACAGTATTATGCAGCCATTAGGCATCGCTATATATCACCCAGCATTGCAACCTCGAGGTAAAAGTATAATTTATTTTACAGTAGTTATGAATTATTATTATTTTTTTGCTTCCATTTGATATTTGTATTCATTTATTATAAATTTGAGTAGTATATACATATTCACCCAGGATAGACATAATTATTCCGTAATAAATTGAAGGTCCTTGTTGTGTAATGCTTAGTCCATCTCTTCCCGTTTTGCTTCCGTTTGATATTTGTATTCATTTATTATAAATTTGAGTAGTATATACATATTCACCCAGGATAGACATAATTATTCCGTAATAAATTGAAGGTCCTTGTTGTGTAATGCTTAGTCCATCTCTTCCCGTTTTGCTTCCGTTTGATATTTGTATTCATTTATTATAAATTTGAGTAGTATATACATATTCACCCAGGATAGACATAATTATTCCGTAATAAATTGAAGGTCCTTGTTGTGTAATGCTTAGTCCATCTCTTCCCGTGCCATATCCTGATATTTGAGTCTGGTCAAGTGAACTTGAAAAATTGTTTTCAAATCACTAAAAGGCCTATAACTTTTTTTTTTTCAGGAAGTCATCCAATAATCAAACCAAATGGTTACCAAATATATGATTGGGAAATAAATTATGACTATTTATATCTAAGCGGTAAAAACTGAAATATATCTGGGCTAGTTAGGTAAATGTGGCAGCCTTTACTATTGTTATGCTGTGTAATGTTGGTATGATATATTCTAATGTTAGGTGAATCCATGATTACCTTTGTCAAATCTCTAGCGCTCTTTATAATACTTAACCAACAGCCAATCAGATGTCAGGGATAGCTGTCCAAATAACATCCAAACCTAAACACACAATAAAGATTTTACGAGAAAAGGGCGGCTACCCTTTTCTTTCTATATATCTAAGCCAGTCGTAAGCATTTAGGTTTGAAAGCTTGAAGGTTTTAAATATCTTCACAATTAAATCACTGAGTCCAAATCATAAATGTACAACGTGAAATCTTATGATTTACTATGAAGTAGTTTTTAGAACACATAACAAGCAGTAAAGTATGTAAATAATATTTTAATTTGCGAAGTGCAGATAGTTGAAAATTGAAATAAATCAAGGTACTGCCAAATCTCTAGCGCTCGTTATAATACTCAACCAACAGCCAATCTGATGTCAGGGATAGCTGTCTAAATGACATCCAAACCTAAACACACAACAAAGATTTTACAAGAAAAAGGCGGCCACCCTTTTCTTTCTATATATCTAAGCCAATCGTAAGCATTTAGGTTTGAAAGCTTGAAGCTTTTAAATATATTCACAATTAAATCACTGAGTCCAAATCATAAACGGACAATGTGAAATCCTATGATTTACTATGAAGTAGTTTTTAGAATACATAAGCAGTAAAGTATGTAAATAATATTTTAATTTGCGAAGTGCAGATCAGTTGAAAGTTGAAATAAATCGAGATACTGCCAAATCTCTAGTGCTCGATTTATTTCAATTTTCAACTACCTGCACTTCGCAAATTAAAATATTATTTACATATATTACTGCTTGTTATGTATTCTAAAAACTATTTCATAGTAAATCATGAGATTTCACATTGTACCTTTATGATCTAGACTCAGTGATTTAATTGTGAAGATATTTAAAACCTTCAAGCTTTCAAACCTAAATGCTTATGACTGACTTAGATATATAGAAAGAAAAGTAGAGAAAAGGGTAGCCGCCCTTTTCTCGTAAAATCTTTGTTGTGTGTATAGATTTGAATGTCATTTGGACAGCTATCCCTGACATCTGATTAGCTGTTGGTTAAGTATTATAACGAGTGCTAGAGATTTGGCAGTATCTCGATTTATTTCATAATAAATATAGGAAAATTATATAACATTCAACACCTTTTTCATTCTTTGTGAATCCAAGATTACCTTTGCCATAATAAGTATAGGAAGATTATATTTATGTTCAACACCTCTTTCATTCTTCTTTCATCGCTTATAACAAATCTTTTTAAAAATTAAATTCCTCATAATACTCTCAAGCTGTTGCTTGGCAATCTTTTTCATCTGATCTAAAAAATGTTTGTATTATTTATTTTTGTTTGTATAATCATATACTCATTTTATAAATATCTACACCCAAGCTCATATGTATGAGTATTTATTATTGTTTATAGAATATTTTCAATACATACATATAATAATTTCCTGTATATGCTTGCAAATAAACCTATTCATGAAACAAAACACTTTAAACATGCTATTAATGTAATTTATAAGCTAGACACATTGTCTTAATAACATAATCAGACTTATTTGTGTCTGTGAATAAGTTTATATTCTCAGTGTTAGATATTCGATAAACTATAAACTTATTAACATTTTCATTAAATATCATTACAATGTTTACTAATGTACACTAAATGTTTATTCTACTGGAATATGTAACCAATATCAATTATTATGGTAATAAATCTTTGAAACGAAACAATATTTGTTATTTTACTGAGAAAGGCTTTTGCGAATCTTTGTCAAAGCATGACTATAGTGCACATTAGATCTTTGACAAAGATACATTGTATCAAAAACCTGGCTTTGCAAAGTATCAAACATTATTTTATATCAAAGATTTATTACCGTAGTAATTGATATTGTATACATACTCTGGTAGAATGTTTTATTATTACATATTATCTGTGGTATGTACATATAATATAGTTTATTTTTTATGTATATAATATCTATCGGTATTATATTTTGCAAGAGATTTTACATCAGTTCTAGGCATGCACTCTCAAATATCAACTCTATGCACTGAGAAATAAATTTGAAGATGTGTTAAAACCTAAGAAATTCAAGAAATTATAGGCGTTAATCTTTATAAGCTGTTAATCACTTCTTAATTCATAAAATATAGATCTTGAAGTTTTTTGAAGTGGAAAAACATTATTGTACTATATGTTAATCAAAAACTCAGATTTTATTAACTAAAAAAAATTGTTGTACTGATTGGAATCGCTACTTTATAGTGCAGGATTTTATCTACCAAAATCCTGTTTTTTACGTGGACATTTTTAAACAGGATATCCCAGAGCTATTAATTTGAAATTGTTAAAAATTAAAACGAAAAATACCACTATAGAGGGGAAATTTAATAATGAGTAAACTGATATAGACAACATTATGTACCTTGAAATTTCATATACATTATTTTTTTATAAATGACTTCATATACATCTTAATGCAAATTTTTATATAATTCCTTCTTTATTTTTTTAACAGTTTCGACTATCCTGCAGTCTTCATCAGAGCTACACATTTAAACATCTAACCATTACTTTATATGTTTAAATATGATTATATGTTTAAATCAGAGGAAAAACTCTCCATATAATAGCACCACTCAATGCAAGCCAGAAATAATCAATAGACACAGGAAGGTTTGTGCAAAAAATCCCTATCTAGTGCCTACTCATCCAATATCTCCAGACTAGTTTCTAGCTTGTGGTTTCACCAATAAGAAGCCTTGGATCTGAGATCATTGCACCTAGATCTTTCCAGCTGCCAGACATCTTTTAAGATTTTAGTTAACTACAAAGCTTTGAGTCCAAAATGAAAAAACAATAATGTTTTCAATTCAAGCTCATTTACTTATATGGTTAGATAGATTTGAACTCAGTTCAACATTTATACATTTTGGTGCCTTTGGTTTTCTTTAGTAACCACAGTCACCTTAATCCTATTGGGCAGTATTGCTATTAAACCATCAAATATCATTCTTTATGTTTATACAAGCTGTTTTTCACGGAGGCAAAACTCTCCATACAGTAGCGCCATTCAGTGCAGGCCAAAGTAATCAAAAGATGCAGGAAAGTTTGTGCATCTATTGATTACTCTGGTTTGCACTGAGTGGCGCTTACTGTATGGAAAGTTTTGCCTTTGTGAAAAACAGCTTGTGTAAGCATAAAGAATGGTGATCATGTGATATTTGATAGTATAAGTTTGAATGTTGTAGCTCTGATGAAGACTACAGGACAGTCGAAATTGTTAGAAAAATAAGAGAAATTATATAAAAATTTGCATTAGAGGGTATATGAGAATATATAAAGAAATGCAAAAAAAGTAAAAGATAAAATATAATAATACCTTGAAATTTTTTAATCAATTCCACATTGAAAATAAAATAAAAATTAAACTATTACATATTATTTAATGTAGTTTTTTTTATCTAGCGTTTGAAAAATATTGTAACTTGCTTTTCACTTTCCAACCTCCAATCTGGTTAAAACTTTGTTTATATATGTTTCGTGATGACAATACTTTTTTTTTCTTAGAGTTTGCAAACGATTTTAGAAAATAATTCTTGAAAACTTTTAAATTTATATGAAAATTCAGTACTTTTTGCAGTACTGCCATCTAACGGAAATTAAATTGTATCTAGATTTTTTTCATTCATAATTCCTGAAACTATATAAAACTACAAAATAGAAAAAATTAAAAACAATTTTTTAAAGAAACACTTAATTACCTTCGTGCACTAAACAGAAAAAAAAAAATGCATTAAAAAGTAGTTTTTTTTTTTTTGACTTTCAGAGTATTCTTGATATTGTGACCAAAATATAAGAATGTTGCACTAAATTTGAAAAATAGTCTTTTTCTGATCACGAGCAGTGTATTCTTTTATTTTTCTATGCATTTCTATGAATAAAAGCAAATTTTAAATACTATTTCGTACTGCCGAGCTTAAAATCGATTAAGCATCTTTAACTATCATCTGTAGCTAAGTTAAACATTTTTTTTTTTCCAGCTGAGAATCCATGTGCCAACAAACCCTGCAGTTACATGTGCCTTCTTTCTCCCACTGATTCTCTCTATACTTGTTTCTGTCCTTTTGGAAGTGAATTGGATCAGAAACGTCATAAGTGCATCCAAGGTAAGTATATAAATAGATGTTTGTAGATGATATTAAATGTGTACATGTGGGTGTGAATACATTTTGGATTTGTCTGTTTATTATTTGTTACTAATAGAATTAGCATGATACCAACATATTGATTGGATTCCATCGATTTTGTTACTAATAGAATTAGCATGATACCAACATATTGATTGGATTCCATCCATCATCGTTTGGGTAATCTTGAATAATGCATAGATGCTTAAAAATCTGTTTTCTCTCACAAATCTTTGAATGGCTTCTACTACTTGCCAAGACGACTACTGGGATGCAGTCAAAACACTGGTGTAATGCTAATTTTAATATTTGGTTGAATGCAAGTATAATTTATATACTTGGAGTTTTAGATGTAAATTATAAGGGACTTGACTACAGACTTTCATGTTCTCTTCAGCTATCTACCTAATCTCATGACTGATAGCCATAATCATGCATATGGGGAAAAGATAAACAATTTCTAATAAAATATGTATTTCATGCTGAACCAGCTCTCATCAGTTTGTCAAGATCATTAACTCTCTCTCACACACACACATATAATCAGTGCTTGGTTTAAATTAAGATAGAAAATATTCAAACATTAATAAACAGTCTTCTGTTTACTCCATCCTCCAACTTTTCAGCCATCCATACCATTGATAATCTGATGATGGAACATACAAATCCCTTGTTGATGTCAATATTATTGTCATGCCCATGCTTTCTTAATATAAATGGAGCACTGATTATATACGAATGTGGGAGATGATAAACCAACTGATGAGTGTTGTTTCAGTATGAAATCATTTATCTTTTTCACATGTGTGTGGTCATGTGGGTCAGTTGTATGAAATAGAGTGGATAGCTGAAGAGAACTTGAAAGTCTGTGTTCGAATCCCTTATAATGCTAATTTTATTAATAGCAAATAAATATCACACGATCACCATTTCTTATGTTTGCTCATATCTGTTATTAAAGCAGACAAAACTCTCCCTACAGTAGTGCCACTCAGTGCAAGCCAGAGTAATCATTGGATGCCAGAAGGCTTGTGGATAAAATCCCGATCTACTGCCTTCTGGCATCCATTGATTACTCTGGATTGCACTAAGTGGCGCTACTGTATGGAGAGAGTTTTGCCTGGTTTAATAGCAAATAAATATATGTATACTACTCTAAAATATATGTTCACAACTTTTAGTCATAAAAATGTTTGTTTTAATATACATGTTGAGAACTCCTCATCGCTAACATTTTAGTACTACGGTATAACTTAAACTGTGTTTAAAGGCAAGTTTTAATAGAAATGTGCATTGAAGTAAAATACAAAACAAAAAGATTTAAACTTATTGTATATCATAAAAGAGTATGAGCACAATATTGATATACACAGCACATGGTAAATAGAAGAAAGGACGATTTATTTTTATAACTATATTTTGTATAATTATTTGGAAACACAATTAAAAATAATCATTTAGATGAAAAATTAAATAAGGTATTATTTTTATTTGTGGATTGTTTAAAGGTAGAGAACGGAAATAGAGAATTGTCAGGGTCGCTAAAGCTCTTTTGAAATTTACGATACTAAGAATCCCGAAATGCAAATGAATATATATTTTACATGTCTATGGAATATATATTCCAAATTAAAAAAAAGTTTCGTTATTGTAAAATAAAATTAAAAATTCTATTTAAAATGAATTTACAAAATTTATATTGTAATATAATTATAAATTATATAGCTTACATTTTATTTAGTAGATTTAAAATATAAATATGAAAAAGCCTAATTGTTGCCATTTTAAAGTTCATCTAAATGAAAATTTAGCCATTTATCCTCATTCACATCAAACGAACAACAGTGATAGGAAAAGTGATTGATTTAGTAAAAATAGAAATGTATGCTGTATAGCCAATCGTAAAAAGTTATCATTGTAGAGTTGTCCTCTATGGTTTGATATAATGGTCAAATGGCAGTTCCTGGAGCTCAAGGTCTATGGATTATGGACCAGTTGTTTACTTTTCATGCCAGTTCCTGGAGCTCAAGGTCTATGGATTATGGACCAGTTGTTTACTTTTCATGCTAGAACTTCATACAAATTCCCATGTATTCAGGTATTCTTATTTTTATTGTTATATAAATAGAATTGCAGTATCTTAGATATTAAAATTATAACATAGGAAGATTAATCTTTTTACCAATATTAGATTAAGCTAAAGGTCAGCCAAAAAAATTACTCAAGAGATAGCTTGTAGCAGATTGTATTGTATTATTATAATCCTTCTGCATTATAGCTATGCTATAAGTCAAAGTTGCGGATAAAAAAATCTCCGAACAACCTTTTTTGGATTGCTACTTTTTTTTTCTAATCATTGCTCACAAAGCTATGAATTCGATTTGTTTGATATATTGCCGCAAATAACTTTGTGAACATCAATGATGACGTAAAACATCTGAAGCAAGTGTCCATCACTTAAAATTATTTAATATAAATGACTTATATGGATCAAAATTATTAGTATATACTGAACTCAAGAGTTCTATTAAAATCTTAAGAAATTGCAGGTATGAACTGAGAGTTTATTGTTTGTAAAATGTAAATATGTACATATATCTCAGAGTAAAGGTGACTGGTTTAACAGCTGGTATAAGCATAGGAAATGGTGGTCATGTGATAGTGTTTTTATACCAATTCTGTCCATAAGATGCTGCAGTTATTAAAAAACCAAAGACACCGAAATGTTTGGATACTGAATTGGTTTCAGATCTGCATGACTATACAAGTAAATTAACTTGGATTGAAGACAAGGCAAAACTCTCTATACAGTAGTGCCACCCTGTGTCAACCAGAGTAATCAATGGATGCCAGAAGGCTTCTGCATAAAATCCCTATCGAGTGCCTACTCACTCGATAGGGATTTTATGCAGAAGTCTTCTGGCATCCATTGATTACTCTGGTTGGCACAGGGTGGCACTAAGACATTATTGTGTTTTCATCTTGGGCTCATAGCTTTATAGTTGACTAAATAGGTAAAACGTGGCTGCTGGACATTGCATTAGATCCAAAGATTCTCACTGATGAAAGCCTCAAGCGGGAAACTAGTCTAGGGATATTGAATTAGTAGTCATTAGATAGGGATTTCATGCACAAAATTTGTATCATCCATTGTTTACTATGGCTTGCACTAGGTGGCACCACAATATAAAGAAGTGACTATTGTTTTAAAAGGTGGATGTTATTTACAAATTCATTTAAATGACTTTTTGGGAATCTAACTAGTCAAATTATCTCAGTAATTATTCAGTCTTGTTTGATTTATAAATAGCTTTATATTTTCAACTTCGCATATTAGATAAGCCTTAAAATTATTTACTAGTTCAGTAAAAATCATTAGAATTAACTTTTCCTATATTATCATGTACTTGTCGCGTAAATTTCTGTGTTGAGTATAATCTTTATTCTTTGAAACATTCTACAACGGACTGCATATCATTTACTCACATGTAAATATTTAGTCTTCTGAAATGAGTTATATTACAGTGATTGCATTAAGCACCCTTGAATTTTTGATGAAAGGGTACTAAGGTGCGAGCATAATGGTAACAATTGTCTAGTAAATTGATGATGGTACCTTTGTGGAAAGGGTACTAAAGTGCGAACATGATGAAAACAACTATCTAGGAATTTGATGATGGTACCTTTGTGGAAAGGGTATTAAGATGCGAGCATGATGGAACCAATTGTTTAGGAATTTGATGATGGTACCCTTGTGAAAGGGTACTACTGATGGAACCAACTATCTAGGAATTTAATGATGGTACATTTGTGGAAAGGGTATTAACTGTCTAGAAATTTGATGGGTACCTTTGTGGAAAGGGTACTAAGGTGTGAGCATGATGGAACCAACTGTCTAGGAATTTGATGATGGTACCTTTGTGGAAAGGGTATTAACTGTCTAGAAATTTGATGGGTACCTTTGTGGAAAGGGTACTAAGGTGTGAGCATGATGGAACCAACTGTCTAGGAATTTGATGATGGTACCTTTGTGGAAAGGGTATTAACTGTCTAGAAATTTGATGGGTACCTTTGTGGAAAGGGTACTAAGGTGTGAGCATGATGGAACCAACTGTCTAGGAATTTGATGATGGTACCTTTGTGGAGTGACTAGTTTTCTGGACTTCATTATATAAATTTTTATATCTATGCATAAGTTTGATATTCAAAAATATATTGAATAGGGTCACTTCATTGTTCTGGGATCGAACCCCATCACAAGTTCGTATCAGCTAATCCTATAAATATTAATACACTAATGAGCTAAGGAAATATTTAAAGTAAACAGATTCAGATTAAAATTAGGTTTGTAGATATAATATATACACAGATGTTTCATATTTATATTATTTATAAATAAAATATACACTTGTAAAATTTGTTTTATATGTACAAATATTTTATTATTATTTGTTTTTGTATCGGAAAAAAAAAATTGTATATTTTATTTTATCTATCTAAAAAGTTAAAAAGAGAAAATTAAGTTTTGCTTTTTATATTGTCTTGTAAAACTGTAATTAGTTATCAAAGATTTTTTTTTTTCTGTTATAAAAGAGAAAAGAATTTTGTTTTTTCTCTTATCAAAGTTGGAGATTTGAAAAAATAAATAATGCTAAGAATGTGCATGTGGTGGAAACAAGTCTGAATGAATAATCTTTAGTCAAATGAATGACTAATAAGTTATTAAATCTGAATATAAGTTACTAAGACAATTTTCAAACAAGAGCCCCAAAGAATCCTTTTTAAATAAAGTTATATATAATACTCACCATTTTTACTTCAGAGAAAAAATAAGAATGAAATGTAATACATATCTAGTTTAAAAAGCAATAAAGATTGCTAATAATTAATGGAAACATAAATAGATATGTAAGTTTTAAAAAGTAATGAAAAAAAATTTCTGTAAAAATAAAGCAAACTTTATGTTGATAATTTGAGTTTAAGTCTAATTCAACGAAGAAAGATTGGTTCGATTGGTTCGCAAATAGATTTGAACAGATACAGATGGTAATTTAAAAGTATTCTATAAAAGATTGCCAAAAGATAATGCAAATGATTATTTTCAAGGCCGGATATAACTTGTGGATTTGAAATACCAAGAAAACTGTGTATTGTTAAAATCAAACTATTAAACTATTTTAGGATAAAATAAACAGAACAAATAATTGAAGCTAATTACTGTGGAATGCGAATGGTCGTAATTAGAAGCCGGATCTTTATTGTCATCATAAAAGTACATTAGTCAAATGGATTTACCTTTACATTGGAATGATTGGAATTTATCAATGAATTCAAGCAAGAAGAAAACAGTACAAATAGTGCACGCAACAAGAGCACCGTTGTCAGCATTTCTCCACTCATCACATGCTGCTATGTGTTGCTGTCATAAGGACTTTTGAGAAAAGCTGAGGGAAAAGTACCTTAAACTTTTCTACAGTGATAGAAGGGTCCCAGAGTCCGTACCTCTGAAAGTGAAAGCCAGCTAGGGGAAATGTTTAGATTTTACCAGGACATTACCAGTCTTTTTATGATTTGTGTACATGTGATAAAGCCCAATTAGGATTGTGTTTTAATTACTGTGAGTATAAACTTTTAGTATTCGCTTAGGTCCACCACTATTATAGTTTTTGGTGGCAATTATAATATGGAAGATTTAGAACTTTAAATCAAGGACTAATTGTTAAGGTGTATATTCAGGACCTAATGGACACTATTTAGTTAAATCTTAATACCAATAAATGTATTTATTCTTATTTAATAACATTTTAGTCAATTAATAATTTTGTGATAATTGTTGATAGTCAGCTTCATAGCTGAATACACAACGGTTTTATTAAAACATTGACTTTTTGGGGATCTTGTTTGCAAATTGTTTTAGTAACATATTAAGACTTATTTATTCCATGAATACTTTCTATAAACTTTAAAACTGAATATAGCATAATTATTTATAGTACAAGATGAAAGATCACTGTTGAAATTTTGTTTGAATGATAGAAGTTTTTGAATAATAAGTATTCATGTTAGTCTTATCTATCGGTAATTGTAATTAAATTAACCATGTTATATTCAAATATCAACTATATGCTCATTTATAATAATCAATTTTTTTTAAAATTTCCAATAGCGAACCTTGAATATTTGCTAGTCATTTCTCCTGGTAGTATTACTGGTTATAGCATAGAATCGGAGAAAAAAGCTCCAAAGGGTCAGTTGCCAATAATAGGAATCAAGACAAGTTACGAGTTTGATTACGATAAAGATAACAATATGATTTATTGGATTGAATTGAATGGAAAAGATGTAAGTATTTTAAGTTGAACTCCTGCATTATAACTTATAACCTCTTAGTAAACTTTGAATTACAGTTAATATAAATGAAATAATTGTTTAAGATCTTCATTTCTTAACCCACAACAGTTACAACTGTTATGTAGGACTAATAATAATAATTTTTATTACTCGGCTACTAGATTAGAGATAATGAACACCATCATTTTCTCACATGGTAGAAATTGGTTTCTATACATTTTAAACATCTAGTGGAGGACTATAATTATAAACACATGACAAAAGACATATGAAAAAATGAATAATTACCAAAATGAACACTTCATACTGAACCAGCACTCATCAATTGGCTCAAATTATAATCTCTTACACATTTTTATCATTTGTTTATAATTACAGCTCCCCAATGGGTGTTAAAAGTGGATAGAAATGAGTTCTACCTTATGTGAAAGTGGTGTAGTGAAAATTATTTGTCATTAAATGATATGAGATAGGTTTAAATTTTTAAATGCCTTAATTTCATATATCCGAGTACTTATTAGGTATATTTTTATTTTTGCAAAAACCAAGTTTAGTTTGAATTTAACTAACATGGTATAAATTTTTACACCCTTTTCAAATTTAGGGGTATATCATACCACTTGTAGCCTAAAGGGACGTAAACTTTCTTCATGTTTTGCGAATTAGCACAATATTTTTTTCTATTTTGTTAGAAAAATTTAATAATACTTAATGCAACTAATGATTGCAATAATAAAAAGCTAATTTATTTCATTATAATAACTGGTTGTAAAAAAAAAATTTCTGATTTCAGTTTGCAGCTATTTCAACAGAAGTAATTTTATTTTTTCATTTTTGCAATTTTATGGTTACATTTAAATTTTTTTTATAAAAGTATTTTAATATCTATTATAAGTAATGCTTATAATAAAAAAATTATATAATTTGTAAAGATAAATATATAAAGAAATATTTTTCCAACTGTGTTGTAACCATTGCAAATTAATATATTTTATTTCAGTAAATGCTTAATTATATGTGTTAAGAAAAAATAAACTGAGATAAAGTAAATTAATTAATACTTATTGAAAAGTAATGAAAAGTAATAATAATAATTAATTATTATTAAAAAAGAATCTTAAGGACAGTGACTACCATATTTGTCTGTCATGCCATTATTTGAGTTGACTCCATCTCAGTGACTCAGGAATATTTTCACATCATATACATGATTTTTCAGTAATTGATCTTGAGTCAGTATATCTAACCAGTTGGTATCAGTCAGTAAATGGGTATCTAACTGGAAAGTAATTATTCCAGATTGACCTGACTAGGATCAAATTAATATTGGTGTTCTGGTTGTAATATTATTGAGTTTTCACTACTGATGAGAGAAAGAGAATGAGAATGGATTTACAGAATCCAAATGTTCTACAGTCTACATTGTACCAGGTCGAACCGCTGAAACCATCTACTTATATGTATATATAAGTTTTGACCGGTTTCAAACTCCTTCATAATACATTTATAATCTTATAAATGTTACGTGAACGAACTGGCATGTTCGAGCAAAATGGGAGATCTTATTGATAGACCAACTATCAACAATGGCCCACCTCAGCTGCTAGATTCAAACCCCTACTATCCAAACACTTTATTTGTTTTGAAGTAAACTCCAGGCACCAGCTATCTATTCAGAAGAATAAACAACATATTTGGTCAGTAGGCTCATAATCCAGCGCTCGAAACCATCCCATTAACTAGCCCAGTCTAATTTTAATCAGTAATAAAATATAGAAAAAGAATTGATAAAAAGAATTGACCGACGAATAAAATTTAATTTTAAAGACAATTTATTAACTCACATTTACTAATGATAAACATTTTTATAAATCTATAAATAACACACACATTTTAAGTTAACATACTATGATATATTTTATGAAAGAGCAAAAATAATCTTTGACATTTAAATTATCTAACATTCACAAACACGCACATCAATAGTTCATTTTATGCATGCTTATAGAGTTTATATAATTTGAATCTTGAATTTTTACAAATTACAGCGGTGGCTACTACGTATAAATGATAATAAATAAATGTTTACCTAGGATTTTTGGAGCATGGATATTGCTTGTTGTTGGCTGCTTCTGATGGAGTATATCTAACTGGTTAGATTTGGACGTTTATGGAAGAGATTTTATGCGAATCCATTGGTTTTATTCTTGAAGACAGTTGAACGTTTGACGGAGGATTTCTGAGTTGTTATGCAGATATTATTTCACATGCAGGTTTTGATGATCTTGTTGGACTAAAAGGCTGAAGCACGAGTGTATATTTCCAAAAGCTGCTTAACAATGCATTTTTGTCTCTGTATACATAATAGAAATTGCACTGTTGTCTGAACTGGAACAAGACTGCCACTGCAAACTAGACTGAAAAAACTCTCTCAATTAATTGTCCGATTAAAAAAAAAGTCTATTTATACCTGCGACGTGTTGTCCGTGTAATATCCTCCGGCAAATATCTGTTGTCGAATTCCATTGGTAATTAATCCTATGACGTGTTTTTGATTGATTGTTTAATTAGTAGGAGCTTTCATAAACGTATTGCTTTTTTTTATGTTTAGTAGCCCACCGCTGTGTTTTAAATATATTTCATTTCAATATTTATTTTCATGTGTTTTTCAAAACGATTTTAACACGCATTTATTATATCTCTTTTTAACAGCTTACATTTATTTACATTCGCACGCACATATATATTTTACTATTCTAAAATCAAAAATAGTTTTAAGATTATTTTTCTTCTTTAATTTAAATGAAGAGATTTATATATTTTTTTAAAGCTTTTAAATTGTATTTCAACTAATAATAATAAACTCTTTACTTCCTTTTTATAAAACCTTTAGTTTAACTTTTCTGACCAATACTCCCCTCCCCTCTTTTAATGAATCAATTTTAATTTTTATTTCAAAACTAATGATAGAAAACTATTTGACTCTTATCTTTTCGAAAACAAACTGTAATACACTCTTCAACATTTAAATATGTTTTTCTTTTATGAAAGATTATTTTAATAATTTAATTTTTTTTTTTTTTTAGAACAAAATTATTTTATATACATGTGCCAATTTGGCCTTGGCACATTACACCCCCCTCCGTTTTAGAGTAAAATGCGTCATTTTTGACCATTTTATCTCTTGCAATTTTAATTCTTGACTCTAAAGATTTATTAATTTATTATTTTTCTAAGTTAGCTTTTTAATATCTTTTACTTAACATACAAAGAGCAATCTGTTTTGACTATCCTTTCCTTCTATCTATGCCGAATACATTGCTCACAATGATCTAAATCATGGATAACGACCACCGGGACAAACTAATTTTGCGGCACAGGGATCTTTTGGAAACGACGCGGAAGCAGATTCGCTGACTTACACATGTATAAAAACGAAACTTCATTTGCCGATTCTCTTGATCGGAATTGGAAAAAGAAAGGGTCGCTGCAAAATGGCAGGAATTTTCTACTGTCCATTTTTGACTTACGCTTTGGAAAGAGGAATGATCCCTGACAAGTCCGTTACGGGTACTAAAATTTATCCAGTCGGCAGCTTTAAACGTATCTTTAACTAAATTTATTTCTATACTATCCTCATTCCCTTTTACTCTAGATAAATTCCTACACATGTGTATACGTGCAGCATAATTCTACACCTACTAATATTCTAGATATCGAGTTATTACTGGACTTGCTTACAGGGAATCTATAATAAATAAATCCCTTTTTGCACGCATCATGAGGTGCAGCAGTGCCAAGAAAATAACCTAAAAGGATATCTGGATAAATACATTTAAGATACGCATCATGAGGTATCGTATTTACAGAATATTACCAGTGTATGTGCGCGTATATACACATGTATACTTACACACTCTTAATACACCTTAGATTGACTTCATATTTTTATTACTAATCTTACAACATTATTTTTAAATTCACATGAACAATATCTTACACTATTTATTTATATTACAATATTATTTATAACCCTTAAGAAACGTTATTTAAAATATTTATTTACACTAATCTTATAATATTATTTTAAAATCATTACGAACATCTTTATTTAAAATGCGTGTATTCAATAAAAAAAAAAAAAATCGATTAGTTTATTAAGAGTCATTCTTCATTATTATTTACTATAGATTTATTTATGCTTATTTATTTAACTTGATTTTATCGATTTTATTTTAACTATTTGACCTCCTTATTTATTTACGAACATTTTTCTTGATTAACATGTGTGTTGATCACTTTTCCTAAGTATTCACCACTTCAAATTCTTATTTTTCTAGAGTGCATTTTTAGTTTTTATTTTCATCATTAGGAAATAAATGTAATGTTAAGAGAAGTAGGCAGCAAAGTATAAGGCAATTCAAACACACAGATAGATTTTGTGCTGATTTAAACCAACTTTTCTTTGCCCAAATACTCGCACACACCTCAATCCTAATTTAATACACTTTTTTTTTAAAAAATTTTATTTGATAATGTTTTATTTTCATTAATACTTTCATTATACACTTATTTATTTCATTTTTATTTTTAAAGCGTTGTTTTTACTCTCCCTTTTTTTAAAAAAAAAGAAATTTTCATTTTGCTTGTCTCTTTTGATTTACACATTTATTTTGTTTGCGTCACGCTCCGCTATGTTCTAGACTTATGAACTGGTATATCAATATAATCGATAAGACATAATCGAGGGTTTTGATATAAATTGTTTTATAGATGCTTTGACATTTTAAACTCTAAGATTGTTATTTTATTTTACTAAGACTAACTTTAATCATTTTTAATTATTCAAACTAACTTGATACTCGTTTTTTCATTTATTTCATTAAACTTTGTTAAACATTTTCCATTATTCCGAGTCCATGGTCGTTAATAACTAGGTCAAGCCGGTGAATCCGTCAGATTACATATTTTTAATTTTTGTCAGGCGGTTCTTTCTTTCTACATACTATATAATATAAACTACCTTTCCTTTCTTATCTATCCTGCTTTTATAATTTATTACTTTATCTCTTTCCGTTCTATTTTCAACTTTGTAAATCCGAAAACCTTGATATTTAGACAAACTCCGAATTACTTCAATCTGGGAATATTTTTTTCTACGCTTTCTTTTTTTAAATGTTTTTAAATCTACGAACACGAACGTTTACTTTAAACCTTTTATTTTTAATTCTTTGTAAAATCTCTTTTACGCTATCTTCTACCTTGAACTTATATCTCTCTTCTATTTCTTGGTCTACATTTGTTTCTACTTTATATGTCACAACGCTATTTGATTCTAATTTAATTTCTATGTCTTTTATCACCTCAACTTCCTTTTCATCTTCCTGACTTTCTTTAGCTAAATCTACCTTTATAATTTCTTGGTTCTTCTCTACCTTTCCTGTAATTTCACATCTTATTTCATTCATTTCTTCTTTTATCTTATTCTGGCCCATTTCGATCTGGTCCTTTAACTTTTCAAGCGTTTCAGCTTGCCCTTCCAATTTACTCTTCATTTCATTATTTTGGTTTTTAAGCTCTTCGGCTATTTTTTTATATTCTTCGGCCGTTTCTTTTTGTTTTTCAAACATGCTGGTTAGTAAAGCTATGATTTCTCTTTTTTCCTTGTTGGGGCTATTTTCTATATTTTTACCTTGAGTCTCCATTTTGGCTTTATTTATTTTTTTTATAATTTATAATTTTAAACACTTTTTATCATTATTTTTAATACCGTATTTTATTCACTTTAATAAGTTTACTAATTATTATTTTATTTATTTCTTACTAAACTGGAAATACACGCTGACTCCACCCCTCCTTTCTCCATTTATCTTTACCCGATCTTAATGCTTTAACTCCGCCCAAACATCCAACTGTCTCTGATTTAACATAATGATTTATTTCAACTAACGTAAATAGCATAAATCTCTCTTCATTTAAAGGAAAAAAAAAGATTTCAGTCAATTCTTTTTTATTTATTTTTAAATTAATACCACTTTACATACGTAATTTCGCTTTTCTATAAAAAATTTGTCAAACAAAAATTACAGTATTTGATTACTATTGTTCCTTAGGTCCAGCCCCAAATGTTGGGAAAGCCATTTATGTACCGGGTCGAACCGCTGAAACCATCTACTTATACGTATATATAAGTTTTGACCGGTTTTAAACTCCTTCATAATACATTTATAATCTTATAAATGTTACATGAATGAACCGGCACGTTCGAGCAAAATGGGAGATCTTATTGATAGACCAATTATCAACAATGGCCCACCTCAGCTGCTAGATTCAAACCCCTACTATCCAAACACTTTATTTGTTTCGGAGTAAACTCCAGGCGCCAGCTATCTATTCAGAAGAATAAACAACGTATTTGGTCAGTAGGCTCATAATCCAGCGATCGAAACCATCCCATAAACTAGCCCAGTCTAATTTTAATCAGTAATAAAATATAGAAAAAGAATTGATAAAAAGAATTGACCGACGAATAAAGTTTAATTTTAAAGACAATTTATTAACTCGCATTTACTAATGATAAACATTTTTATAAATCTATAAATAACACACATTTTAAGTTAACATACTATGATATATTTTATGAAAGAGCAAAAATAATCTTTGACATTTAAATTATCTAACATTCACAAACACGCACATCAATAGTTCATTTTATGCATGCTTATAGAGTTTATATAATTTGAATCTTGAATTTTTACGAATTACAGTGGTGGCTACTACATATAAATGATAATAAATAAATGTTTACCTAGGATTTTTGGAGCATGGATATTGCTTGTTGTTGGCTGCTTCTGATGGAGTATATCTAACCGGTTAGGTTTGGACGTTTATGGAAGAGATTTTATGCGAATCCATTGGTTTTATTCTTGAAGACAGTTGAACGTTTGACGGAGGATTTCTGAGTTGTTAGGCAGACATTATTTCACAGGCAGGTTTTGATGATCTTGTTGGACTAAAAGGCTGAAGCACGAGCGTATATTTCCAAAAGCTGCTCAACAATGCATTTTTGTTTCTGTATACATAATAGAAATTGCACTGTTGTCTGAACTGGAACAAGACTGTCACTGCAAACTAGACTGAAAAAACTCTCTCAATCAATTGTCCGATTTAAAAAAAAAGTCTATTTATACCTGCGACGTGTTGTCCGTGTAATATCCTCCGGCAAATATCTGTTGTCGAATTCCATTGCTAATTAATCCTATGACGTGTTTTTGATTGATTGATTAATTAGTAGTAGCTTTCATAAACGTATTGTTTTTTTTTTTATCTTTAGTAGCCCACCGCTGTGTTTTTAAATATATTTCATTTCAATATTTATTTTCATGTGTTTTTCAATACGATTTTAACAGGCATTTATTATATCTCTTTTTAACAGCTTACATTTATTTACATTCGCACGCACATATATATTTTACTATTCTAAAATCAAAAATAGTTTTAAGATTATTTTTCTTCTTTAATTTAAATGAAGAGATTTATATATTTTTTTAAAGCTTTTAAATTGTATTTCAACTAATAATAATAAACTCTTTACTTCCTTTTTATAAAACCTTTAGTTTAACTTTTCTGACCAATACTCCCCTCCCCTCTTTTAATGAATCAATTTTAACTTTTATTTCAAAACTAATGATAGAAAACTATTTGACTCTTATCTTTTCGAAAACAAACTGTAATACAGTCTTCAACATTTAAATACGTTTTTCTTTTACGAAAGATTATTTTAATAATTTAATTTTTTTTTTTAGAACAAAATTATTTTATATACATGTGCCAATTTGGCCTTGGCACAACATGTCATTCTTAAATCTTAAAAGAAATTATGAGATTGTTGAACAGTCGAAACTGTAACCCATTTGCATGTATGAATGATATAAATTTTGCATTATGTAACACTATAAAACAGTGATTTCATCATTATTATACATTTGTAATTTTGATTATAACTAAATACTTCTTACGGACATTTTGAATGAAAATAAAGGAAATCTACATTAAACATTTATTGTTTAAAAAGTCTCTTTTGAAGCAGTTTTTATAATCAATATTAATAATTCAATAATTAAATTGTTGGTTGTTCAGGATGTCATGATGTTTCAGTTCTATAAATAATGGATGGAATTTGTTCAAAGAACATTTAAGTCTTAAACTCTGTCACTCTGGATTTGCACTAAATGCATGGTAAAATTTGAGATGAGTCGTTATCATTAAAATGGTTATTTATAAAAAAGAATGTGTGCTGTCTTAGTTTGGTCAATCTAATCTGTGAATCTTTTGAAATTCTATCAAAGCACCATATTATTCATTAATTCATTGCTTGAAAGGTTGTAAAAAATTTAAGACCAAAAATTGATAGAACTGGATGCCATTTATCTCGAATACTTTATCACCATACCAAACTAATCAGAATGTGAGCAAACACAGATTATTTACCAATAAAATATTCTAAAAAAAAATTGATCATTTTCTTTTTGATAGCTATTAATATCTTTCTGATTACTGTTTTGTTTATCGATATGATTTTCTTACAAATCTCAGTCTGTTTTCAGAACTTAACAAATCTAAATCCACGGCAATATAAATACTTCATGGATTAATCATAATCGAATATGTTAGTAGGACAAATTGCAAGCGGATTCTAAAGAACCATTTGTAAATAAATTAGAAAATATGTTTAGTCTTTCATATATCGATACTAATTTGGCATCGATATATGAAATTTGCATTGATATACGAAAAGGTAAACATGTTTGCAAGTTTATTGAAAAATGGTTCTTTAGAATCTGTTCGCAACTTGTCCTAGTAATGTGTTTGGATATGATTGATTTATAAACAATACGTATTTAATGAGTCATAAAAATCATTTATTTGCATTTAAAATTATTTGTATCCATAGGAGTAAATGCACAATCGGTAAATACATATAGTTTGATTTTTCTTGAACATTTTTATTTTATTTATTTATTTATGTTGACGTGATTTATATAAAAACAAACAAAAATAGTACATTGTGTTAATTCATACCAATTGAAAATGTTTATTTCTGAGTGCATATTGGTATAAAAGTTTCACAGATTTGATTAAATTATAAACACATTAACAGAAAGGTTCGATTTATATATACTCCATATAGCTCAAATTTTGTTTAATCATCTGAAAAAATTCTATTTCTGCAGGATTTAAACTAAATTCATGAATTTCTTTTTATCACTATAAAAATTTTGTTAGCAGAAGGAAAAACAAAAAAAATTTTTATATTTAGACAGTTGTTTGTGGGAAGTTAATTATATTCAAGCCCCAGAGTATTTGTAGAACATTTATTTTTGTTGAGAGACAGATATTCCCCTTCTCCTTTTATTTGTCTAGACTGGGGGAGGGGGGGGGAGGAAGTAAAGGATTGCAGTAACTAATTGCTAAATCACATGCTAATTGTCACATGATCACCATTTTATATGCTTAAACATTCTGTTAATAAGAGCACCAAACTCCATATAGTAGTGCCACCAACTGCAAGCTTTTGTAATCAATGTATCCAAGAAGATTTGTGCATAAAATCCCTATCTAGTGCCTACTTATCCAATATTCCCAGACTAGTTTCTAGCAGCAAGATATGAGATAGAAAAATAGATGCATTGATAAAAAATAGGGAGTTCAAGAGATGGAGAACAAGTGTGGAGAGTAAAAAGTTTATATATAGAAGTTTATAGAATATTGAGTGCGAATTAATTTATGATAATAGGAAGGGAAGTAGTTTACTGTTTAATGAGTGAACAGGATTTTTAGCATCAAGGGAATATATATATGTATAAATGGAAAAATATGGGTGATTTAGTCTGCAAGTTATATAAGGAAGGTGTAGAAAATATTAGGCATCTGTTAATTGAATGTAAATGCTTGAAAACAGAAAGGGCACATATAATGAAGTTATGGAAGAATAAATATGAAAAAAGTGATTATACAGAACGCGAGTTCTTGGTTTTTATGCTGGTTTGGAAAAAAGATAAGGGGAATTTAGATATAAAGGCCATGGAGTTGAC
Source organism: Epiperipatus broadwayi (assembly GCA_028023455.1). Lineage (NCBI taxonomy): Eukaryota > Metazoa > Onychophora > Udeonychophora > Euonychophora > Peripatidae > Epiperipatus > Epiperipatus broadwayi. Next base: position 610,644 of record JAQFVV010000172.1, read on the forward strand.
AAAGATTATGTTATTGAAATGGGATGGAGCAGGATAGAGAAGAATATGGGAAAAACTTAGGATGGGGAATGGAAAGGGGAGGTAAGGTGGTTTAACAGGTTTCTCTGGGCATCATGGCTGAGAGATTCCTGACTTCAAAAAGAAGTCATAGGGCTTTACATCGCATACATACTAATTGGTTATCACTTGATCTCATTTTATGATTTAATACAAAATAAAAAACCTCTTATGAATTATTATATCTAAAATTAAATGATCACTGTTTTTTGGTGTTGCCATTGGTACTAAAATAATTATGTAACTTGTTAGAAAAAAAATAAATACTATAAATTTTATTTTTTCCTTATAACTGAAACACACTGGCTTAATATATACCTGTGTTTATATATATATAAAATTTGAACAAACAGAAACAATATTTATATTATTGTTTTTAGTATATAAAGTTGTTATACTTTATCTTATTTCTCTTCAGATAGATAACGATTGTATTTAAATCATTGTTAAATAGTTATGAATATTTTTCCTAAGCTTCTTTCTATTTAGCATTGTATTAGGATAAAATAGTTTCTTTTATCTTTAAAAAAATTCAAACAATTAATGAGATGATCCAGAATATTTAAAAACTGCTGGAAATTTGCAATACTAATTTTTAAAAGTGACTTGTGTTATTGATTTTATATTTTTAAAAATAAACTTTGAATTCAATGTGGAGCTGGGATGTGCATGCTAATAGAAAAAAAGTTAGTCTGCAGCTTAAGAAATGGGTAGGATGACAACCTTGGCACTAACACGGGCTTTGAACGTTCCACCATCAGATTTTCAATGAAAATGGAAGGTTGAAGAGTTGTGCATTGGAATAGTTTGAAGCCTGTCCATTAAAGTATGAAGATTGGCTATCTTGATATAAAGCTGAGCACTGATTATATATATGTGTGTAAGGATAGTAATCTAGACCAACTGATGATTGCTGGTTTAGCATGAAATACATATATTGGCGATTATTTATCCATTCAACATGTGTGTGATCAGGTGGGTCAGCAATATGAGATTGGTACTGAGAGTAGTGGGTCTTGTGAAAACCTGAGTTCGAATCCCGCATATATAAATGCAGGTTAAGCCTGTACAATGTATTAACTTAAGAAATTGTAAAATATCTAGAAAGAGACCGCATGTGAGATAGTTGGAAAAGATAGTTTAGTGGAGTGAAATGGCTAAGAGAACGAATAAGGACTGCTGATATCATTTAAAGAATTAAAGGACTGAAATGGACATATTGCTAAGAAACAATGATTAGTCTGTACGATGTTTTATTTTTTTAAATGAATACAGTTTTATATAAATACAATATATATTTAATGCATCGTATCCATTTCAATCTACAAATATATAATAACTGAAAATGATATTTAAAAAATTTAATGCGGTCTGCATTGTCGTAATTGGTTTTCAAAATTGTCTGATAATGTTATAAATTGGCGCCTAATAGATAACGTTATTAAAAAGAGAAAGTAATTTTGTCAGCAGCTGTTGATTCTAATATTTCAAAACACATCTCTATTAAAAGGGAATTTATCTAATCTTTGACAAAGTTTTTTTTTTTTTTTGTTTGTTTCAGCGATAGAAAATGCTACCACATGTAAAGATTTTAATGACAATGTCAGACTCGTTGGGGGGGGGGGGGGCAATTGTTTCAGGCATCGAATTTAAATATGCATTTAAATGAGATATATATATATTTAATACATATTTTTTAAAATTATATCAATTGTTTTATTTAGTAGACAAATCTTTTCAATAATTTTAAAATGCGATGTAATTTTTAGATTGGTTTCAGGCGCTAAAATTGTGGCCCTGAATAAGGATAATTAAAATGGTCATGTATAAAATTTTTATTGAAAATAGATCTTACCAAAATCTTCCAGCTATTTTTTTTTTTTTTAAGTTCAGAATATTGCTTGGATTAGCAGTTGATAAACACTGATGTAGTGCTCTGGTAGAGTGTCCCATGTTGGACCATAAGCAGCGGGATCGATTCCTGTTCCGGAACTTCCGGTGCTCGAACTTTCTCTGTTCAATGAAAGCAGCCGATTATTTAATTTATATATTTAGTATTTGAAGCATTATATTTTGAATAATTTATTAAATGTTTACTTCTTAATATTTATATATTTATTAAAGTTTAACTTTTGCTGCATCAGACATTGTATCCTTCAGTAACTTAATAACTATTTATTAACTTTTAGGCAACTATAATGCACTCCTTAATGAATGGGGAAAATAAGACTTCCTTAACCGCAAACGGGATCATAGGAACCCCTAATTGTCTGGCCTTTGATTGGATTGGGCGTAATTTGTACATTTGCAATAACAAGACTTCGACTATAGAATTGATAAAAGTGGATGGTGAAGCGCATTACCGCAGAATTATTCTTTCTAACAACGGCAAAACCACCGGGGTCAGCAGACCCGTTTCCATTGCTCTTGACCCTTTAGAGGGGTAAGTAAAAAAAAAAAAATGTAATAACTTTGTAGGTACATTATATACAAGAATTGAATGATGGTAAAATTGTAATTAATGCGTGTGTGCGCGATATGTTTATAGTAAACTGTGTGTGAGTGCGTGTATATAATTTGAAATAGTTTTTTTTTTTTGCCAATTTTGTTATATTTCTACAGTAATGTCTTTATTAGTTTGATTTTGAATTGTAACCAAATGCAGTTCTCTTTTTCCTCCGGAACTATCAGCTGTAAATTTGACCAATTAATGGACACCAGATCGTATACTGCTATAATATCTTCCCAATCTATTTTCTAAGCTTTTGCTTTTGTCACTGGGGACTTCAGTGCTGTAATTGATGCACATCTAACAACCACTGTTTACTCTATATTTTTCAAATTAATGAACTGAAATTAAAAAAAAACATTGGTTTTGAATCCAAGCTTATTTTAATTGCTTCTCTCTAGCATATAACTGAAATTATGGCATTATAAATAACGTTTGGTATGCATTGATTACTTAAGCTTACAATAGATAGCTTTAAAATAGGGTGAAGAAAAATTACTCTTTGAAGTTTATGAATGATATTGTAGTCCATTAATTACTCAGGTTTGTAGTAGATGGCTCTGAAGTAGAGTGAAGAGTTATTACTTTTGGATGGTATTGGATTAGCTATGAATTCGTTTCATGAGAAAAAAATTCCAAATTCATTGAAAAATTATGTAGTTTGATCAGCCCATATTTGAACCCAGGTAACAGGCATAGCAGGAAAATGTGCTATCATGGACCATGGTGTTTTAGTATATATGTGTGTGCATTAATAGCAACAAATCATTTAATTCATTGACTTATTCGTATGATAAAACAATTTCTCGACATTAGTATTCCTTATAATAAATTTGAATATTCAGCAGATATCAAATGATAGTGTATGTATTTAAATCCTCATTACCAGATTGGTTTCTGGCTTATGCCTTTATCAGTGAGGCATGGTCAGAACTGAAAATAAAAGTCAGAAACTGATTGGGGAATGATGATTTAAATATATTATACAGTAGTCATTGATTACTCAATATTTTTATAGCTGTTGCTAGATTGCAGAGCTGCTTTTGTTTCACAATATTGGGTGTTAAATTTTTATTAAAATGCCTTTAGGAATTATGAATAAAGAATTCGTCAAAATGAAATGCAATATGTACCCTTTTTATTTGATCGAATAAAATGGTGTACAACAGTAGTATAACTTCTGAAATGGGATGAGATATTGTAATAAATAAATTTATGATATACAATATTATAATCATCATTTTCAACTACTATCAGTCCTCTGCATACTTTCTTATTTCATTCATCCATCTCACATGTAGTCTTTTTCTAGGTCTTTTACAATCTCTTGAGTTTTAATTTAAGATTTCAACAGTCCATCTATTATCATCTCTTATAACAATATGTTCAGCCCATTCTTTCAATGATGTCAGTAACACCTATTCTCTCACCCATGTATTTCGTTTTTGATCTTTTTGTTACTCTCAACATAATGTCCCCGTACTTCGTTGAGTGGCTGAAACCTCTGTATTGTTCTTTTGTTAAGTGTCTAAGTCTTGGATCTGTAAGTAAGAAGTGGTAAAACACACATATTAAAAACCTTTCTTTTCAAACACATGGGCACATTTTCTTTTTATTTTATTTCTACCAAAAACACTCCAACCAAGTTTAATTCTATGATTAATTTCATATATTATGTTTCCATCTGTAGTAATCATCATCATCATCAACCATTATCAATCCACTGCAGGATGAAAGTCTCTCCAAGTTCAATCCATCTTTTCCTATCTTTAGCTTCTCTTCTCCACATCACCCCTGCACACTTTCTTATTTCATCAATCCATCTCACATGTGGTCTCTTTCTGGGTCTTTTACAATCTCTTGGAATCCAGTTTAAAATTTCAATTGTCCATCTATTATTATCTCTTCTAGCAATATGTCCAGCCCAACTCCACTTCAGTCTTTTAATTTTTTCAATGAGGTCAGTCTCTTACCCATACATTGCGTTTTCGATCTCTTCTTGTTACTCCCAACATGCATCTATCCATACTTCTTTGAGTGGATCTGTAGTAATAATATGACCAATATATTTGTAGTTGTTAACTTCTAACTCATCATTAGTAATCTTTATTTTGTTCTTTTGAGAAAATTCATTGATTGCTTTGAGAAGCTGAATCTATACAAGCAAATGAATAATTTGTTTCAGTCATTTTTAAGTCAAGTTAATAATGCCCATATTAAGGCAAAGTTATTCTATTGGTGGTGTCAATTATGTATTGTATTTCAATGTGGGTGAAATCATTCAAGATTTTAATGGAGATAAAATTTATACAACTCTGTCTCACATAAATTTCCCAGTTATTAATATAGGCTTTGTTAAATTAAACTATCAGATTATTTATTCACACTTTAATAGCAAGTAGATCATGTTTGCATTTTTAGTATTAAGAATGAGGCCACTGTATTTACATAAAGAGGTTATGTTTTCTCTCTCAGCAGTTATTGAAGGAGATTGTTGCTAAAACATGTATCCCTATCCTTCAGGATGATTTTTTTTTGTGTTTTTTTTTTTACATCATGTCGTGATTGAAGAATACAATATAATATCACATTAAGGTTTTATATCGCCTCAATTTAATAAATATTTGTAATATAATGGTGCACAAATATCTTCATAGCATTCCAGTTGGAATGGGAAATATAATAGTATACAAAGATGGTATAGATATTTAGCTATAAGGAGTTGTATATTTTACTTGTAATTGCCTCATATTTAGTCAACATATGTAGCAGTACGCAAAGACTCTTATCTTCATCATGCTCTCATTAGATTATCAACTGTAGTGGAATGTAAAGAAGGAGATTAAAATAAAATGTCATTGTAACTATACCATGGGGGATTACATATTAAAACACTTATTAACGTACCAAAGAAAATGGTATGTTCTTTATTGAAATAAATAAATAAATAATTGTATTATACACAAAATGTAATAGATTTAAAAATATTTGGAAAACTAATCCAAAAGCTACGGGATGCTGAGGTAATTAAGATAATGTGGATAAGTGATGATGATCTTGACACTTTAAAAAATTATACCTGCTAGATAGTTTTAATTGTATTTTTATATGCCTAAATGATACATCTTTGAAAAGCTAAATCATTAAACCATATTTATTGGCCAGCCTTAGGGTAATATGACAGTGATGGTTGAATTTATTATTGATGATATCATCCCATAACTAATCTATCCCAATGCCATTCTTATTATTTCCCATAATTCTAATTTTATTAACTGTTAACTGGTTACCATATGATGAGACTAGAATTTAATGTCTGATTGGGATTGCTAATATTGCATGCTCTAAATAGTGTAATGAATTACAAATAAAGAAATATAAAAACTTTGCATTTGAATAAAAACAATTAATTTAATGAGATAGGGTTTGAACAAGATATGAAGTAAACATTTCCCAGGGTAAATTCTTTATAAATATGTTGGCATATGTCAATATTCACCTTTACTGTACTAATTTTGAAAGTAAAATATTCCTAATTTGATATGTCATTTAGGATACTGAACTTATGGTCTATTCATTTTATGTATACATTAACGAATGAAATGAATTATGGGTAAACACAATCAATTTTTTTTCCTCAATTCTCTGGTCACATTGAAATGCAAACAAGTATTATAAGAAGAGAAAAAATTATTACAATAGTTTGGAATTTTATAAAACAAATAATAATACACTTAAATTGATAATAGAATAAAAAATCATACACTTTCAAATATAATTCAAAAATTAATAATGAAAAAATTATGTAACTTGTTTAAAATAAATAAATTGTGATTCTGTTAGGAGACTTGAGTTTTAGTTTCAATTTTAGACATTTAGGTATGACTTCTTGAATTTTCAGGTTTTTTTGAACATTTGCGTGCACACTGATGAATGTTCTTCCAAGTTAATTTCTTTCCACCTCTTGCTCTCTGATGAGCACTTATGTTGACAGTTCTTTTTATTCTTGCTTAAAAATTGCTTTTGTTTTTAATGCTAAGTTTGTATTAAACTTTCACACTGTCTCATGGAGATTTTGAATATAGGTATTTTATATTCTGTTGATCACATCATACGAGAGAAAGGTAGATTCAACATTTGGACACAACATTAGGGAATGTTTCTGATACAGTTGGTTTGCTTAGTTACATGTTTTTGTGTTTTCATCTGCACAGGAAAATTTTTCCATATTACTATAATTTAAGACAACTCCTAATTTATGTTGATTATAAAAGTTGCTTTTTTAAAAAAACATGTATGAAATTTTAAATTGTCTTGATTGTAAAAAAAATTTTTTTTAACAGTACTTCTTTCATAAACAAATAATATTAGATACACAAATTTCCTTTCAAATATTACAAAGTCTGCAAAATTGATGTTATTCTTCACTTTAAAATTAGAATAATTATTCAAAGTTGAAAATAATATATATATAATATTTTATAAATGCTTTTATATACTGTGAACTAAAAAGGCAAAAGTAATTATTTTCTTTATAATCACAAGTGGGGGATTTTATATTTAATTTGAAATAAAAGTGAGAGGCAGCCGGAAATTAATTAATTCAATCACTAATATCTATAACTAGTGATTGAATTAATTAATTTTTGGAAACTTTTTTATTTTAAGTTGAAATATAATAACCCTGATTGTAATTGAAGAAAACAATTATTTTTTGGCTTTTAATGTACAGTAAATAAAAACATTTATTGTAAAATATTTTTTATATATACTATTTTACAAAACAAATCTTTCTTTAAATACAAATTTTCAATTTACCAAATTATTTTGCACAAAATTATAAATTTCAAATGAAATGATTTATGCTCATAAAATTTTGTAAATATTGGAGCACATTTTAAATTCTCAGTATTTCAACCCATTTTAAGTTTTATGTTGTTCAAATAAATATTATAAATTGTAGACATTTTATCTTTTATTATGTCAAATTATATATAATAACTTTTGAGATTAATAAGCAATTATATATTTGATCAATTTTTTAGTATCCCCTAAATAAATAAATAAATAAATAAATAATTTGTTCTTAACTGATCCCTTTTTGATATTTTTACTTAGTTGCAGATAGCATAAATCTATTTGGTTGTTTTATTAAATTTTATTTGAATTTAGTTATTAACTTTTTTGAAGATTTTATGCTTATTTATTATATAAAAACTGGAAATTTAGTAATTGATCTGCCCCGTTGTTATGGGCGTTACTCATATCACAATATATAATCATGTTAATACTTATTTTTTTAAATAATTGTAATGAAATATCATCTGATGTCACCTTTATAATAAAGATGATCCTGAATGCTATACTGTTATTTAAAGATATACATTTTAATTTGATTATATTTAAATTGTGATTCGGACTTGGCCAAAGTTATTAAAATTGAGTACATAATGATTCTGTCTCAGGAAAATAAAATAATGTCAAGTTTATATCGCAGTTGAATATATTTGCAGTTTAATTAATTTAATTCTTTAGTTATGTATACGATCTAACAGTTAAAAGAAGAAATTATTATTGGTGAAAAAATAGTGAAATGGTTATTAACATGATTTTTTGCATTTTTTTATGTAGGCATGGTCATATGAGCTTTCCTCTATTATATTTATTTAAAGAATATAATAGTTTTTGTGATTCACTGTGTGAAAGTACTCAGCAATGGGAAGAAAATGGATTACACATATTTAATAAATCGACAAAGTGCACCCGACAAATATTTGTAACCAATCAAATCATTTGAATTTGTTATGCACTCCTTCCTCCAAGGTTGAAACACATCTTCAAGTCCTTAAAATCTTCCATATTAGTCTCTTTCACCGTACATATATTTCACAAGAATTTATCATTCATTAGTTTAAAGACATCAAACACCTGAATGTCGACACTAAAATGATAGTGACTTTTATTTAAGGGTCTTAATTACATCTATTTGATTTTGGAAATTGAATATGTTGCAATTGGTAATGTACTTAAGATATTGAAGTTATCTGTTCTTTGATATTCATATTTTCTAATAGTTGGGAGACTATATTAAATTCACAAAATCAAATTGGTTGCAATTAAGTCGTATAAACTTTGACTATCATCACTTCTATGTGATGTTCAAGTATTTCAAGTTTCAGTTTGCCCAACAAACAGTTTCTCGTGAAATAAATGTACAGTGATAAAGAGTAGTTCACAAAGGTTTTACGATAGTTAATAAGCATCACATGATCACCATTTCCTATGCTTTTTTACAACTGTTATTAAAACAGGCAAAAAATTCTACGTATTGCCACTCAGTGCAAGCTAGAGTAATCAATAGGTTCCAGAAGGCTTGTGCATAAAATCCCCATCTAGTACCTACTCATCCAATATCCCCAGACTAGTTTCTGGCTTGTGCTTTCATCAGTGAGGATCCTTAGTGCAGTGCTCTCAAGTCCAAGGCTCCTCACTGACGAAGGCCACAAGCTAGAAACTAGTCTGGGGATATTGGATGAGTAGGCATTAGATGGGGATTTTAAGTACGAGCCTTCTGGCATCCATTGATTACTCTGGTTTGCACTGAGTGGCAATACATATAGAGAGCTTTGCCTGTTTTATGATAGTTCAGGGTTTGTTACAAATTTCTGCAGTGTGTTCCAAACAAGAAAGATATGCATCACATGATCACATTTCCTATACTAGCACATTAATTGTTGATAAACAGAGCAAAACTCTCCATACAGTATTGCCACCTGTGCTAAACAGAGTAATCAATGGATGCCAGAAGGTTTGTGCATAAAATCCCTATCTAATGCCTACTCATCCAATATCCCCAGACTAGTTTCTGGCTTGTGGCCTTCGTCAGTGAGGAGCTTTGGATCTGAGAGCACTGCACCTAGATCTTAGGATCTAATGCAACCCTCTAGCAACCACCTTTTATCTCTACTTAACTATAAAACTATGAGAATGAAATTGAAAACACAAAAAATATTTTCAATCTAAGCTCAATAGCTTAAATAGTCATATGGGTCTGAACTCAGTTCAGCACCCATACATTTTGGTGTCTTTGGCTCTTTTACAACCATAGCCACCACTATCCTATTAGGCAGGATTGGTGTTAAACCATTAAACATCACATGATCACATTTCCTATACTTGCACATTAATTGTTGATAAACAGAGCAAAACTCTCCATACAGTATTGCCACCTGTGCTAAACAGAGTAATCAATGGATGCCAGAAGGCTTGTGCACAAAATCCCTATCTAAGGCCTACTCATCCAATATCCCCAGACTAGTTTCTGGCTTGTGGCCTTCGTCAGTGAGGAGCTTTGGATCTGAGAGCACTGCATCTAGATCTTAGGATCTAATGCAACCCTCTAGCAACCACCTTTTATCTCTACTTAACTACAAAACTATGAGAATGAAATTGAAAACACAAAAAATATTTTCAATCTAAGCTCAATAGCTTAAATAGTCATATGGGTCTGAACTCAGTTCAGCACCCATACATTTTGGTGTCTTTGGCTCTTTTACAACCATAGCCACCACTATCCTATTAGGCAGGATTGGTGTTAAACCATTAAGCATCACATGATCACATTTTCTATACTAGCACATTAATTGTTGATAAACAGAGCAAAACTCTCCATACAGTATTGCTACCTGTGCTAAACAGAGTAATCAATGGATGCCAGAAGGCTTGTGCATAAAATCCCTATCTAATGCCTACTCATCCAATATCCCCAGACTAGTTTCTGGCTTGTGGCCTTCATCAGTGAGGAGCTTTGGATCTGAGAGCACTGCATCTAGATCTTAGGATCTAATGCAACCCTCTAGCAACCACCTTTTATCTCTACTTAACTACAAAACTATGAGAATGAAATTGAAAACACAAAAAATATTTTCAATCTAAGCTCAATAGCTTAAATAGTCATATGGGTCTGAACTCAGTTCAGCACCCATACATTTTGGTGTCTTTGGCTTTTTTACAACCATAGCCACCACTATCCTATTAGGCAGGATTGGTGTTAAACCATTAAGCATCACATGATCACATTTCCTATACTAGCACATTAATTGTTGATAAACAGAGCAAAACTCTGCATACAGTATTGCCACCTGTGCTAAACAGAGTAATCAATGGATGCCAGAAGGCTTGTGCAGTGCTCTCAGATACAAAGCTCCTCACTGACGAAGGCCACAAGCCAGAAACTAGTCTGCGGATATTGGATGAGTAGGCATTAGATAGGGATTTTATGCACAAGCCTTCTGGCATCCATTGATTACTCTGTTTAGCACAGGTGGCAATACTGTATGGAGAGTTTTGCTCTGTTTATCAACAATTAATGTGCTAGTATAGGAAATGTGATCATGTGATGCTTAATGGTTTAACACCAATCCTGCCTAATAGGATAGTGGTGGCTATGGTTGTAAAAGAGCCAAAGACACCAAAATGTATGGGTACTGAACTGAGTTCAGACCCATATGACTATTTAAGCTATTGAGCTTAGATTGAAAATATTTTTTGTGTTTTCAATTTCATTCTCATAGTTTTGTAGTTAAGTAGAGATAAAAGGTGGTTGCTAGAGGGTTGCATTAGATCCTAAGATCTAGATGCAGTGCTCTCAGATCCAAAGCTCCTCACTGATGAAGGCGACAAGCCAGAAACTAGTCTGGGGATATTGGATGAGTAGGCATTAGATAGGGATTTTATGCACAAGCCTTCTGGCATCCATTGATTACTCTGTTTAGCACAGGTGGCAATACTGTATGGAGAGTTTTGCTCTGTTTATCAAGAAAGATATGATTGAATACATATACCAATCTAAATAGTTTCATGTTGTGTCTTATTATCTTACCCAAGTCAGGCAGATCATTTGTAGAATCATTATTAAGAGAGGATGTCAGAGGGAAATTGGAATTTACATATTCAGTTAACAAAATTTGAATATAAATTATTAATAATAACAGAAATTTATTTTAATTTGTATCGAGATTTTTTAAAATAATCTTTCTGAACAATTTTTTTAATATCAAGATGTGATTTTATTTTTAATTATTAATCAAATTCAACCAGGAAATCACAGAATGAGAGTCTCATAACTGTATATGTAGATTTATATATGATCATTTTTCTATTTTCAGGATGATGTACTGGTTAGATGAAGGGGGCGGAGGTGTCATTCGTAAAGTAGGTAAAGCACGTTTAGATGGAAGCAGTTCTCAAGTTTTATATAGTGGTAACTTTTATACCCCTGAATGTATAACTATTGACGTGTTAAATAAAAAACTTTACTGGAGTGAAAGAGATAAAGGTGTGGTAAGTCATAGCTTCCTAATATTTACGTTATGTACCAATGTATATGTTATACGCATTTAAATATTTTTATTCATGTATTCTTATCTGGATTATACATATGGTAAACGTAAAAAGCAAAATCCTTTTCATAAACTTACTGCAAGATTAAGTCCTCATGTGAGGGCAAGATTAAGTCCTCATGTGAGGGCAGTGGAAAGAAGGCAGCACTCACTGGGGTTTGAATTTTCCGGTAGTAAATATACATTTTTCATCAATGCTTTATTTTCCAGTTAATAATAAATATCCATTTTCCAACCAATTTTGGATAGTAGTCTTAGATTAATTATGAATGAACTACCTGAAAGATAAATCTAAATCTACTGAAAAAATTTAAAAGTTTACACTGTTTGGTTTCAAACGTAGATTGCAGACATTCATCGTGGGACTTCTATTATATATATGGAAACCTAGTTTTTTTTTGTGACTGTTATAGTCATAATAAATTTATATTAAAATAATAAATATTTAGAGTTTGTTTATAGTAATATATTTTGGTAATTTATTATTTTTATGTTGGTCCTGAAATTTCATTATTTGTACTTTAAATCAGTGTCAACTATAAAATCAAGGAGTTGATGACGAGAATATAGTTGTACTGAGTATAATGCTTGTCTTACTAGCTTAGTTCTAGATTATACTCCAGAAAAAATTTGAATCCTGTTCATATTTAATTCAAAAAATCATTTTTTGTCGTGGAATATGGAACTATAAGATGAATATATTTATCAGTTGATGTATTGAAAACATTTAGAACATATGTCGATGAGAATCCATAGAGTACTTTCATGTTTTGGAAACATTTTCTTTTCATAGAATGAATGACTTAGAATAGGCCACTATAGCTAGGAACCACTTAAATGCTGCTTCCAAATGGTGGATACTGTTATTTAATAACCTGAAATTATATCACATAAAGTTACAAAGGATTTTGTTTACTCATTTTAATAATAATAAATGCGAACCCAATTAGCAGTATTATTAATGGGTATTTTTAGCATCTTAATAAATCACAGTATTATCTTGTAGGTTTAGATAAAGTACATGCCACTTTCTTCTTTTTTATCTCCCAGTTGTAGTGCATTTTCTACCTAGAGGTATTATCGGAAAAAATGGACAATAGAATGGCTCTATCAAATTATGGGTGTCCTTATTTTGATTAGAGTAGCCTATGTAGTATGAATATTAACTATAATTAACAAAGTAAACTTTGACAATGATGAATTTGTTAGTCAACTTTAAAATATTGTTTTTAATGATTAAATATATTGTAATGATCACACACACTGTGATCACACATGTAAATATTTAATATATCAAGTAATATTAAATATGTTTTTTTTTGAATACGAAATAGTGTTTAAAACTAGACAGAAATTTTAGAATAAAAAAAAAAAAAAGGGAAATCTATTACAAGATTTAAATCGAAGTCGTTTGAATTGATTTAAGGAATTTAACTGATTAGAATTAATTACAAAGGAAAACGTTACAGTAGTTAAATGAAGGAGAGGGAAGAGGATGAAAAGAGATTGCATCTTTTACTCTTCAAGGTCAACATTTTGAAAAGAAAATAATAATACATAATAAAGTTAAGAGAGCGTTAAACATGTGTCATTTAATTTTATGATCAAGACTTAAAAGGAAATTTAAAAGAAAAGGAGTCAGATAATTTAAGAACTAATATTTACGAAATTTCGTTGAAATATATATAAGTAGAAATAGGTTTATGTAAAGATAAGAATTTTTTCTGTAAAACTATACATTCGAATGAGTGAAATATATATAACTGTTTAAAGGAAGGAAAAGTATATTGTAAGTAAATAAAATTGATTTTATTGAGTAGTAAAAAAAATAAATAAATAAATAAATCAATCAAAACTGATGCTATGAAATTAAAAAAATATATATATATAGGTTTGCGAAAGGAAGTAGAAATACAGGTGTGAAATGGACCTAATGACATTCCAGTGAACATTGAAGGGAAAAGATATAAAACGAGAGATCAAGATAAAAAAAAAGAAAGAGAAAAAGGAAAGAGCAAAAACTTTTATTAGGCTTCTTGTCTAAGACTTTACTTTGGTTTTATTTGAAGAGTGGCGAAATTTTGGATCAAGCGACCATGAACAAACTGCTATAATTGTGATGCTTCAGGGATGTGTGGCTAGTGGCCACAGACAGATGCTAGTTTGATCCATACTCACCTTGCTTGTACGGTCAGCCACAATCCATGAATTAACAGCAGATATTGCACCGGCCTGATGGCTCACCATTCTTGTCACTGTTATACTGTTACCCGAATGTCAAAAAGAATACGGAGGAACTGAACTGAATGGACGAAATCGGAGCTGGATCCCAAGAATAATGGTCTCTCCTAAAGAAGTGGGATAACTCACATGGTGGTCAGCTGAGTATACTCTGAGAAAACCTAGGTAAATCAAACTTTTAAATATATATGTCATGCGTGTAGATACTTTCAGTAACATGGCCAAATGAACTTAAATCTAATCGCTTAATTAATTATTAGTAAAGTGAACTATCCATTAGATTTATCAATAAGACACTGGAACGGAAAGTGATATCCTACTTTCTATAATTAACTCATAAAATTGGAGACGAGTACTAGTATTAGTATTAGTGCTATAGAACTATATATAATGTATCTTATTTATCTTTAATGATTTTTTTTATTACATCTTAATATTATATCTTATTTGTATTTTATGTATTAAATAATGTTTTAATAATGGATGGCTCTTTATGTCTCGTCTCTCTTTTCTCACCAAACAAATCAGAGTAATATCCCTGTAGAGCTTCTTTCATAATCAAGTAGAATCTATTTCTAGTAATACGGTATATGTGTTGGTTATTGCATAGTATTGGTAATTTCCCAAAAAATTTATAAATTCATCCAAGCGCTGTAAATTTATAATAATTTCAACAGTAGAGAGCCGTCCGATCGGGAAAGATAACTTTGTAGCAATATTCATATTGTGGTGGGTTCAATCGGGTATAAATGTAAAATCATTTATATTTATATGTTCTCTTGCTTGTGGTAACGGATCTAGTCAGAAGGCGGTGAGTTCATATTATACAGCATTCCATTACAATATTTTCATTTCATTCGCACTAATTCATTATTCCACAGATGAACTTTGAATTTCCTTTTAAACATAAGCACATAAATAACTTATGATATTAAAATAAATTTAAAACTGCTTGTATTAAAGAGAAACGTTATCCAGAAATTGGAAAAATGCAATTCTGCTTTAATTATATTTGATATGTAATTAATACCTGAATCATATGAAGTTTTTTGGTTTCATGAAACTGCAATATGAAGTTAGATTTTGACTGAATTGCCCAGAATTTTAAATGAAGAAGTGAAACATGCAATTAAATGTATGAAGAAAGAAAAGGCTCCAGGTAATGATGGAATTATAATTGATATATTAAAAAAAGCAGGTGAAGAAATAGAATTTTTTTTAGCAAAGTTATATACCAAATGTCTAAATGATAAAGATGTACCAGATGATTGGAAGAATGCAGTAATAATATTAATATTTAAAAAAGGGGATAAAGAAGATATTAGAAATTACAGAACTCTCAGCCTTTTATCAGTTTTATACAAAATTTTTACCAAGATAAATTACAACTCGTCTACAAAGAACATTGGATTTCCACCAACCACGGGAACAAGCTGGATTTAAAAGTGGTTTTAGTATAGTAGATCATATCCAGGTATTGAGAGAAGCTATAGAAAGGACAAATGAATATGAGTTGCCATTATGTTTTGGATTTGTAGATTATGAAAAGGCATTTGATTCTATAAATATTTCTTCAGTGATTAAAGCATTGGATCATCAAGGTATAGATCCAGGATATTGTCATATTTTAAAGAATGTTTATAAAAATGCAACAGCAACAATTAGATTACATAATGATACTGGGAAAGTCAACATTGAGAAAGGTGCAAGAGAAGGTGACTCCATATCTCCAAAACTTTTTACAGCAGTGTTGCAAGAAGTATTTTGTGGATTAAAATGGGAAACTAAAGAAGTGAAAGTAAATGGAGATTATTTAAGTGATTTAGATTTTGCAGATGATATAGTTGTTTTTGAAAATAATGCTTCAGAGCTGCAGGAAATGTTGCAGGAGTTATCAGATGAAAGTAGGACTAAAGATAAATGTTAAAAAGACTAAAGTAATGTTTAATCGATTTGCTCAAAATATGAAAATAAAGATTGATTATGATGAATTAGAAGAAAGTTAACAGTTACAAATATCTTGGTCAGATTATTAATACAGATGGAAACATAATGGATGAAATTAATCATAGAATTAAACTTGGTTGGAGTGCTTTTGGTAGAAATAACTTGATACTAAAAGGAAATATGCCTGTGTGTTTGAAAAGGAACATTTTTAACAAATGTGTTTTATCAGTTCTTACTTATGGATCTGAGACTTGGACACTTAATAGAAGAGCAATACAGAGACTCCAGACCACTCAAAGAAGTATGGAGAGATGCATGTTGGCAATAACAAGAAGAGATCGAAAACGCAAAGGATGAGTAAGAGAACAAACAGGTGTTACTGACCTTACTGAAAAAATTAAAAGATTGAAGTGAAGTTGGGCTGGACATATTGCTAGAAGAGATGATAATAGATGGACAATTGAAATCTTAAACTGGATTCCAAGAGATTGTAAAAGACCCAGAAAGAGATCACATGTGAGATGGATGGATGAAATAAGAAAGTGTGCAGGGGTGATGTGGAGAAGAAAAGCTAAAGATCAGAGAAGATGGATTAAACTCGGAGGGACCTTCATCCTGCAGTGGATTGATACTGGTTGATCATGATGATGATGATCACTTATGGATCGAGACATGGACACAATAGAAGAGCAATGCAGAGACTTCAGACCACTCAAAGAAGTATGGAGAGATGCATGTTAGGAGTAACAAGAAGAGATCGAAAACATAATATTCGGGTGAGAGAACAAACAGGTGTTACTGACCTCATTGAAAAAATTAAAAAAATGAAGTGGAGTTGGGCTGGACATATTGCTAGAAGAGAAGATAATAGATTGACAATTGAAATCTTAAACTGGATTCTAAGAGATTGTAAAAGATCCAGAAAGAGATATGTGAGATGAATGGATGAAATAAGAAATTGTGCAGGGATGATGTGGAGAAGAGAAGCTAAAGATCAGAGAAGATGGATTGAACTTGGAGAGACCTTCATCCTGCAGTGGATTGATAATGGTTTATGATGATGATGACCCTTTATATGGTACTCCCACCTAGTGGCATTAAATAATATCTAAAGTTAATTTCTGAAACTACATAAAACTAAAAAGTCGAAAATAAAAAAAATATGAATTTTTTTTTTTAAAGAAATGTTTTTAGTCACACAATTTCACCAAAATATATATAAAAAGGGAAATTTATTAAAACTTTTTAATAAAATTTTCTTCCGCTTTCACAGTAATTTTGATATTGTGAGATAAAAACATGGTGCTCGTATTTAGAAATAGAATATTCCTGAACATGAGCACCACACACTTGGTTTTTGGTTATACACTATCAAGAATAATGTGAAAACTGAGGAAAATTTATTTTCACTTCTTAATGTATTTTTAATTTTAAATTTAGTATTTTTTTCGATTGTGGATAGCTAAAGCTGTGATATGAAGATTGCAGATATGATGGAAAAACTCTTATGCACATATAATTCATAAAATTTTTATTATTATCTAATGTAAAATGTTTTTTTAATACACAAAAGTTTGTACACATATCATTTACATAGTCATCAGTAATTCAAATTTGAAAACGTTTGTTCTTCTGTATAACGAAGTGGTTTCTTTCATTTTTGTAACCTAACGCTAAGTGCGCTTTCAGTGAAGTTCACCATAATCGTAGTACTCTAATTATACTGAACTTCACCAAAAGTGCACTTAGCATAGGTTATAAAGAAGGAAGAAATCACTTCCTTACACAGACGAGCAAACATTTGAAAATTTGAATTACATATATAAATGGAGAAATCAATATTAGATAGTAATCAGTAAATATATGTGTGTGGATATTTTTTGATGTATAATATATGTATTTATTAGATCAAATCTGGAAGGACTGATGGTACTGGATTCCAAATTATTCTGGAGGTGGGCTTGCATCAACCCATAGGATTAGATGTATTTGGGAATAAATTATTTATTGCAGATAAAGCTTACGAAACCATTAGCCACGTGGATTTATCAAATACGGACAATAGATTTACCTTAAAAAGTAATCTTCAAGATGTTGGAAGAATTAGAATATACCATAACAGATCGTGTAAGTGTATTAATAATGTATTGATTCATCATTTTTACATATATACACAATATATTTTAAAGGAAGTCCCAAATATTAGCATCAAAAATTCTATTTTTTTTAAACTTTATTTTGTTATATAATTTGTTCTTATTTTTTCAATAGCCATTTCACATCATCCTTGTCTTAATCCCAAAAAAGTTTGCGGCCAAATATGTATTCCCATGGGCCAGGCTAATTTTACATGCCAATGCACCACGGGCTTTGTTCTCACCTATTCAACCAAATTATCAGTAGAATGTAGAGGTGAGTTTTAAGATAAGATTTAGTTAATATAAATTTGTGTGTGTATATGTATATATACACATAAATATTGAAATTATAATGGGACTGCTTTTAACTCGACACTCAAACTTATTTATGAGTAGAAAATCAGACCAGACATTTATGTGTACATATTTGAAACATCAAAATTCCTTCGCGTGATAAAAAACCATGTTTGATTTACTTTCAAATATAAGTTTGAGCTATCAGTTAAAAATGATACATATTTGACTTGACTAGAATTCAGACTAGAACTATTGTTATATATTTTCATCATGTGATTCTGTTTGCTTTATTAATTTAAATTGATGATTGTCTGATTATCTCATAGTTGAGGAGTTGATCTAGTTTAATACATGAATTGCCATTATATTTTAAAATTTACATTCTATAGACTCTGACAATATTTAACATAATATTCATTAAAATCAATCCCAATATCAATAACAATCTTAATCTGTTGTCAAGGCAACCATTTAACAGTAAAGGTGGAATCCCATCTTTATCATCCAATATATTTATATTGTGATGATAACTGATGCTGATCAAACCGAATCATAAGTTTTGGTCAGCTAGCATTGTATTCAAGTGTTAGTTGACTCGTAACATGTGAGAGTATAAATATAATTTAAACACTAAAAGGGACATTTGTGGGCAATATATATATACACTTATTATATTGCCAGTTTGGCAGTAAAATGTGTGCATAATGAAACTATGTTTATTTTTTATTTATTTGTGATATTAATTTTGTTAATAAATTTTCTTTAATGTGCTTTACATTTTTTTTTTGTCTAAGATAAGGGAAGATAAACTAATTAAAATGTACATTAGTTTGTTCTAATTAAATTTGTAGAAAATTTTTTTAACATTGTTTAATATATCAGAGTCTAATTAGAGACATTTTGTATCCAAATTCTTATAATTTATTTTGGTAGGTAATTAAAGGATTTATCTCTTTGATATAATTTTTTTTAATGATTTTTTTCTTAGGTGTACCGAAAGATAGGTTAGCAATGTTTGATTATTATTGTTTCCATGAAATTAAATTATAAGCTTAAAAATCACGTTACTTTTCTTTATTAAATTAGAATCATTATTTTTAAAATTCTTTCTGCTTTAACCATTACTATTGTAAATTTGGATAACCGAGTCACTAGATGGCATAATGCTATAATATCCATATCCCCAGACTGGTTTCTGACTTTTGCTTTCATCAGTGAAAACTAGGATTCAAATCTGGAATTAATTTATTTATGCTGTATGTAGCGTTAATAAACTAGTCTGGTGACAAAGATATATAGTGCTATATTATCTGATGTCTATTGATTACTCAAGTTTATAATAGGGAACTCTGGAGTTGAATGAAAGCAATTTTTCTTGTAAATATCTAAATAAGATTATGATAACATCTTGTAATATTGTCCTTGGTATTATTTTAAATAATGGAATAGTATATCGCATTCTAACTGACTTTGATTCCAGTATAAATTATAACAAACACTATTTTAAAAACTAATAAATAAATAATTTAATAACTGCAACTGTAAAGCAGAGTGCTTGTATTATAGCATTAATGTAAACACATCATATTCTGATATGCACATAATACAAGGCAAATACAATATTTTATTAAATCCAAACTTTCAAAAAATTAATGACTTTCGACTGTTTAACAGTCTTCTTCAGAACTTTTTCCACTACTAATTTTTGAAGAGTTAAGTTGTTATTATACTTATATGTTTCCTTGGGTTTTTCTGTTATCCAATGTAGATACAAAACAATGCCTTGCATGTTTTAGTTTAGTAGTCGAGTGATGAAAGTGAGAGCCGAATAATTCTGAATTGCTCAACCAGATATTCCTGGAATTTTGAAAACCAACCACTAGATTATAAATATATAACAAAATTATATACGCCCAAAATTGCAACTATATCAGTTTCAGCGAGGACACTAATGATTTTAAAAATATAGGGTTTTAAATTTGTCCAGAGTATGCTGGTCCCTGGATCGTGGTTCAGCTTAATCATTTCCAGTACTTGAACTTTGTTTCGCTTTCTGAATAATAAACTATTCAATTATTTTTTAAAATTTGTTTTTCATTAATAAAAGATAGTCATTTAATAAAAAGTGACATCCACAGACTCTTGATATCAGCTCCTGCTTTACTAATTATTATTATCGATAGCTACTTCTCACTTGGAATCAACTTCTGATAATCATGCAAGTGGAATTTCTCAGAATAACCTATTATCGTTTCAGTTGTCTTAAAGGCATATTCATTGTCATGATACTTAATCTAACCAGATCATTACTAGTTATTACCCTCTTTGGATCAACGGATATTTATAAATATTATATGCTTTTTCTAATGAATTAGATCATTTTGTTATAATGTCATTTATATATCAAACAACAGTTTTAGGTTTAGTCTTGAGAATCGTTTTTTTTATTGCCCAATGCCTCGGGCCAAAAGCTAATACATTTTTTTTGATATCCAACTTTCCCATTAATAGAGAGTCACAGGAATATTCCGATACTTGATGTTAGAGAGCATTAAGAAAAAGTATTTTCAACGGTAGCCATCGCTATAGTTTCAGAAATGGTTTTTTGCTATGTTCAGCTGCGTCTCCCAAATGTCTTTTTGCTTAATTTCTTACATTCATAGACATATTTAATTCAAGAATAATATGTTCAATATTTTTTCAGTTTTTTAGAATTGCTTATTGTAAATAAAATAATAAATTATATACTTTCATTTGCAATTTTAACATGCTCTTTATTATGATCTTATTTCGACTGTTCAGAAGACTTCTTCAGAGCTAAGAAATTCAATTGTACTATATTATTTTTGGATTATTTACACAAACACAATTTTGCTTTATATTGTAATTATGTAAAACATCATAACAAGATTATTATGTGTTTGTGTAAATAAATATAAAATAATGCATAATTGAATTTTAGAGAGCTGAAGAATATTGTTAAAAATGTAGACATGGTATATAGTTTATTGTTACATACATAATTACAATACAATATAATAAAATACAACATAATATGGTAATAATAACCATTTGTACTATTTATAGAATATCAACAATTTGCTATTGTTTCTCAAGTGGATACTATTAGAGGCATTAATATTGACAAGAATTTCGAAGCTATGGTTCCTATATCTAAAGTTGGTAAGTTATATTAATATACATGTATGTGTGTTAATAAATGAAAGTTCAATAAAGATTACAATGTAGTTCTAAAATGAATTGTTAGAATAAAGTATACTATAGTTGTTTGTGTCTGTGTATTCATGTGGGGGGCAATCATTGGCAACAGTCTTTGATATTCTATTGGGTAAATAGTCCATATGATTTGCGATAGAAAGCTTAGCACACATAGGCAAATTAATTATTAAAAATATTTTTTAAGAAGAAGAAATGAGCATTGAAAACAGAGGCACACCATTTCTGAATCGAGACATACATTCTGTAGTGTCATAGTTTAGTTATTCAGAAGAAAAAATTAAAAATGATAGCATGTCTTTGTCATGAATTGTGGTATAAATATGATGATATATGTTTCATACATTAATTCTTGATGGAAAGATATATTAATTTTCATTTTTGTTTAAATTGAGCAAAACTGCATCTCAAAAGTTTGAATCAAATGAATGTTTTTAAGTAGTTCGCAAGATTTCATAATGGGATGGCAAAGAGAATATTGAAGACCATCTACGAGAGTAAAAACTGCATCACATTTCATGTCGTAACACATGATTGAGATTGGTAGTTCTGGTGTTTGCCTGAAGGTTTGTGATGATGGCATTTGTATTTATATGTTGGACTATGTCCACCATCTTTTATCAAATATTGAATGTCTTTAAAAAAATTTAACTATATTTAAATTTTCCAATCACGTTCAACTGTTAGAAATAACACACAGGTGAGTATATATATATATTTTGAATAGTTATTCTCACTTCTTCAGGTGTTGCTGGTCTGACCAGTGATAGTACTTGCATGGCTATCGAAGCTGGACCATTAGATTCTTGAATATTGAATTTTAAGATAACACTCTAACCAACTGAGCGTTACCTAAAAATTCAATACTCAAGAATCTACAGTTCCAGATTCAATTCGCATGTTAGTACTGTAACTGTTCAGGCTAGCAATACCTGAAGAGTAGAGGAGACTAATATTACTCGAAACATTATGTCTATAGTAATCTGCGTGCTATTACTAACAGTTTAACATACTTGAAAATTTAAATAAAGTTAAATTTTTCTAAAGACATTCAATATTTAATATTAGATAATGGAAATAGTTGAACATATAAATGCTAGTACTAGATTTAAATGTTTTGTGATAAATAGCAACTATGTTGCTACATAGTTCATGTATGGCTTCGGAGAAGATGTTGAAGGCAGCTTGGAGGAAGAGCCCATGAGAAAGGCTGAACAAATTAAAAATGTTCAGAAGATTACGGTTTATGGATGGAACAAAAGTATTAAAAGTTATTTTAACTGGGTCAATTATACAGGATACCGGACATATTGGTTAAGTCATATATGAGGTAGATAGTTGAATTCATTGCAACATATCTTTACAAAAATTGGATGACCATTCCAATAAAATATCATACATGCAATGGGTATGGATTAGAATGGAAGATTTTAGTAGGTAAAAATGAGGAAATATAACAATAAAAAATATGTGATGTTAAGTCATATTAAAGTATCCTATCAAGATCAACATTGAAGCAGAAAAAATTTCTGACAACAATAAAGGAAGTAGTTATTTTTTAAATGTACCACAGGAAATGTTGAGGCAAAGGAATGAAGTTAGAAATAAAAAAAATATTCAAATTAGTGTGGAGGCCTTCTGAAAATGTTGGAATATTAATTATTAAGATGGTAACAACTATAATAAAGATAAACAGGCAAAACTCCCTATACACATTGCCACTCAATGCAAACCGGAGTAATCAATGGATGCCAGAAGGCATAAGAAATAGTGATCATGTGATATAATAAAGATAAAGAACAAAGGGCAGAATTATGAGATATACACTCCGAGTCCATGTGGAAAAGTGACTGGTGATTGGTTCTTTTTTGTTTTCAGTGCCATCTCTGAATTAAGGCATGTAATCATAGCTACGTACAATGCTAACGTGTGGATTGCAAGTTACAACATGAAATGTGAAAGGGTCTTTCATACCTTAACCCATGATGAAACAATGCACAAACATTAAGTTTTATTTTAAATTGGGTATAAGTATTGCTGAAATGTTTGAAATGATTCAAGCTGCATGGCAGTGAAGTCACGGGTCATGATAATGTTTTCAAGTGATTTCCAAGATTTCGTGATGGTGGGAAAAGCATTGATGACGATCACATTTCATGATTTAGACAAAGTCGCATATTAAATTTTTTGTTGTGAATAGATAAACTATATTGATATGTGTTAATTTATAGGTGGAGCTGCAGTAGTTTGGAGAGATTACATTTTCACTGGTTGTTTATTTACAACCTTCCTGTAAATAACAATTATGTTAATTATTATCTCGTGTGATTTGGTACATTCTGGAGCTTTAAAGTCCACGGATCTTGGCGGCTTTTGTCATTTCCTGTGTTTGAACTTTTTACGAATTCCCAAGCAATAAACAATTTGATTCTTCTTACTATTGTAGTTATTCATTTTTATATCTGAATTATTTGACTTGATCAGATATGTGTGATTATCAATGAATATGGTTCTAAGTTGTTTACTGCTGATATTCAATTTTGTTCAACCATTTAGTAAAACTCAACTAAAAATATGAAATTATTAACCACACTTGATTTACGAATGGTTAATTTAACTTGACTGTGTTTTTTTTTTCATCACTTTTCTAGCTATTGTGTGCTATGCATATTAATCTGTGTTTATTTTACTTCTGCATATTTTGGGGTATTCATGTTATGGCAAAGGCCTATGGAATGCAGGTACAGGTCTGTCTCTTTCAGTGCTTGAATATCTTGCCATTCGCGAGCAATAAAGTATTAGATGGTTTATTTATTTGTATTTCTGGTCATGATGATTTGTTTACTAGGCCAGGGGTCAGCAACCTTTTAGTGATGTCATGCTGAATCTATGTTACAATGTTATTCTGCGTGCCAACAATTCTACCAATCTTATTATATATTGTCTAAAAATTGGTCTGGTTAAAATGGGATACTTTTGAAGCTCATTATAACGGCATCTTATATTATTGATCATTAAATATTTTAAAATATATAGGATCAAGTGTTAAAAGTATGTTTTGTTCAATTATATTGCATTCAAAACATGCTCAAAATTTCCTTTGGGATGTAGAAAATTCATCCCGTTGGTGTTTAAAAAGATGTGTATTGTTTACAAAATTGCTGATTAATGTAAGTAATTTAGAATAAGCAAAGCTCATTTAGCTTTCAATGGTTTAATTGAAAAAGCTGATTAATAAACTAATAAAATAAAACAAATATTTTTCTAGGATTCATCAAAAAATGTTTCCAAGAAACTCATTTTTGTGATAAAAATGTCAACTTGAAATTGGAAATTTTTCATAGATTCTTCTTTTCTTTAATACTATGAACATTTGGAATTTTTTTTAATGAGAAATTTGTTTTAATTGTACAATAGACATTTAAAAGAAAAAAAAAAAGATGTTTAATTTCTTTGAGATCTGAACGATATTATCAACTCTCATGTATTTACGAACTTCATTCAAATATTAGCCCGACTATCACTAAATACAAACTTTTTTTTCCAAGTAAACGTGTCAAAACTTAAAATGTTTTATTATATAATGATGAATAGAAGTTTTTCAAATGAATTAATCAATATAATATTCTGTCTGAATATAAATTTATTCTAAATACGCAGTTGCCTACAAAGGTCAATTGGCCGTCAAAAAAAAAAAAAAATCCAGGAAAAATTGATCATCCCTGGGCAAAAAAAAATATTTCCATCCCGCTTAGCTCCTACCTTTATTGAAAATAGCAAAGACTGAGTGTACGTTTATTGTACAAAATAATTAGTAAATTAAACTGAACGATGGTTTCCATTTACATGTGAGCCACATTTGCAAAATGGAGATTATGGTACAAATGCATCCATTGTATTTAAAATATAATTTTTTACTATTTTAATTCAATCAAGAGTGCAATGCTCGGCAGGCATCTTTTTTTTTTTGTTAAGTGGAACATATATATAAAAAAACTTCTTAGCTGCAGTAGTGATCCATTGAATTGCAATGTTTACAATCTGAGTTTAAATCCAGCTCAAATGTAAAGAAAATTTTTCAGTGGATTTGGAGATTTGTTTTTAAAGATAACCAGCCATTCATAGCTAACCTGACCAACTATACAGCATTGGTCATTAAATGGATATTTGTCTATTTTTAACTGGAGGGTAAAAAAAAAAATGAAAATCACTTCTATTCTTATCGGATAGGACTGTCTATTTTTCTCTATTCATCTGTGATGACCATTGGATAGCATTTTACACTATAATGGCATACTTAAAGACTTTTATCTTTTATATATACAAACACATAAAAATCTGATTTATTTTATGAATTTGTTTATATATACCTGTCATATCTATGGCTTTGCAGTGTCAATCTGGGCTTGAATGAAATTCTTTTCAAGAAGCTTAGAGATTTTCTTCCAGATAAGTGGTCTATAGTCAATTCAGCTAATCATACAATACTGATCAGTGAATAAGTATCTCACGATCCTAGCTAATAATGAAAAAAATATATGCGAAACTGCCCAATCTGTTTTAAGTACTTCCTACTCTATTATTATATTTCTGTGAGATTATATTGTCCTTTGTCCTACAGTGGACTACTTAAAATAAAGTATTTTATCTTTATACACTTGCATATATATATATTTATAAGGATTTGAACTCAGACTTTCAAACTCCCTACATCTATCCAATCAATCTTATACAACTGACGCACGTGATCATATACATGTAAAAAAGATAAATCTCCAATATACATATTTTGTACTGAACCTGTTCTCTTCAATTGGCCCAGATCACCATCTGCTCATATATAGAGTCAGTGTTCAGTTTATATTAAGATAGCAAATCTTCAAACTTTAATGGACAAGCATCAATCTTTTCCATTCTCCAAATCTTCAGCCATTCATTTCACTGAAAATGCAAGGATGGAATGCTCAAAGCCCTTGTTGAAGCCAATATTAATGTCATACTTACGTTGACCTTAAGTCAATCTGACCCCTCACACATAGGACCTTAATAGGTCTATTTAATTAACAGACGAGGGATTGACAGAATGTAGGCTGAATATGAAATATTACATATTTATATATACAAATAAAATATTCGTTAATTTAAAAATTATTTTAATAACAATAAAAATAATAAATATAATGTTAATTAACTATTATATACAATCTTTCAATCTGCAGAAGTACTTTTGGTTAATTACTTAACCCTCCTCAACAGCCATTGAGAAGGATTAAGGAATTAACCGAAAGTACTTCTGCGGATTGAAAGACTGCCGTTGAGGAGGTTCAAGGAATTAACTGAAAGTATTTCTGAAGATCGAAAGACTGTATATAATAGTTAATTACCATTATATTTATTATTGTTATATATATACAAACATGAAATAATTTTTTTTTTTTAAAAAAAAAAAAAAGGTCTTAATGCATTATCTACTGACTTTTTGTATTCGGAGAAATCATTCTTTTGGACTGACCACCAAAATGTCTTTTCTGGGAATCCCAGTGGTATACATCGCCAGCATACAGATGGAACTGGATTCCAAACTATTGTCTCTACAGGAATTGGATCCAATGGCGTTACAGGTTTAGCCGTTGATTGGGTAGCAAGTAAGTTCTTAATTGTTTTCTGTAATAATTTATATGTATATATTATATGTCTTTAATATAAATTTATATTAGAACGGTTCAGAAAGTAAGATTAAATTTGAACACTCTACATTTTAATCATGTTCAATAAAATACATTATTTTTTTGCTAAAGAAAGACCATAATTTGTTGTAAAAAATTATTAACATTATTCTTTTGACTATAATCTTTTATTTTTTCATAGTATAGTTAGATCATCAGTAACCTGAACATCTCTAATTCAAAAACTTGGTATTATAACAAAATTACAAAATATTGTTTAATTGCTGCTATGTTATAATTTTGTGTTTAATGACAAGAGATTGTAAAAGATCTACAAAGGGACCGCATATTTGATGGATGGATGAAATAAATGTGCTAGAGTTATCTGGAGAAGAGAGGCTAGAGATCATAAAAGGTGGATTGAAATTTTGAGAGACCTTCATTCTCCCGTGAATCGATATTGGTTAAAAATGGTGCTTGCATTTTAAAATGTCATATTGCTATTAAATTTTGTAACGGTCAGAAAACGTGTGACTCGTAAACATAGTGCAGAATTCGACCACCATACAGAACAGCAGCACCATTGAGTAGCGAAGCCACCCGTGGTACTGAGTTCGAACATAGTTTATCGGTTCCACAATACAATCCACGAAACAACGCATCTGATGCGACATTAGTAAATGTTTCCTTAGGCACGGTGGTCAGGGATATGCAAGAGACTCATGATTTTATTCTCGAGTTAGCCAATAATCAAACTAATATTAATTAAACATTCATATTTACATAATCGAGGAAATATTAGATAGAATGGGTATCGAATAAATGAAACGTAATTGCAGACGTATAATTTAAAATTATTTATTAATACATTTTAATAAAACAATCATTAATAATATTTTATGGACTAACAGCTTCAGTAGCGGGATTTGCAACATGATTATATTTTAAAGAATACATTTATTTATTTACACATTATTTTATATTGGGGACTCAGTAGCGGTATTTCCGATACTGTAATGTTTACAAAGGGAATTCACTTATTTGAAGGCTTAATCTAGCTACCTAAAATTCTCGAGTAAGTATTTCTAATGCATGCCTTGGGGAATTTATACCTTTGCAATGCAAGAGTCTAAAGTAAGATTTAAGAGTAGCAGCGGACATATATTTATTTAATTAAACTATTTATTTTATGACTAAGGGCAAACATTTATTTGAGAGTGAATTATGAAGATAATGCAGAGGCGGAGTGATATATAGAATAATAGAATTGAGCAAAGGAACACGTGGTACGCTTTAGAAAGGCGATATGGAATGGCAGTATATTGAAACTGCAATGCCGCGAATGAGTTTATAAAACTGTCGGGCTGGTCTCTGCCGCGGCCCGACGAAGTAAGGTGTCACATAAGCATAACCAGGGACAAGCGGTACGTGTCGCAATTTGCCAGCTGGCTGCATGACAGGTCAAATCCTACGGGAGCATTTATTATGTCCGCTTGTGCAGGACGACGGGGGTTAATTTCAACCCTGAAGAATCCGGAATATTTACGGCGGAATAGATCATCGCGTCTCTAAAACGTAACACATGTATACTGTATAAACGATTATGATGAGATTTCAACAGATTTCTAACTCGGTCCTACATTATCAACATTTATTAAAGAACGTTGGCGACTCTCAAAGAAATGTAATTTTCTGGAATTATTCATGATGATTTAGTAAATACAAAACATATATATAAATTGGGAATTATTATAACTAATACGTCAGCCATTTGCGAAGTTGTAGACCCCTGCATTACAATAAATGAAGCATTGAATGCGTGTCGATTTATATGAAAGTTAAGTTATTAAAGAAAGTAAATATTAATGAAAATTTGACACGCATTCATTGTTTTAAGCGATCATAGATTTAAACTTTGAAAATTGAAATAATTATGAGCATGCAATAATTAAATAATAACTATAGATAGAAATGTAGATTATAGAAATACGCACCCAAGATAGAATGAGGTAAGCTAGATTAGTAGAGAAATTTACACATTAAGTTAATTATTCAGTTTTAGCTATACATATGGTAGTTTTTACATTTTATAATTTAGATAAGTATTATGAAGAAGAGCTATAGCATATTATTAGAGTACTCTAGAGTTTGAACACAGACAGGTACCTGTTTTATAAGAAGTTTTCCGAGTCCATTGGTTAAGTAGCAAATAGTTCATGAGTGGCCATTCTTTCTTGTATTTAGACGTTTCATTTTACTTTCACAGCAGCAGCAGCTTTCTCATTTATTTCAGGCAGCAGATCTTCATGGTTAATTTATGACGGGCAATGGAAAGTTCAGCATCCGACAGGCCATCTCCCGATGGAGAATAATCTAGGTGCTTTACTCGGTCATACCTTGGCAGGAACAAATTATTTTATTATTTTTGGAGACTCTCAGTGATCGAGAGCAAAGCTAAAGTTTTAAGTGAATGTCTCCAGCAAGTCTAAGATGGCCTCTTTTCTTTTTTTTTTATCTTGATCTTTCACATTTTTGTTAAGGTATTTTTAGGTTCTACTTAATCTGCCCTGAAGATAATCAATGCATTTTGTTGGTTTTTAATTAAAGAAAGCTGCCGTTCTATTGTTTATATTTTACATTTACTAATTATATTTTGGGGAATTTTTCTTTAATTAATCTATTATCTATCACTGACCGATGCTTTTAAATTTCAAAAACAAAAAGGGAACATAAGATTATTTTAACTTTTAATTAAATATTACATCAGATATTTTTAGAATTATTATTAAACGAAATTTAAACAAAGCAATAAATACGAACTTTATAATCCAAAATAAATGATTAAAATTATACAAAATTATATAACTAAAAGAAATCTAAATTATATTATTTTATCCCTATTTATTGCCTTTAATTTGAGATCGAAATGTGTGCGTGTTTATGCTGAATTCTACATATATTTATACATATTTAATATTGTTACACACACAATTCGATATCAAAAAGTTTAAATTTGGGCGGGATAGACTGGTCAGTGAGAGACGACAGAAAAGGGTGAAACTGAAGATTCGAATACGAATCTTACTGTTTCAATATATTATTGACAGAGATATCATTGTGTTAACAATAGCCACTCACAGCTAACATAACCAACTATCCAAACATTGGTCAGTAAATGGAAATTTATCTGTTGTGAAAATTTTTTTTCAAATTTCTTTTGGTACTGTACAGAGTTACGGCAAAGAACTATTAAGAAAGAAAATGTTATTTAATGGTCAAAATTTCAGAATACACTCAGTCGTACACTGTTAAATTTTTGAGTTATAGTGTTTTTGAATTACGCTGACCAAGTCGCCATAACTTTTTCCCCATACAATTTATTACATGCAATGTTAATTTTTAAGAACTTTTGTAATCATGCCCAGAATTTTTCTCACGATTAAAGAAAGCACATTAAGTTGAGAATTAAATTAGATTTTTTTTATACTGACATGTTGCCTCAAACGTGTAGACAAACTAGCCTTAGTTTCACCATAGTAAGTGGCGGAACAACCAGATCCTTTACATACAGTAGAATACATGATTTACTATGACAAAACGGAAGCTAGTTTGTTTAAGCATTAGAGGCAATATGTTTGTCAGTATAAAAAATCGAAATTCTCTGCTTAAATCTGTTTTATTTAATCATGAGAAAAATTCTGGACATGATTGTGTTGTGTCTTTAGAAAATTAATATTGTATGTAGGTAATCAAATGACAGGGAAAGAAAAGTGTGCTTGATGTACTGCTAAATCTAGGATTTAATAACGTACAACTAAATGCTCTGGAATTTTGATTATTAAGTCTGATTTCCAGTACACCATTTTGAATTTTAAAAGAAAATTACATTAATATCATTTATAGGGTATTTTATGTTTGAATGCAATAAATGTAAACATGTATATTGTTACACAGAGCAAATGTGAAAGAATGTAATGAAGCTGATAAAATAGTCATTACCTAAAAAAAAAAAATAAGAAAAAAGATATTTTCAATACTTTTAAAAATGCTTATTTTTACATTGTTTCACAAATTCTAAATTTTGAATATTAAATGTTAAAACGACACTTTCATAAACAGCTTCATCACATTTGTCACAAAATGCTGAAAAAAATGATATATAACAAGTCTCATCTGAGATAATTATAAACATCGGAAACGACAGAAATCAATGGATTGGTAGTTATCAGTTTTACTTGCAGATCCAGATCTTGTCCTTCCATTCAGGGTATCTGTTAGAACTTAAATTTGATTTTGGTGGGGGACAAAAAAAATAACAGTAAGAACAGTGCATGAGATATTATTCAAAGAAACTTTAGTAAATTGTATGAAAAAATATAATTTATTATTATATTATTTAATAATGGGAGTGGGCGACAATATATTCTTTTCAAGTAAAAAGTGTGTTCAAAAAAAAATAAATATCAAACACATAAATAAAATGATTAAAAACAAAGTAAATCAATAAAGATCAGAATTATGAGCACTGATTACATAATATATGTGTGGGAGAAAGTTTGTTTTCAAATACAAAGTTGTATGAAATAGAGCGGATGTATTGAGGGAGTTTGAAAGTCTGTATTCAACTAGCCTATACTACATGTAAACTCCATGTATGTAAAATATACTTGTAAATACATTTTGTCTCATCTAAAACTGAAAAAAATCAAGCGATTACAAAATTGCAACAAATGAGTACAATGTCACTATAATCATGCAATAAATGAACATTCATATAAATAAAATCATATATCTTACCTATTGCAAAAACAAGTAGAAACATGATTCTGAGTCCAAATGTGCAAGTCCCTGTTAGTGCAGTAATTCATTTGTAGACAAACTGAAATCAAACCTAGTCACATGTGATACACTACAAATATATATTATCATGCCAAAGAATGCACTCAACTCACACAGTATATTTATTGATCTCAACACATATATAATCAAACATTTTTTATCAAATAGTAAATAATAAAAATAAATAAATGAATATTCACCCAGGTGATAGGAAATGGCATGTGTGAATTATGAACCTTATCCGAAAATGCATCCCAGTCAGAAACTCATCTGAATCCGAATTGGAACTAAATATATATATAATCAAACATATAACAAATATATAATCAAACATTTTTTTATCAAATAGTAAATAATAAAAATAAATAAATAAATACTTACCCGGGTGATAGGAAAACTTAGCCCTGGAGATTTAGTAAATGTTCCAAATGACACGTGAATTATGAACGTTATCCAAAAATGTATCTGAGCCAGAAACTCAGCTGAATCCGAATCAGAATTGGAACTAAAATATACGGTGAGAGAACTCATTTTGCAGGCAAAAACTTTTTCCGATGATTAAGTCTAAAAAAATTAGGAAAAAAAAAATAATTAAAAGGTACATTTTACAAAAAAATTCATAAAAAATCTAAATTTTATCGTAGAGAAAAGATACTTATATCATTATGCAGAAAAATGAATGACGAAAAAAACACTGTATGGCACATATGTGTAGTGATTAGGGTTTCTGCGCACTCAGTTGAAAATCATCACTTCCAGTAATACGTATTGCAAGTCAAAAGGTTAAATAGCTGTTTTCAAAAAAAAAATAGTTGTCTGCTATGATTCCGATATATTGCACCGACAATAATTTTGGCTATTAATATTTTAAAAAGATATTTACTTTGTTTAACACATTGATATAGGTGTGTTTTATTTTTTCATATAATAGCATTTAATACATTTTTCTTTATTTTTAAAATACAGTAAATTTTATTTATTCTTTGATATTTCCTTACAGTTTCGACTAACCAGCTATTTTCATCAGAACTTTTTTTAACTCCAAATTTCATTATTATTTATAATTTAGACTCTGAGTTTATTTTATTTTTATATTAATCAGATTGGAAAATGTTTATATATTTATAAATAACTATAAGTTAGTAAAATCAATGTTTTATTTAATTTTTCAACAGTTTGGATTTATAATAAGTGGCAGGGGGGATGACTGTGAAAAGGTTTGTTGTTGAATTACAAAAAAAGCCATGGAAAACAGGATTTTAAATTAATGATAATGTAACTGATAATATATTTATTCTACTAGCATTTTGCATTTTAAAGATTTAAAATTGAATTATAAAGTAGTAATTATGTGTATATTATTGTGTGAAAATAGAGTTAGTCAATTAATAGCATCCAACTACCCATAACAATTATCATATGCAGTGTGTAGAATAATATAAGCATTAACCTCAGATGTGAAGACAATAATGAAAATTATTTTGCTGTTTACACAATTAAGTGAAGATGTCAATAGAAGAGAATCTTTACCAAACTAATTGTGAAATACCTCCCAAGAATTAAAGAAAATTTAATAAATATTCCATGATGATGTTAAAGCAAGAATTTGAAAGGTAAATGTATTTGGGTTACAAAATTTAGCATTATTTACTATATTTTTAGATCTGATATCTACTGATTTACATTCTTTCTTGCATTTGGGCTTAATTTGCCGCTATACTCGGGGAACTGCTTTCAAAGTTCATCATTGTCAAATAAATAAATAAAATCAATTCACCTTGGTCTTTCACTTATTTTAATGACTTTATATAAAATTAAAAATGTAATTATAAATTTATTTAAACGCACATTGATTACGTAAATAATATTCATTAAGGCTGTAGCCTCAAGCACATGCGTATAAAATGCGATCTCTACAGGTCTTAAAACCACAAGCTTACTCATTGGAAGTTCCCCTCTTTTCTTCCAATGAGTAAGCTTGTCGTTTTAAGACCTGTAGAGGTCCCTACTATTGCATTTTATACGCATGTGCTTGAGGCTACAGCCTTAATGAATATTATAAAATTAAAAAATAGAATATCAAAAATTTTTAAAAAGTTTTAAAGAAATGCTTTTATTGAAATAAATGCACTAAAATTTAAAAAAAAATTAATTTTTTCAGCTGTCCTAGTATTCTTGATATGCAAATGATAATAAAAGCATGTAACACTCGTCAGGAATAGTCTTGAACTATTTCTAAACAGAAGTGCCACATCCATTTTATTTTTGATTGCACGATAACAATAATGGAGATTGATTGAGGAAATTAGAAACAGAAACTGAATTGGACATGTATTAAGAAGAAAATATAGTTTAACGAAAGATGTTTTGGAGGGAATGGTGAATGGAAGAAGAAGAAAGGACAAAAAAAAGATTGACATTGTTGGATGATATAAGAGATGGAAAGAGTTATGTGGAATTGAAGAGATGGCAATGAAGAGAATTGAGTGGGAAAATGGATGATGTGACTACTCTGGATCTGTCCATGGGACGAAATATTATTGATTATTATCAATAATACTGGGAAAGATGAAAATTTATTTCTACTTTTTAATGCATTTATGTGAAAATAAAATAAAAGCATTTCCTGAAACAATTTTTTACATTTTTTTATTTACAATATTGGGTGAAAGAGATAATTTTGTTTTTATTTGGTGAAATTATATTGTGAATAAATCTTCTGCAAGTGATTTTATAGATGGTTAACATTGACATGGTGGTCAACCCTTATTTATAAAATTAATTTTACTCACACGTCTAAAAATCGGTTGAAGATAATAGAATAGCGTTTTGTCTTCTAGCATACCTGATGAGGCTAGGTTGTAATTGAAATTTTTGTAATAGGAGAAATCATTATGGCTATTTGCATTAAAAGGTGTTTAATCTACACTAGAGAATGCTGAAGCATTCCCTTTTATTGCAATTGTTCCAATGATTATCAATATATATTTATGCAAACAGTATTCATTGGGATTAGACAATATGCAGATCTGGAAGGTTTACTTTGTCTAATGATTCTTTTTATATATTTATATAATATATTGTTATTTTACTTGTATCTCACGCTGAAATTTATAGAAATTTACAGTCATTCATATAGCAATATTTCATGGAGCAGATGTTCCTGCTGGTCAAGTATGATATCCTGAACTGCTTAGGAAATCAATGAGATCATGTCTAGCATAGTAACTCAAATTGTATTTATGTAAACACACATACAATTTGATATTAAGCTTGAACCATAATTATGATAAAGTCTATAATTCAGCTCATTTTAAAATGACCTTGCTTTTAAATAGACATATGGAAAAATTAACTAAACACAACAATATATATATACTGGGTTCAAATGTCACCAAAAAAATCATTAAGAACTAATTATTTGATTGTTTTATTAGGCGTATAACTCACGTGGCAGATTATATAACAGCGAATCAAGAGGTTAGCAGCCATATGCTTTTTATATGTCATTCTTTGCAAGAGATATAACAAATGGAGCAGTTAAAATATTCACACAGGAAAAGTGATGGGAATTATAGACATTAATTTATTAGGAAAAAATGAGAAAAATTATAGGGAAGAATCTTGTTCTGATTTAGGATGAATTAATTATATGCCCTGGTATATCAGTTACGTGTGTAATGATCAATTCTGAGTCAGGTAACATAAGTAAAAAATGCAACTCATTTTAGATTAACTGAATACAACTTTTAAATATTAAATTTACCAATAGGGTGCGCAAACATTTGATGACTTCCTAAACTACTTATCATAGTTATTATTCAATAGTTTTTTTTTCTTCATTAGAAAAGGAATAGCATCATTTTAAGTTCTCTTAAATTTGTTTTCCTCATTCTGGATTATCTTTACATAATTTCAGGAAGAAGTTTAATCAAAACTTATTTTTCCTAAAAAACAAGTATTACTGCATCAAGGTCCAAAATGGAAATTTTCTATAAAAAAATGGCTAAATTATTTTTTGAAAAAATATCCAGTAGTCGATGTGTTTTGTTCTATCTATGCTTGTAAAATACCAACAATGTCATACGATTTTTTTCAGTTCCTAGAGATGAATCTTTTCACGCTACTATACATTTATTGAAAAAAATCATGGTTATCGAATCAAAAACTTTGGTAAGATATTTAGCAACGAAAGAAATTGATTATAAAAAAATGGGTATAGATATAGTAGAAGTTGATAAGAAATAAGTTGATAAATAGATACATAGGGGATTTTGTAGTCAGTTGCTTGCGATTATATTTACAAAGCATATATGTCATATGATTATTTATTTATTGTTAAAATTATATGTTATAAATTATTACTGAAATTATTTTTTAGCTAAAATAGAAATTAAATATATTTATTGACTAAATGAACTATTTGCAAAAGGTATTGCTATATACATATTGTCTGAATAGATGCCTTGTTTTGATTAGTTTTAAAAATGATTCAGTGTTTATTAACATGGAATTAATACTCATTATTATTTTTATTTGCAGATAATCTTTACTTTATTAATGTTTTTTCTTCTGAAACATATATTGAAGTTTGTCGCCTTAATGGTTCGTTTCGTCTCGTTTTGGTTAAATCTATACAAGATGCACCTCGGTCAATTGCAGTTAATCCTGTTAAACGGTATATATTTTTTATTTATAGATTTTATTTTTCCGCATATAATATAATCACATGAACAAAGATATTGGAAAAAACCAAATACCCCCCCCTAAGACGCATTTCATGCTGACCCAACACTCTTCAGTTGGCGTAGACCACAACCATGAACATATCTTTATTATCTTTGCTCATATTTATCAGTATCAAATTATTATAATTTATTATGGAAGGTGCCAAACTAATACACATACATTTTCTCCAAATAAATACCTTAATGAATATTTCTAATATGTGTGTGTGTAGGGGGGGGGGGTATTGTAGTTGTGTGAACAAGTTTAGCACTGACATAGTGAGTTGTAATAAAATGGTATATCTATATTTGTATAGATTAGGGAAATATTTCTGTCAAACAATATTTAATACCTATCGATTGAATAAATAATGCATTAATCTATTTTTCAGATGGTATTTTCTGTACTAGTTTTTTGATTAATTTAAGAAATCATAAAGCATAACCATTAAAGATTTAAAATTAAAAAGCTGAAAAAGAATTATTTAGGAATTGCTCTTTCTGATGTTTGTTATTTATTTGTCTAAGTATGGAAAAAACAGCTGACATTAAAAAAATACCAGATATATACAAAGTTTATAAAAATGGATATACACAGAGGCAAAACTCTCCATACAGTAGCGCCACTCAGTACAAGCCTGAATAATCAATGGACGCAGGAAGGTTTGTGCATAAAATCCATATCTAATGCATGCTTCTCCAATATCCCCAGAATGGTTTCCAGCTTGTGGCTTTCACCAGTGAAGAGCCTTTGATTTAGTCTGGGGATATTGGATGAGTATGCACTAGATAGGGATTTCATGCAAAAACCTTTCTACTTCCATTTATTATTTTGGTTTGCACTGAGAGGTGCTACTGTATTGAGAGTTTTGCCTCTGTATAAACAACTTGTGTAAGTATAAAGAATGGTGATCATGTGATGTTTAGTGGTTTAAAAATATATATATTGATTTAAATCGATAAATTTCTTCTAAAAACTTCCACGTGTAGAGAGATGTGCTGTATATGCTAGTACAGTGATCTTTAGCTTACAAAATAATTTATTAATAATATTATATTTATTTGCAAAGGGGATTCTCATCATTAAAGTTTTATGAGAGTCGTACTCTTGTAGATTAAGTCATGCTAAAAAATTTTCCTACATTTATTATTATTTTAAATTATAGATTAAAAATAAATAAATTCATTTCTTGACGGGTTGAAAGCTTCTATTATTCAAAATTTTTCATTTTTTATTTTTGACAATTAATTTACAAAATATTTCTGTAATTTATTTAAAAATAGTGCCTTTTTTAATGCAATATTATTGTGAAATATGCTTAAATAAGTGCTTACTCTAGCGCCATCTATAATAAAATTGAATAAATCATTGATTCCCAGTTGATGGCATGTTTGAATCCCAGTTTTACTAAAGGCAAAAGCCATATATCAATTGGGGGATAGTGATTCCATAGCACTGTCATCGAGTAGTCAATAAGTAATCAATCTTAGCATAGATGGCGCTAGCATGAAGAGCTGTTCTTGTTTTGTCATATATTGTATAAGGTAAAAAAATAAGTGATGCGCTACAGTACCAATATATTCAACTTAGCAGTGTATCAGTATTTTACCCACATGCAGAACAAAATATGAAAAATACATATATTAGCTTATTATATTGGGTAGCAGAAAATACAATACCTTTTTTTTAGCAGGTAGAATTCTAAAGGGGCGATAAGGAATTCTGGTAAGAAAATCAACAGCTGTTTTATAACTTTATATGATGAAATATTGAATCTGCTTGAGTTTAAAAGTGCCATGATGTTGGCTCTACTTGGGTAAAGCCACTCTGATCAAAACTATTTTAAGATTAATTCTATCATAGATGATTCACTAATTATCTAAAAGTCTGGGAATGTAAACTGCCAAAAATGAGTATAAATAGAAATTAATACTTATTATGAGGTATCGATAAGTATGAATGATTATAGCCAAATAATATTCCCAATAATAAAAGAAATCCGTATCAGAATTCAATATTTTCGGATTTTGCCCTTATTTTGTTATTTTAAATCTCTAAAAGCATTTTTTTTTTAAAGTTAGCAATCGATTAATCTTAAACTATTAATTTGAAATCATAAAAATTTTAAGCATTAATTATTATTCTTATTCTCAAAACAAAACTAATGGCTTACTGTTTGCTGTTTCTTATTATCTTCAATTGCCATCCATAATAAATTGAATGAAATGTCTTGCTCAACAACAAATCTGCTGTCTGATAGTGAAATATTCAATTAAATTTGACATAGATGTCATTTAGAGACTTCATCACTTCATAAAATATTTCATATTAATTTAATACTGTTAATTATTCTGTTACACACATACACACATAGGAGGTTCTCGACTTTCACATGTTCTACTTTTGTACAATTCGCTACTTTATACGAGGGCAATAGAAAAAGACGTAGCATGTTATAGAACTTTTTATCTCTTGATAAATTTATAAAGACAACACCAGATACTAATCAATAATGTGTTATTTAAGTATATGCTAATACACCCCATCAAAAAATAAATATTTTAAAAACATTTTTTTGATTTTTTTTATATTTTTTTACTTGTGTACATTTCAACTTTTATACACGTTTCAGGAACCAATTAGATACGATAGTCGAGGTCCTCCTGTCCTACGTTTTTAATCATTTCCAAATATGGTCGTCAACAATTTTGTCTGCTGTACGATCACATTAAATTATACATTAATCTCTCATAAAGTAATTCAGTTTTTGTCATGCTTAATTTGTTAAGTGTGTAATTCTTGTATCTAATAGATATTTTTTCTCTTTTTGATCAAAATCATATCAATTTTTAACACTTACTACTTTCTTTATTTTTTCGCATATGACCTTTTTTTTTTGTTTTTATATCAATTGTTTAATTAATATTTGTTGTTATACATGACTTTATATTTGTTATATATTAATTAAGAGTACTGTTTATTTAGTGACTTTTATCTTTATATGTTTTGCTGTTCCTATTGATATTATATTTTGACCTTTTTCAGCTTAATACAATATTATAAATAAAAATTCTCCTTTCCCTGCGATCATACCATCTATTTTAAGTTTAAATCATTCACTAGTTTCTAATATCCACTCATTACTCAGGCTGACAATAGATGGCGCTATAATAAAAAAGTTATTTTGTTGATTACTTTTTAGTAAATTTATTATTAAAAGATTTTTTAAATTTAAGAAACACTTATTTATTTTTAAGAAAAAATATAACATTCGAAAAATAAGTAAAATAAAGAATATGGATTGCATTTGTATTCCACAATGTATATATAATCGGAAAAAAGAAATTAGGTGAGCTCTGGTAGAATGTACTATATGTGATGAGGTTTTATCTTGTTTATATCTTATACTATTAATAAAGTTATATATTTAAAGACTTAGTATTTAACTCTTTGTATTTTTTTTTAATAGATATTTATATTGGACAGATTCTGGTCAGTATCCTCGCATTGTTCGATCTCTTCTAGATGGCACCAATCAAACAGTTCTCATTTCTAGTGGCATAAGTATGCCTCGAGACATAACTGTAGATATGTCAACTCATGATGTTTATTGGGTCGATTCACTCGTTGATTCATTGCAGGTAAGTTCTATTTACTGAAATATTGAATCAATCAGTTAGATTCAGTGTTATTGGGTTTGCAGTCTTATATATAAAATTCATATTTTCTCTGTCTGATTGGTGAATGAATATTTGTTCGATAATGAAGTCTGCTATTAAATAAAAAATGGTGGGAAAAAATCAATATGAATGCTCTTAACTACAGAAATATAATATATATTTTGCGGAAAAGGTTTCCAACCAACTTCCGAAACAGCCACAAGCGCCAATTCTAATTTGATGCTAAGCGCTCATGCTTTCATGGTCTGTCAATCCCCTAATATAGTTCAGTTGAATGATATATGTAAATACTGATAAAAGTGAAGGAAAAGTATTGTATATTTATGTTTTTGGCAAATTGATTATATGATAGTTAACCAAGAAATCATGTGATCCAGTTGATAATTGTAATTTGTAATTACTCTTGGTTTTATCAGAGGTCTATCTTATTTCATTATTTCTAACATTTATTTTGATTGGTGTTTATTTACTCGCTGATAAATTATATATTCCATTTTCTGCATGGTTTAGTGCAGTGGTCGAGTGGTAGAATTTTGAGCTCAATATTCACGGATTGTGGCCCAACTGTCACGTCCAGCGTTCCAACTTTTTACAAACTCCCGAGCAATAAATCATTTGATTGTTATTATTTATTTCATCTCATCCTTATTTTCAGCCATTATTAATCCATTCAATCCCATCCAAAAGTTTCTCATTTCTACCTTACTTTAATAAGCATGGGCATTTCGTGTGGTCACCTTCTAGGTCTTTTATAAATATTGGGACTCCATCTTTTTATAATTTCTTCTAGCAATATATTCAGTACAGTTCTATTTCTGGCTCTTAATATTTTTAATGGTGTTACTGATGCTTGCTATATTGTAGATGTATTTATTTTTGATTATTTCTTGTGGTCCCTCTATCTCTCCATATTTCATTATACGGTATGAAGTCCGTATTGCTTTTGTATTAAGTATTCACATCTTAGATCCAACATAAATGCTAATAATACGTTTACTAAAAATCCTCTGTTTCTATTAATAACTATATTTTAAACCACTAAACATCACATATCACCATTATTTATGCTTATACAAGCTGTTTACACAAAGACTAAACTTTCTATACAGTAGCGCCACTCAGTGCAAGCTAGAGCACTGGGTGGTGCTACTGTATGGAGAGTTTAGCCTCTGTATAAACAGTTTGTGTAAGCATAAAGAATGGTGATCATGTGATGTTTAGTGGTTCAATACCATTCCTGCTCAATAGAATTATGGTGACTGTGGTTATTAAATAACCAAAGACACCAAAAAGTATGGATGCTGAGCTTATACGACTATACCAGCTAATGAGCTGGAATTGGAAAACATAATTGTGTTTTCATTATGGACTCAAAGCTTTATAGTTGATTAAGAAGGAAAAAGATAGCTGCTGGAGGGTTGCATTAGATCCTAAGATCTAGGTGCAGTGCTCTTAGATTCAAGGCTCCTGACTGATGAAAGCCACAAGATAGAAACTAGTCTGGGGATATTGGATGAGTAAGCACTAAATACGGATCTTATGCACCAACCTTCTTGCATCCATTGATACTGTATGAAGAGTTTAGCCTCTGAGCAACTAAATTTTATTTTGATATTATTTTTATCAAATCCTCTCCATCCAGAATTTATTTATTTTTTAATAATTTTATGCATTAAATATATCTAGTTAATAATTGAACCGAAGTGTTTATCACTAACTTCTAATTTATTAACAATGGATTCTATTTTCTCCCTTTTTGAAAAACCATTGAACATTTATTTATCCAATTATAAATAAATAAAGCATTTTTTTTATTTTCACATTCAAAGTTGTTCAGAAAATAAAAGTGTATTTTGGTTGTATATTATATTGATAACATTTCATTACAAGAATAAGAGATGATGATGAGATGCGCTGTGACTTCTTTTTTGGAATCGGGAATCTCTCAGCTACCATGCCCAGAGAAACTTGTTAGCCACTTTACCTTCCCTTTCCATTCCCCACCATAAGCTTTGCCCATATTCTTCACTATCCTGCTCCATTCCATTTCCACAACATAATTTTTGTCACTAAATCCCCTTTATCTTTTTCTAAACCCAGCATAAAAAAACAATAATCCATTTTCTTTATAATCACCATTTCCCACAATATTATTTGAACCATTTCTGATTGCAGATATTTACAT
This sequence comes from Epiperipatus broadwayi, assembly GCA_028023455.1. Taxonomy (NCBI): domain Eukaryota; kingdom Metazoa; phylum Onychophora; class Udeonychophora; order Euonychophora; family Peripatidae; genus Epiperipatus; species Epiperipatus broadwayi. The sequence goes on from JAQFVV010000172.1 coordinate 653,569, forward strand.
TCAATTAACAGATACCTATTTTCTATGCCTTCCTTACATAAGTTGCAGACTAAATCACCCACATTTTATTTATGTATATATTCCCTTTGTAGTGTTTTGTAAAATAGCAGACATGTTTGTGCACTCCAGAAAAAACTAGAATTTATTCGTAAGGCTGTTTTTAGATCGCGCTCTGATAGCTGAGGAATTTAATTAGTGCATTGACGTAATGGCGATCGACAATTCCTAGAAATATTTGCTAATTTCAAATGTTTCTAGATAAGAGACGTTACCTTATTGGTCAGTGCATTGATTGATAGTGGCAGTTGTCAGAGAGCGATAAGAAGACTGGGTAACATCGAGCAGTGTAATATAGAGAGTAGTAGAGAGCAATCACGCAATAGCAAGTTGCAGACCAATTGTTTGGAGAGCATCCGCTTGCAGACCATTCATTGGAGAGCAGTCGGTGCAGACCATTCGTTGGAGAGCATCCGTGGCTGAGCCTCGTTGCAGACCAATTCATTCGAGAGCTTCATTGCAGACCAATTCGTTTGGAGAGCTTCGTGGCAGACCAATTCGTTGGAAAAGAACAGCGTGGGAATTGTATAACGTTATTTGCTGACTGCACAGTATGACTTGCAGTTATAACCTTGGCACAGTCGTAAGTGCGGATATTACACCCTTGTTGCTAAAAATCATGTTCTAGCCTTAAAGAGGAAACTACTTTCTTTGTTATTAACATAAATTACTTCGTGCCCAATATTCTATTTACTTCTATATACATTTAAACTCTTTTTACTCTCCATACTAGTTCTCCATCTCTCAAACTTCCTATTTTTATTAATGCATCTAATTTTCTGCTTAACTCTCTATACAGTAATGCCACCAAGTGTAAGTCTTTGTAATTAATGGATGTAGGAAGGTTTGTGCATAAAATCCCTACCTAGTGCCTACTTATCTAACATCCGCATACTAGTTTCTAGCTTTCATTAGTTGAGGAGCTTTGGATTTGAGAACACTGCACCTAGATCTTGGGATCGGCCACCTTTTATCTATTTGGTTATCTGTAACGTTAGGAGCCCAAGTTGAAAACATCATAATGTTTCTAACCCAAGCTCATTCACCTGTATAGTCATATAGATCTGAACTCACTTCAGCATCTATGCAAGCTAGAAATTAGTCTGGAGATGTTAGATGAATAAGCATTAAGTGGGAATTTTATGCACAAACCTTCCCGCACCCATTGATTATGAAGGCTTAAACTTGATGGTACTATTGTATGAAGAGTGAGATACTCTTATTAACAGCATGTGTAAGCATAGGTAATGGTGATCATGTGATGTTTTGATAGTTTTGTACCTAACCTGCCTTCAAGGTAATGGTGTCTGTGGTTTTTGAAAAACCAAAGACACCAAAATGTATAGATGCTGAACTGAGTTCAGATCTATATGACTGTACAAGAAAATGAGGTTGGGTTGGAAACATTATGGTGTTTTCATCTTGGGCTCCTAGCTTTATAATTAACCAAAGAGGTAAAAGATGGCTGCTGGAGAGTTGTATTGGACCCTAAGATCTAAGTTCCATGCTCTCAAATCCAAAGCTCCTCATTGGTGATAGCCACAAGCTAGAAACAAGTCTGGGGATATTGGATGAGGAACACTAAGGGATTTTATGCACAAATCTTCTTGCATCCATTGATTATGAAGACTTGCACTTGGTGGCACTACTGTATGGAGAATTAGGTACTCTTATTAGCAGCATGTATAAGCATATGAATTGATGATCATGCATCATTTCATTATCTTACAGCTTATTTATTTTTTGCATCATTACATTTTTTTGGATTTGCTTTCACAGTCGGTATGGAACCCCCTCCCTCCCTCCCCCATTATATGCTTTCCAATCATCATTCTATTAAGAATAAATCATAGTGAATCTTGGATAAATTCTGCTGGGAAAATATTCTCATTATTTGATGTATTTTGCTTTCAGATTATGAAGTCAGGTTCAAGTTATTTTTCTTTACATATTCTTTGACTTTTAGTCCATTTTCTCTTTGTTATATTCTCTATAAAAAATAAATAAAACATTGATTATACGTTTGAACAAAGATCAAATATTATCAATTGTGTTTTAGAATTGGTGTGATTTTTGGATACCACTTCAAAAATAATTTTTCTCTTCATTTTAGTTGTTGTCTTATCAAGGGGGTGGGGGTTAATTTTTCATTGCCAATACTTTTTTGTACCAGTGGAATATCATGATTTTCAGCTACCCTTTTAACATGAAAGTGATTCTGTTTAGACATCCTATCCTAAAAATTAAAAGTGCTACAAGGGAAGAGAGTACAAAGTAAGTTGATGAAAAATATGGATTTCTGAATGATTGCGGATGTATTTGAAAATTTATGTTAGTAATAGAACATAATAAAATCAGTGTACATAGAATGAAACTTAAAATTCTCTTGAATTCAACAAACAAACAAAAAAAATACTTTGACATTAGTGAGATTTTTAGGTTCTATTACGATATGCAGTTGATCTAATTTCGGTGAATAATTTAGAGATGTCAGTTTTAAACAATTTTTATGTCTGCATTAGTAAGCTACTTTCTTACTTTACTTTTTATAAAATTTGTACTGGAAAAGGTTTTCTATCAAATAAAAAAATGAATAAAATGATATAATAATAATAGCAATAAAAAATTCTTTACCACAGTAGTGCCATCTAGTACAAACTTTACTAATCAATATGGTAATGCCTTGTGGGGGGAATATTTTGCTATTATTTTAACAGCTTGTGTAAGCTTAAAGAAAAGATGAGCATGTAATATTTTAATGGTTAAATAACTATTACTGAAATAGTCCAATGAGGTTTTATTATCAAATTATGAAAATATCTCAATATACTTTAAAAATCTTGCTTACATTTAAATTCGTCCATCAGACTTCACTATGGGTTTCTTATATACCAGAAGTCAAATAGAGATGAGAAATAAAACATTTATTTACATATTACAAATAGAAATAAATGTTTTTTTATGTTAATCATGCTAAAATGAACCACAAGTATGTTCTATGGAAAAGCTCTTTTACTCCAGAGCCATCTATTGCAAGTTTGAATAATCAATAGATACTAGATGATAATGGAGTTGATAATGCTACTATATCTGTTTTCCCAGTTGCATTGACATCTTTAGAAAGAAGGATTTTGGATTTGCTGCAGGAACTAATGCACTTAATGCATCTGGCAGCTGATTTTAAATCCTTTGTACTAACAAGCTACTAGCCTAAAATTTTCTCCTTTGATTATATTGTTGTAACACTATACAACTATAAAGCACATATATAACCTAGTGAACATAAAACAGGTAACAAAAATATAAGTATTGGATTAGTACCATGTTAATGTAATTATACAAGCAAGATGGCTTTGGTTCAAAATCTTAGGGATTTTTGAATTTTAAGCTCTTAGTTTGGTGGTATAAAGAGGCTATGATTGATCCTTGATATAAAAGTGTATCATTTCCAGCTGTAAATCCATAGTCCTTGCTGATGAGAATCATAAGTCAGGAAACATTTAGGAATTGTGGATATAATGACACAGCCCCATTGTAGCCATAGCTTATTCAAACTTACAATAGAGGTCTCTGAGTAGACTAAATGAACTACTATAAATATTTTTTTTTAAATACTCGCTGCTAATATTTTTATTTCATAGTCTCTGATTTTTTTAGAACATTTTCTATTATATTCTTCTTCTGATTTTATGAATGTATTTACATGGGGGGAGAAATGATTTTATTATGCTAATATGTTATATATATATATATTCAAATTTAGAAAATGGCCTGGAGTGGTGGTAATCGTCAAATAGTTCGATCTAATTTAGCTTCCCCATATGGAGTTGCAATTTTTGATACTTCTGTGATATGGGTTGATCGAAACTTGAAATCTTTACTGAAAGCTAGCAAAGAACCTGGAAAATTAACACCACCTGAAATTATTAGAGGAAATCTGGAAAATGTTCGTGATGTAATAGCATTTAAAGGGAGTAACCAGCCTGCAGGTAATAACTTTTAACAGTTTTTTGTTTTTTGTCAATCACATGATTTTTTTTGTTTTAGTTTTTTTTTTTAATTTGTTTGTAATAATCTGAAATATTAGTAAGGAATTTTAAAAAAAGAAATTCTGTCAAAAAAAATAAATTTAATTGAATAATAAATGAAAACATTTTTAGTTTGATATTAGATATTTTATTAAATAATACATCTACCCCTAGAGATATGTGCTGATTCATTCAGAGATATCTGGAAAATAGTCAGTAATGTGCAAAAGAACAAAGTTTACTATTTAAATCTGTGAAAATTAGAGGGTCTAACAAGGTTTCTTCTGGCTAGTACTCTGTGTAATAATTATTACAGACCTTTCAGATAACCCTAATAAATAAATACTTGATCATCAATATTTAATATAAAGCTATTCTTATTTTGTGTTACAAATATTGTAAAATTAAATATCTAGTTTGTACCTTTAGTGTTGTAATTTTCATTTCCCAACTTATTACCTCATTTCTACTATTTTGCATTTAAGATAGGTACTGAACAAAAGTGTCAATATTTAAAAAAAAACTATTTTAAAAAACGAAGGGTACAATTTATAGAAATTGGTTTAAAAGGAGTACACAAGTGTGAAAAGATTGTGAAACATTGAGTTAAAGAATAAACTAGTAAAGACAGTTTTATTCATAGGATAGATCTTATTTCAAATTAATACCACTTCCTGCGTTGGGGAAATCATTCGTATAGATACATATACTTTAAAACTTATATATTTCATTAAATCTTGTCCACTGTTAGCATTTTCTGTTTCTAGTTAAATACCAAGCACATACATGCATGAATGGCAATTAAAGAATAGATTTACTAATAACAGTAACAATTTATTAATTATGAATATTAACATATAATGGCTGTTAAATGCTTATGATGCTGACGACGGTGACGAAAAGGAGGAGAATCGAAGTTTGAATACAAACATTTGGCAGATGTGTTCATTCTTTTTTTCATAAAAGACTATTTCATTATTCAAGCAATTCACATTTAATCACGTACATAGTACAGTAGCAATAATAGTTCATTAATTTTCTGAGAGAAAAAAAAAAATAAAAAAATATAAAATATCTATCTATTTTGCACAAATATCTTATATACCCTTGTTCGATTGTGAGAGAAGAAAAAAATGCTTCGCATTTTTGTCTTTTAAAAATTAAAATGAATACAAGATGATGAGAAACAAAATAGAATATGAAAAATAAATTATAAATAATTTTTTAAAAATGTTTTGTTTTTTAATACAGCTAATTCGTCGTGTAGTGGTCCTTCTTATGGTGGTTGTGAACAACTTTGTTTTGCCATGCCTGGTCAGAATCAAAGAAAATGTGCCTGCGCCATTGGTATACTCGACAAAGATGAAGTCCACTGTAAAGGTATACTTTTTGATTATTATTATGCTTTTAAAACTAAATATTGCTTCAAATTTTGAGTAGCTTTTGGTCATAATTGTGACCAAAAATTAAATCAATATTTGTTATTACATTGTAAAAAAAAAAAAATATTCTTTTGTTTAGAAATTTTTTATCAAATACCATTTTTTTTTTGCATATAGAATCGATGGAGTTTTTAATTTACTCAACGATGACTGATATTCACAGCTTGCATTTGGATAAAGATTTACATGAAGTACCTTTTGAACCATTTGTAAACTTGAATCAAGTCACTTCATTGGATTTTGATTACCCAAATAAAACAATTTTCTATACAAGTATGTTGATAATGTTTTAATCTAAATTGTTATATTTTTAATGTAGCATTTTCAGTAAAAAGATAACGAACATAAATTCAAATTCAATTTGTAATATAAATCGCACGAATATTTTTTTCAGAAAATGGCATGGATTCTGGAATCTTCTGGTTTAACTTTTTAAATACAACTAAAAAAGGAAGAATTTTAGACAGACCATCATCAATGCGAAGTATGTATATGTATACATGTGAATGTGTTTGTGTGCATGTATGGTATGAATATGGAGTAAACATACTCCGAAAGCGCTAAGCTAAACGTTTTTTGTGAAAATTTTTATTAACCTCACCCATATATGTTTAAAGCATATTATAAGTATTACGATCAATTGGCGAAGTAAATTATTCCTTAGAGGATGTTTAGTGGAAAAATATTTTCTTTTGTTGTCAAATCAAATTTTTATGGAATGTCAGTTGAACTAATAATTCTAATTAGAATGGATTTGCATAATGCAAATTCGTTCTACTATATTCTTTTTTCTTTTTAGAATTTTTGGAAATAAATGTAGAATGAATAGCACAGAAATTTGGATTTTTAACTTTAATGACTAACAGGGTATTGAAATTATCCTTCTGGAACACTCAATGTTAGAATACTACTAAAGAAAATAAAATAATGATATGGTTCGTTATTTTTAATCAATTGTATTTTATAAAAAAGTAGATGATATTTTGTGTTAAAAATGATTGCCTACAAACTCTGGAAGAAAATAGGATATGATTTGAAGTTGTATGCAAGGATAATCGTATAAATTTATAAAATGTCTTTGTCACATTGAAATGAAAAAGATCCATTCATATTTCCAAGTAACAGTAAAGAAAGCAAAACTATACATCAGAGAATTTTATCTAGTGGATGACTTTTGTAATGCATATTTACTTCATGTTACATTTGATCACACCTTATGAATGCTTTTGATCCAATAATTCATCTATATATATAATACAAACAATTTTCTATTATATATCAAATAGGATATGAGCATATACAAAAATTATACAGTATTGGAATTTTTGACTATTGTAGATAGGAACATGAATCTCCTCGAAAGTTAGGGGTACTTTGACTCCTCCAATTTCTAATTTTTTAAACCACTAAACATCACATGATCACTATTTCTTATGCTAGCACATTACTGTTATTAAAACAGGCAAAACTCTCCATACAGTAGTGCCACTCAGTGCCAACCAGAGTAATCAATGGATGCCAGAAGGCTTGTGTATAAAATCCCTATCTAGTGCCTACTCATCTAGTATCCCCATACTAGTTTCTGGCTTGTGGAAGACCACAAGCCAGGAACCAGTCTGGGGATATTGAATGAGTAGGCACTAGATAAGGCCCCAAAACAGAAACTAGTCTGGGGATATTGGATGAGTAGGCACTAGATAGGGATTTTATGTACAAGACTTCTGGCATTCATTGATTACTCTGGTTGGCACTGAGTGGCACTACCTTATGGAGAGTTTTGCCTGTTTTTCTAATTTTTTATTGACCCATCAACAAAAAGAGAAAATAATGTCAATGCCTCTATACTGCTCACCTTGAATTCATTAAGATTACAGCAAACACTTGGAGCCATCTTTTTCCAAAAATCTGGAGAAAATAAATTCTAAATATGGGAAAACAATAGTATTGGAAACTTATTTAAAAATAAATAAGAACAAATTAATTAAACAAAAGCAAAACTCCTTACAGTAGTGCCACCCTGTGCTAACCAGAGTAATCAATAGTTACCAGAAAGCTTGTGCATAAAATCCCTATCTAGTGCCTACTCATCCAAAATCCCCAGACTAGTTTCTGGCTTGTGGCCATCATCAGTGAGGAGCCTTGGATCATTAGATCCTAACATCTAGGTGCAGTGCTCTCAGATCCAAGGCTCCTCACTGATGATGGCCACAAGCCAGAAACTAGTCTGGGGATTTTGGATGAGTAGGCACTAGATGGGGATTTTATGCACAAGCCTTCTGGCATCTATTGATTACTCTGATTAGCACAGGGTGGCACTACTGTAAGGAGTGTTGCTTTTGTTTACAACAATTATGTGCTAGTATGAGATGGTGATCATGTGATGTTTAGTGGTTTAACAAATTAATTACTTTTTAGTGAAATACTATACTTATAAAATGTGACTGAACTGTTAACTTTAAATAAAACTCAGTATTATACTTCGAGATTTTATTATGTATAATTTTTAAACTGGATTCCAAGAGATTGTAGAAGATCTAGAAAGAGACCGCATGTAAGATGGATGAAATAAGAAATGGGATGGGGTGAGATGCGAAGAAGAGAGGCTAGAGATCAGAGAAAATAGATTGAACTTGGAGAGAGCATCCTGCAGTGGATTGATATGGGTTGAAAATGATGATATAATTATTAAATAACCTCATATATATGTAATTTTGGACGGAAGAAAACTATCCTTCCATTCACACACTACGAATAGCCAGCACTCCATGTCAATAAATATTTTAAAATTAATGGACTGCTACCCAATCTTAATAACAACTAATATTCAATAAGCCCATATTCATTGACAGTTTTGGAAATAGTGTATGATCTCATTTTAAAGCCAGATTTTTAATTCTGCTTATTACTACTATAGATTTGAATTATTTATCCCAGGAGAGAGAAATCATTTCATTTTTAGTACTCTTAGTTAAGTGTATTTTAGATGGACAAAATTTATACTTCCACTCATGCGCTATGATTAGAAAGAAATAAAATGTTTTCTTTGTCCTTTAAACTTATGCATTTACTGATGTTTAGTACTGGCCATTCTTACCACATGAACAGAAATGCAGTTTTCTTCTAAAATTTCATGCATATATATATATATAAACAAAGGAATTAATGGGCTTAATTCCATGTAATAACCTAGCGACTTATATTAGCAGTAATATTGCTAGTATCAATTACTACTGACAGATACTTAAACTAAACTAGTTTGCTCTAGTCTTCCACAATAGCTTTTTTTTATCTTTAGTATACTTTAAGACAAGAAAGCCTTTCTGTGCTGCTAGAGCAAATTAGTTTAACTTAAAAGCTATCACTAATAATTGATTATTTCTTTACAACATTATGGCTATCATATTTTTCTGGGTATTATATGAAATTAACCTTATTAATTTTTTTAACATAATAAATCTATGAAAATATTTAATATGTAGTCTAATGTTATCTGATGAGCTTGCCAATAACTCTTATAACAAGCTTTTCAGAATATCCCCAACCTCAGAACGGTTTCTACTTCTGGCTTCCTCAGTGAGGTGCTAGGATCGTTAACTGTTAAGTAAAATCTGAAATTTTCAGACATCCATTATGAACCAAGTTCAAATACACCATATATTAATAGCTTTAGCAATATAAAATCACCAAAGCCATAATAGTAAAAAAATATAATTGCATAGAAATCAAGCCATATATGACATGAGCTAATTTAACAAGCTTGTATTACAAATGTTATCTAATGAGCTTGCCAATAGCTCTTAAAAAGCTCATTAGATAACATTTGTAGTACAAGCTTGATAAATTACATCATGTGATACATGACTTGATTTCTTTGCAATTAATATGTAACATATATACTTTGTATATATTGCAATGGATTGCGGCTTTTCTCATACTGTATATTGTAATGGATTGCGGCTTTTCTCATTACTACTGAAGTATTTTAAACAAACACTAGATTATGAATCATTTCTTTAATACATTAAAGAATATAACGGTTTTATTATTACTGAGAACTATGACCTAAATATTCATTAATATTTCCTGCCCAGCATATTTATGGATGTCAGCCTATTCTGATTCCAAGCGCAAAACCTACGCATTGATGGGAATTATGCTGGAAGAGATGAGAAAAGCAATCAGGGATAATTCAGAAATGCCTGGTGACTGGCTAGCTTGTTCAGGGCAGGTGGCACTGAGACCATGGGAAATATATATATGGGCAGGCAATAAGAATCCGATTAATTAACTAATGAAATGAATATCACTTGCGTATATCTTTAACTGAATACATAATACATGAAATAAGATTAAAAAAAGGAAATATCTAAATATGCTCAATTATTCAATAAAATATACATGAAATAATAGAAAGAGAATATTTCAATGTGCTCAGATGTTTAATAAAACATTCACATATATACATATATCTGTGCCGATAAGCAAACAAATTAATAATAATAAAATAATGTCTAATCCTTTCAAGTACCACATAATTTTTCTGAAGGTGGGAGAGCTGATTGAAATATAGTTATGTAAAGTCTCTAAATATCACTGAAAAATACGCATTTAATGTATTTTGAAAAATAAAACAAGTGTTATCTTGAATTCCCTGGGGGGGGGATAGCTTATGCAGATTCATGATGAGAATGAATTCATTTGGCATGCTATGGTCATGGAAATGGCTCAGCATGAATATCTTATGATAATTTGTTTCTCAAATCTCCACTGGTTCGATCACTACTTCGGATAGGGCAGGTAAAGGTCATAGCTTCTTTTCAGATTCTGGTGATGGTTCACTCATGTAGCAGCTTTGGCTTCTTCATTGGTCTGGGGGGTATAAAGCCCAGCACTTTTAAAGTTTTACCGCAGCTTATTCATCTCTAGCATTTGATTCAAACAAGTTCAAAATTTCCGATGCAAGAAGTCTATAATACGAACATATAACAGTATAGCAAATTGACACTTTAAAACTTAAAATCCAAACTTAAAATGTCTCCTGATATATCATTTTGTTTCTTTTCCAGAAAATTCTAATCTTAGCTATTTTTTTTTGTATCCTAGCACATGGTATCCGAGATTCGGCTTATCTTCCAAAACAAAACAAAAAAAAACTTTTTAGCACCTTTTCTCTTTGTTTAAGTAAAAATTTAATCAAATACCGTTTGGAAATGACTTAGAAAAATGCCTTCGTTAAAAGCATTTGCAGATGACAATATGTTTAGTTTCTCTATTATTTTTATTTTCATGATCATATTTCTTAATTTTTTGTTTTTATCAAAATTAAAATGTGGCATTTAGACATTAAAATAACACATATATGCTTTCTAAACGATTCTTTCCGTTTGCTTGCCTATACAATAATATATACACACACTATGTTTCATTAATATAAATGAGCACCTTCCCCCCTTATGCCCATTTAACTCTTTATTTAATTATTTTAAGAAGAATACAAAAAATCAAATGTATAGAATATAAAGTTGTATTTTTATATTGGGCTATTTCTATAATCTAATATGGGTATTGAATGTTTTTAGAAAAATTTAACTTTATTTAAAGATTTCAAATACATTCAATTGTTAGTAATAGCACATATAACTTGTTAGTATATAGACAACATTTCGAGGGGTATTGTTTTCCCCTCTTCAGATAGTGCTGACCTGACCAGTGACAGTACTAACATGGGATTCAAACCTGGGTCCTTAGATTCTGGATTATTGAATTTTAAGGTAATGTTCTAAGCAACTGAACCATCCTGCCAAAGGCAACAGTCAGTAGAAATTTCATGTATTTATCTATGAGGTTCCTCCTGATTTCTCCACTTTTTCCTTAGAGCAATGTTGATTAGTGGTTTCCATACATTTGCCATTGTCATGTGAACAGCTTTTTAAAATTTTCTTCTTTGTACTTTTTCTTCTCTATCCAATTATTTTGCATTTTCCCAATTGAACATATGTTCATTGGTACTGTTTTCTTTCTTCTAATCATCAGTTTATGATCTTGCAAGCACTTTTCAATGGGATGACTAGTCTCACCAATATATGTTCTTCAACATTTGCATGGTATTTTATAAATGCAGTTTTTTCAGCATTTCAAGTTTATATTGAATAAAGAAGAAAAGGAAAGGTATAAAGAAGAAAATTTAAAGAAGCTGCTCACATGATAATGGCAAAAAATCTCATAAGCCCATCTAGTGTGACTAAACATAATGTATGGAAATCAGCATTGCTCTTAGGAAAAAATGCAGAAATCAGGAGGAACCTCATAACTAAGTATATGAAATTTCTACTGACTTGCCTTTGGCAGGATGGCTCAGTTGGTTAAAGTGTTACCGTAAACTTCAATAATCAAGAATCTAAGGACCCAGTTTCAAATTCCACGCTAATACTGTCACTGGTCAGGCCAGCAACATCTGAAGAAGAGGGGAGAACAATACCCCTCGAAATGTTGTGCATATACTAACCTGTTTGATGTGTTATTACTAACAAATGAATGTATTTGGAATATTTAAATAAAGTTAAAATTTTTCTAAAGCATTCAATATGCATATTAGATGATGGAAATATCCAATATAAAAATACAACTAGAACACCATCATCACAAACCTTCAGGAAAACACTATACAACATACAATTTTACTAATATCTATACATATGCACATGAATACAAAATAATCCTAGCCCTGTTATAATACGCCCATGTTTGAAAGCCTTCAAACACGGACTACATGTTGGATGGTTTAAAATGCTCAAAAATAGGTAAATAATAATTGACAAATTGTCTTTGTCTTCTTTTTCCTTTATCTGTACATGTATGATGGCGTGGGCTTCAGAGACCAAGCATTATAAGATACCGACCGTTATAAGATTACTTGATTTTTTGCCTGGGTATTGACCCAAAAAGCGTTATTTCCCTGATGGTGGACGATAGGAAAGGACCTTCGTATAAGTTACAAAACTTCCAGCATATAAACTTGCCTGGATCACTCATATGGGAGCATCCTACCATGACCTGGTCTCCTAATTTAAACTGATATAGATTTCCTCATTATTGACCATTCCTTCTTTGGCCCATCCTATGCAAAGTCTGGAAGGCCCTGACCTGATCAGCTTCTCGGTTAATGGGAGGTTCTTACATACCTGGTAGAAATGTTTTAATTAGTCTAGGAATGTGCCGCCCAATATGCAAATGCAGGGGGGCAAAACCAGTCGATTCATTTATGGACCAATTTATAAAGTCCATGATCTGCTGGGTATATTTACCCCAGCCCTTATGATTTGCACTGAGACATGTTATGAAATAAACACCCTAATTCTCACATCACCCTTTCACATGGGTTTGATTGGGGGTTCCAAATTGATGTGAATATATGCTTAATTTTGTGTCTCTAGGTCCACCTACACCACTCTCTTGATATAAATGGAGTCCCATGGTTAGAGAGAAATGACTTCAGGTTTTCTACTCCCATGGTCAGAGAGAATGACTTCAGGTTTCCTACTCTGGAAAGTGCCTACTTTCCAACATCTTCATGCTGTTTTTTGCATTATCCTGGGCAATGGGATAAATAGATACATACTTTGAAAATAAATCGTTTGTGACCACAAGATAATTTTTTTTATTAAATGCTGGTAGTGGGCCATAAAAATCTATTGCCATCATCTCTTGCAGCTTTGAATAAATAACAGAGACCATAGGGGGCATGTAACTCCTATTTGCCGGTTTAGTTCTTTTACTTATTTCGCATCTTTTCAGTATAGCCATGACCTTTGCATGCATACCCGGCCAGGAGAACCACTTCTGGAGCAAATGCTCAGTTTTAAGGGTACCGTAATGGCCATATAGTTGATGAACATAAGTCACAATATCATTTCTCTTCTGACTAGGTATGACAGGTTTCCATTCTTCTTGGTCACCTTGTGTTTTACACTGTAATATATGCTGATATATTCGGTACTTTATTGCATGATTACTTTCCCCCATGATATTTGGGGCTTCATCCCCTTCTAATCATTCAATCAAGATTCAACTGGTCATCTTTGCATTGATGATATATATGTGTCAATAATTGATAATTAACTGGTTCTAAATATGATCTAAGATTTGAAATGAGAAAAGTGTCTTATCTCACCTTGCCTTCAATTAATAGACTAGTCCAGATTTCATCTTACCTAAATTGGATTGATCATTCATTGTCATGAATCTATTCGTATATAGACAGATAATGTTTTGCCAATGGCATTCATTATCATGAATCTATTCGTATTCAGAGATATATTGCCAATGGCAAGAACGGTCCAATAGATGATGATGTTCACTTAATTTGAATGTTTCTATTAAGAATGGGGCTCTGGTAATAAGTAGTCTTTTTGAAGGTAGGGTCAGAGAACTAAAAGCTGAAAGACAGAGTACTCATTCTCCCAGAGAGATATTGCCAATGGCAAGAACGGTCCAATAGGTGATCGTGTTCACTTAATTCGAATGTTTCTATTAAGAATGGGGCTCTGGTAATAAATAGTCTTTTTGAAGGGAGGGTCAGAGAACTAAAAGCTGAAAGACAGAGTACTCATTCTCCATACACGTTCTAAGAGAACTACTGTCACAGAACTGAAAAACGGAATCTCTGTTCTTCAGACAATAGCACCTAAGTTAAACACTTGATACAGTGAGGCAAGTCCATGTTCAGGACTGGAAGCTATTAGAACCAAATATTGGCATGAGGCAGGCTGTCATAGTATAGCCGGAACTACGATTGGACCTACTCACGGGAATGGCTGCCAAAATTTAGTTGGAAGTGGTAAGAAACTTATAAGGGCAATTGTAGTTTCTTCCATAGTTCATCCCAGAACTAGGAGCTATACTTTGCTAAACAGTTTCGGCTGAGTACAGCCATTGTAAAATATATTGTAAATATGAGCATATGACAAAAAGGCAGGGAATTTTTTTCAAATAGTCTAATTTTCAAACCAGCTCAATTTTTCAAATAGTTGCTATAATTTACATCGATCATTGATCAGAAATGAGATAATTCTCTTTGTATTAGTTGAAAGGTAATATAAATCTTACATCAATCTAGGTTGTTGAGATAAATTGTTAAATTGTACATCTAGACTTTTGAATCTTTAAGAAAATATATTTATTGAAATGTTTACGGGAAACTTTGATCACCATGAATAGTCCCAATAATCATTAGAATCCTTTTCAGGACATTTTACCTATTGATCTTGATCTGTCCCTGTATGAATGGTACTTTTCTGTAGCTATATACAGAAAACCCATAAAACTTCCTGATATATATATTTTGGTCACCATGAATAGTCCCAATAATCATTAGAATCTTTCTCAGGACATTTTACCTATTGATCTTGATCTGTCCCTGTATGAATGGTACTTTTCTGTAGCTATATACAGAAAACCCATAAAACTTCCTGATATATATATATTTTGGTCACCATGAATAGTCCCAATAATCATTAGAATCTTTCTCAGGACATTTTACCTATTGATCTTGATCTGTCCCTGTATGAATGGTACTTTTCTGTAGCTATATACAGAAAACCCATAAAACTTCCTGATATATATATATTTTGGTCACCATGAATAGTCCCAATAATCATTAGAATCTTTCTCAGGACATTTTACCTATTGATCTTGATCTGTCCCTGTATGAATGGTACTTTTCTGTAGCTATATACAGAAAACCCATAAAACTTCCTGATATATATATTTTGGTCACCATGAATAGTCCCAATAATCATTAGAATCTTTCTCAGGACATTTTACCTATTGATCTTGATCTGTCCCTGTATGAATGGTACTTTTCTGTAGCTATATACAGAAAACCCATAAAACTTCCTGATATATATATTTTGGTCACCATGAATAGTCCCAATAATTAGAATCTTTCTCGGACATTTTACCTATTGATCTTGATCTGTAGCTATATACAGAAAACCCATAAAACTTCCTGATATATATATTTTGGTCACCATGAGTAGTCCCAATAATCATTAGAATCTTTCTCAGGACATTTTACCTATTGATCCTGATCTGTCCTTGTATGAAGGGTACTTTTCTGTAGCTATATACAGAAAACCCATAAAACTACCTGATATGTATATTTGCATACGTGTGCCTATATGAAAATAGGGTTTTGTGGTCATATACACATATAATTGTATTGTGTTTGTGTAGATGTCTATATTGTGTATGTGTGTATATATTTATTTTTTAGTTGGTTTCACCTATATATCACTTCCAGCAGCAAAAAGTTTGACATATGATTGGGTCGAGGAGAAGCTATATTGGATAGATGATCTCAAAGAGAGAATATATTCAGTAGAAGTAAAAGGAAATTCGTCAACAGCTGTGGTCCCTGTTGTAAACCCCATTGCTTTAGTTCTAGATCCTTGTAGAAGGTAAGATCTTTGATTAATTTTAAATATGTACCTTATATCTAAGAATTTTAAGCTTTTTGATTTTCTGACATTTTCTAGTGTTACACCTGGCGGAACTTTTTGAACATGTTTTTTCCATTATTTTCGTATAGAATCTTTATATTAAAACCCAAAATATTGAACTTGATGTCTTAATTGCATTTTGCAGATGTAAAGTAAAATATTATTAAAAAAAAAAAAATCTTACTTGAATTTTGCAGATGTCGAGAAAGTTAGTTGTAAATAAGAACAAAGAACGTAATAGGTCTGATCGGATGTGAAAGAAAACATTTCACAAAATAAACAAAATCTTTTTTATTTTATTTTTTTTAAAAATGCGAGTAAACAAATGTTGATTTATACTAAATCGATGAAATTTTGCTTTTAAATCTAGTATTTGTTTTATAATTATTGCAATATTTGAAAAGATTTTTACGCAATCAGTTTCACGTAAACTATGGGGAAACCTACATTGTGATTTTTTTTTTGTTAAAACTAGATCAGAAGAAAGGAATGCCTTGGATGAGTTTGCATTTTTTGTAGACCATAAAGACAACTTATCTCCACTGACTGTTAATAAATCCATGAAAGTAGCACTGCAGAAACTGCGTTATAAAAAAACCCTCTACGTTAATATCATTTTGAGTTAATGGTAACACAAATCTAAATTGGCAGAACTACCATGCTATTTCTGAAGTAAACAAGTCACGGTTCTTAACGGAAATGAATGCAGACAAGTTAATGAGCATGTAAATAATTTTATGGATATATATTGTACACAGGCAAAGCATTCGATATAGTAGCCCCGCTCAGTGCAAACCAGAAGAATCCATAGATGCAGGAAGGTTTGTGCATAAAATCCCTATCCAGTGCCTACTCATCCAATATTCCCAGACTAGTTTTTTAGCTTATGGCTTTCATCAGTGAGGAGCCTTAGATATGAGAGGGCTGCAGCTAGATAAGGAATGCCTTGGATGAGTTTGCATCTTTTGTACACTGTAGAGACAACTTATCTTCACTGACTGTTCATAATAAACTGATCTCTTCAGTTTATATTTGAATTAATAAATCCATAAAAGCAGCACTGCAGAAACTGCATTATAAAAAACTCTCTAAATATCATTTGAGTTAATAGTAAAGCAAATCTAAATTGGCAGAACTACCATGCTATTTCTGAAGTAAACAAGTTATGGTTCTCTATGGAAAGGAATGCAGACAAGTTAATGAGCATGTAAATAATTTTATGGATATGTATTGCACATAGGCAAAACTCTCCATATAGTAGCCTCACTCATCCATAGATGCAGGAAGGTTTGTACATAAAATCCCTATCTAGTGCCTACTCATCCAATATTCCCAGACTAGTTTCTAACTTGTGGCTTTCATCAGTGAGGAGCCATAGATCTGAGAGGGCTGCACCTAGATTGTAGGATCTAATGCAACCCTCCAGCAGCCAGTTTTATCTTATTAGCTAACTATAATGTTTTGAGTTCAAAATGAAAACTCAAAAATGTTTTCAATTTAAGCTCATTAGTGTATATAGTTGTATAGATCCGAACTCACTTCAGCATCCATACTTTTTGGTGACTTTGGTTCTTTAATAACCAGAGTCACCATATTCCTATTGGGCAGGATTGCTATTAATCCAATGAACAGCACATAATTACCATTCTTTATGCTTATAAAACTGTTTACACACAGGCAAAACTCTCCATATAGTAGTAAAAAAGTAAAAGAGTGGCTGACAGAGGATTGCCTCAGATCCCAAGATCTAGATGCAGTGCTCTCAGATCCAAGGCTCCTCACTGATGAAAGCCACAAACTAGAAACTAGTCTGGGGATATTGAATGAGTAGGCACTAGATAGGGATTTTATGCCCAAACCTTCTTGCATCCAATAATTACTCTGGCTTGCACTGAGTGGTGCTACTGCATGGAGAATTTTGCCTATGTGTAAACACCTTGTGTAAAGAATGGTGATCATGTGATGTTTGATTTCAAATATGTATTGCAAAAAAAAAAATAATTTATTCAAAGAATTAAGAAGTCTGAGTGCATAATTTATAAAAAGATTCCTAAAGAATTGTTTGTACGAGTTTGCAAAAAACACCTGCTATATCAATATTAGTCTATTTTGTCAGAAGTTTTTTGTCTGATAAATAGATGAGCAGTAATATACCAAAAGGGGATAAACATAAATGTCAAAATAACTATAAGATTAAGCCTATATCGAAAAGTGCTGGAATTTTTAAATTAATGGCTGTTGCATTATGAATACTCAGAGTTACTCAAGTGTAGTGATCGTAAATGAACTAATAATCATCATTATGGAACATAAATAAAGGATGTGAAGTTTAAAAATAATCATTAGCACTACCCAAGTATTTCTAAAGAGAATTATATTGATGTCCATGCACACGTTCTAAATTCTGTTATGTCCGGAGCTATATTCTTGGATCACCAAGAATTTTGTAAACTATGCAAATCAGAATAAAGACAAAATACTTAGTATCATATGAAATGATTACTACATAATAATTTAAAATTAAGATTAATAAATTTATTAATCAGTAATAATTGTAAATTAAATTAAGTCTGATAAATATTCCCTGAAACAAATAAATTACATCTGATTTTGCCTCGCACATAAGTATTAAATATTTTGTTGGTTGAAAGGAAAACAAATGTAACATTGTTTAAATTGCAGTTATATATATATAAAAATTGTGTTCTTAAATATAATATACATACCTGTGTATATAGTATTACAAAAAATATTCAATTTATCTAGGCTATATTATTTTAATTATGTAATTTAGGGAGCGTACCAATAGCCCAAACAAGCTCTTAATTAAACAAAGGCAAAACTCTCCATATAGTAGTGCCACCCTGTGTCAAACAGAGCAATCAATGGATGCCAGAAGGCTTGTGCATAAAATCCCTATCTAGTGCCTACTCATCCAATATCCCCAGACTAGTTTCTGGCTTGTGGCCATCATCAGTGAGGAGCCTTGGATCTGAGAGCACTGCACCTAGATCTTAGGATCTAATGCAACCCTCCAGCAGCCACTTTTTAACTCTACTTTACTACAAAACTATGAGAATGAAATTGAAAACATTGTTAATATCTTCAATCTAAGCTCAATAGCTTATATAGTCATATGGGTCTGAACTCAATTCAGCACCCATACATTGATTGCTCTGTTTGACGCAGTGGGACACTACTATATGGAGAGTTTTGCCTTTGTTTACAATAATTATGTGCTAGTATAGAAATGGTGATCATGTGATGTTTAGTGGTTTAACACTAATCCTGCCTAATAGGATAGTGGTGGCTATGGTTGTTTAAGAGCCAAAAACACCAAAATGTATGGGTGCTGAATTGAGTTCAGACCCATATGACTATATAAGCTATTGAGCTTAGATTGAAGATATTAACAATGTTATTAATTTCATTCTCATTGTTTTGTAGTAAAGTAGAGTTAAAAGGTGGCTGCTGGAGGGTTGCATTAGATCCTAAGATCTAGGTGCAGTGCTCTCAGATCCAAGGCTCCTCACTGATGATGGCCACAAGCCAGAAACTAGTCTGGGGATATTGGATGAGTAGGCACTAGATAGGGATTTTATGCACAAGCCTTCTGGCATCCATTGATTGCTCTGTTTGGCGCAGGGTGGCACTACTATATGGAGAGTTTTGCCTTTGTTTACAACAATTATGTGCTAGTATTGAAATGGTGTTCATGTGATGTTTAGTGGTTTAAGCTCTTAATTGATAAGTGCGGTAAAAGAAAGATATTTAAAATCTCTATGTAGAATATTCATATCCCCAGACCAATTGGTTTTGAGCTTTTGGCTCACCTCAGTGAGGAATTAGGTCATTCAGACACTAGATCCAAAATATCAACTCAAAACCCAGCACTGTATTATATATTTGTAAATACAAGCTTATAAAAGCAATGTTAAGCAATGTATGACTTGCTTTTTTGATTATTATTTTAATTGTATATAATTCCATTTTGTTTAGTTTACTAAATTAACTGAAATTTAGATGTATATGTGCACATATAGATACTTATAGTGTAAAAATATTTCAGTTATTAATTTCATTAAAAGTACAATAATTATTTCAATGGTGTATAAATAATAAATGGTGCTAGATATTCATAAAAATAATTATTTAATAATTAATGTAATTAACATTCATTAGTTACATTATTATCTTTTACATAACTGGTATATTAATCAAGAGAGGACATACATAAATGTAATTTTATAATATAAAATACTTCAATTATTCATTTTTTTTAAACCTATAAAATTATTATTATTTAAGATAAAAATCGTAAAGCAAATCAATTCTGCCCACTTTTAAATAGTAAAAGTTCCTGGAATTAAGACTTTTTTAGATTTGAAGCTCTTTGTTCGCTTACAGGTTTATCAAGCATTTACATTGCTTTTTTGTCAGGGACCTACTTGTTCCCATTCATCTTTTTCAAGGTCTTTTGAATTATCATTTGAATTTAATGGGATATTGTCATTTAAATAAATAAAATAAATATAGGGGATTTGAACTCAGACTTTCAAGCACCTTTCAACTATCCACACTATCTCATTTCACTGATACACGACCACACACATGTATAAAAGATCAATAATCACCAATATTGGTATTTCGTGCTGAACCAGACCTCTTCAGTTGGTCCAGATTATCATCTCTCACACTATATATAATCAGTGCTCAGTTTATATTAAGATAGCAACTTTTCATACTTTAACTTTAATGGACAGGCTTCAGTCTACTCCAACCTCCAACTCTTCAGCCGTCCATACCATTAAAAATCTGATGATGTAAAGTCCAAATCCCATGCTGATGCCAATATTGTTTGCCCATGTTGACCTCAAGTCACTCTGAACCCTCATGTACAGGACCATATCCATTTAAATACATAGAAGAGGGATGGGCAGGATGCAGGCTTAATGTGTAATATTTGAAATACAGGCACTCTTCATAATATACCTGAAGCCTAATTGTAAATATAGGGATTTAAACTCAGACTTTCAAGCACCTTTCAATTATCCATGCTATCTCATATCACTGATACTCATCATCACACCCATATAGAAAAGATGAATAATCACAAATATATGTATTTCGTGTTGAACCAGCACTCATCAGTTGATTCAGATTATGATCTCTCACACACATATATAATCAGTGCTCAGTTTATATTAAGATAGCAAATCTTCATACTTTAATGGACAGGCTTCATTCTACTCCAACCTCCAACTTTTCAGCCATCCATACCATTGAAAATATGATGGTGGAAAGTCCAATGGGCATGGCGACAATATTGGCATCAGCATGGGATTTGGGCTTTCCATAATCAGATTTTCACTGGTATGGATGGCTGAAGAGTTAGAGGTTGGATTAGATTGAAGACTATCCATTAAAGTGTGAAAATTTGCTATCTTAATATAAACTGAGCACTGATTATATATATATATATGAGAGATGATAATCTGGACCAATTGATAAGTACTGGTTCAGCACGAAATATGTATATTGGTGATTATTGATCTTTTCTATATGGGTGTGATGATGAGTATCAGTGATATGAGATAGCGTGGATAGTTGAAAGGTGCTTGAAAGTCTGAGTTCAAATCCCCTATATTTACAATTAGGCTCCAGGTATATGAAGAGTGCCTGTAGTGTCAATAATACTTGTAAGCAACCTTTCAAAATTGTTCATCAACGTTTTAAAACAAGTGGAAACGAAAGATAAATGAATTTAAATATTTTTCAATAACTAAACTTTTAACTCTTTCCCTAATATAACAAATTGATTTTTTACAAATGTGTTAAAAATTGAATTGAAGTGGTCACATGACACAATGTAGCATGTGTGTATATATATAAAGTTTAAAAGAAAATAGAAATAAACACAAACATTTACTATATATTATTGATTTTTATTAGTCATTCATTAGACTAGAGATTATCCACTTAATGAATAATATTCAATCTCTAGTCTAATGAATGACTAATAAAAATTATTAATATATTTCCATTAAGGGGTTTGTATCAAAGTTGTGAGGACAGGAAGTTTGATACTTTTCACTTAAACTGTAGTAATTGGCTATCTATATATACTGAACAATGATCAAGGTATGTGTGAGAGATTGTGATGGGGGCCAACTGGTGAATGCTGGTTCAGCCTGAAATATGCATCTTGGGGATCATACATATTTTTCACGTCTTTTATCACGTTTATAATTACACTTTTCCACAAGTTGTTAAAAGCATGTAGAAATCAATCTGTACCTTGTGTGAGAATGGCGTAGTGAAAATTATACTACAGAAATATTAAACATTTACTATATCATCATCATCAACCATTATCAATCCACTTCGGGATGAAGGTATCTCCAAGTTCAATCCATCTTTTCCTTTCTTTAGCTTCTCTTCTTCACATCACCCCTGCACACTTTCTTATTTCATCCATCCATCTCACATGTGGTCTCTTTCTGGGTCTTTTATAATCTCTTGGAATCCAGTTCAAAATTTCAATTGTCCATCTATTATCATCTATTCTAGCAATATGTCCACCCCAACTCCACTTGAGTCTTTTAATTTTTTCAATGAGGTCAGTAACACCTGTTTGTTCTCTTATCTATACATTGCGTTTTCAATCTCTTCTTGTTATTCCCAACATGCATCTCTCCATACTTCTTTGAGTGGTCTGAAGTCTGTATTGCTCTTCTATTAAGTGTCCAAGTCTCAGATCCATAAGTAAGAACTTGCAAAACAAATTTATTAAAAACCTTCCTTTTCAAAGACATAGGCATATTTACTTTTAGTATCAAGTTATTTCTACCAAAAGCACTCCAACCAAGTTTAATTCTATGATTAATTTCATCCATTATTCTTCCATCTGTATTAATAATCTGACCAAGATATTTGTAAAACTTCTTCTAACTCATCATAATCAATCTTTATTTTCATGTTTTGAGAACATCTATTAAACATTACTTTAGTCTTTTTAACATTTATCTTTAGTCCTATTTTCCTACTTTCATCTGATAACTCCTGCATCATTTCCTGTAGCTCTAAAGCATCATTTGCAAGAACAACTACATCATCTGCAAAATCTAAATGATTTAAATAATCTCCATTTACTTTCACTCCTTTAGCTTCCCATTTTAATCCACAAAATACTTCTTGCAGCACTGCTGTAAAAAGTTTTGGAGATATAGAGTCACCCTGTCTTACACCCTTTTCAATGGTGATTTTCCTACTATCATTATGTAATCTAATTGTTGCTGTTGAATGTTTATAAATATTCTTTAAAATATGGCAATATCCTGGATCTATGCCTTGATGATCCAATGCTTTAATCACTGAAGAAATGTTTATAGAATCAAATGTCTTTTCATAATCTACAAATCCTAAGCATAATGGCAACTCATATTCATATGGCCTTTCTATAACTTCTCTCAATACCTGGATATGATCTACTGTACTGAAACCACTTTTAAATCCAGCTTGTTCTTTTGGTTGGTGGATATATATTTATTTAAAATACTTAGTCTGGAATAATGAAAAGTAATAATTAAATAATAATTTTGATATTTTAAGGTACAGTAAATTATTTAAGAAGCCAATATGAAAGTTTCATATTTAGTGCAAATAATTTTGATTTTGATGAAAATATAAAATATTTTAGAATAACAAAGTTTTTTTTAATGTACGTTAATCCTATACAGTAATTGGTTTTTATTTAAGGGATTAGTAAAATTTTTTTAACTAATTGCTTTTAATGAATGTAAATTGAGGCAATGTAATTAAATCATCTTTTTATTAATCAAGATGGAAAACAGCCTTCTATAATTTTCCTCTTCTGAAATTCCACTGTATATTATAAATAGTGGGTTCGCATTAGAGATTGGTTAGTTATTAAGTTATGGAGCAAGCCAACTTAGAAGAAAGGACAAATGCTTCTGTAATTTATATGTAAAATTGCTAATGTATACCATTGGTTAGTCCAGATTTATATATATAAATTGCCATATGACATATTCTGCTTAATAGATAGACATAATAATGCTGTTAGCTGTATGTCATCACAGAAGATCCTGCAAATGCGGATGTCGACGAGTGCAAGCCAATTTCGAAGAAAGGACAATTGCTTTTATAATTTATATGTAAA
Source organism: Epiperipatus broadwayi (assembly GCA_028023455.1). Classification (NCBI taxonomy): domain Eukaryota; kingdom Metazoa; phylum Onychophora; class Udeonychophora; order Euonychophora; family Peripatidae; genus Epiperipatus; species Epiperipatus broadwayi. The sequence goes on from JAQFVV010000172.1 coordinate 677,777, forward strand.
ATAACTTGATGTATACCACAAGCTTGGTTTACTCCATCAGCTTCTATATGACACTAAGCCAGCTTTATATATAGATAGTTCACATGGCATGGTATTGCTGGTGGGCTGTGTCATCACAGAAGATCTAGCGTATATGTCTCCGAGAGCCTCATTTTTTCCAGCCTAAAGTTGGTTACCATATGCTTTTCTTCTGACAGTCTATCCAACCCAATATTTATTACAGATGTTAAAGAATGTAATAATTGGGTAAGGAAGGAGAATTAAAGCAAGTACTTTTCTTCTTAATAAATAAAAAGATTATAACTATAATATCAAACATAGTTTTTTTTTTTTGCTATATCAAAATATTAAATATTTGTCAAAAATAGAAATAAATATATATGTTTCAGTGACCTTTCTGTTCAATTTTCAATTACTGATTTCAAATAACAAAACATATTACTCAAATAATCAATGTTTATGTCATTCTGGACTCTATTTTAAATAATTATATAAGTAACTTTTGGCCCTATTAATTTTTTCTTTTTCAAACTTTAAATACATATACAGAAACACACTATCAAGATTATACATTCTTTGTGGACCCACAAATAATCGGAATTTTATATTAAAAAATTGTTTATTTATTTTTAAGTGTTGTAAATTTAATCTCTTTCAAATACTGTCCATTTGATGCAATACGCTGGTCTAAACATGTTTTTCATTTGTCAAAGTAGTCGGGAAGTGTTTGCAAAGTGATGCCTTTTAACATTTACGTTATTTTTTCCCATCACAAAAAAAAAAAAAATCACACGAAGCGAGATCAAGTGAATATGGCTGATAGATAAGTGGGGTTATGCTGAATTTATTTAAATTGTTGAGATGGAGTTTGCTTTTCATTTTATCACATCATATAATATTTCAGAACTTCAAAAATACCTGACTTTTATGAACTAAATCTGAGAGAAAAAGTCAAAAATCATTAATTGTTTGATCTTTTCAGCCATTATAAGAAAGTTGACAAATATGTGAAACATACTTTAAATTGATAAATATACAAAATGCGCTTTACAAAAAAAAATGTGCTATATGGCCCCTTTGATTTCACACTGATATTATTTGGCAGATTGATGCAGAAGGGTTTTTACAAGAAGAATGTAACAGCAGAAGTATATACTACAACAGGTGCTCAAACCAGAAAACTATTCCAGTTATTTTTCGGTCCCTTCTTGTAAATTTTTTTTTTTTGTTCTTTATAAGATAAACATCACATGACCACCACCTCTTATGCTTGTGTATAACTGTTGTTAAAACAGGAAAAACTCACTATATGTATTGCCACACACAGCAAGCTAGAGTAATCAGTGGATGCCAGAAGGCTTGCGCATAAAATCCCCATCTAGCTAGTCTGGGGATATTGGATGAGTAGGCACTAGATTGGGATTTTATGCACAAACCTTCTGGCATCCATTGATTACTCTAGCTTGCTGTGTGTGGCAATACGTATAGTGAGTTTTGCCTGTTTTTCTTTATAAGATAACAAGGATTCATGAAGTTAGTTACCAACTGATGACTGAAGGCCTTTGCAGGTTTTTTTATTTTTATTTTATTTAGTTAAACAAATGTAAGTTTCCAAACAATATTGAAAAATATCACAGCAATCTTAAAATCCAATATAATTGGAAATTTTTTTATTACATGAAGATTTCCCAACTTTATTGAACCTCAATTCACATGAAGAGCAGGCAAGAACACTATTCATGACACTGTTAGAATAAAAATTTAAAAATATTTGCAATAAAAAATAACACTTAGTTTTTGAAACTTTGAATTTCAAATTTTTAATTTATGTGTATATAAGTGTAAGAAAAGATTTTAATAATAAATGTATATGATTATTTGGTATTTCTTTGCAGTTTTAGTAATGTTGATTTTTTTGCCATGATGTTTGCTTTTAGGCAGATGTACTTCTCGAGTTCTTCTGACGCAGGTGGCAAAATAGAAAGAACTACTTTGACAGGTTATCGAAGGACCACTATCATTGATAAAAATTTAGTGATGCCATCAGGTTTAGCAATTGATTACGAAGACAACAGAATTTATTGGATTGACTACGATTTGTAAGAATTAATTTATTGAATTTGTAAATGTAGATAAGTACGATCTTTATGTTATAATTTAAATTTATGTTAATATTTCTGTATGATCTGAATTTTTTATTTTGTAATTTTCTTTGTTCCTTTTTTTTTTTTTTTGTAAATTATAATGTCTTACCGCAGTTAATTTATTTATGATTTCTAATTAGTAGATGCTTTTTAATGTACTTGAAATAAACAAGTATAAATAAACTTTGGAAAAATTCAGTTATCATTTCATTGTCAGATGACAGTTTATTCAAGTTGAATTGGTTTTTTTTTTTTTAATCCATAACTTCTTTTTTTCATTCCACTTCAGTAAATTTTTTTATGATGTTTATTTAATTGACATATGGTCTCTCTCAAAATCTCTTACAATCTTCTGGAATCCGTTGTTAGACTTCAATTGCTCATCTCTTGCTATTTTTTTCTAGTGATATATATCATATCTGTTTTTCTTTCACTTATGCAATTCACTTTTAATCTTTTTGTATTAACTATAATTTTGTGTGTCAGAATCATATGTATACTGTACCAGTCCATACTCCCTGTGGAATTCTTTTCCTAATCTTGCACTGAGCATGAAGTGATCAAGATTCAACAGGTAAAGAAATGGATATCAGTCTAGCCGATTGGCTGTACTCATGTATATTGGTACTTCCAGCTAAATTGATAGAAAGAGTGGATTGACAGGACTCTTCCAGTTAAAAACACCCTTTAGTTGATATCTTATTTGAATGCCCAAATATTTAGAACAATGGCAAGTACACACCTTTGAAAAATCTATTTACAAAATAGACCTTTGCGTGCCACTTCTAGAAAAGAATCAAAAAATGAATTTTTCACCCTCCTAGAAGGATGTGCAATACCATATGTTCAGCGGAGCATAAGAATAAGATTTAACACCCCGGTAGAGCGACATCCCTTTGTGGCTAGCTCAGTCACTCTACAATCTAGGGTCTTCAAATGGGTAAGTTAAATGATTATTACCGGTACACGTGGTTGATAAGGAAAGAATACATTTTGATCAATATAAATAATAATAATACGAAAACGAAACAAGTTTAATAATATGATTAAATATTTATTTAATCCCAAATATCCACCACCGTTTCGTACTAATGATGATATAATAATAATAAAATACTAAATAATTAATTATCCCCCATATATATATTCGAGGCGTTGAAATAGATAAAATACAATTTTAAATAAGAAAAATAATAAATCCCTAAAGCTATTTACAATGTTTATAAGTAATGGAAGTGGTCTGAGCTTCTTTTACCCAATAGAAATAAATTTTACTTTGTATGATTTGATATACAGATATGAGATTTTCGGTCATACAGGCATGCGTTTTTACTCAGTGCTTTAAAACCCTTTTATTGATAGCAATAATAATAATAATAATAATAATAATAAAAACTATGCATACGTATATTTGCATTATGAGATATATCAATAATTTCGTATTTTTCAACAAGTCAACAAGGTTGCATTGGCTCAGATGCTATATCGTACTCACCATAAGGTACTGTATCTACTTCCCTCTTGCTATAGATAAATTCCTGTACATGTGTATACGTGCAGCACAATTATACACTTACTATTGCTTTAAATATAAAGTTATTAGAGTACTTCCTTACAGGGAATCTATAATAGATCAATCCCTTCTCCTTGCACTCATCATAAGGTGCAGCAGTGACAAAAAAAATAACTTAAAAAGGATATACGGTTAAATACATTTTTAGATATTCAGCATAAGATATCGTATTTACCGAATATTATAAGCGTATGTACGCATATACATACATGCATATCTATATATGACGAATTCCAGGAGTAACAATAAGAGGAAAATGAATAGCAACAACAAAAAAAAAGAATCTCATTGCAATCTTTGTTGAAAATACTAGAATTTGAAATAGAAAAATTGACTCAAAGGATTTAAGTAAAAGCTTTATCATTTATGCCCGTAATAACCGCAAATTCATATACATATGCGAGAGACTCTCTCTCTTTTTTAAATGATTAATAATAATAACAAAAAATAATATATCTAATCGGAAAAATATCAAAGTTAATTATTTCAATATTAATAAATATTTTAAAATAAACTTATATCTGCATCTTCATTCTTCTCCTCTGGGCTCTTGAGTGGGTTTCACGTTAACTGGCTGTGTGGTGAAGATTTCATCCATTTAGCAAGGCGGCATTTGTCATCATCATGGGCGGCTGGAATTGGCTGGTCACATCTTGGCGGCTTGGGACAGAGAAAGGGCGGTGCACCGGCTAGTTGTCTACCCCACGGTCATTTTGCTGGATTCTCTAGTATATTGCTTCATATCTTCTTTTTTTATATATCTAATAATAATTAGGATTATTAATAAATTTTCATAAGCTATCTCCAATGGTTACTCGAATCCACAAAAGACAAGAGTTCTTAAAAGAACTGTATAATGGATTTGTTCTTAAGAATGTCCCTAATAGTCCTATTCATAAATGAATCTCTAAGTAGCTGGTTGCTTGGAGAATTCTGGAGCCAAAAAAATGAATGACTTGCCCAGAATGACTGCCAAAGAAAGAATGAATCCCACAGCACTATCAATCCCACTAATAAGAATCGATTCAGATATCCCTCTGAGAAGAATGAATCAGCCAATCCTTTTAATTTAGCTTATCACTTAGATTGCAAACATTCCTTTATATTTTTCCGATTAAATTCTACATTTTAAGTTTGACATCCATCTTGAATAACCCAGACCACTTGCTTACAAAATCAATTCAAAAGAATTTTTTTTAAAAGAGATAACAGTTTAATTATAGCATTATCAAACCTTTTGCTTTTGGTCAGATTTTTGCAAAAGCAATTAACATTACTTGCTTATGGAATAAAATTACAATCTTTAGAATAGTAATTAAAAAAAATATACAAGTATGTTGGAAAATAAAAAAAAAAAAGCAAATACATATAATGACATGTCATAAAAAAATATACAAAAAGGAAAAACAAAAATAAAAAAAATACATGAGTTTATTATACGTGTACAATATTTAAATTTGTGTGTGTGGGTATTCTACTGCTCAGACCGAATCTCCATTATTAATCTAGCACATTTTTCTATTTGTTGTGCTTAATACAGACTTTGTGCAAGGCCATTTGATAATGCCTGGCACAATACTGCTCTTCTATTAAGGTCCAAATTTAAGATCCATAAGTTACTTCTACCAAAAATATATCATCTAAATTTGATTTTATAAATTATTCTATCCATTATGTTTTCATCTATTTTAACAATCAGGCCAAAACATTTATAGTGGTTGATTTCTCATTTGTAACTTATATATCAATTTTTATTTTTCTACTTTATTTTAGTCAATTAACATTCATTTTTTAGTCCTATTTTTTTTATCCGTATGCGACAGCTTTTGCATTATTTTTTGAAATCATTATTTACAAAAGATGAAGTTTTATGAGAAAAACTGAAGTCTATGATTTTTTTTTCTTCATGTGTCATAGCATCAGCCGGGAAGCGAACCCGCTAACCTGGGACAACTGCTTGTAAAGCAGCTGTCGCTGATCTCTCGACCACCAATGCTTGACTGAAGTCTATGATTTCTTCACTGCTTTTGGTGACTTGAATATCTTAGGTGCTATTTTCTTTGATGTCAGATTTTTTGGCTTGGTGAGTTTTTTTTATTTGCTACTATTAATTCTTTAGAGATATCCTTCTTTCACAGATGCAAAAGTCTCCATACATTAGTGCCACTTAGTGCAAGCCAGAGTAATCCATGGATGCAGAAAGGTTTGTGCATAAAATCCCTATCTAGTGCCTACTCACCCAATATCCCCAGACGAGTTTCTAGCATCAGTGCTCTCAGATCCAAAGCTCCTCACTGATGAAGGCCACAAGCTAGAAAGTAGTTTGGGGATATTGGATAAATGGGCACTAGATAGGGATTTTACGCACAAACCTTTCCCTGTGCAAAACAGTTTGTGTAAGCATAAAAAATGGTGATCATGCGATGTTTGATGGTTTGACAACCTTCTTTGTTTTTTTTTCTCTTTTTAGTACAGACCTTATGCTTTCTGAATTCTAGAGTTTGTGGTTTGCCTGCAGTTGGTTTTTTGATGAAGATATCTTTCCAAAACATCACATGATCAGGAGAATTTGTTACTGCTAATGACAGTCTCTTTCTCAGGATTATCTTTTTTAAATGATTCATTGGCATTATGTGCATAAACAGTGTCACCATCTGCAATATGTAGATGTCTTAAAATATTCATTTATTTTTATTCTCTTAACTTGTCATTTTACTTCGCCAAATATTTGTCAAATTTTCTGTTATCATTACATTCTAATCTTCAATCACAATGGATTTTGTTATACAATTAAAAACCTTTTTGTAATGTAAAAATCATTGTAAAATATGTAATTTATATTTCTTATAGATTTGTCTTAAATTTGTTGAAGAACAAAATTTGTCCAGACTATAAATTCTTTTCTCTCTCTCTTTAGATTGGAGTTAGAATGTAAAATAAAGAAATGGCAAAAAATGCAGACAAGCCATTCAAATAACTTCATCAATAAGTATTATTGTTTATAGTAAAGTAAGGCAGCTGGCCATAAGTCTGAGGTTCATTTGAGAGGGCGTGTTAAGCATTACTGAATCATATTTAAACCAATACTTCACCTGTTTGGAATTACCTTGATTTTAATGTGTATGTTCTCTACTAATTGCCATAATGCAGTTATGTTCAAATATGAAGTGGAAATCTGCTAGTAGTCAATAGTATCGGACTTTTTATGAGGCACGCCAGTCTGACTATGGTATTACCTGCTGATTAGTTCTGCCAATAATTATGAATTTGTAATCTCACCAACTATAATAGACACTAAACTCTTTTAACTGATAAGTATATCATTATTGTAAATAGGTGCTGCTAATATCGTAATGCAATTTTAGTTGTATCGCATTTATTTAATAGATAAGATTATTTGCTGGCAGCAAATTTTTTTCTATAAGGTTAGTTTTTCCTTGATTAACTTTGCTCCAGTATTTTCTGTAGCCTTATACAGAAATGATAGAGGACTAATAGGTCTACAATTTATAACGCCTTTTCCACTTTTCCCGATACTGTATTTTACCAATTATCTGGTTCATCTTTGTCATTTAGATATTTGATAATTATTTTTTCACTTGATTCATTTAGATATTTGATAACTATTTTTTCACTTGATTCTAAAATATCTCTAATGATTCCATTATCAAAGTATTTTTTTTTTATTCTTCATTGATTTAATTGCATTTTTCACCTCTTTATTTAAAATACTTTGTATTTAAAAAAAAATCAGTGACTCAACTACTGTGCTAAGCCTTACTACATATTAAATGCTTTATAAATTATTCTAATTGTATGTCTATGTGAATATAGTTGTAACTTTAAAAATCACAATAGTCATTTTAAAATATCTAACTGTTGCTACTCTTCTTTTGTCTTTGTAATCTTTTATCCAATTTCATCTTAACGGAAATTTTTGTAAAATATATAATTTGTGTGGGAGTGTGTATATTTATATCATTACCATGTGTTTTTAAACTTAATTATTTAGAATTATCTCTTCTAATATCATCATCAATAATTTAGTTTTCTGATTGTTTTTAAAGAATCAACAATAAGCTGTTTTACTGCTAATAATCTTCCATCTTTCTCTTGTGTTCTGTATAACTATCCTTCGCACTAGCACTACATAAGAATCTCTTTGCCTTCATCTCCTACCCATTATTTGCCCTCAAGAACATTCCATAATAGACTATCATGACCTAAATTGTGCCCAATTTCTAATTTAAATATTTAACTTTGACAATGTGTGCTGTGAAATGGAGACTGGATCCAGATTATCAGAATCATAATATAATGATAATCTCTTCATGTCCTTTCGTCTGAATATAGATTTTTGGGTATACTAACATCTCGCATTTAATTTTTTTGAATAAATTATTCAATTATGTCATAAGTTATATAAAAATTGTAAATGTAAGGTATTTTTTTCTCAATATTTTTAGTTAAGTTATTAACATTTAAAATTTTTAGAGGGAAGATTGAACGGTCGTTTTTAAATGGAAGTGAGCGACAGGTTATTCTTAAAATTTCTACTTTACCTTTTTCCATCGCAGTATTCCGTAATTATATTTATTGGACAGATTTATCACTGAGTAAGTTATAGATTTATATATTTAATGAAATTTGTAATTATTTTTTTATTTTTATTAATTCATAATATTAATAATTGTCTTTTTTTTTATTCTGTAGAAGGAATTTACCGAGCTGAGAAAGATACTGGTGCCGACATAACACCGATGATTGAACATATGAGCCAACCTCCCACTGATTTGAAGATTTTTTCTTTTGAACAGAGAAAATGCAAGTTTTACTTGAATTAATTTTATGCTGACTTATGTACAAAGTGTGTCCTTAAGAAAAAATAATGGGTGATTGATTCTCTCTCCAGTTGTTTGCACCTCATCTCTAAAACACCACATATTATGTTGCGACATAGTTTAAATTATTCACACAAAAATTTTATAACTGTAGAATGCCGGGGATTATGAATTACAACATGAAATATAGAATATGTCATACCTTTGTAAAAAAAACCCATGATAGAATAATGCACTCACAGTAAATTTTGTTTCATATTGAGGAAAATTGCTACTGAAACATTTGAAATGATTTAATTTGTGTATGTCCGAGTTGCAAGAATGTTTTCAAGGGATCCACAAAATTTTGTGATGAAACATAGAAGATAATCTACGAAGTTACACTACTAGTCTCTTAAAATAAAATTTTTATGAATAGATAATCTACGTTGCTACATAACACATCCATGGATTTAGATATACTGTTGTGGGCAGCTCGGAGAGAAAACCACTCACTTTTTCTCTGGGACACATTATACATATTAACATACATTTGTACCCATTCACTAGTGTTAGAGCAGATAAAATATTTTATATAATTGTAAAGGTATAGAAAATTGGGTGTGAGCCTAGGGTGATGGCACTCATCATCATCCTTAACTCCAAGTCAAAGACTCAAAATTTAAAATATTAAAAATAAAATAATGATAATAAATATAATGAAAGGAAGAGATCAATCAGGTCATAACTATAAATTCATCAACAGTACCCAAAGCAATAACCATTCATCATCACGAATGAGTAATGTGACTGGATTTGAAATGGGTCTACTACAGATCAAGCTAATTATGTAGCCCTTGCCAGCTTGGGCAGATTATTTAAACCATAATTTGGATGTACAAACTTAGGTGCTACTCCATCAAACCACAACAAGTCAAATAATGCTGAGATATTAAAACATGCTGATCATCATCAATACTCTGGCCACTTAATACCATTAATGTACTGGCCAACTATAAAATTAATTTTTAATAAATACTAAACTAAATAAAATGGAGTGCATGGACATTAAAGGATATCTCCTTTGCACTATCAACTGGATGTCCAGAAACACTAAATATAACCCCCCTTTATATAACAGACCATTATGCATGAATCTAGCTCAGGAACAAAAGCTCTATAACTGTTACTGTTAACAAGAGATATAATACAATATTTATAATAATTTATATTATTTTAAATCTATTCAGGATTAATTAAATTCACTGGAATAATTTTAATATGAAATACCAATTTATTAATAACAATTAAAATGAAATTAAGGTCTGCTGAGTATGCCATAAATATAAATTCGGTATTCTAATTTTTATTAATATATAATTAGTTATCACATTGTGATTTACAAATACCTCAAGGTCTACATAAAACATATATCAACATATAGATGTGCCCATATAATTTAACATGAACATATTTGAATTGCCATATAATAATAAAAAATATGATTAATTTTAACATGTGTCTACCTGACACACATCTATATAAGTACACAGACGTGCATAACATATGGGAATTGTCATATAATAATGAAATAAGTTATCACATTTTAATGATACATAAATAATGACTGTTTTCACATATATATGTGGGTACCCATGGAAGTTGTGCACACACTGACGTTTTAGTCATATGATATTTTATTTTGTCAAAATAATGAAATTGTTAAAAATATATTTTTCACAATTAGTTCCATGTTGAAAGTATACATAAAATTTATATATATTTGTGTGTATGTAAAAAAAATATGAATCGTTTATTAATTCATTCATTATCTAATGGTAAACAAAAAAAATGATTTTTCATTTTACTTTTTTAAAAAAAAAAATTAATTCTTTGACAATCCTTCATAAAAGTTTTCTTTTTTTTTAAATCAGTAATATCATATCTCTGACAGATTACTCTTGATTAAATTACAAATGTGTTATAAAAAATAACTCCAGAAAGTTTTTCCCCCCTAATTAGAAATTTTTTTTGGAGTTTACTTTTTTTTTTTTCAAAATAAAATTGCCTATGAATTAATCCTTTGTTTTTTTAGACTTTTAATTCAAGCAAAAATTATTTACTTGTTTCATTTTTAGTTGACAAAAGTCATTTACTTCTAAAATTTGTTGATTAGAAATGTCATTTTAAGAAATTATTTAAAACATTGTGTTCAATATATATGATGCAACACCTTTATCTGCATATAGACAAAACAGTATATGTGTAAACTAGTTTTTCAGCAAGATGATGGATTACTCTGGGCAAGCTGGTCCCTTTAAAACAGTACACTGACTTGACATCTTTGGAAAAGGTATAATCCAGGCAACTGTAACCCGCAGTGAGCTCCCTTTAGTCTCTTATATCTAATACACATATATTGGCTATGAAGAACACAGAAAGCTGATCCTTTTCTTCCATGTGAATCCAAACTCTACCATTGTTACACTAATAGCAGCAGCTGGGTCTACTATCTTACCTTTAGTTATATCAAAAACTTCTCTTGTAATCTTTCTTTCAACCTTTTTAGAGTCAAGGTGGGGGGAAAATACAGTAATTAAAAATAAGTTTTCCATATCTTGATTGAAAAAAGTTAATGATTTTTTTTAATTTACTTTAATCCTTTGAAAATCAACTTTGTGGCATTTTTACAAAAATATGTTATACAAGCTTTAATTAAAAAAAATTGTTAATCAAAATAGTTGAATTTTATAATTATCAGTATATCTATTATAACATAAAAATATGTTTGTTTTAATTTCAAAATCAGAATTAATGAAATATTTATTAGACATTTTTAAATGTTTAATTTATAATCTTTTTTTTTTTAAATTTAAAATTATTTAATTTTTACTGTTATTCCATTGTAATATTGAAAACATCTACAAATTTTTTTTTGGTTGTTTGGTTCTATCTTTCCTTTCAACTTTATATATATACATACACATATACTACTATGTTGTATGCCATGAGACACATAACAGTCTCAATATATTCTTTTCATAATATTTCACACTGCATTTAGAATGTCTTATTTATTTTGGGGTCAGGTTACAAATACTGTTGGAAGCATAGCAGATGAAATTAATCCCAGAATTAACGTTTAATGGAATGTGGAAATAATTTAATATTGAAAGAAAATATGACTATATGTTTGAATAGGAAAGTTTTTAATAAATGTTTTATTCATGCTTAGTTATGGATTTGAGACTTGGACACTTGACAGAAAAGCAATACAGAGACTTCATATCATATAGGTAATATAGAAAGATGCCTTTTAAGAATAAATGAATTAGGAATTGAAAGTGAAATAGATGAATGGAAGAACAAAGAAATGGCTAAAAATTGTAACGTACAAAAGAGCTGCGCACACAAGAAAATTCTTAAGATATATATCCAATCATGAGAGAAACACAGAAATAGAAATCATATTATTGCAGAATAGAGTGAAAAGAATGGTTTCAAAACCAGTGATTTTGGAAAAGAAAACCTAAACTTTAAATTTTGAAGAACAATTGTGTGTATGAAGTACCATGTCAGTGTGGAAGATCATATGTGGGTGAAACCCGCCATCCCATTGAAAAATGAGCTAACAATCAAAGAGTAACTATTAGAGGCGGGAAATATTTAGTTGTGCCTTAATTAACAATTCATCAATGTACTAATGAGCATATAGTTGACTGGGAAAAGATAAATTGCTGTAGAAAGGAAAAAAGTTAAACTGACAAAAATTTACAGAAGCTGTTCATGTAACAATGGCAGATAATTCCATGCATCAACTTAGTATAATAGTTCATAATCTTTAGTATCCATTCCTTAACCCTGCTCTTAAAAAAATCCAAGGACCTTACATACTAATATGCTTGCCTTTGATAAAATAGTCTACTTGGTTAGAGTGTCTTCAGATCCAATGCTTGTGCTATTACTAAGTTAGGCCAGATGCCGTCTGGAGAAGAAAGGAGTTTAAATTTGTTTTATGATTTATTTTTTGTTTATTTTTTTAGATGTTGCTAAAATTTCTAAATAAATAATTTAAATGAAGAATAAAATATACCCTCCGCCCCTTCTCCTTCATAAAAATGATCAAAAATTTACTATTTGATATACACTGTTAATAGCAATTCTTTGTAATCTACTCAGGAGCCATCTATTCTAAGCCTGAGTAATCACTGATTATTATATTAAATAATAGTCCTATTATAACCATAATCAGTACTATTGTATCCATGTCTCCAAACAAGTTTTTAGGATTATTGTCTGAGAACCTTGGATCTAATGCATTTGCATCACGTCGATCAAGTACAATAGATGTTTCCATAATAGTGTGAAAAGAATAATTCCTAATAGTTTATGATATACATAAGTAGTTATGTTTGTGTGATGTTTTTTGATTTGATTTTTGTTTTTTATTTTATTATTCCTAAAATTTATGCTTACTGTTCCGTAAACACTTTCTCAATAGGTTCCATGATATCATATTGTGGTACTTCCGGTCATATTTGTTATAGTATAGGACTGTAGAATGATATAACTTTTGAAACATTCATTAGTTCAGCACCGATTTGCATAATTTAATAAGTTAAACATTTTCAACAAATTTTATTCAAGAAAAAAATGACATAAATAGATTAATTGTGTGAAATTTTATATATATAGGTAAACTACTGTTTTTTGAAATTCCTGATTTCAAAATTTTTTTAGATTTGTAGTATGTTTAGAGTTCTGTAATATCCCCCCCCCCCTTATTATAGTCATACCCAGCTGAAAATTTGAAATAGACATTAATTTTATGGTCTGTAGTAGTGGTGCCTAATATGGGACACACTCCCCAAGGAGGAGGGGGGATTTAATTTTTAAGGGAGCAATTCAAGAATGGGTTATTAAAAGTGAATTTTTTTGAGTTATTAACAGTGAATTTGAAAGCCTGCTAATTGTTCTGATATTTTATTATTTATAAAACTAAGAATGTTTTTTAAATTTCCCTCTTTCTGTGTCATCTTCTTTTCAATGACTTTTCTGTTTAGATAACCATTACCCCTTACCTCTCCATTATTACTTGGAGCAAGTTAAGTGACTTGAATCTCCATTGTTTTTCATCTGACCTTTCGTTAATTACCTTTTAGGCTTTCACATTTTAAATAATAAGAATTATGTGGCATTGGAGGGGGGGGGTCTGGATTTTAGAGATGTTTAGATGGGCCTCAGCAAAAAAAATTGGGAACCACTGGTCTACAGTTTGTGTATACTGAAATATTTTTTGCATTCTACCATAAATTTTGTATTGTTAATAGCAATGTAAAGTTTTAAACATGGAATATGCTTATAATAGCACATTTTTGTTATAAAAGTAATTAAAACGATAAATGAAATGATAATTTAATATTTTATCCAGCCTAATAAAAGTTTTGAATTACAGATAGGTTGGATTAATTGGCGTCTATACATAAAGACTTAAATTGTTTTATAAGGAATATTTTTTGAAATAATATTAGATCTTTCTGAATTAGAATGCTGTATGAATAAATTAACGTATTCTGGGGGTGCCAATATATATATTATTTACATATTATTTTTGAATTTGAATTGAATTACAAGGGCAGCTGAAAAGATAGTATTGATCAATAAACCACTAGTGTCACTATGTGGCAGGCAGAATAGACAAAGAAAGTGGCTGTATCATGGTTGTCATTTGAGTAGTGCAAGATCATTTTGAAGTCATATTTGAAGTTCAAGAATGCCATGGAAGTATCATGACAATGGGATCATGAACATGCAATAGAACCTCCAATGCATCTACCAATTTCTTGCATTTATGATAAGTGATAAGTTTGAGATGCATAATATTGAGTGTGATATGTATAAGAAGGATTTAGTAGGTATTGCATAGAAACATGCCCTACTTCTTCTTCTATGGTGTTGGAACAGTTTATTTGATTTCGTTATCAGTATATACAGGGAACTGCAAATCTATGCTATATTTTGGTGCAAGAACCCTTGCCTACAAATGTATATAGCGTATAAGAGCTTAAGTTTTGATGATAAACATCAATTAGAAATATTAGTATATACTGGGAACCATGAACTATGCTGTATTTTGTTCCAAATCCCCTTATCTGCAAACATATATAGCAAGGGTAGCCAAATGTTTAGATGTTGGGGGCGACTTTTTTAGTGAAAGTGTACCCGAGAGCGACCATGTTTTTTTCAGAGCTTTGAACTGGAAACCAGAAAAAAAAATTATTTTTGCCAGAACAAAAACCCGAATGGAAAAAAATAATGGTTCGAAGTCTTGTTTTCTTTTTAAATCTCTTTTGGGATTATTTTCTAGCTAGACAAAGTGTTTTAAAAAGTTCACAACTGCTTTGTTTTAAAATCAGTTCATTAAAATCATTGTTTCTCCAGGATAAGTTATTTTCATTTCTCCTTGGGAAAATGGCTATTAAATATTTCTAAGAATTTTAGTTCTAGCGTTACACAAATTAATTTAATTCTTTTCAGCTTCTTCCTACCTCAGGTTATTTTTGAGATCGACAATAACAACAGTTGTTATTTTAAATTTAATTACTTTTTAAACGAGAATAATTTTGAATTTTTATTTTTTTGTCATTTTTTATATTAAAATCAGCTCTGAATTTATCACTGTAATTTATGAATGTTCATGTCAGCTTCACGGTCAACTTCCACAGACTTGCCGTCTCCTGGTCGACTGCAGTGGATGTTCTGGTGACCTCTGATATATAGTATATAATAGCTCATATTTTGATGATAAACAGTGATTAGAATAGAATATAACATAGTTTATTGAATTCCAAGTGTACAGTCTTTTTAATACTCATATATATACAACACATTCTCTTGTATATATAGGTAACATGTATAATTTAAAAATATAATATAAACAAAATATTTAAAAAATAACACAAATGTAGTTATTAATAATAAATTGAGGAGGCACATTTATATATTTTTTTACTGAGTGTGTGCTCTCGTCCATTCTATGAAAAAATAAAAATAAGGGGAAAAATTACTGTAATATATTTTTATTATTTAAATAAAATAAATAAAATATATTTTCATCAAAACTAAATATGCTCTGTTCAGTATTCTTTCTTTGCAATAACTCTTTATCTCTTATAGAAACATAACAGACTAGTGTTTTCCTGAAGGTTTGTGATGATGGTGTTCTAGTTGTATTTTTATATTGGACTATTTCCATCATCTAATATGTGTGTTGAATGTCTTTAGAAAAATTCAATTTTATTTAAATATTCCAAATACATTCAACTGCTAGTAATATCACAGCAAACAAGCTAGTATATGCACCAACTGTTAGTAATATCATAGCAAACAGGTTATTATATGCACCAACTGTTAGTAATATCATAGTAAACAGGTTAGTATATGCACCAACTGTTAGTAATATCACAGCAAACAGGTTAGTATATGCACAATGTTTTGAGAGGTATTATTCTCCCCTCTTCTTCAGGTGTTGCTGGCCTGACCAGTGACAGTACTAGCATGAGATTCAAACCTGGGTCTTCAAATTATTAATTATTGAATTTTAAGGTAATGCTCTAACCAACTGAACCATCTTGCCAAAGGCAACAATCAGTAGAAATTTCATGTACTTACCTATGAGGTTCCTCCTGATTTCTCCACTTTTTCTTAAGAGCAAAGTTGATTAGAGGTTTCCATACATTATGTATAGTCACACTAGGTTGGCGTATGGTTTTTTTGCCAGCTGTCCCATTGAAAAACACTTGCAAGAAGATAAAGATGATTAGACGAGAGAAAACAGATGTGTCTAAGGTAGCAGACCATGTACGTACCAATGAACATATGTTTGATTGGGAAAATACAAAAATATTGGATAGAGAAGAAAAGATATAAAGAAGAAAATTTAAAGAAGCTGCTTACATGACAATGGCAAAAAATCCCATAAGCCAACCTAGTGTGACTATACATAATGTATGGAAACCTCTAATCAACTTTGCTCTTAGGAAAAAGTGGAGAAATCAGGAGGAAACTCATAGATAAGTATATGAAGTTTCTACTGACTGTTGCCTTTGGCAGGATGGCTCAGTTGGTTAGAGCGTTATCTTAAAATTCAAGAATCTAAGGACCCAGGTTCGAGTCTCATGCTAGTACTGTCACTGGTCAGCCAGCAACACCTGAAGAAGAGGGGAGAATAATACCTCTCGAAACGTTGTGCATACACTAACCTGTTTATATTACAAACAGTTAATGCATATACTAACCTGTTTGCTGTGATATTACTGAATGTATTTGGAATATTTAAATAAAATTGAATTTTTCTAAAGACATTCAACACACATATTAGATGATGGAAATAGTCCAATATAAAAATAATAGACTAGTCTATCAATAAATTAATGTCTCTATAATTGTTTTAATGATTTTGAAGTCAGGATTAATTTTAAGTATGTTGTAAAATTTTGTAAAACATTTAGCATTATTGTTAGAAAATATTTTATTATGCGAAGTATTGCTCATCGGATTCGGAAAAAATAATAAAAGGAAGAATAAAATTATGTGCTTTAAACATAAACGGAAAAAGTTTTATTAATCTATATAATCATGGTATTGCATTTAAAAATACAAAAATATTTATTGGCGTATTGTTTATAAGTTTTCATTTTTTTAAAAATGTGATCCTGCATGATGCTCAGAGAAGAAAGAATGGCTGCTTGAATATCATAAAATTTGTGAATTTTAATCGTTTTTTGGGTGGTTTATTTTTGTTTGTTTATATTTTTCTTTGGAGAGAATATAATTGAAGTTTGTATAGTAAGATATACTATATTACTACAATTTTATTACAGATTTTTTCTTTCTTAAAATGTGTATATATTTTTTGTATTTGTTTGTGGTATTAAATATTGAAAAACTTTTACTTTTTTTTATTTAATCAACATTACTGTGTTGGGCAGAATCAGCTGCAAATTTATAATGATCATATATATTTAATTGCTCGTCAAATGATGTTTTAGACTCAACAAACATACTCTGTGTGTCTCAATGAAAAGATGAGGGATGTTCTTTCCAAGTTTTTTGCAGTGCCACCTGTGAACCAAATCATGGACCATGTAATGATTTAGCTATTCACTAGAAAAATTTTAAAATGCTAGGTGTATTTGGATATGATAATGTGTCTCCTACTTTAGCCCATGTTGGAACAACACGATAATATTACATTTTGTTTTAAATTGAAAAAAACTGTTATTGAAACAATTGAAATGATTTAAATTAAGCATTATGTATGGCAATGAAGCCACTGAGTCGCAAGAACATTTTCAATTGCTTTGCAAGGTTCAAATTCACAAAAGAGAGCATTGAAAAGCACATACTACCGCATATCATAACTCACGATCTAGATATTGCTAATTCCTTAAAGTTTTGTTATGAATCGCCAAGCTGTACATTATGCAAAACGTTTCCGAGATAGTGTTGCAAGCTTCAGGGATTACGCTATGTATACTTTAAACATTTAAGTAAGAACTGAGAATATCCAAGAAATTTTAAATATACAGCTTTATCAATTGTACCTTATCACGTGATGTTTTCGGAAATTTGCTGTATTAGTATGTTTTCATTTTTATAACATTTCTTCTATTATCTCAATTTTTCATAATAAAAAATGATAAACAACAGATATACAAATATATTTATTAAATAATTAAATGAAAAAAGCCTTTATTGGGCACATGATGTATAGCTCTTTTCAAATGTTAATAATTTATTTTAACAATAACTAATTATTGTATATATATATATATATATAACACCATCTAATGATCCATAATGAAAGTAAAATAATAACAAAACAGAACAGTAAAATAGAATCAAATTATTCTGTATATTTTTTCTTTGTAGTTACATTGAATCGCTATATGATTTATTTTACAGATGTTTTATTTTGTTATTGTTGCTATTTTACTTCCATTATAAAACACTAGATGGTATTATATATAGAATAATTGGAAAAATAAATATGAAAAAAGTGATTATACAGAAAGTAGATTATTGGTTTTTATGCTGGATTTGGAAAAAGATAAGGGGGATTTAGATATAAAGGCTGTAGAGTTGACAAAGATTATGTTGTGTAAATGGGATGGAGCAGAATATGGGAAAACTTAGACTGGAGAATGTAAAATTAAGTAGCTAACAAGTTTTTCTTGGTATAATTGCTGAGAGATTCTTGACTTCGTTTAAGAAGAAGCTACAGTACATCACATCACATTAAAATACTTGGTTAAAAATAATTGGTTAATAATTGGAATAAAAGAATAGATTTATTAATAAAGAATAGGGAGTTAGAGAGATGGAGAAATAGTATGGAGAGTAAAACGAGTTTAAATATATATAGAAATAAACAGAATATTAGGTGTGAGTTAATATATGATAATACTAAGGAAAGTAGTTTATTGTTTAAGGCTCCAACGGGATCTTTAGCTACAAGAGAATATACATGTAAATGGAAAAATATGGATGATTTATTTTGTAAATTATGTAAAGAAGGAATAGAAAATAATGAAGTTGTGGAAGAATAAATATGAAAAAAGTGATTATACAGAAAGTGAATTATTGGTTTTTATGCTGGGTTTGGGAAAAGATAAGGAGGATTTAGATATAAAGGCCATAGAGTTGACAAAGATTATGTTGTGGAATTGGGATGGAGCAGAATATGGGAAAATTTGGAGTGGGGAATGGAAAATAAAGTGGCTAACAGGTTTATCTGGGCATAATTGTCGAGATATTCTTGACTTCGTTTAAGGAGAAGCCACAATACATCACATCACATAACATTAAAATAGACGATTAACACTTGAAAGTGCCCCTAAACCACATACTGAATAATATGTTTTATATATAATTATTTTTAATATGTATAGCTGTTGTGTATGATTTTTTATTATTTATTATAATTTATATGAAAGAATAGCATAGTGGATTTAATTAAATTCCATCTTTGATAATTTTATCTTTATTTATTTTTGTAATATATATTTTGTTGACAAGTTATTCTATTGGTTATATTTTTTTCTCTTAAGATTGTCAACCTGTATTTTATTTATATATGTGACTTTTCTAAAATTTCTACCAATGCGTTGTAACGGGCACAGACATCGTTACATTGTTTTTTTATTAGTAAACATGAAAAAAAATAAAAGTTCGCCAATAAAAACTTCTCTTTTAAGAATTAAAAATAAAAAAAATCATCTTAAACTCGCATATATATATAAAATCGCACAGATAAATAATTATTAAAATAAAACTTTATTAAAGAAAAAGTATTTTAAAACTAAATTTTCAGAAAAGATTTGGAGATAAAAATATATGTTTAAGTTTGAAAACAGATTATGGAAATGATTATTTTAATTAGTAAACTAGCCTTGGGCATCTAAAATGTTTAAGCAACAGTCGGATAGGAAAACAATAGGAACAGAGTGGCCAATGAAAGAAATCCATTGGGGAAATCGGACCTCAACAGAAAGATCATCATCAACGATGACGTAATGTCCATTAGATCCTAAAGTTATGTATAAAAGAAAAAATTTGGAAATAAAAAGTGATTTGGTTTAATTAATTAGAAGGAGATGTGACTATATGTGTTAGTGCGGAGTTGAAGGAGAAGGGATTGAAAAGACGCACTCTTCAATCCCTTCAGTTGTTAAAAAAAAAAGAAATGAAACATCATTTTTCTTATACTGAGGACAACAGGATCATCAGGGGATTTAATGTGGATTCCAAATGGCAAGCAACGGATAAAAGGAACGTTTTGAAATCGTAAGAACTTTTTTGAACTCTCAGCTTTAAATATAAATAATTTATGAACATTTCTAAACAAAAGAACTCTAAATACTAAACTTTTCAATATTTATAAATATAAGAATTTCCTATCTGACTAAAATAATTAAAATGTTATTTGATGTATTTCTTTTGTAAAATCATTTCCATTTATATTTTTTTTTTGTTCTTTAAGTTTTATTATGATTTCTGTTTTCCAATAAATTAAAATATATCAATGATAAACTTAAGTCGGCGTGAATGGCTGTATAGATTTGTAAAGTTATATTAGGGGAGGGTAATCTTAGGTTATTCGTGTCGTTGTTGAATTGGGTCAATGGATTGGATATATTGATGTAGTTAGTAGATGTAATGCAAGATTCGCTATGGGCAGAATCGCTTGTATACGCCACACACTTCCTCTTGCCTAGGGAATGCGATCGTAAGTCGGCAAAATGACCGCAGTCCGTTTCTATGGAGTTTTTTTTTTATTGTTCTTCTCGTTAGATAGATGTAGTATTCCTATCTGACGAGAGTCAATGTCTTTTCTTAACCTATTTTGTGTTGCCGTATTCATATTACATTGAATACATTGATATATCAGATGGATTGACGCCAGGTTGACTGCGAACTTTTAGCCTAAGGTTAAATGGGGATAGAATGTTTTATCTTCAAATGCAAATCTATGTAGTCTATTCATACTCGACACTAAATAAAAATGCATTAAATTTAAGTTGTTTATAGACGCTTGCATGGATTCGTTACCGGCTAATTATGTTTTTGGTTTCATATTCGATCAAAATATATATAGACATTCGGTAAATACTGATACCTTATGGTGAGTATCTAAAATATATTTATTTGGATGTCTTTTAAGTTATTTGTGCCACTGCGGTATCTTACGATGAATACCAGTGGGTTTCTTGTATTCCCTATGCAATTGACGATATCAATGATTTTGTATTTTGATCGTTTATGTTTATTTTGAAATGTTTTAGCCGTGTAATCTATGTAGCTGATCTATACTCGACATTATAAAACAAATTATATAAAATTCATCTGTGCGAACGTATTTAAATGTTAAATTTAAGTTGGGCGTGAATGGCTATATAGTTTTGTAAAGTTATATTAAGGAAGGGTAATCTTAGGTTATTCGTTTCGTAGTTGAATTGGCTCAATGGATTGGATATATTTGTGTAATTAGTAGATGTAGTATGAGATCCGCTATGGGCTGGATTGCATATATACGCCACACACCTTCTGTTTGCCTATGGATGGGTTTGTAAGACGGCAAAGGTCTGCAATCCATTCCTATGGAGTTTTATGTTTATTGTTCTACTCGCCAACAGATGTAGCATTCCTGTTGGTGGAGAGACAATGTCTTCTCTAACTCTACTTACTGTTCAGACGTACATTCCTGACAGTATAGTATTTTGTGTTGTCATATTTTCATGCTACATTGAATGCATAAATGTATCAGATGGATTGACGCCAGTTTGACTGCGAACTTTTTGGCCTAAGGTTAAATAAGGGATAGAATATTTTCTTTTCAAATACAATCTATATAGTCTATTCATACTTGACTCACTAAATAAATATTAAACTCATTATTGAAATCTATTTAAACGTAAAATTAAAGATTAATATAAACATCTAAAATGTTAAACTTATTCCTCAAATTAGAATGATTTTATATGTGCGTAAATAAATATTTTTATGTGTTAATTTCTGGCAGTGGCTTTTATTTTTTTTATATTTGAGATATAAAGTTATATTTTATAATCTCTGCTGTTCCACTGAGCTAGTGACTTGGGCTAACGATCTAAATATTTAAATAAAGTGGAATCTTAACAGCGCGTATCTGCCTACTCTATAAATTTTTCTAGGTTTAAATGCCTAGATGGCTCCCTGTAGAACAGATATCGTAGTTTGCGGTTAGATTCGATCTCCACTTGCATTTCAATCGTTACAGTGTATATAATCAACTTTCCCCAAATTCACGATTAACCCAGACTAGTCAAAGCAAATAAACTCTAAAACACACCCAATGGTTTCACTGCTATAAGCGGACATCTCATATGTAAAGTTTAACTTTAGACTTTTAATATTTACAATATGTATTGTAACGATATATAAATATGTCGTTACATTAATTTAAAATAAAAACTTAATAAAAGTTCGCAAATAAAAGTAAAAACTAAACGCTAAAATTAAAATATTGTTAAACGTATATATTCGCACAGATGCTAAACTTTAAAAATATTTTTTTCATAAACAAAAAAAAAAAGTATTTGAACGTATTTTTTTTAATAAAAAAATACAAGATTGAAATATAAAAATATTTTAATAAAAAAATAACGTAAGTTAAAATAAAAACAGGTATTAATTAATTCCTGTAATCTATAAATGGAAATGATTGTTTATTAATTATCTAAAAGCTGTTTAATTAAAAAGTCAGATGAAAAGTTAGATAAGAAAAGAAAGAGATTTTAGCTTGACCAATGGAAGCAAATAAAGGCCCGGACCATAACGAAAAAACAGAACAGTGACGTTTTTGTTCATGGAATCCATAGGAGGACTATAAAAAGAAAAAAATATTGAGTTCCAGTCAGTTTTTCCAACTTGATTTTGGTGAGTCGAGCGACAAGACGCACTTGTCGTCCTCACTCACTTATTGTAAAAATGCAAAGACTGTGATACCAGAACAGAACCAGCTAATGCTACCTCCAAAATATCAGACCGGTCTTCCAGGAAAATCTCTGTGGGATTGCCAACGGGAACAGGGACTCTTCTACCGTAAGCAATAGAACTGAACAATTGTTAAAATCATAATATTAATTAAGAACTTTAAAGATTGATAAGTTAATTTAAATTTTATAAAAGAACTTTTCTCTGACTTATGTGTCAGCTCAATTGAGAATGTGTAATTTTATATATGTTTGCGTTTGATAAAAAAATCATTTCCATTTCTTATTTATTTGTATAAATTGTTTATTGTTTAAATTTTAATTGATGAAATTTAAGGTTGGGTATAGACGTTGCATAGATTCGTTAGCGGTTGATAAGGTTGTGGTTTTCACATTCGATTAGAATATATGTCAACGATATCATTGCAAGCATCTTACGATGAATGCTAATGGGATTTGTATATTCCCTATGCAAGTGACGTTTATCGATGATTTTGTATTTTGATCGGTTGTGTTTAATTTGGAATGTTTTTGACCGTGGAATCTGTGCAGCTGATCTGTACTCAACATTTTAAAACAAATTTTATAAAATGCATTTGTGCGAACGTATCTAAATGTTAAATTTAAGTCGGGCGTGAATGGCTATATAGATTTGTAAAGTTATATTAAGGGAGGGTAATCTTAGGTTATTTGTGTCGTTGTTGAATTGGGTCAATGGATTGGATATATTTGTGTAATGAGTAGATGTAGTATGAGTTTCGCTACGTGCATAATCGCTGTATACACCGCACCAACCCTTTGCCTATGGATGGGATTGTAAGTCGGCAAAAAGGATCGCGGTCCCTTCCTATGGAGTTATTATTTTATTGTTCTTCTTGCTATACAGACGTCATATTCCTGTATTGGACAAGAGTCAATGTTTTCTCTAACTATACTGTTCATATGTCCTTTCCTGACAGTATAGTATATTTGTGCTGTTGTATTTTCATGCTACATTAAATACATAAATGTATCAGATGGATTGATGCCAGTTTGACTGCGAATTTTAGCCTAAGGTTAAATAGGGATATAATGTTTTATTTTCAGATGCAAATCTATGTAGTCTATTCATACTTGACCATCTAAATAAATATTAAACTCATTGAAATTTATGTAAATGTACAATTAAAGAGTAATCTAAAAATCTAAAAAAATGTTAAACCTATTCCTCGAATTTAGAATGATTTTATATGTGCGTAAATAAATATTTTTTATGTGTTAATTTCTGGCAGTGGCTTTTATTCTCTTATATTTAAGATATAAAATTTATATTTTATTATCTCTGCTACTCGCTGAGCTAGTGACTTGGGCTAACGGTCGGAATATTTAAATAAAGTGGAATCTTAACAGTGCGTATCTGCCTACTTTATAAATTTTTTTAGGTTTAAAGGCCTAGATGGCGCCCTGGTAGTTGCAGATATTGTTTTTGCGGTTAGATTCGATCTTCGCTTTCATTTCGATCGTTATAAATCATTTATCACTCGGTGTTAGTTGGCGCCCTTATAAAAATAAATTTTGCTAACCAGTAGTGAGTCAAATGCAAAAATATTGGAAGTGGAGAGTTCGAACTCAGATAAAAAAAAAATTATTGAGAACCAAATCATTCTAAATTATTTAAAATCGCAGAGCTCTGTGTGAATTTCAACAACAATCATTATTTCTTCAAAATCAGGTTAGCTAACCATATTATTGTAATTTCTTTCTAAATTATTTTCCAAATAATATTGTAAATTCTCTAAAATGAAATACTTTTGCAAATTTCTTTATTAATTCAATATTGTAAACTCTGTCTAAATCGTATTTGAAATCTATAAATGAAATATTTTTGCTAAATTTCTTTGTTAATTAATATTTTGCTATATAATTTAATCACTGCAGTTATATTTTGCTTTTCTTTTGCTTATTTTTAATTATTGTTAATTATGCCTATGTTTCGAAACAGCGTGCATTTAATTACCAATATGTTTTTTTTAAAAAGATATCATTTAAAATCTCCGTATTATTATTTATATAGCGTCATTTCGTGCACTGTTTCGAAACCCAAATTCATATTTTTGTCATTTAGTAAATTAATTAATATAAATATAAAATGTGGCTTTTCAACCTTTATTTATTATGTTACTAAAGATTAAACTAGCCTGGAGTGCAATCATAAGTATATTTTTTTAGTTAAGTATTCGTAAGTCCCGTATTAAATATACTTTTCCCCCTTTTAAAAGTTTAGTAGTTATAGATAACTAAAGAGATTGAACGGGATAAAGTAAAGTTTGTATCTATATATTCCTGTCAGTAGCATATCGTATTTCTCATGCTACAAAAGAGTTGGCTCTTTTGATCAAGCTGACGATCTAGTGTTCATTTAATATATGATCTTTAATTTATAATATCCTTCGGCTTGGCGGATGTGGGATTTATTAATATTTTCTCGTTGTGCTGTTCTTTTTGATATATATATAAGATGGAGCCACGGTAAGTCCAGCCCATCTTCTCTTATGGGTAGTGCAGTAGCGAAGTCTGAGCTACGGGCCAGATTAGCACGTAAGTCCCCCGCCTCTGAACCAAATAAAGGTTCCCCATTAGCAGCATGACGACCGGTTATTGGGTAAACCGTTATTTGTCACAAAAACCCTAAAACTATTCTTCCATCCGCAGAGCTACTTTATTATTATACTTTACTTGTGCCTAGCATATTAGTAAAATTGTTATAGCCAACTCTTTCCTCCCTAATATGCAATCTTCGGCATTGAACCGAAGCATTCTTGAAAACCCGTTCGATCTTAAGCTATCTGGGATGCTTTATAAGCCCATAGTTAATATATAAATTGATTATAGTCAGATGTATTAAGTTTCACTCCAGACTTGGTTTGATTTTACGTAAAAGAGCCACTCGAACTGATTATAAAAGGACATAACAAATAAGTTAATGTAGTGATTAGTTGTATAGCAGGATATTTGGCTCCATTAAATCATAGCCACAAACCTATTTGCCAACATCAATTATTGTTCAAATAGTCTAGAGAATGTTACTTTATAAATGAACTGCCTGTGTGCATTTGCCAACAACAATTGTCAATAAATATATTTTAATTCATCATATATCAGTTTCTGTCTCATTATTAGATCAATCCAATTCACTAATTGCCCATAAGTATTCATTAGTAAAGCCCCTATTATTTAAATATGTTAGATTTTATCTGTGGAATGTCTAGTATTTACATTGTTTATATATATGTTTAAGTCCATGAGTCTTATTGTTTTCTCCGATTTGCTAGTGGGCCGGATGAAGAATTAAATCTCTTGTGCTACCATTGTTATGTTATCCATTGGGTGTTAGATCTGGTGCTTGGAGAGTGGGTTCGAATCCAGGCTGGTCCCTGACCTAAATCTCGGGCTTGACTGGGTTTGAAGTACATTTTGTGAGTTCCAGCTCCTGTTAGATGGATAAGCATGTTTTGACTGGCACATAGGTTATAACAATCCGGATCAGGTAGACTTACGTAAACTGCACTACAGGGCGTCATCTAGGCATTTGAACCTAGAAAAATTTATAAAGTAGGCAGATAGGCAAGTAAAAAAAAAAAAATATATATATTTTTTTTTGATTCCGGTCGTTAGCCCAAGTCACTAGCTCAGTGAGTAGCAGAGATAATAAAATATAAATTTTATATCTTAAATATTAGAGAATAAAAGCCACTGCCAGAAATTAACACATAAAAAATATTTATTTACGCACATATAAAATCATTCTAAATTCGACGAATAGGTTTAACATTTTTTTAGATTTTTAGATTACTCTTTAATTGTACATTTACATAAATTTCAATGAGTTTAATATTTATTTAGATGGTCAAGTATGAATAGACTACATAGATTTGCATCTGAAAATAAAACATTATATCCCTATTTAACCTTAGGCTAAAATTCGCAGTCAAACTGGCATCAATCCATCTGATACATTTATGTATTTAATGTAGCATGAAAATACAACAGCACAAATATACTATACTGTCAGGAAAGGACATCTGAACAGTATAGTTAGAGAAAACATTGACTCTTGTCCAATACAGGAATATGACGTCTGTATAGCAAGAAGAACAATAAAATAAAAACTCCATAGGAAGGGACCGCGATCCTTTTTGCCGACTTACAATCCCATCCATAGGCAAAGGGTTGGTGCAGTGTATACAGCGATTCTGCACGTAGCGAAACTCATACTACATCTACTCATTACACAAATATATCCAATCCATTGACCCAATTCAACAACGACACAAATAACCTAAGATTACCCTTCCTTAATATAACTTTACAAATCTATATAGCCATTCACGCCCGACTTAAATTTAACATTTAGATACGTTCGCACAAATGCATTTTATAAAATTTGTTTTAAAATGTTGAGTACAGATCAGCTGCACAGATTCCACGGTCAAAAACATTCCAAATTAAACACAACCGATCAAAATACAAAATCATCGATAAACGTCACTTGCATAGGGAATATACAAATCCCATTAGCATTCATCGTAAGATGCTTGCAGTGATATCGTTGACATATATTCTAATCGAATGTGAAAACCACAACATTATCAACCGCTAACGAATCTATGCAACATCTATACCCAACCTTAAATTTCATCAATTAAAATTTAAACAATAAACAATTTATACAAATAAATAAGAAATGGAAATGATTTTTTTATCAAACGCAAACATATATAAAATTACACATTCTCAATTGAGCTGACACATAAGTCAGAGAAAAGTTCTTTTATAAAATTTAAATTAACTTATCAATCTTTAAAGTTCTTAATTAATATTATGATTTTAACAATTGTTCAGTTCTATTGCTTACGGTAGAAGAGTCCCTGTTCCCGTTGGCAATTCCCACGGAGACTTTCCTGGAAGACCGGTCTGATATTTTGGAGGTAGCATTAGCTGGTTCTGTTCTGGTATCACAGTCTTTGCATTTTTACAATAAGTGAGTGAGGACGACAAGTGCGTCTTGTCGCTCGACTCACCAAAATCAAGTTGGAAAAACTGACTGGAACTCAATATTTTTTTCTTTTTATAGTCCTCCTATGGATTCCATGAACAAAAACGTCACTGTTCTGTTTTTTCGTTATGGTCCGGGCCTTTATTTGCTTCCATTGGTCAAGCTAAAATCTCTTTCTTTTCTTATCTAACTTTTCATCTGACTTTTTAATTAAACAGCTTTTAGATAATTAATAAACAATCATTTCCATTTATAGATTACAGGAATTAATTAATACCTGTTTTTATTTTAACTTACGTTATTTTTTTATTAAAATATTTTTATATTTCAATCTTGTATTTTTTTATTAAAAAAAATACGTTCAAATACTTTTTTTTTTGTTTATGAAAAAAATATTTTTAAAGTTTAGCATCTGTGCGAATATATACGTTTAACAATATTTTAATTTTAGCGTTTAGTTTTTACTTTTATTTGCGAACTTTTATTAAGTTTTTATTTTAAATTAATGTAACGACATATTTATATATCGTTACAGTATATATAATGTAGCCTAGGATGTTAGTTCTATTATTTTCAAATCGAATTTTGGAATTAATGTTTTATTTCTCACTTGTAGGTGATATCAACCCCTGTTCTAACTTTAATGGAGGCTGTAGCCATACCTGTAAACCTCTCAATATGGACGCCGTTCAGTGTGAATGTCCTCCAGGATATTCTTTATACAATCAAAATAAAATGTGTATAGGTATGTCAGAATCAAAATACGATTAAATTTTTCTTTTTGAATTGTTATAATAATGAATTATTCCGTGATTATTTTTATTTTAGCTTTGAAGGAAAACCTGTGCAATCCGGATAATGACTTTATTTGTCAAAACAATAAATGCATAATGAAGGTTTGGACTTGTGATGGCGTAAACGATTGCGGTGATAGTTCGGATGAAAATGAAAATTATTGCGGTAAGTTAATTCTCATTAGTTTATTTGTTGCTGAATAAGAAATTACATTAACAAACGGTGTTGGCCATTACTTATTTTTGTATCATTAAAATAAAGTTTTATAAATGTAATTGGTATTTTACACTATTTATATTGGTTTTTCTTAGCAGAGGACAGGCCTTATAATTAGTGCATGGCTTGGATTTGAATCCATATCCGGTACTTGGAAATCTTCTCTCTTTTTGATTTTCTATGAAAGGCCATTGAAGATAACCATCCAATATTGGTCAATAAATGGATATTAACTAGTCATAATTTAGAATGTAATTTAAGGAAGAAAAAGTGCTCAAATACCAAAACTCTTAATATTTGGAAAGGATTCTGAGTACTGTAAATGGATATTAGATATTCTTAGCTAGAAGGCAAAGTGAGGATTTCTCAAATCCCCATTACCTGATAATTGGGAAACTGTTGAGTAATACCTTTTCCACCACATGCCTTGCATAATTTGTTGCATGGATAGAGTGGCAGATAATTGAGTTCGTAGTCCATGGGGCATGACTTAACTATTCCCATATTCAAATTTTTGCAAACTTCGAATTAATAAACCTATTTCTTATTTATTTAATGCGAAACATATGATTAACATAAAAATGAATGACATATTTTGCTCAATACGTACCCAGTTTTTTATTTGATTTATAACATGTGTATATAATGGTTTATTATAATAATGAATTTAAAATCTAGTTTTGTCAACAATGTCATGCATTGAGAGCATGACCATGCAGGTTTAGACATAACACATATTTATTATACGTTTAAACACTTGCAGAATATAATCTCGCATTATGTACAGATATAGTTCATATTGAGTCAATACCTCTAAATGTATTTTCATCGATTGATAACCAAGACATCACATGATCACCATTCCCTATGCTTACACAATCTGTGAAAACAGTGTGATGCAATGCACTGTGGTTTCTTCTTTTTTTGTTGTCAGGAATCTCTCAGCCACTATGCCCAGAAAAACCTATTAGCCACCTTACATTCCCTTTCCATTCCCCACCTTAAGTTTTTTCCATATTCTTCTCTATCCTGTTCCATCCCATTTCCACAACATAATTTTTGTCAACTCTATGGCCTTTATATCTAAATCCCCCTTATCTTTTCCCAAACTTAGCATAAAAACCAATAATCCACTTTCTGTATAATCACCTTTTCCTATTTATTCTTTCATAATTTCATTATTTGTATCCTTTCTGTTTTCAAGTATTTACATTCAATTAACAAATGCCTAATATTTTCTATTCTTTCTTTACATAATTTGCAGACTAAATCATCTCTTGTTGCTAAAGATCCCGTTTGAGCCTCAAATAATGAACTACTTTCCTTACTATTATCATATATTAACTCGCACCTAATGTTCTGTTTACTTCTATATAAATTTAAACTCTTTTTACTCTATGAATCTATTCTTTTATCCAATTCCTTACCACTATAACACTCAACAATCCTCCTAACACAATAATCCCATCTTTTGTACAAATATACTGATGTAAATTCTTTATCCAAATCTTTTGCATACCACATTACCTTTCTCACCCATCTTATTGCCTGCCCTTTACTCAGAACCCAATTAAATACTATTTTGGCTATTCTTTTATTATCCATGAACTGCAATCTACCAAACATTTTCATTTTACTTTTTGCATCTATCATATAAAAACTTGACCATCCCATTTCTCCTTGAATTGCCTCTTTTACTGTCCATACATCTGCATCCAATGCAGACCAACTACCCTACAGCAACTCTCCCCAATGGACATAATTTACATTACATTACAATAAATATAATTAATAAAGTACATTAAATATAATTAGCAAAATACATATATGTATATAAAAGTGATTAATGTTATTACAGTTGCTGCAAGGTAATTGGTCATGTGATTCTGTAAAAAGATACAGCTTGAAAAAGTTCTATTAAGGAATGAAAGCTAGATTGATGTATTAAATAATTTTTTTATTTATAGTGAGTTGTCTATTTCAATTTTGTTTCAAGTTGATTATTTTTAATTTTATATGTAGAAGGCAATATTATGGACAAATTTTAACACTGAAATTTGATCATTTAAAGTACATTTTAGTAATATTAATGTTTGTTTAAATTTTCTAATGACTTTGCCTTTTTAATAAGGGTGTGTGTGACACTCTCTCTCTCTCACACACACACACACGCACACTAAGAATAAGATAACCACTTTTTGTTAATAGACATGCGTAGAGAACCAGTGAAGGAAAAGCCAATACTCATTGGTCTTTTCAATTACTAGGTGATGAAGGCTTGAGCAGTTTTCCATCATTTTACTCTCTAGTTAAGAATAGCTAGATACCCATTTACTGACTAATATTGGATGAATAGCTAAGTTGCCTATGAACTTTCAACCTGAAAGAAAAATTGGGAGTCTGTTGAAACAGGTTAGATTTTGAATACAGGCTTGTAGGGCATTGCGGTCATATTACTCTCACTTTTTCTCAAGACTCTTCGCAATCTGTTTATGAGCTATTCTTTATTATAAACATTCTCGGAAGTAGTCTTATGTATTTTAGAACATTAAACTGCTAGTCTAACACTTTGGCACATCCCATATAACACTCATATATACACACAACTGTTTTTAATGAGTGCAGATACATTGATATATCACAGTTTCACATATTCACGCCTTTGCAAATTTGATTTCTTGGTTTCTACAAAATAATTGCTTGACATTTTTCGTAAAAGTGATAGGACAAAATTTTTTTCGTATTACAAATTATTTAATCAAAATTCTGTCTTTTTTAAAATAAAAAAAATATTCATTTAAGAAATCATTCAAAGTAACTTAGTTTACCAGATTCAATTTTGTGAGTACGTTAAATGTTATGTTGTATTCTTTTCAATTTTCTTTAATGTTTTTGATTCTGTTTTGCTATTTTTCAATTCTTTTGTCTTATAAATGATGATTTTGTGTGTGTGTGTGTGTGAGTAGAATTATTTAACTTGATTATCACAAATCATTTCTTTGTGTAGGAATATATCTAGGATGGGTTGGCATCTTTAACGTTCTAAGTCTGTGTTGAAATTTTTAAAATATCATAATTATCATTGTTTGATCATAGCTATACCAAACTATTATGATGTCTGAGACTAGCATCAAGATTTTTAGTTTATTATTACAGATGCAATATCGTCAATAAATTCTAATTCACAATTTCTATCAAACAGCCCAAATTACAAAAGTGACTGTTAACCTGATCTATTTATATATTTAGAGTGATTCTATGGTGGATTTTATTATGCACACATGATTTGAAGCACCATGGTAGTATAATTTGCCTTTGGAACTTAGAATTCCAGTATAGAAACTCAACAAATCATTTGGGATACACAAACACTCCATGATTTTTTAAACAGCTAATTATTCAGTTTTTATTCTGTGTGGTTTAGGAATATGAGAGAATTGAGAAGTAAAGGGTTTGATTCACAACTCACTTGATTACTTTGGTGTTCATGCATTAAATGATGCATAAACAATAGTCTTTTGATAATTTAAAATGACTCACTGTTATTTTACAGCTTTATCCTTTATTTATATTTCTTCTGTAGTCTGACATTTATATTGCTTTGATATATTTTCAGTTTTCACAATTACTGTTGAAAAACTCCTTTGGACATTTCAATTCTTTTTATTAAAAACAATTTTTATCTTAATTACATATAAATCAATTTTGTTGTTATAATCAAACAATTGATATTATCATTTCTTTTTTATGTCCTAGTTCTGTGTACATGCACATGGACATAAAAAATTGTAACACATAATATAAGGAACTTTTTACATAGATAGAGTAAAATATTTAATCAGTCAACCTAAATACAAAATTTTCCTCTTTTTGATCACTCCATCTTAGAATTTATCTCATTTAACCAGAATTCACATGCTAAGAAAGATATTCAAAAATTCAGTATGTATTTGCTAGATGCTCTCAATATAATCATCTTAATGACTGTTTTAATGTTTCTTTATTGCAAAGAAAATATCATAGACATTATAAATTTTTGTATACGATCATCTCTCAATATACAATTGCTGCAGATTTAGTTTAATACCTCATATTGGCAAAACTATATCAGATCACACAACTATTTAAATATGATTGGCTGTCAGTCCGATTCCTTCAGATTTCTCTATACCTTGTATTATTAGCACTTTCAATATAATTTGTAAACAAACTATATTCTTCGCTTGAATTTTATTCACTTCACTGAAGTCTTTAATCTAAAATGTAACGTGTTTATTATCTCTCTCTTCATAAATTTTCCCTTCTGTTTTTTTTGTCATCATATTACTTAATTATAATTGATCTATATTTATTGTTATTTCAATATGCATAAATTGAATAACTATATACAAATGTGTGCATTTATTGAAAACTATTGTTAGCCTATTTCTAAAAATGTAGTAATGTACTCAGAGGCTAAACTCTCCATACAGTAGCGCCACTCAGTGCAAGCCAGAGTAATTAATGGATGCAAAAAGTTTTGTGCCTAAAATTCCTATCTACTGCCTACTTATCCAATATCCCCAGACTAGTTTCTAGCTTGTGGCTTCCATTAGTGAGGAGGCTTGGATCTGAGAGCACTGCATCTAGATCTTAAGATCTAATGCAACCCTCCATCAGTCACCTTTTACCTTATTAGCAAACTATAAAGCTTTGAGTCCAAAATGGAAACACAATAATGTTTTCAATTCAAACTCATTAGTTTTGTATGGATATATAGATCTGAATTCAGTTCACCATCCGTACTTTTTGGTGTCTTGTTTCTTTAATAACCACAATCATCATAATCTAATTCTATTGGGCAGGATTGGTATTAAACCACTAAACATCATATGATCACCATTCTTTATGTTTACACAAGCTGTTTGTACAGAGGCTAAACTCTCTATACAGTAGCACTACTCAGTGCAAGCCAGTGTTATCAATGTGGTTATTAAAGAACCAAAGGCAAAAATGTATGGATACTGAACTGAGTTCAGATCTATATGACTATAGCTTGAATTGAAAACATTATTGTGTTTTTATTTAGGATGCAAAGCTTTATAGTTAACTAATAAGGTAAAAGGTGGTGCTGGAGAGTTGCATTAGATTCTAAAATCTAGGTGCAGTGCTCTCAAACCCAAAACTTCTCACTGATGAAAAGCCATAAGTTAGAAACTAGTCTGGAGATATTGGATGAGTAGGTACTAGATAGGGATTTTATGCACAAATCTTTTTGCATCTATTGATTACTCTGGCTTGCACTGTGTGGCGCTCCTGTATGGAGGGTTTAGCATCTGTGAAAACAGCTTGACTAAGTATAAAGAATGGTGCTCATGTAATGTTTAGTTATTTAATTGGAGTAATTTAATGATAAAATAGGGTTTTGGATAATTATTTACATATAGAATTGTTTTAATTTTTTAATTACATGTAATTTATTTTTCACATACATTTTTAGCTGATAATTTTGGTTTTTTGTTTTCAGCTGTTAGAACCTGTTCTCCAGATGAGTTTCTTTGTAGTAACACCAAGTGTGTTAATGCAGACCAACGTTGTGATCACGAAAATGACTGTGGGGATGATAGTGATGAAGAAAGTTGTGGTAAGTAATGTGAAAAGGCGTAAAAATTTACTCGGTATTGTAAGCCGTTTTAGTTTTTAAGCTTTTTTTTTTGTTTGATGAAAGTTAAAAAAATTACACGTATTGGAGAAAAAAAAAAAAAAGTAAAAATTGATTTTTATTTTTTGAAAATTAAGAAATGGAAGAGAAATCAAATTAATCAAGTTTCTATAATAATTATGAAAATAATTCTTTATGCTTAGTAGCCCCAGAATCATGTGATGTTTGAGAACCCAAGTGGTAAGATTTAGAGGCTTAGCTCTGAGTTCACTATTCTTATTTTCGCTCCTGCGTGGTTTGGCATAGTTGGTAGAGTATCTGACTTGGAGCCGGGATGTCCCAGGATCAATTTCGGCACTTGAACTTATAAACTTCTGATCAATAATGCTATATTTCTCTATATCCTGCATGTTTTGAGCAATTGGTAAGATGATTAACTTGGGGTCAGGTAGTTCCAGGATTGATTTTGGTGCTTGAACTTTTTATGAACTCCCGAGTAATAAAACTATTAACATTTTTTTTTTCCAGGAAGTAGAAAGAATTTTCAGCACAATTAAAATTTTTGAAATGTAGAACAGTGAGAAAAAATCGTTGAGAAGATATTCTCCGATAATATGCATATCTTTGTCAGGAAATAATTAATTTATAAGGCTAATGAGCCAGTTACAAACAGTGGTTTTCAACCTAATAGGTGGTTGGGTGAGAGTTCAGAGAAAGTGGCTTGAGATAGTATATGGAATCTCCTTATTGTAAAATATTGATGATGATGATGATTATTATTATTATTTATATATTGATTTCTAGTTAAATGAAATGGCTTTTTAATACTAATGCATGGCCATATTAGAACATGGGTGGAAATGTCTGGGATTATAAGGCGAATCTGCATTTTATAGATAACTATTAATTGGTGATTAATATTAATTTCATATTTAAGTGCCAATTATTAGGATCAGTGTTACGTTCGCTAAATTACGTAGATAAATCACTGAAAGCTAATAATGCTAAAAATTGGCTC
The DNA here is from genome assembly GCA_028023455.1 of Epiperipatus broadwayi. Taxonomy (NCBI): domain Eukaryota; kingdom Metazoa; phylum Onychophora; class Udeonychophora; order Euonychophora; family Peripatidae; genus Epiperipatus; species Epiperipatus broadwayi. Next base: position 713,553 of record JAQFVV010000172.1, read on the forward strand.
GTGTAATGATATCTCTCTTCGTTTTATTAGTGCAAAAAAGCTGGTATTAGGTTCGTACAGTTTCAAGAAGAAATGCTTCTATTCTTTCTTGAAAGGGTTGTTGCATAAATACTAATAAAAATTTGTAATTTACATTTCGGACTTTTTAATGCATTTTCTGGAACAGCAAAGTATGCCCCGAAATTTTTGGATATAATGATAATTGGTCTGCTAATTTCGATAGTATATTGTTATTCGAATTTTAAATAACTTATCATATTAACAGTATAAACATATATATATTTTTTATTCATTCATTCATTTATACAAGTTAAGTACAAGCCAAAATATGTTTACGCAAATGCAAATGTCATCCTTCTACTAAGCCTTAGTTGTGCTTTTACATAAAAAAAAACCGTTTTGTAACAGTTTATATTTATATTTACATTTTTTGTTGAATTTAAACATGATATAAACTGTACTAATAGTATAAAGATCATGTCTTTTAGTAATCGTGGTCTGCTTCCCTCTAATGATGACTGCAGGACAGTCAAAACTGTTAGTTTGATATAAATAAAGAGTAGTGATAAAATGTTTAAGAAAGGTATAAATGGTATGATATATACTAATAGTAATAACCACAATAAAATACATTGCAGTAACATATTAATTATACATAATAAAAATATTGGTTGTATCATACTATATACTTGTATATATTTTGCTATATGATTAGTTTTTTGGTTTTTCCTCCCTTTCCCTGATATATTTTTTAAGTTGCTTTTTTATTTCGCTACAATGTTGCAAACTTTTTAATTCAATAGGTATATTATTGAATAATTTAAAAACATAGTGATTTCTATCGTAGTTTCACATTTATTACAATATTTTGAAACTATGTATCTGCTTTTCTCGCACATATTTCAAATTATTTTATATAACGTTTTTTTGAAAGTACTATGAAAATAGTTTTTCTCTCTAACTATCTATTCAAGAAGTTGATTGAATAATAAAATTTTATTTTTGTACCCACCCCTCCCTTTATATAATTTTCTTCTATTAAAATGCTAATCTATTAGTATTAGAAAAGCTTGCAAAATGATGAATTATTACACATTTCAGTAAAAATTCACATAAAGATTTATATATAATAATAAGAATATTTAAACATCACATGATCACCATCTCTTATACTAGCACATAATTGTTATTAAACAAGGCAAAACTCTCCATACAGTAGTGCCGCCCTCTGCCAGCCAGAGTAATCAATGGATACCAGAAGGCCATAAAATCCCTATCTAATGCCTACTCATCCAATATTTCCAGACTAGTTTCTGGCTTGTGGCCATTATCAGTGAGAAGCCTTGGATCTGAGAGCACTGCACCTAATGCAACCCTCCAGCAGCAACCTTTTATCTTTACTTAACTACAAAACTATGAGTATGAAATTGAAAACACCAATAATATTTTCAATCTAAGCTCAATAGCTTATATAGTCATATGGGTCTGAACTCAGTTCAGCACCCATACATTTTGGTGTCGTTGGCCCTTTAACAACCATAGCCACTGCTATCCTATTAGGCAGGATTGGTGTTAAACCTCTAAACATCACATGATTACCATCTTTTATACTAGCACAATTGTTATTAAACAAGGCAAAACTCTCCATACAGTAGTGCCACCCTATGCCAACCAGAGTAATCAATGGATGCCAGAAGGCACTACTGTATGGAGAGTTTTGCCTTGTTTAATAAGAATGTAAAGGTAAAATATTTTTGATTTTGTAGAACATTATTATAAAATATATCAATTTATTAATTAGTATGTTAATATGATGTTTCCAAGACAATTTTTTTTATCTATCGTACTCTGAATCTGGCTTCGTCAACCAAAAGTGTGCTCAGCTACAGCTAATAAAATTAACATACGGAATAAAGCTATATTTAGCTAATGTTCTAAACGTTTAAACTAACTAATTGTTCTACTTTTATACATTTATTATCATTGCATATTGGGTTAGCGTGTAGATGCAAGTCAATATCTTTATGTGAGGAGAACATATTAACATTTTGTTTTTACTCCATTTCTACAAATTCCTCTCTCGAAGCACCAAAGGATAGTTTTGTCAGACTATCTTGACATCCTTTAATTGCAAAATCAACATTATTATTTACACCTTGGGTAAATAGAAAAATCATTATAAAAATGATACTCAATTTCAAATTTAACGGTATTTTACAGATTATTTTGTAGACAGGAGTTGGAGAATGCAAAAAAACCCCAACTCAATACTATACAGTACTTCTAAAACACAGATTGTCTAACAGATATATAGATCATTATGTATCGAGGATAAACAATACTTTCGCTGTATATAGGCCTATGCCAAACATACTTGTTACAAAGTTTTTGTTTTTCACAATGATTTTTATTTATTCAAACGATAAAACTTTAAAATTACTCATTTGGATCAGCAAATTCTCCAAATTATTAAGACATTGAGTTCTCTTTAAAAAATAATAGGGCTTTGAATAAGGCAATATTTGAATTGACTGAAATGAAAATACCTGACTGATTTTATGGCAGTAGTTATATCGTTAGTTTTTTTAATGTTTGATTAACGTTAGTACTCTGTGTATGACTGGGTAATAATTGTACTAATATGAACAAAGAGTACCATAACGCTCTCCTCTATGCACTTTTTATTATGCAAATACAATATTTTATTATTGCAAGCTTCCAAAAATAATCAATTTCGAACATCCAACAGTATTCTTCAGAACTATGATACATACATTATATATATGCATCTTTTCATATAAACATATAAAATAAATTGTTTATATATATCAAAAACTACAAAAAAGTTAGTTGAAATAATAAATTTAAAAATTTACTAGCGTTATATATACAGCCCACAAAACAAGCTCTTAATAAGCTTTCAGAATATCCTCAACCCCAGACCGGTTTCTGCATCTAGCGTCATCAGTGATGTTTGAAACTGGTCTGGGGTTGAGGACATTCTGAACGCTTGTTAAGAGCTTTTTTTTTGCGGGCTCTATATATAACATTTGTAAATACGAGCTTTATTAAAATTAGGTCATGTGACAACTGACTTGATTTTTTATCATTTTAAATTTACAAGCAGTATAGGTTGTTTGAAAATAGGAATTTAGTCATTACTAAAATGATTTTCAATTGGTGAATTAAAACTATAGACATTATAGATTTGATTTATTTGGATATAGTTAATATTATAGATATATATTATAATAATAAATTACTTTTGTAATGTTGTTGTAATACTTCAACAATGTTTTGTTGAGTATGAAGATATTCTCAAACCAAAGCACAAGATAGAGATTTTGAAAGTTTGAGTGGCTGTCTTATCTTCATATCTAAGTTCCTTATATAAGCCAGTCTAAAGCACCATGGAATGAGAGTGTGAAGGTCTTCCCTTAATCACTTTACATTCCCTTAATCTCTTTACATACGAATGCTACTCTTACCTTTTCAAAGAGTACTTGTGCTTTGGTTTGAGACTATCCTTTGTACTCGACAAAACATTGTTAAGATATTAAAGCAACATTACAGTGCATGTATATAAGTCGTAATTTCCTTTTGATTAAAATTACATATGAATAAACAAAGCAAAACTCTCCATACAGTAGTGCCATCTTGTGCCAATAAGAGCAATCAATGGATGCCAGAAGGCTTGTGAATAAAATCCCTATCTAGTGCCTACTCATCCAATATCCCCAGACTAGTTTCTGGCTTGTGGCCTTCATCAGTGAGGAGCCTTGGATCTGAGAGCACTGCACCCTAGATCTTAGGATCTAATGCGACCCTCCAGCAGCCACCTTTTAACTCTACTTAACTACAAAACTATGAGAATGAAATTGAAAACACAATAATATTTTCAATCTAAGCTTTGTTTAATAACAACTATGTGCTAGTATGAGGTAGTGATCGTGTGATGTTTAGTGGTTTTACATATGAATACTCCATTAATAAATTAAATGGAGTTACTTTAATATGTGTTATAATATAAAGGAAGTAGAAAAATTTCATTTAAGGATTCTTCATAAAATTTTAAAAAATGTAATGGTAAGGATGATCAACAATATTTTGCACATGATACTAAAGAGACCATTATTAATGGTTATGTGAAATGAAAGAACTATGCAAGACATTCTCAAAGTGTATTTTATGGTGAATGTTTGAGCATGGTGGTATTCAAGATAGAGACAGATCCATTTATGTTAAAAAGATTATCTCTCACATGATCACCATCTCTTATGCTGATCCTGCCTAATAGGATAGTGGTGGCTATGGTTGTTAAAGAGCCAAAGACACCAAAATGTATGGGTGCTAAACTGAGTTCAGACCCATATGACTATATAAGCTATTGAGCTTAGATTGAAAATATTATTGTGTTTTCAATTTTATTCTCATATTTTTGTAGTTGAGATAAAAGGTGGCTGCTGGAGGGTTGCATTAGATCCTAAGATCAAGGTCCAGTGCTCTCAGATCCAAGGCTCCTCACTGACGAAGGCCACAAGTCAGAAACTAGTCTGGGGATATTGGATGAGTAGGCACTAGATGGGGATTTTATACACAAGCCTTCTGGCATCCATTGATTACTCTGGTTGGCACAGGGTGGCACTACTGTATGATGAGTTTTGCCTGTTTAATAAGATTATCTCTATTCTAAAAAAGTATAATGCCTGTTGCTTTGATTGGGAAAGTATGGCAGAGGACAATATATTGGAAGGCTATAATTAGACTTGGTGTTGAGAAGTATTTTGGAAAGACAAGTGAAAGGTCAGTATCCTAAAATATCAAGTAAACAGAGTAGTCGATCTGGAACCATGTGTTTTATATATGGCATATTTGTGGATCACATATTGGAAATATAAAACTTGTGGAAAAACTATCAAAAATAAAATAGATAAAGTTAAAAATTCATTTATATAAGATGTATTTCCATCTTCAATGATATTGTATTTACAGTTAATCCCAATATTACAAATTCAGAAAATTTACCTGTCACCTTAAATTTTTACTTTTCTAATATTCAGGAAGCTGTATTTAACCACTAAATATCGCATAATCACCATTCTTTATGCTTACACAAGCTGTTTACACAGAGGCAAAACTCTCCATATGTAATGTCACTCAGTGTTAGCCAGAGTAATCAATGGATGCAAGAAGATTTTTTTTGCATAAAATCCCTATCTAGTGACTACTCATCCACAAATTAGAAACTAGTCTGGACATATTGGATGAGTAGGTAGTAAGATATGGATTTTATGCACAAATCTTGCATTTATTGATTACTCTGGCTTGCACTGAGTGGCAATATGGAGAGTTTAGTCTCTGTGGAAATAGTGTGATATTTTATGTTGTAACTTGTAATCTGGAGACTCTAGTGCACTACAATTTTTGTGGGAAATAGAGGAACTCTATTGTTGCATGACAAATGCATCAATTTAGAGAAACATTGTATGAAGCTTAGAATGAGAACCGCATCTTTCCATTGGAACTCATTGTATATACTATGTATCATTACTATAATTTAAGTAAAAGTTAATAACATGGATCTTACATTTCTTTATGCACATATATAGATATTTCAATAAACAATGAATATGTATCATTCTTTACTTTGTTAGTTATATTGGTTGGTCTGTGAATAATAATTTTTTTTTTTCTTAGCACTTAAATGACAAATGCTTGAACAAATTCTAATCTTACTTTGAAAATCCTTAGTATATCACATGGTATGACCATTACCATCAAAGCCATATATTACATGATTACCATCTCTTATATTAGCTCATAACTGTTATTAAAAAATGCAAAACTCTCCATACAGTAGTGCCACCCTGTGCCAACCAATTGGGCTGATGAGTGAGAAAGGTAATGCGTATGCAAAAGATTTGGATAAAGAATTTATATCAGTATATTTGTACAAAAGATGGGATGATTGTGTTAAGAGGATTGTTGAGTGTTATAGTAAGGAATGGTATAAAAGAATAGATTTATTAATAAAGAATAGGGAGTTAGAGAGATGGAGAAATAGTATGGAGAGTAAAAAGAGTTTAAATATATATAGAAATAAACAGAATATTAGGTATGAGTTAATATATGATAATAGTAAGGAATCATATATATTGCTTATATCACTCTATTCATATACAAGTTAATGCAACAAATTTCCTTAAAAACTTTATTTTCTTACAGTTTCGACTGTCCAGCAGTCTTCATCAGAGTTCTGTCTTCTTCACTGCCTTAGGCAGTGAAGAAGATAGAGCTCTGATGAAGACTGCTGGACAGTCGATACTGTAAGAAAATAAAGAAGTTTTTAAGAAAATTTGTTGCATTAACGTGTATATGAATAGAGTGATATAAGCAATATATATGATTATATTAAGATATGCAAAGAAAGTGAAGGAGAAGAATAAGAGAATAGTAAGGAAAGTAGTTTATTATTTAAGGCTCGAACGGGATCTTTAGCTACAAGAAAATATACATGTAAATGGAAAAATATGGGTGATTTATTTTGTAAATTATGTAAGGAAGGAATAGAAAATGTTAGTAGGCATTTGTTAATTGAATGTAAATGCTTGAAAACAGAAAGGGTACATATAATGAAGTTATGGAAGAATAAATATGAAAAAAGTGATTATACAGAAAGTGAATTATTGGTTTTTATGCTGGGTTTGGGAAAAGATAAAGAGAATTTAGACATACAGGCCATAGAGTTGACAAAGATTATGTTGTGGAAATGGGATGGAGCAGAATATGGGGAAACTTAGAGTGGGGAATGTAAAATAAAGTGGCTAACAGGTTAATCTGGGCATAATTGCTGAGATATTATTGACTTCGTTTAAGGAGAAGCCACAGCGCATCACATCATATCACAGAGGCATCTGTTAATTGAATGTAAATGCTTGAAAGCAGAAAGGGTATAAATAATGAAGTTGTGGAAGAATAAATATACACAAAGTGATTATACAGAAAGTGGGTTATTGGCTTTTATGCTGGGTCTGGGAAAGAATAAGGGGATTTAGATATAAAGGCCATGAAGTTGTCAAAGATTGTGTTGTGGAAATGGGATGGAGCAGAATGGCTAACAGGTTTCTCTGGGCATAGTTGCTGAGAGATTCCTGATTCCATATAAGAAGTCACAGTGTATCACATTACATTATAAGATGTAGCTCTGTAAGATATTAGTCACATAATCAGTAAATTTCATTATGTATATATAACCTAAGTGTGATAATGATTGATAATTTTTAAATTTTTTTTGCAGTCTACGAACCTTGTGATTCTTATGAATTTACCTGCCAGAATAAACGCTGCATCAGTGTAGACAATGTTTGTAATGGTGTTGATGACTGCAGAGATGGAATTTCTTCAGACGAAAATTCCACCCATTGCTCAAAGAGTTTTACATGTGAACCACCACAACTTAAATGCCCATTGACCAACGTTTGTATTGATCCCGAAATGTTATGTGATGAGGATGATGACTGTGGAGATAATTCCGATGAAAATCCACTTTTCTGTCATAACAAGTCTACTTGTCCTCCTGGGTTTTTCAAATGTGCTAATCAACGCTGTATTCCAGAAGCCTTTTATTGTGATGGAAGGTACGATTGTGATGATCATTCCGATGAACCTGACTTCTGCAACGCTACAATCCATACTTGCTCTGAAAATTATTTCACTTGTGATAATGGTAAATGTATTCCTAAAGAAGCAGTTTGCAATGAAGCAAAAGATTGCGAAGATGGATCAGATGAGGGTTTTATAGCTGGATGCCGTAAGTTCTTACAATTTAGAATTTATTTTTGAAATAAAGAATCTGTAACCGAATTGTCATCAATTTCTTTATGAGTGATTATAATTTTTTATATATAGATGGCGCTTTATTACAGTTGTTTTACTATATATATATATATAATTCATTAATTATTATTTATTATTTAATATTACGACAATTTTTTTGTACAGGTCTCATCCTTATCCTTACAATGACATGCATTGAACACACAACATAAACATAAAAAAATTAAACATTTGAGAAGGTAATAAAGCATGTGCATAGATATGCACACTTATATGTTAATTTATAAAATTAATACATCCATTGAACCCCATTGAACAGTTCAAGTTTATTAGATATAAAGGTTTGAATAAAATTATATTGTATTTTACAAACTGGAAATGCTTGAAACAAAAATAATAATGGTAAAAGGATTTGTTACTAATTTTCGTTTTATTAATGTTTTGAAATACCATACTTGGCTAAACATATCTATTCAAGTAATTGACCGTTTAGTAATTACAGAAATATTGAAACTTTTGATTTAATAATGGTTCATATCAAAGATCAATTTTAACTATTTTTTATTAGATAGCTATAACGTGATGAAAGAAAATAATTTTAGATATATATATTAAAATAAAGAATCATGAAGCGTGCTAAACAATTGTGAAGGGTCAAGGCACCTCAGATATGTTTGAAGAAGGCGATGTATACTATATATACGTGTGAGTTTCCACCATCATGTATACCAGACGTTATGTTAAATTTTTCCAGATCAACTGTGAAAGTTGCCAAACCAGATGCTAACCAAGCTACATATTCATTTTGAGAGAGATGGATAAATTGTTAAAGGCATCACCCTGGAAAATGATACATGAATAAATAATTATGCCAGAGATGCTGTAAATTCCCAATTCACAATGAATTTTATCATCTGAAAGAAGACACTCCTGTTACCCAAGATGTCTACAAAATCATCCATAAATTCATGTTGACATATTATTGTTTGTTTGTTGTTGTTAACACATTAGTTTTGTAAATTTTGTGAGGTTTTCTCTCCTGTATTTTTTTTACTTCCATATTTGATTTGAGATGGAAGTGCAAAGAAATGTAACATGTATTTTATGCTGTAAACAAATTAGGTCACAGTTAATTTATTGTTGAAATAAAAGATAAATGGTTCTTTTGAAAGAAAAGAGGGACTGAATTATGATAAAACTGAACATACAAGGAGGTAAGACTTATTCTTTTGACAGATTATAGACACAACATTCTTATAAACAGAGTTAATTGTTAATAACCCTTTATTAACCATTTGTTAATGTGTTGCTTAGTAACCATTACCTATAAGTGCATATGATTAATTTTAATAAAATTGATGGCAATTCTAGTTATTATACATAGTAATAGAGTTACAAGTGGACCCATTAGTTTATATATATTACAGGATAACAATTTACATGATATAATGGTTATGTCATATTTATTTCAAATTTAAAGAACAATGTCCTTCATTTGTTAGATGGTATTACTGATCATCAGTCATTATTTTAAGATAATGGCATGAAATGCAGATGCTGATGAATACCAATAGTGACATCTGGTGGATATTTTGATTTTGTTATTGTGATGAGATTAGTGTTATAATTCATAGTTATTTTTTTTTAAGTTCATGTGTTGTCCATTATAATATTTTATATGGAGTTATAATTAAATTTGTTAATTTAATTTTATCTTACATCATGGGTTGTATATGATTTATTGATAACGCATCACTAACTTTACATAGCTCTATTTTACGTGTGAACATACGTGCAGCATGAACCTAAGAACTGTACAATATGAACAAAATGCAGATTTAGTGCTCGCATTGGCTAGACATCTTATCATAACTGATACCTGAAGAGAGTAGCTGCTCATATTACGATTGAGTTTGAATTCTGGGAATTTAACGGATTGAAGTGGAGAGTGAGTGGATCCTGTGAATGTTGCCAAACGAAAGGGATTGAGTAGTAGTTAAGATCTACTTTGACTGTATTGTTGCTGGATCTTTCCAATCCTCCATGGATGGTTGGTTTATCACGATGTATATAGTGGGGTGGGGAGAAGTAAATGGTAGGGGGCTGATCATCCACCCATCACAATATATATATATATATATTGTACCAATATCTTATCTGTACATATAATAATCTTTCCAATCCTCCATGGATGGTTGGTTTATCACGATGTATATCGTGGGGTGGGGAGAAGTAAATGGTAGGGGGCTGATCATCCACCCATCACAATATATATATATTGTACCAATATCTTATCTGTACATATAATAATTTTTGGCTAAAAATTATTAAAATAAAGTTATCATAAATAACGCAAAGGTTAATAAATCAATAAATAAATTTATAAAAATCTAGAGAGCTTTTTTTAAAACAAAATGCAGTTTGCTTTAGAAACATAAAACTAAAAGTTTAAAGGTTTAAAGGGTTAGTCATTAAAAGTTTTATAAAAGAAGTTTAAAGAGTTTTTTTTTTTTGTATTTAAAAAAAAAAAGTAATTTGCTAAAATCAATTAATTCATAGTTTTATGGGGAAAATTAAAAGTCGTTGATTTTCAGATAATTAAAAAAATATCTCTTTTAAGTTAAAGAAAAAGGGAAATCTCTTTTGTTAAATGAGTTATTAGAATAAAATATATATGTGCGTAAATGATGAATTAGTTTTAAGTATAAGAAAATGTGTGCATGTTGGTAAAATGAAATGAGAAAGTAAAAATATTGTAATACATAATTTGCAATGGCTATGAATTAAAAACAACAAATTTGCACTGGCTATTAAGTTAAACAAAATCCACAAAACAACAAGTTTGCAAAGGCCACTAATTAAAAGATCAACAACAGAATTAAATGCTTATCTCAGGAATTTCAACAACAAATATAGCTGGCGGACATCAAAATGACAACAGGTTATCTTAAATAAATAGTTCAGTTTTTTCATCGGACGATCAGTTCAGATTGCAGTTCAGTTCAGTCAATCAGTTCAGATTACAATCAGTTGACATCATAATCAGATCAGTCTATCCAGAATCAATCATTCATTGTTAATCATCGTAGGAAACATACGACTTTGCTCCAGTCTGAGTCCGATTAAACAGCCAACCTGCTCGTGAAAAGTAATGCCTGCCTAACAACTTGAAAATCCGCTTTCAATATCTAACAGTCTTAAAGAAAAATGCCTCGGAATACTAAGCATTAAACCTCCTCAAGAAAAACCTCACATCCAACCGGTTGGAAAGATTTTAAATTGAAGCAACAACCAGCAAGAAGTCAATGTTCAAATCCTAGGTAATAAGTAACTTTTAGTATTTCCATTTCTAGTTAAAGTAGCCATTGCAATTATTTGAAGCATTCCAGAGTCAATTAATAATGAACTCTATAGCATGCATAAAGAACTATTGCTGTGCGTGTTTGGAAATGTCGTGTATGTGAATACTGTTTGTTATATGATATTGATTTCATGTATTCATTTAAATGCCATTTATTGTTTAATGCCTGTGTTCTATTCTATTTTAGTATATGAATTCAGAGTGTGTGCATATTCATTATATGTAATTATCATTGTATAATTTAACCAATTTAAAGCTAAGTTCGAGTTAACTCAAGATTTTGCTTTAAATAGTCCATTTTGGTCATTTTTAACATTATGATAGATTTTGCACTTTTTTTAAAGATTAAAAAAAGTTCTGTGAGATGCTGCCCTCTCTTGAATTATTTTACAAGTAAAAAATCAATAAACCTGTCAGTAAAGGTCTAACAAAAGAAAAAGGTGGGGTTAAAGTAAGTCTTTCTTGAAGCTGATTGGCTATTAGCTTTCGACAACAAAGAAAATGGATTGTCAATAATTAAGAGTTACGATTTCTTTTCTTTCATTTCGAAAGTGATAAACAAATGTTTTAAACCATTTTAAAAGTATTTTTTGACATATTACAAATTATTTTGATAAAATATGCTAAAAATAAAATTATTTTAGAAAAATAGTTAAGACTTTAGCAAATATTATTTACTTTTCCGCAACATAAAATTGGGAAAGAAATCACTGACATCAGCAAAACTTTTTGGTTGGTGAGTAACGTTCATTTTAGATTTGCCGCTATCTAATATTTTTATAATTATAAATAAAAATTTATTTTTGAAAAAACTTTCGTTCACTTTCATAACCTGACAAATTATTAATATACTTTTTACAAACAAAACTAAAGTGAATATAATATTAAAAGATGAATATATTTTGACGCTTGAGTTTGTGAGTTGACCAATTAAAAGTTTAGAGTTTTACCTCACTCGGCCAATAAAATTAATCACTAGTGGAAAGGTTAATTAATTTCCTATATAAAATCGTTAAAATTGGAATAATAATGTTTAGTCAAATAAATTATCTTTAAACTTAGAACTTGTCGGTCAATTCCTTTTACCACTAATTAAAACAATTTGTTATTGTATTACTTTTGATTGAGCTAGTCATGGGATATCTTAGGCGCCAAATTATTTGCCATTGTTCAAAGTGCGTTAATTGCTTTGGTAATTGACTGGCGCCCGGAGTTTACTTTGAAACAAAAAATGCTTTGAATGATAGGTATTTAAATTCGGCAACCGAGAAAATCTGTTTCCTTCAAATGTGGTCACTTATATATATTTTATATATAGCTCTGGCTTGGTTACAGGTGCCTTAGGGACATTATTTTTCTTTGCCTAAAGGACCATGGTGGAACAATACATAAATTGCATTGGATTAATAATAAATATTGTATCATATTTTGTATAAAAGTCTTATAATTTCACCTTCATAAAGTTATTGTATTAAAGAGTTAAAATGAAATAGAGTTTGTTTACTCCCTATAAGTGAACCATCTTAAACCCTCCACCTGGTACAATATACATTACCCATGAATTAACAGAATTATGTAACAAGTGTAAAAGAAATAATAAGTAAATGATTTTATTCAAAAAGATAAAGTAACAAAATATAAACATTTTTAAAAATATTTATGCATAAGTCTAGGTATAGTCGTATTGCTATAATATATATATTATGGACTAACGAATTCAGATACACTATCATAATAACAATTCGAAAGTTGGTGTCAATCTAGTCGGTTATTAACATATTCATTTTCTCATTAATTTACTCTTTAAACATTGCTTTGACATCATGGAAGAATAGGGATGACTTATTTGTCTTTTCAGTTTGGAAAAAAAAAAGAAGAGGATGAGATGGGAAGAAAAAGGTCAATTCTAAGTCTTCAAGATTTCTTTGGATTTCTCATAGTTGTAATATTATTTAATAGTAACTTTTTTTTAAAATTATTTGATATAGAATTCCAAACAACCCCTTTGAATTTGTAATTGACAGATTTGTATTAGAAATTTTATTATTTGTCTTTAGAAAATTTTAAATGTCTATTTTTACTGATTTTTTAAAGCTGGGAGAAAGAGGAAGAAAAGATGGGGGGGGGGGTGATTTTGTGTTGTTGAATACAAAGTAAAAATGATTCAAGTAATAGTAACTGTTAACTGATTGACTTTGAAACAACAAAAATAAATTAGCCACCTGCCTGCCAGTTATTTATTTTTTGATTTCATAAAAAATAAAAAGTATTATTACTTCCTTTCTGAGTAATTTTGTTGGCAGCATGTGTAGACAATATAAAATCACATTAAATTTTTTATCTTTTTTTACTTCTCCATAGAAGAATTGAAGTCATCTCTGAAGGAAGAATATAATGATTTTTACTTTTTTTAAATTAAAAACTAAAAAAATAATAACACAACAATTTAATTTTCGCTGTTTTTTTTTCAAATAAAAATATTTTAAATGCTATGATCAATGTAGAAAGCAAAGTTTACTTTTAATCTTAATTTCTAACAAATTAAAGGAAAAAAAGTATTTTTTGTAATGTGTGCCAGGGCAGGATAATGTTTCCTTTTTTATCTTTTATGTTTTTTTGAAAGTGCTTTATGAATCTAGATTTTAGATAACCCACATTAAATTTATAAATTAAATTGTGTAATGAAAATTTGTTAATTAACTTCTCATAAATTATATAATATCACACAGCTATGAGCAAGAAGCCATGGAGCTTTGAAAGCGCTAAGCTTTAAATAAATTATTAATAAATATAACTTCTTTAACGAACATTAAAAGCGCATAATTATTGATATTATAAATTAAATTGTAGTAATATTATTATGATAAATCATAAGTTGAGACTGTTTTTCTTTACTATCTTCTCTCACTTTTGAAAAGAAAAAAGAAATTTAAAAATTTCTAAAGTCAAAGGAAGAATCAAAGTTTCTTAACCAATTTTTTTTCAAATAAGAAAATGTTGTTTGAAATTTAGATATTACAAGAAATCAACTGTGAAAATTTACTGCATTTTTGTGTTTTCCCCAATTTCTCTCAATCCTTCATCTCTATTCTCTTTTCTCAAAACCTAGTAAGAAATTGAAAAGATAAATATTCACCAAAAAACACTTGTCAATGAAAATTCATACTAAGGGCTTTCGTTAATCGATTAATCATCCCAGTATTCTTTCATGATCTTTAAAGGAATGTTTAAAGAATAAATTAAAGAGAAAATCTAACGTAGATAGCTAACCAGATCAGTATCCTGAAGCCAAATGTAGAGAGTTATATTAAATTGTGAAATATACCCATTTTCTTAAGTCAACGATAATTTAATAGATTAAATATTGCTACTTTAAACTGATCACCACATTTTTATATATCATCTATAAAACTTCATTATATATGAAACGGTGAAACCATTGCTAATTTGTAGATTTATTAATCAATGTCCATGCTCAACTTTAAATAATAATAATGTAAATATTAATATTTTATAAAACCCTAAAGAAATTATAACTATTAAATATATAATATTAATAATAATATATTAAGCAATTAAATCACCCCACATGGTTAAGAAATCCAGTACTGCCCTCTGTGAACTAATATATAAATACATTAGAGTTCGTATTTCAAAATAGCCGGGTCAATATGAATTCTAATGTATTTATTAGTTCACAGAGGGCAGTACTGGATTTCTTAACCACGTGGGGTGATTTAATTGCTTAATATTTGTATATTTATTTCAGTATAGCATTATGCACTGGGAATATTAATAATATATAATCTTATTTATGTTATCTAAGTATTGAATATTCTGTTATTCAAAATTATTTTAACAAATTTGTAAATAATACCCACTTCATCATATCTTTGCTATGTCATCAGACAAAAGATTTTCTTAAATGATTGATATCTGAAAAGGATGTAAACTTTACTGGCAATTTTTGTTAATTATTAATCAGACCAATTTGCAGTTTTAAATAGTATTTATGTAATAAATATAGTTTTACTTCTCAATATTATGTAACAAAAAACATTTATTTAAAATTGTTGATAAAGAAGAAGATATAAATTAATATTAAAGTTTATCAGCTTAACGTTTTCGAGGATCCATGCATCATATTCATAGCCTTCATAAAATATATAGTAAAATATATGCAAATATTCAAATAAGCTAGTATTACATAGCCCATTTCTTCGAGATTTTGAAGCAAGTGTCTTTCCTATTAATAGCATGGATGTTTCCATTAATGTAAAATGCCTCCTTTATTTTTCTTTTGTGATCGTTTGATTCTGAGCACAATATTATGGGATTGGCAGGTGTGAAGTTGTGTCCAGATTGCCACGCTATATATTATGGTGCAACGAAAGCTACAATCAACACTAGACTGGCTCAACATCTTTACATGTATAACAGAGCTCAGAAGAACAGCAACACAACCTCTGTATTTTTGGAGCATGCTAAATAATCTGGACACAACTTCACGCCTGCCAATCCTATAATATTGTGCTCAGAAGCAAATGATCACAAAAGAAAAATAAAGGAGGCATTTTACATTAATGGAAACATCCATGCTATTAATAGGAAAGACACTTGCTTCGAAATCTCGACGAAATGGGCTACGTAATACTAGCTTATTTGAATATTTGCATATATTTTACTATACATTTTATGAAGGCTATGAATATGAGGCATGGATCCTCGAAAACGTTAAGCTGATAAACTTTAATATTAATTTATATCTTCTTCTTTATCAATTATAAGTAGTATTTATGCTATAAATTCTAATAATTTTAATAAGCTTGTAAATAAATTGATTCTACTGAGTGTATAGTGGTAATAATACATAATATTTTTCTCAATAGCACCCAAGAAAAATACTTGATCATTACAATAAATTCAAAAGTCAAGCTCCAAAACTTATTTTATCAAATGTGTAAATAATTTCCACTTTAAACTACTAAACATCACATGATCACCATCTCTTATACTAGCACATAATTGTTGTAAACAAAGGCAAAACTCTCCATACAGTAGTGCCGCCTTGTGCCAACCAGAGTAATCTATGGATCTAGAAACTAGTCTGGGGATATTGGATGAGTAGGCACTAGATAGGGATTTTACGTACAAGCCTTCTGGCATCCATTGATTAGATTACTCTGGTTGGCACAGGGTGGCACTACTGTATGGAGAGTTTTGCCTTAATTTCCACCTTCTCATATTGCTGATAATTTATATGTTGTGCAAAGTATGGCCATTTTTATCTAACATTTTTATATATAATAGAGAAATTGATCATTGATTTTTTAAAAGGAAATGAAATATTAATTTAGTGATAATTTTTGTAGCTCATTATTTAATTCAATTTACTGAATCAAATAATAAAAATATAAATTTTAATAAATCTGAAACTAAATTACAGCTATTAAGTTCTCATTATACATATATGTTTGATTATAATGATTACTTATTTGTCTCTTGTAGTTTATTTTATAGTTTCAAATGTTAATGCTAGATGGTGCTGTAAACTTGAAAGTTAAGATATGAATTGTTGGTGTAATACCATACTATGAAGCCTTTTGGTTTAATAGTAATTTCATTTTATGAATTTAAATTCTAGTAAATGATAACTTTTATTAGTCACTTATTGGATTAGAGATTATCCAATAATGAATAATATTTATGTATTTTAATCATGATATTTTGCTTTTTTATAAATTATTCGTATTATTCTTTCAGTATCCTGATGAAATTTTTTTAAGATATTGCATATTACGTAAGAACAAGTAACAACAAAACATACAGTAGTCTGTGAACAGAGTAATCAATGAATGAGAGGCTGTGATAAAATCCTATCTAATCTACTCATCAATATCCCAGACTAGTTTCTGGCTTGTGAAGACACCAAAATGTATGGTTGTGAACTGAGTTCAGCCATATGATATATAAGCTATTGAGTTAGATGAAAGTGTTTTTGGGTTTCAATTTTATTCTATACTTTGTAGTTAAGTAGAGATAAAAGGTGGTTGCTGGAGGGTTCCATTAGATGCTCTCAGATCCAAAGCTCCTCATTGACAATGGTCACAAGCCAGAAACTAGTCTGGGGATATTGGATGAGTAGGATTAGATAGGGATTTTGAAGTCTGGATTTGATTACTGGTTGGATACTGTATGGAGAGTTTGTTGTGTAGATAAGAGATAGTGTCATGTGATGAAATGTTTAACAAACCAATGTGTCAGACATTACCAAATTGCCCTTTGTATTAATCATCATACTTTATCGATGATCTAGTGAAAAATAAATTCTATGATTAATGTATGGTAGCTATTATAATTTAAGTGTAATTTAAAAAAGTAAGTAATTTGCAATTGTTTTTTCATATAGATTGACTTTGGCTGACCTAGATGGTTATATAATGTTGTCAACAAATTAGTATCTAGTTAATCTGGTTTGGGAAAAGATCTCAAGATAATTGAAATTGGTTTGATGACTTACTGAAAAACATTATGCATTTGTTCACTTTTTAACTATACTGTTTATTGTTTGTCAATGGTTCAACTATTCAGCAGTCTTTTTCAGAATAAATGTACATTAAAAGTGATAAAATTATATTTTACAGCTTTAAACTGCGATAATCAAAAATGCCGGAAACATCTTAATCAAAAACATTGTTAATAAATGCAAGGAGCAATGTATAATTATTGTTTTATGGTTATCATTGCGTTAGCGTGATTGCAAATGGTGTAGTCTTCACCGCTGGTCATACGAACATAATTAACTCTTTTTTAATAATGAAACAGTAAAATTTCTCTTAACACGTTATAAAAATATGACAGTAATTGTAATCCCACAGTTTACGAATATTTTTCATGTCATATTAACAATATAGAAATTCAGAAATATTGATTATTAGAGTTCTTATTTATTAATATAATATTATTTTATATCATAATCAAAAGTTTTTCAATATGTCCACTTGTATATCCTAATTTCATTGCGAGAACCTATTATATAATTATTTTTACTATCATGACTACTATTCAGAAATTTTAAATATGAAATATATTAGTTTCTGTGTGTGTGTTTTATCTTGTCTTTGCTTTATTAATTTTTTGAATAGTATATAAATTGTTTTGCTTATTTTCTGTTTCATTTTCCCCTAAAAAATAACAGTTAAAAATAGGATGAAAACCAACACAAAATAATCAAAAGTTTATTTTATTGAACGGAAAATATATTTAAATTAAGGTGCACCTTCATTTTTCATACAATCATCAAATGCCTTGAAGCAAACTTCACGAGCTTTAGGTGTTGAACGTCCACTAATACCGCCGGCTGTTGTAGGTTCTTCTTTGGTTGTCTTCTCAGGAGTAGTTGGAGCTGCCACAGTACTTGGAGTTGTTGGAGCAGTAGTTGCCTTGGGTGTTGGAGAAGTTGGGGCTTGAGTAGTAATTTCTGCTGTAGCAGATACAGTGCCTGCGGTAGTTGGTTGGGTATGAATTGTTGTAGGCTCTGTTTCTTTTGTTGGTTGAGGTTCTGGTGTTGGTTGTGTAAGTGGACTTTCTTTTGTTGATTGAGTAACTGCTGGTGATGGTGTTTGTGGCAGGGTTGATGGTGTTAATTCTACTGCTGATGTAGTTTCAGGTGTATATATAGATTCTTCTGTTGTAACCAAAACTTCCTGTGGGGTTGTTGTTTTTATTGCTTCAGTTGTCGTTTTTCCTTCAGATATTTCTTCACTTGTTCCTGCAGTTGTTCTAGGTACCTCTTCAATTGGTTCAGGTGTTGTAGATTCTTCAATTAGTGGTTCAGTTATTTCTGTAACATCAGTTGGCACATCGGCTTCAGTTGTTGGTTCACTTGTTGTAAATACTGCATCATCACTAGGTGTTGTTGTTCTGTAGTGCCATATTCTTGGGATTTGAATAAATTTGGTAGGAGGTTGGCCTGGTTTAGCAGGTTTTTCAGGTTTAACTGGTATAAATTTAAAACGTCCTGGATGCTTTCGATCTGGTACTAATATATAAAAAGTATGATTTGGCCCTTCAACAACAGGGAAATCACTAGGAATTTCATAAACCTTTGGAGTTTTAGGATTTTTCTTATCACATGGTTTATTTGGATGATAAGGATTATAAGGTTTTATTGTGAATTCTTCTGGTTTACCGGAATCACTAGGTACAAGTTCAAAAGTTTTTTGATTAGGTTTATCTCCTAGAGTTACAATTATTGAAGGATATTTTTGATCTGGGCGTTTTTTTTGCACTTGTGTATTATGAGGAACATCTTCAAATATAATGTATGGCTCTGGTGTTGTTTTTCGATGATGTGGCCTTTTAGTTTTTACATAATGTTTTGTAGATCTTGGTCGATTTGTAAACTTCCCAGAAGTAACTGGTCTTACAGGAATGAAATCAAATTCTTTAGGATTATCTTTTTTAGGAACAAGCTGAAAGTATTTGGTTTTCCATTTGGTCCTGGAATTTCAAAAACAGGTCCATCTGGTTGAGGATAGACTTTTGAATCTTTAGGAGGATTTTCAGGATCTCTTGGATTTATTGGTTCTAAATCAAACTGATTGTTTGGTTTTGGAATAATAACAAAATATCTTCTTTTGGGAGGTTTACCTACACCTAAAACTGTACTTGGTTTTTTCCCTGGTCTGCGATAGGGATAAAATTTAGGATTATGTGGTTGGTCAATGTACATAATATCACCTGGTTTAGGTTCTTTTGTAGTTGAATGATGACGTTTGTGTCGGGTAGTTCTTCGGTATATTTTTGTAACTCTTGGTGCAGGTTGAAAAGAAAGTCCATCTGGTCCAGGAACTTTATTTACTGGAACAAATACTACTTTTGTAGGATCATTAGGATGATTGGGATCTGGTCTAATTTCATAAGTTTCTGGATGTTCAGGTTTTCCAAATTCAATGACAGGATAATGTTTCTCATTACCAGGATAAATTTTTGAAGGTTGATCATCTTTTTTGTGTGGTTCAAATGGTACTAAGTCATACTGATGGGGTTTTCCAGGTTTTGGAATTTTTTTGAACATTTTTCTGTGTGGGGGTCGTCCTACACAAATAAGTTGAACAGGTCTTTTAGAACCTGGTTCTAAAATGTTTTTAACATCAGGTTTGTATGGTAGATCAACAAAATATGGCTCACCATCTTCAGGTGGTGGTGTTTCATCTCGATGATGTTTTTGTTTTTTTGTTGTATGGTATATATGGGATTTTCTTGGTATTGGTCTGAATTTTTTATTTCTATGTTTAATGTTAATGGGTCTGACTGGAATAAATAATATATCCTCTGGATCATTTGGATTTTGAGGATTTGGAATAATTCTAAAATATTTAGGATTTTTAGGTGTACCTGCATCAATGACGTGACCAGGGAAAACTTTAGGAGTTTTGGGGTTTTTAGGATCTAAAGGTTTGTTTGGTTCATCTGGATTTATTGGACGTAAGGTGTACTCTTTTGGATGTCCAGATTTACTAGGTATTTTTTCAAAGCATCTTCTATATGGTTTTTTACCTACTTTAATTATTTGTGAAGGGTATTTCTTGTTTGGTCTGTGAAGTGTAGTTATCTCTGGATCTTCAGGTTGATCATCATATATAATATCACCTTCTGTGGGTTCTTCTGTTGTTGGTTTTGGCTTGCGAGGATCATGATATGGATGGAATCGTCGTGGAATTTTCACAAATCTTGGTCTTGTGCCAGATTTACCATGAGGTTTTACTGGTATAAATGCAATCTTATTTGGATTTTTAGGGTCACTTGGATCTGGACGCACTTCATAGTATTCTGGTTCATCGCTAGGTCCAAATCTTACAATATATGGTTGATATCCAGGTTTTCCAGGTTTACCTCGTTTTGGGAAAACTTCTGGTGTCCACTTGTCATTTGGATCTGGCTTTTGGCCAGGTTTTTTAGGGTCACTTGGTGTTATTTTAAAATCATCTGGTTTATCAGATGGTCCTGGTTCTTTCAGAATTGCTTGTCTGTGATTTGGTGGTCCAACCTTTACAAATTGAGCTGGTCGTTTTGGTTTTGATCTAGGTATTGTTTTGATGACAATATTTTTAGGTTCATCTTCATAGACTGGGTCACCTTCTTCTGGTTCTGGAGTAGTAGTTCGTCTTGGTCTTTTAGTATGGTATTTCTTTGTTTTTCTTGGAATTCGTTCAAACTTGGGATTTTTCTGGTTGGGATCACCAATTGGTTTAACTGGTATAAAACTAACTTTTTCTGGATTCTCTGGTTCATCTGGGTCAGGATGAACTTCATGATATTGAGGCTGTCCATCAGGTCCAGGTGATTCTATAACAGGTGGACCTCCATCTTTACATGGATAAACTTTTGGAGTGTTTGGATCATCAGGATCAAGCTCTGCATTTGGATTTTCTGGATCTGTTGGTACTAAGTCAAATTTCTTGGGATCATCTGGCTTTGGAATTTTTCTAAAATGTTTTCTGTTTGGTGGTTTTCCAACAGACAGTCTTTCTTCACGTGGTTTTCGTCGATATGGTCTTACTTCTGGTCTATATGGTAAATCATCAGGTACTTCATCACCTTCATTTGGTTCAGGAGTTGTTTTGGGCCTGAATCTGTAAGGTCTTACTTTTCTTGGTAAGTCCTGGAATAATGGAGGTTTTCCTCTTCTTGGTATTTTTTTAACAGGTACAAATCCTACTTTGTGTGGATCTGTTGGATGTGGTACTAGTCTAAAAAGTTTCCTTCTGTTAGGAGGGCCTACTTCAACAATAGGTGAATAATCTGGTTTTCCTCTTCTTCCAGTTGGATAAACCTTTGGTTGACTTGGATCACTGGGATCTGGTTTATGATTGGGTGTGTCTTCATCATAAGGTTCCAGATTGTAATCATCAGGATTTCCATTTGGATTAGGTGTTTTTTTAAATTTTCTTCGATATGGTTTATTTCCTAATTCTATTATATCATAAGGTCTTTTGCCTTTTTTAATTGGTTTAAATTTTGGATTTTTAGGCAAATCATTGTATTCTGGATCACCTTCTTGAGGAATATCATCTGGTTGTTTGGGTTCATTTTTTTTTTTTGGTCTTGTTTTTCTTGGTATATTTTCAAATTGTGGATGCCTTTGACCAGGCTTTTTTGGTAATGCTCTGACTGGGTAAAAGGCTAAACGATTAGGATTTTCTGGATGTGGTAAGGCTCTAAAGTATTTTGGATCATCCTTTGGACCTGTGCGAATTATAGGTTGAAAACTTGGTGTTCCTCTTTTACCTTGTGGAATAACTTCAGGTGCCCATGGGTCATCAGATCTGGGTTTATGATCTTTTGTGACAGGATCATAAGGTTCCAAATCATAATCATAGGGATTATTAGATCTTGGTTTTTTTCTAACGTGTTGTCGATGATCCTTTGGTCCAAATCCCATAACTTGGTAGGGATGTCTACGACCTGGCCTTTTGATAGTTCTGAATTTTGGATTTTCAGGTAAATCATCATAGCATGTTTCTTCTTCTGGTTGTGGAGTTGTACGTTTTGTTGTTGTTGGTGGAGGTGGTGTTGTAGCTTCTGGTGTTGGTTCTGGTGTTGTGGATTCTTCTGGTGGAAATGGAATAGGGTCTCCTGGTTTTAATAAAACTGGCTCAAATTCATATTTACCTGGATTTTTAGGATCAGGTATTACTCTTACGTAGTTTCTATTATCTTTTGGTCCTACACCAACAACTTCACTATAATCTGGCTGTCCTTTTTCTCCAATTGGATATACAACTGGTCTATATGGATCATTTTTGTCTGGTTTTGAATTGGGATCATCTTCAGAACCAATTGGCTTAATGGTAAAATCATTTGGATTTTTACGATTTTGTTTAATTTTGAAAGGTCGTCTATATGGATTAAATCCAAGATGTAATAATCGGAAATTTTTTTTTTTTGAAACTTTGGGATCTTGTTTTAGTCTTTCATATTCTTCTGGTCTGATCCCTGTTGGATCTATCATTTCCTCAGGTGGAGGTGGTGTTGTTGCTGATGATGTTTGATCAGGCTCATTAGGTTCTTCAGGTCCCATAAATACTGGATCAAAGTTAAATTGACCAGGATTTTTAGGATCAGCAGCCATTCTGACATGATCTTTTTTCTTTGGGTCATTAACACCTAGAATAACACTGTAATTCGGCTTACCTTTTTCTTCTTGTGGATAAATGTCTGGCTTTTCAGGATCATTAGGATCTGCAGGAGATTGTGGATCATTTTCATTGCCAATTGGAGTTAAATCAAAGTCATCAGGATTGCTTGGGTTTTGATATATTCTGAAAGATTTTCTGTAACTTGGTTTTCCTATAGTAAGGACTGGCATTTTTACAACAGGATTTTGTTTCAATTCTTCATATTTCTCAGGTGATAGTAAATCTGATTGACCTGGTGATTGAGATTCATTTGGTGGTTTAGGTTTTGGGTGGTGTTTTCCTGGTGTTTTACGCATTTTTTGTGGTACAAGATGAACACTTCCTGGTTTATTAGGATCTGGTTTTAGCCCATAATGTTGTGGATTGTCATGAAGAGTAGGATATTTCATTTTTGGAGTTTTAATAACTTTTGGAGAATTAGGATCATTAGGATCTACTGGAGCAGGATTATCGGGTGATTGAATTGGTTCAATAATATCTCCTGAAGGATTTGGTGTTCTTTTAAAATATCCTCGTTGACCAGGTTTACCAACTCCAATTATTTCATGGTATCCAGGTGAACCAGGCTGTCCTACTGGAGTTATCTCTGGATTGTAATCAGGAGCTACAACTTCAGTTGTTTCTGTTCCAGGTTCTTCTACTATTGTTCGCACTATTGTTCCATCAGGCCCAGGATGCCATTCTCCACCTTCAAGTCCAGGTGGAGCTTCAAAACCAGGAGGAAGAGGACCAGATTGATTAGGATCATAGTAACCAGGAGGCATTCCAGAACCACCTCCACTTACACTACCTCCTCCTCCACTACCACCACTTGATCCTCCACCACTTCCTCCTCCTCCTCCTCCTCCACTTCCTCCATCTCCATAAGAATCTCCACCACTACCACTGGATCCACCATCACTACTATAGCTACCTCTGGATCCACCATAACTGCCACCAGATCCAAATCCACTGTCACTTGATCCTTCATAATCACCTCCAAATCCACCAGAGCTACCACTTGATCTTCCAGATCCTCTTCGCATAACTCTGCGACTGGTAGCCCATCCTGCTGTTATTAGCAGAACAGCAACTAATATGTAAGTCTTCATTTTAAAACGCCTGCAAAAAAATAGAAATGTGATCAGTTATAAAAAATAGTTTAAAACATTGTTTACATATTTATTTGATGCTATTCTATTTCTTGCACACATTTCAATGTATATATATTATAGATTTTCATTGTCTAAAGTAACTTACATATCAAAGTATTACTATATTTTGATCATGATAGTAGGTGCTAATCATTCTGGGTGCTTAACTAAAGCCTTGGATTTTTTAATTCTTATTCAAATGGAACAGTCACGGGTACTGCAAATGTACATAAACTAATTGCAATATTCCAAACAAATTGACTATCACTTTATTATGTGGATTATGACATTAGAGAAGATACTTGATTACTTGTGAAAAATATAAGATATTAACTTTTATTCATGTACAGTATCTGTCTTGAGCCTTTTATATAGTCTGGATAATAAACTAAAAGTGAATATACTTTCAGTTTAAAAATGAGACAGATAAATACTAATGGCAAATTATGTGGTTTCAGTTTGCAATGCTAGGTTTTAATTGTTTGCTTACTTAGTTATATGTAGTGAAATTCATATATTAAATATACAAAATAAAATTCCAATTTCATTTTTTAATATTATCATCATTTTCAACCATTTCGATCTACTACAGGATAAAGATCTGTCCAAGTTTGTTCAGTCTCTAGCTTTCTACATCACACAAGTAAGCTTCCTTAACAGTTTGATGGCTAAGTTCGAGTTAACTTGAGATTTCACTTTTAATAGTCTATTTTCTTTATTTTTAACGGTAAAATTACGATTTTGCCCTTTTTTTTAAAGGTTAAAAAAAGTTCCGTAAGATGCTGCCCTCTCTTGAATTATTTTACAAGTAAAAAATCAATAAAACTGTCATTAAAGGTCTAACAAAAGACGCAGCACTGCTCACTCTTGATTCTGATTGGCTGTTATCTTTTGACAACAAAGAAAATGGATTGTCAATAACTAAAGACTTACAATTTCTTTTCTTTCATTTCGAAAATGATAAATGAATGTTTTAGACCATTTTAAAAGTATTTTTTGACAAATTATAAATTATTTTGATAAAATATGCTAAAAATAAAATTATTTTAGAAAAAAATAGTTAAGAGTTTAGCAAAAATTATTTACTTTTCGCGCAACATAAAATTGGGAAAAAAAATCACTGATGTCAGAAACCATGTCAGAAATCTTTTTGGTTGATGAATTGCGTTCGTTTTAGATTTACCACTATCTAATATTTTTATAATTATAAATAAAAATTTATTTTTGAAAAAACTTTTGTTCACTTTCCTAACTTGACAAAATATTAATATACTTTTTACAAATGAAACTAAAGTGAATATAATATTAAAACATTAATATATTTTAATGTTTGAGTTTGTGAGTTGACCAATTAGAAGTTTAGAGTTTTACCTCACTCGGCCAATAAAATTAATTACCCATTAAACGATTAATTCATTTTTTCATTTCACCTATGGTCTCTTTCTAGATCTACCTATTATCATATCTTCTAACAATAATCTCAATAATACCAGTTTGTTCTTTTGCCCATGCATTTTGTTTTTGATCCTTTCTTATTACATCTCACATACGGCTTTTTATCTTTCATTTAGTGATCTGAAGTATGTATATTGCTCTGCTGTTAAGATAAATCTTGGATCCTTAAGTAAGAACTAGTAAAACATATTTATTCAATAAGCTTCTTTTCAAATATATAAACTTATCTCTAATTATATGCTGTTATTTTTATCAAAAGTATTCCACCCAAATATGCACTAAACATGAAATGCACTTTTAATTGCAAGTTCAATCTGAAAAATATTTCAAAAATAGTTGGGTTAATCATTATCATCATCATCAACCATTATCAATCCACTGCAGGATGAAGGTCTCTCCAAGTTCAATCCATCTTTTCCTATATTTAGCTTCTCTTCTCCACATCACCCCTGCACACTTTCTTATTTCATCCATCCATCTCACATGTGATATCCAGTTGAAGATTTCAATTGTCCATCTATTATCATCTCTTCTAGCAATATGTCCAGCCCAACTCCACTCAGTCTTTTAATTTTTTCAATGAGGTCAGTAGTACCTGTTTGTTCTCTTATCCATACATTGCGTTTTCGATCTCTTCTTGTTACTCTCAACATGCATCTCTCCATACTTTTTTGAGTGGTCTGAAGTCTCTGTATTGCTCTTCTATTAAGTGTCCAAGTCTCAGATCTATAAGTAAGAACTGGCAAAACACATTTATTAAAAACCTTCCTTTTCAAACACATAGGCATATTTCCTTTTAGTATCAAGTTATTTCTACCAAAAGCACTCTAATCAAGTTTAATTCTATGATTACTTTCATCCATTATGTTTCCATCTGTATTAAAAATCTGACCAAGGTATTTGTACCTGTTAACTTCTTCTAACTCATTATAATCAATCTTTATTTTCATATTTTGAGAAAATCTATTAAACATTACTTTAGTCTTTTTAACATTTATCTTTAGTCCTATTTTCCTACTTTCATCTGATAACTCCTGCAACATTTCCTGTAACTCCGAAGCATTATTTGCAAAAACAACTACATCATCTGCAAAATCTAAATGACTTAAATAATCTCCATTTACTTTCACTCCTTTAACTTCCCATTTTAATCCACAAAATATTTCTTGCAGCACTGCTGTAAAAAGTTTTGGAGATATAGAGTCACCCTATCTTACACCCTTTTCAATGTTGATTTTCCTACTATCTTTAGGTAATCTAATTGTTGCTGTTGCATTTTTATAAATATTCTTTAAAATATGACAATATCCTGGATCTACACCTTGATTATCCAATGCTTTAATCACTGAAGAAATGTTTATAGAATCAAATGCCTTTTCATAATCTATAACTCCTAAGCATAATGGCAACTCATATTCATTTGTCCTTTCTATGACTTCTCTCAATACCTGGATATGATCTATTGTACTAAAACCACTTTTAAAACCAGCTTGTTCTCTTGGTTGGTGGAAATCCTGTGTTTTCTGTAGACGAGTTATAATTATCTTAGTAAAAATTTTGTATAACACTGATAAAAGGTCTGTTATTTCTAATATCTTCTTTATCACCTTTTTTAAATGTTAATATTATTACTGCATTCTTTCAATCATCTGGTCCTGGAGCCTTCCCTTTCTTCATAAATTTAATTGCATGTCTCACTTCCTCATTCAAAATTCTGGGCAATTCGGAAGATATAATAGGTATAGGAGGCACTTGTTCTTTATTACTATATAATTCTTGATAGAAGTCTTCTACACATTTCATGATGCCATCTCTCTTTTTAATAATAATACCATCTTTTTTTCTTATTGCAGATATAAATTTCCTACCAATACCAAAATGTTGTTTTACACTCTTTAGACTTTTATTCTCTTCTACAGCTTTCCTTGCTAATTCACAATTATACTTTCTTATATCATTTTCAACTCTTTTCCGCACCGTTTTACAAAATTCGAGATATTCAATCTTTTTTAATGCATCATTGTTGTATATCCTCATATTCCTTCTTTTCTTCATAAATTCTCTAGTCTCAGTAGAAATTTTATTGGTCTATCGCTGCTTTTTTCTACCAGCTATCTCTGTTGCACTTTTTAAAAGTGTATCTGTTATTTTCCTGTTAAGGTCATTCAAATCTAAATCATGTTCAAAATCTACTAATACTTGAAACCGATTTGTAAGTTCTAATTTAAATTCATTAGAATGTTTATCCAACTATTTAATGGTCGCTATTAACCCAACTATTAAATTAGTTGGGTTAATAGTGACCATTAAATAGTTGGATAAATAGCATGCTTTAACTAATATTCAATCCGATAATGAAATCTAAATTTTTTGGCATTACTTCCAAATAAATTCATGTTTTCATTAAAAATTAATACGCCAGTGATTAGATCACTAGATGCTGAATGTAACTCTTGGTCACTGCTCTCCATTGGTATTCAAAACTATTTTAGGAAATGCTTTTGGTCATCTGGACATTATTATTTTGTAAATCCTCGAGCTAAAATTATATTTAACATAGTTACCATTCTCTTTTTTATCTTTATTAAACTGTGATTTTTTGAAAGTTGTAACTAATTCTCAATTGAATATATTTGTTTGTATTAAAGAATTTATATTTGGGAATAAAGTGTTGAAAAAAAAATTGAATCTTTAAAGATATATATATATTGTACCAGTTGAAAATGTTTGTCCATTCAACAAGATTTAGAATCTAAGCAAGTATCCCAAATCCAATCATGCCCGAGATACACAGGTCAGGAGCAGACATGAATTCTAACCTATTTGCCCATTCCCCAAATCTATAACAATACAGACAGCACCTACGGTGATACAACATAAATTAATTATTTCCGGGCCCGGTTCTACATCGTTTTGCATGAGAACTCGGCTGATGATGATGATGATGAGAGATTGAATGAACTCAAGATATTAAGTTAAAAATATACAAAAATATAAATATTATTAAGGAGATTCGAACAACTGGATTAAAGTTTAAAAATATAAATATTTATTTTGACAAAAATTCAAGATTTTATATATGTAATCAACTTCACGCAGTTTAAAATTTTATTGTTGGTTACAAATATTTGACAATCTTCATACAATTATTTTATTTTAATAGATATCAATTTAGTGCGGCGGTTACAATACTGAACATATATTTAAAATAGGTTTTTATTCAAAGTTAAAAAAAAAAAAATTATCTGGGTGATTGGCAGACGTTTATACATTAAGACACATGACAGTAATAGAGTTTCGCTGTTTGGACGA
The DNA here is from genome assembly GCA_028023455.1 of Epiperipatus broadwayi. Lineage (NCBI taxonomy): Eukaryota > Metazoa > Onychophora > Udeonychophora > Euonychophora > Peripatidae > Epiperipatus > Epiperipatus broadwayi. Next base: position 742,853 of record JAQFVV010000172.1, read on the forward strand.
CATTAATGGGATGCCCTTGGCATTGAATACATAACTTTATTTTTATTTATTGAATTTATTTACAACACTAAAATGAGGCTACATTGTGATCAAAATCTACTTAAAACATTTATTTATTAAACATTTTCAATATTTAACTAGAAAATATTGCGAACTCTATCAATACAGGAATTGAAATCATTTCAATAGAAGGGAGGGCAACTTCATGAGAGGTTGGATCTAAATTCCAACTAAAATATTACAAAGAGAAAAATGTTTCATTATTACATATTACGATTTACTTTGTCAAACAGGCTAAAAGAAAAACGAACTATAAGAAATTGCGGTGCTAGCATAATAGCCGAATATTTGCGGATCCAATATTTTGAGGTGCTTTATCATATTACGGAAGAAAACAGTCTAGCCGACTTTGGAATCGGCTGACAAAGGGTCCTCGGACGAGATGCAATGGGCCGAACTTTGCCGGAATTATCCCATGCATTGTTCTCGTTACGCGAGTATATATATGTATATGGTCCAGGGACATTCATCGCCCTGTTTACGACCAGAAATGAAGATGAGATGACTCAGGCATTCCGATGCACGTCTCTAGATAAAGCTTAATAATATGAAGAGTGGCCTATGCTAACAACGCTATTATAATAATATAAAATCATTGGATTTAAAGACTAAATATAAAGCCTTAAGTAGTTTAACAAATATGTAATGACATGTTAAAATAATGACCTATGTAAGATAGAATCATTAATCAGAAGTTAAAACTATAATTAATGAAGTATGCATTGCTCCACCTTCTTGAATAAATACTATTTTGTTTAAATTTATAAAAAAAATAAAATTCATGCACTTAAAAGTGCGAACAACGAAATAGAATTAAGTCGCCAGCCTTTTGGCATTGATGATTAATAAAGGAATTAATAAAACTAATGGACACCAATATCCACCCCAGATTGAAAAGTATTTATATCATTTTGTATAATTTTACGGTAAAATATATTAAAAAAAAAAACTATATTCATTTTGCAAGAAAAACTCAGTCTTACGAACTATTTATAAATAAATAAATAATTTTACCCCCCCCACCCTTTCTAAGTTCGTAAGACCGGGTTTGATTGGCATTTACAAATAAAAGTTTAGTGAAAAATATAAAAATATCATTAAAAATAAATTATAACTGCATTAAATTATTAAAAAAAAAAAAGAAGCGTGAATTGGATGAAATATTTCCTAGTAGTATTAATTCGATAAAAGAGAATTGATATAAAGAAAATAACTACTAATTTAACATATTCGCCGATTAGCAAGTTAAAAGAGATTCAAAATATACAGAAAACATTAATTTTAAAGATGTACAAAATAGAGTTTAGGTAATACGATTATAATGTCTTTGGGCTGGTTACCTCAGGATTCTATGAAGTACTGATGAATCTTCTGTGGCAGGCGGTATTTTTTGATGGCACAGGCACTCTTAAGCGGTGGTAGCTACATCATGCACGGCGAAAAGTGGAGCTGAAGATGGAGGGGAAGGTGGCTGAAGTCCCTCAAAAATTACAGAGATGTGAAGTCAGTTAACGACTATTGACCCAACTCTGACACAATAAATAGATTTTTGGCCCTATTTATACAAACTCTGAGGTATTCAAAGGTTTTTAATTAAACTTCTTAGCTTTAATTTAAGAAAAAAAAATACAAAATTATTTAAAAGATTTGCTTGTGCTTTTATCTATATAAAAGCTCCGTTAATATATGTATATATCTGAGTCGCATCCATAAAAGTCAATATTTAAAATTAAAGAAAATTTTAATTTGAAATTTATATTTATAAACTTTTATAGACGCTTCTTGGAAATATACGTATAGTTTATATACATGCGGCGAAAAAAAACCAGGATGAAATGTGGGTTAAGTGGTAGAACAGTGAAGCTCGATCTTGGGCTAAGATCGACTGCTACAATATGTATAAACAAAATAGTAAAACTAAACATATAATAGGGTGTTCAATTTTCTGTACAGAGTACACATAATATAAATAATAGTAAGCAGATTGTTGGCAACAGAAATGGATTATTAAAGATAAGCAAGAAGATCGAGTCTAAATGAAGGGCAAATCAAGAGATAAGAGAAATGATCAAAGTAAAAATGTGATAACTACTTGAAGAAAGCCAGATTAAAATGTTAATAGTTTGTTAGAAAAACCAATGAAGAACAACAGAAATAATGACTGTTTGGGGAAAAAAAGAAGAGGAAAAGGAGAAGATAAAAAATTTTGGAAAGAATTTCTGTTAAATATTATACAAAAAACTGATCTGTCAGAGGCATAGAGGTGAAAAAATAGTGGAGCATTTTATTGAGGATATTGTCATCAATGCAGAAATTCAAATGTTATATATTTTTTTATTTAATTTCAATATGATGCAATATTGTGATTTCGGTTTTAAAAAATGGTAAAATTAAGTAACAAAAGAACAAGTATATTTATTGATTTGATTAATGTGTTTCTAGATTTCAGATTTATTTGAACATTAGTAAGAGGAACAAACTCCATACAGTAATTCCCCCAAGTGCAAGCCTTCATAATCAATGGATGCAGGAAGATTTGTGCATAAAATTCCAATCTAGTGCATGCATACTCACCCAAGATCTCTACACTGATCATGTGATATTCATTAAAATTGAAACTTACATTTAACACTTCTTTAACTTAATCCTAAGGCCATTTAACAGATATTATCTATTACCGTTATTAATATTAATTACATTAAAATAATAATACACTGTGTTACCTCTTCAAAACGTACATTATGCACTTCCATTTTCACAAAAATATTTATCTGTCCTCATTTCCTCTATATACTTTATCGAAGATATGATTACTTCAAATTTGATTGCTCTGTATAAACCTCAAACATTTTCATAAAAGATATGATTATCTCAAGTTTGATTTATTGTCAAAAATGTTTGTGCATTTTTTTCAAAGCTATAATCAACTTTTCTAAAGCATGTCAGTAGGAAAGAAAAACAGACCCTCAATTGAGAACAGATTGAGTTTTTAAAAATGCTGTTATAGTCACCGAGCATAAGCAATAACTAGTACCTTTTCATCTTAATAGAATGAGATCAAATCCACAACTAAGAGTTAATTTATTATCATTCTATTCTTTAAGGGAACAAAAGGGATTCCACTATTTACCCATTTAATTAATCTACTTCATAGATCTATAATTATTTTATTGGTTTATTTTAATTTAATGATTTAGTTAAATATTGTAATTTGCTTTTAGTTTGTTTAAAATATTTAATTATTCATTCAAAAATAAAAATAACCGATCGATTCAACAAGAGTATATATAGCCAAAACAAAAATTCGTTTATACAATATAATGCAGTCTCATATTTTTTTTCTCATGTGTCATAGCATCAGCCGGAAGTGAACCCGCTAACCTGGGACACTGTTTGTAAAGCAGCTGTCGCTGACCTCTTGACCACCAATGCTTGACAATGCAGTCTCATATTTGAAGAAACAGAATGATAAACTTACATATATACCTGGGTCTCTTTTTACGCGGACTTATTTAACACAATTGTGAAGTTACGCGATTCATGCTTCACCGGAAGTCGAACTTCGATAATGCGCTATTACTTTAAATAATAAATTTCACGCACTTACGGTTTATTGAAAGTAATAGCACATTATTGGAATTCGACTTTCATCTTAGTAATTTCAATAGTTTCAGTGCTTTATAATAGTAAGATTTTATGCAATAATGAAATTAAAATCATGATTTCCACATTTTATGTATACACACATTAAATTTTACAAGATTATAATGTAAATTTGTTCAAACATTGTGTGTGTTAATTTTGCATTTTAAATCACATTCTGTTTTTGCTTTTTAAAAAAGAACGTAATCAATTATTAATCATTTAGTGTCCTCAAGTTTATTTTTAAAATGTGAGTAATTAAATTTGACAAATAAAAATTAAAATCTGATTTTTAATTGTAATTAACAATTTAAAAATTACTTACGGCGACTTGAAATTAATGTGATGTAAAACGAAATTTGATTTTTAAATGGAATTGAAAATTAAAGACAAAAATAAGAATTTAATATTTAGTTGTTAGTTTTAATTAAATTTTTCCCAGCAGTGGTGAATAAATGTCTTTTTATTATCCTAAGTCTAAGTTCATAAACAATTAATAAAATCATCATCTTTTTAGATTAATTACTAATTACATTGTCAACAGAAAACCATTAACACAACATGAGAGTAAACTTGGCGCTAGTTGTATTTCCTCTTGTGAGAATCTGATTTTTTTACCAGTTTGCAAACGAACGTGTATTTCGGCAAATAGCGATAATAATTAAAACGTGTATAAAAAAATATAAATTACTGTACTGTAAATTATGCATAAAAATATATTATTTTGAATAAAATTAAATAATATAGTTAAAAAAAGTTTGTCTTGTATCAATTTATTTCAAATTTGAAAATTTTTATTAGTCATATTTTATTTCCTTATTTTTTTTTTTTGCGCGAATTTAAAGTAATTTTATGTTGGTGTTTTGCTTTTACGTGAATTTTGAAAAATCACAGATCACATCCCCCCTTTTTCAATGTAAGTTACATCTATTTTTGCGCGATTTCGTTTGCGCGTGTTTTCTGAGGAACCTATCTATTGCGTAAAACGAGACCCAGGTGTAATTCATATTTTCTATTCTCTAAATGTATTTTAAACATATTTACTCATATCTATTCTTAATATTCAGATGAATAGCTGCTTATTGTTAGAATTTATATTTAAAAAAATCCCAGAATTTCCAAATAAATTGAGATTGATTTTTAATTTGTAATTATTTGTCACTTAAAACCCACTTAATTTAAAGTTAATAAAACCTGACATATAACTTTCAGTTGATTTTCTTACTTTAGACAATTATTTTTTAACAATAAATGTTTAGACAAGTTATCAATTATGATTATATTTTGTGTTCTGTTTATGCACCTCATTGAAAATTAAGGAACAAACAAAAAGTAGTTAAATGTTTATTACTTAAAATATATGCTTTTATTGTTTCTGTTATGTCTAGCTAAGAATGCATTTCCCACGAGCGCAAATCAATACTAACAGTTAATATTTAGCTAATTTACTGTTGGGTCGATCCTTTATAGTGTTTTAACTATTTGCATATATACAATCATTAAACATTGTGCCATGAGAGACGATCTGTTCCAAAATATATATCCGTGTGCATAGATGAAGCTCCGAGGATTAAGTTGTATTATTTCATTAACGTCATACTCTCTTCTCATTAATTAGACTATTATTCATATCTTTTTCTTATCGTAAAGTTATAAATCTTTTACTTACTATTTTAAAAGAATCGGTTTTTTAAAATTCTTTCATTTATTTAACTTATAACTTTTTCTATAAGTTTATACCTACATATTTATGCACATTTAAACATACACATACATATCCGTTTCTAAATGAGCAAACTGATCATATGAAGAGTACAACTGTAAAGACTGTAACATATTGCTAGCCTGACCAATGACAGTATTAGCATAGGAATCGAACTTACGTCTTTAGATTCTTAAACATCGATTTTTTTAAGGCAATACTGTAACTGAGCTATTCTGTCAAATTTAATAGATATGTCTGACAATGAATAATTTCTTACTGTACAAGATAATTATAACTAAAAAGACTTATTTCGTTGGTTAATATTGGCTTATGGACTACTAATAAATAAATATTTATGTCAGTCTGTAGAATTTTTTAGACTGTTTTACTCATCTCTGAAAGAAAAATACTCGCCCTCGTCCTTTTGAATAACAATGAATTGACTTTGATTCTGAATCATTAACACTAAGGATGTTTAGCCAGTATCGCACTTTCCATTCTCCGAATAAACAATATTATTTTTAAAATGTCGAATAGCTGGAGGCGGCTGGATTTGTTAAAAACTGTCAAACACACGGGGAATTATTATATGTGTTTTATTTAATATAAAAAAATTAAATACTACCTACCGCTATACTAGCAATTATAAATAAGATAGGAAATCAAATAACATTACAATCCTAGCCAAAAAAATTACTAAAATTCTTCCGCCACCATGATTTCATCTAGTAACAAGCCATGGGTGTGGAAGAATTTTTAGCAAAATTTTGTTACTTTTAAACCTAAAGCATGTGTGGTTGAAAATGCGAAGGTAGGGACCTCTACAGGTCTTAACCACAAGCTTACACATTGGAAGAAAAGAGGGCAACCCCTTTACTTCAACCTACTTTCTATATAAATAGGTGAAGCTGAAGTGGTTAGATCTGAGAGTGTGAAGCTATTCTATACTTCATTGATTAAGTCCACAATTCCTATTATACATCAGTACTCGCAAAATCTTTCGATTTACGAGTCAATGGAAAGATCATATAGTTAGAAATCTATTACGATAATTTAAGGTTGTAATTATAAATTTATTTAACGCATTATGTAAGTGATATTTACTAAGGTAATAAACCTAAAGCATGTGTGGTTGAAAATGCGAAGATAGGGACCTCTACAGGTCTTAACCACAAGCTTACACATTGGAAGAAAAGAGGGGAACCCCTTCTTTACTTCAACTTACTTTCTATATAAATAGGTGAAGCTGAAGCAGTTAGATTTGAGAGCGTGAAGCTATTCAATACTTCACTGATTAAGTCCACAAATCCTATTATACATTAGTACTCGCGAAATCTTTCGGTTTACGAGTCAATGGAAAGATCTTATAATTAGAAATCTATTATGATAATTTAAAGTTGTAATTATAAATTTATTTAATGCACATTGATTACTTGATTTAGTAAGTAATATTTACTAAGGCAATAAACCTAACGCATGTGCAGTTGAAAATGCGAAGGTAGGGACCTCTACAGGTTTTAACCACAAGCTTATGCATTAGAAGAAAAGAGGGGAACCCCTTCTCAGATCTAACTGCTTCAGCTTCACTTATTTATATAGAAAGTGGGTTGAAGTAAAGAAGGGTTCCCCTCTTTTCTTCCAATGCGTAAGCTTGTGGTTAAGACTTGTAGAGGTCCCTACTTTTGCATTTTCAACCGCACATGCTTTAGGTTGAATACCTTAGTAAATATTACTTATGAAATCAATGTGCATTAAATAAATTTATAATTACAACTTTAAATTATCGTAATAGATTTCTAACTATAAGATCTTTCCATTGACTCCTTGTAAATTGAAAGATTTTGCGAGCACTAATGTATAATAGGAATTGTGGACTTAATCAGTGAAATATTGTATAGCTTCACACTCTCAGATCTAACTGTTTTAGCTTTACCTATTTATATAGAAAGTAGGTTGAGTAAAGAAGGGGTTCCCCTCTTTTCTTCCAATGCATAAGCTTGTGGTTAAGACCTGTAGAGGTCCCTATGTTCGCATTTTCAACTGCACATGCTTTAGGTTTATTACCTTAGAAAATATTACTTACGTAATCAATCAGTGTAATCAATCAATGTGCGTTAAATAAATTTATAATTACAACTTTAAATTATTGTAATAGATTTCTAACTATAAGATCTTTCCATTGACTTGTAAATCGAAAGATTTCGCGAGTACTAATGTATAATAGGAATTGTGGATTTAATCAGTGAAGTATTGAATAGCTTCACGCTCTCAGATCAGTTTCACCTATTTTTATAAAAAGTAGGTTGAAGTAAAGAAGGGGTTCCCCTCTTTTTTTATCTAGTATTGTAATGTTATGATTTTCTATCTTATTATTCAATATATATATATACATATTTATAATGTATGTGTGTGGATAATAATAGAAAATTAATCCGAAATAAATTTAACAATTGTTTTTACCTATAAAGTTTTGACATTTTTTTAAAAATGAAATTGACTTAGATTTAGTAATGAATGTCATATCTGGAGAAATCTTAATGTTATGAAAATGCACTTTCTCTCAGTGTTGTAAACATATATATATATGTGTGTGTGTGACAAACGTTCTATTATTACATGATTAATTTTTAAAAATGGCATCTTGAGAAGGTTCATTTGTGAACCAAAATCGATTTGATGATATTAATTTAAAGTGTATACAAAATAGTTGTCTATTATTTAGAGTTATGTATAATTTGGATTAAGCTTTTATAAGTTTTTGGCAACATTATGGTCATATAAGTTACTGGAAAATGATTATAAGAAACAATATATATGTGTGTGTGTTATGCAAATAAAGACTTCTTTAAACATTTAATACGAAAATTATATTATCTGCTGCTTTTGATGTTTAACAGAGATCCTTTCAAATTTTTTCCAAGGCAAAAAGCTTGTGATTCACAAATTAACAAATGTTAGATTTTTTAAATTACTGAGTTCCCCTCTTTTCTTCCATAGCGTAAGCTTGTGGTTAAAACACCGGTAGAGGTCCCTACTATCGCATTTTATACGCATATTATCGAGGTTATAGCCTCAGTAAATATTAAATTACTGGTTGAGATTTTCTATTAAAGAAAAATTCCTTGTAAATGTATTAAATAACCTCCACACCATCACCCATTCATTTCAAATCTTATAAATACAGATACAATAAAAGATAATTTATCATTAAATCACTTCTATATTAATTCCAACTTTACCATATAATACTAAATTGTCAAAGTACTTTTACTACTACTACCACTAAACATCACATGATCACTATCTCATACTAGCACATAATTGTTATTAAACAAGACAAAACTCTCTATACAGTAGTGCCATCTTGTGCCAACAAGAGCAATTAATGGATGCCAGAAGGCTTGCGCATAAAATCCCTATCTAGTGCCTACTCTAGGTGCAGTGCTCTCAGATCCAACGCTCCTCACTGACGAAGGCCACAAACCATAAACTAGTCTGGGGATATTGGATGAGTAGGCACTAGATAGGGATTTTATGCACAAGCCTTCTGGTATTCATTGATTGCTCTTGTTAGCACAAGATGGCACTGCTGTATAGAGAGTTTTGTCTTGTTTACTTTTACTACTGTTATACAATGCTTTATTTATCACTCTTCTTCATTTTTATAGAAGTGTTTACTAAGAACATTGTAACTTATCTATTTAAAATTTTGGATTAATTTCAAGTGAACGAACAAGCTGGATTTAAAGTGGTTGAACTAAAATAGAAATCAAAGTATTTAGATAAGTTGTAGATTCCAGTGAATATAAGGTGCTGTTTTTATAGGATTTTGAAATCATTTGGTTATATAATTTTTAATTTATTAAATTCTGAAGCATAATTATCAAAATATAATTGCACTGATCAGAATATATGTTTTGTATTAGCAGATTATCATCGATGTATAACATGATCTAAAACTATATAACAGATTTATGAAAGCATTTTATGGATTAAAAGAATAAAAAAGTAAGTCATTTAAATCTTGCAGATAATATGATTATTTTTGCAAAAAAATGCTTTAGAGATAAAGTAAATGTTACAAGCGCTATTGCAAAAAAGAAAGTAAGATTAAAAATAAAAATGCTAAATAGATTTAAAAAGTATTATTTGAACGATATTTTAAAAAATGTCAGCCTTAATAATCGTGCATTACAAAATGTTGAAATTTATCGTAAACTCTAGTAGAAATACCTTGTTATTAAAAGAAAATATGCTTATGTTCTTGGGAAGTACTTTTAATAATTATCTCATCAGTTATTACTTATGGTTGTGAAACTTGGGACACTTAAATACAGAACATTAGTGAGACTTAAGATCAGATAGAAAAGTACAAAGAAATATATATTGGCAGCATCATATGATTGACAAAAACTGGAAGCACTGCCCTTATTGGAATAAAGATCTGTAATGGGATTAAACTACTGATGTCACTAGAAAAAATATTAATGGTTAAACAACTAAAGTATTAAACTGGATCGCAAAAGATATAAAAGACCTAGAAATAAATGTGAGGAGAGAATAGTTGCATGAGTAAGTTTGCCTGTGTAAGATGGAGAAAAGTTTTGAATAGGAAAAATTGAATTAAACTTCATGAGACTTTCATCTTCCAGTGTTATTTAATGTAGTAAAGTCAATAATGGCTTCTGGCAATCAACGTAATACCATATTTACATTTTAAGTCAATTCCTGGTTTTATTCAAACTTAGATCATAAACAGTAGTTTAATATAGAAGTTTAGGCCGCCTTTTCTCTCTATATTATGTTCCCCAATTATCTCGGGTCTAAATATTTGACTCTACATCAAAAGGATAATCTAAACTATATTGTAAATGCATCTTGTTTAAATAAATTCACAATCGCACTTATTGCATAAAATAAAGACAATTTCCGATGCAATCGATATTTTTCACATCATAAAGTACATGTATATGATAAACAGATTCTGAGAGATGTGTGTAACCAGTCTCATTTATGGAGCTGCAGTGCATTCCTTAGTTAAACACCTTATGTGTGTGATTGATTATGAATTTATTCATAATTCAAAGACCAATTGCATTTATAACACAGCATTCATATAAAGTTGGGATAATTGTGGAAATCATATTAGGATTCCAGCTCATCTGATGAAGATGAATGGTCTCAAATACATATATTGCGAAAGAAGATAGTTTCAACTTTGTTAGACAGTGGCTTACAATCTATAAATTTCTATTTACTTTAGTATCTCACTATTTATAAGATGAGATCTCTGTTTTCCCTTTTTGTATTTTCTCTTAGTATATATATTCTTTCTCTTTATATTTTTTCTTTGTTTATATATTTATATTCTTTCTCTCTCTGTATATATATTCTCTGCATATGAAAATAATTCTTTTTCATAAATATCACTTGAAAATGTTTTTAATAAAGTATTCATTGCTTTTATTCTAAAGAACTATGTTTTCTTCCAAAATTGGAACCATCTGATGTAATTAATGACCATTTTCTGTTTTGTTTGTATGCTAATGCACAGAAACATGAAGTTTAATCTGCCGCAGAAGCTATCATGTCAGCTTACAGCTCATATTTGTGGTAAGCACCTTTGACGTGTGATCACATTTCACTTTTGGCTACAGTATTGTGTGAGGGTGGCTGGAATTCCGAATGTCAAAACCATTTTAATATTCATTAAGACCTCCCCCTCTATCCCATGTTTTATGAATGTCTACTAACAATTATGAGCACAGTCTCATGCTTTCGTAGCCCACATTTCCTGCTCAAAAAATTCGGCAAGTGTAGGTGCAAGCGCGATTGGGATCAAATCACGCTCTAAGTCACGTTTCTGCGAGAACAACTGCGAGCTTAATCAAATGGCTGAAATAGAAAAGTTTCCGAATGTCAAAGTTCTCTGACTGCTAGAAGGGTTATCAAACAAAAGAGCTTGAAGCTGCATGCGTGCTGTTCCTGAAGAGCCTGGTTTTAATTGCCGTATATATTTATGTTTTTATAATTACCGTAAAAACTTTGTCAACTTTCGAGTTGCGTTCCGTTTTGTTAGGAATTGTACCCCCCACCCCAAAGTTTGACTTTTTGTTGTAAATGTTACCGTTAAATGGAATAATAACTACTGCTTCTAATAATTTGAAGAATGTGCATAATAGTTGTTTCTCTTTGTTTCTAATTGGAATAAGTCTGTATTCTATCGTTCAGGAATATTAATTCAATGCTCTTAAAAATATATTCTCATTAATTAGGCACTAGATGTATTTATTTTTGGGCTGTGATATGTTGTGGCCATTAAAATATTTTTTGTGGAGAGAACTGCGTTTAGACAATTATCAAATTTTTTGTGGTTAACTAGAGGATATTTTCTACTATGTAATTGAAATGTTAAACGTTTTGAGAAAAATTCTAACTTTTATTTTTACTTTTCTAAATATATATAACTGTTAACTATAGCAAACCTGTCAAAGTAAGCATTAGTACCTATATTGAATTAATAATGTTCAGGCTGGTAAATATTTAATGTAAAAATACAATTATGATATTCTAAAAACAACAAACTAAAAATCAAATATTTATCTATGACGGTTATCCTGATTTTTTTAATTTTTTGTTTTTAAATCAACGTTAATGAACTGTTTTTCAGACATTATGGATTATCATCTTGAGTTGACCTATGTGGCTATTTATTACAGTCATGTGAATAGTTTTTTACTATTATTGCATACAGAGGAAAAAACAATTACTCAAATGGCAATAACAGATTATCCCATGTCAACTTAGTATGATAATCCTTAATATTTGGAAATCTTGTATTAACTTTCTCTTAAGAAATAGAGAAATTTCAGATCACTCAAAGAAATATGAAAAGATGTAATGTTAGGAGTTGTTGAGAACGAACTGATGTTACTGACATTACTGAGAGATTTAAGAGATTGATGGACAGTTGAAATCTTAAACTGGATTCCAGTAGAGATTATAAAAGACGTAAAAAGTTCCCACGTGTGACATGTATGTATGAAATAAGGATGTGTGCTGGGATGATGCGGAGAAGAGAGATTAGTGAGTAGAGAAACTGGATTGAAACTGGAGAAACCATCCTGTAGTGGATCAATAATAATTGAAAATTGTTAGAGTCCTCCCTTCTCTCAGAAGTGGACTATTCCAGCTGCCTCCTTATCTGATCGGATTAAGCATTGTTTGCCACAGGACAATAGGCTGATGTATAGATAAAAACATAGCCAATGGTTATTACAGGCCAATGAGCAACGATGTTTGCTGAATCCGAAGTTTTTCAATAAGCTCAGGGATCTGGGTATAAATAGTCAGCCTTTTGTGAGAATCAGTGAAGAACGTCTGTCTAACCTGAAAAGACTTTGCGTTCTCCCAGGGAAGCTCTGCTAACCTGATCAGCAGCAAGTATTCCCATTGATAGCAATATGCTATTTAGTCTAGCAACTAGGCAAGTCCCACAGAGACTGGACGCTGCTAAGATCACACTCGGCTTGAGGCAAGCTGTCTTGTACAGCGGGAAGAGCCATACACCCTACCCGTGAGGCAAGCCATCAGATGTAGCTGGAAGCGGTAGGCAAAACCCAGAGATTACGTTAAACTCCAATATTCAATGTTGTAAATATTCACTGGTATATATACTGCATATTGCATTGTATATATTTGTAGATAGAATAAATATATTAATTGTAATACTTGTCTTAGTATTATTTCTGTTAGTTGGGTCTGTAATCCAGACCAAACATAACAAAAATAGTGATGTGCACATTAAAACATAAGTAATAAAAAAAAAGTTTATTACCAGCGATTATAAAAACCTTAAAAAGTTAAGATTCTCTAACTAGCCAATTGCATAAGAAAAGATTCATTAATAGGCACTACAGACAAACAATACGGAAGGAAGTATTATTTATATTGTCCGCTTCTGAGCAATGAGAGTTTGAATGTTTTTATCTTTTACCTTGCTTTTAAACTATAAATAACTAGTACTTTTTATTGACGAATATGGAATGGATATCTTAGTTAAAATTGAGTGCTTAAAAGATTTTTTAAAGATTATGTTTGGAGCCTGAAAATAATTTTAACATGTTTTATTTAAATGGGATTACAATCCTAGCTAATGGACGTAGCTCATATATATACGCACATACAATACAATAAGTATTGATTCCTATCTCAAGAAAAAGTTTAAAGAAACCCATTACTAGTTTTTCCAATTATGAATTTCCAGTAGTTGTTAATTTAAGCCAATAAACATCATAACTCTTGTTAAAACAGGCAAAACTCACTATATATATTGTCACACACAACGAGCTAGAGTAATATATATATATAGTCAGTTTTGGCTGTTTTAACAACAGTTATACACAAGCATAAGAGGTGGTGGTCATGTGATGTTTATTGGCTTAAAACCAATCCTGCCTAATAGGATAGTGGTGGCTATGGTTATTAAAGAACCAAAGACACCAAAATGTATGGGTACTGAACTGGTTTCAGACCCATATGACTATATAAGCTAATGGGCTTGGATTGAAAACATTAAGGTGTTTTCAATTTAAGACTCATAGTTTTGTAGTTAAATGGAGATAAAAGATGGTTGCTGTAGGGTTGCATTAGATCCTAAGATCTAGGTACAGTGCTTTCAGATCCAAGGCTCCTCGCTGACGAAGGCCATAAGCCAGAAACTAGTCTGGGGATATTGGATGAGTAGGCACTAGATGGAGATTTTATGCACAAGCCTTCTGGCGTCCATTGATTACTCTAGCTTGTTGTGTGTGGCAATATATATAGTGAGTTTTGCCTGTTTTTAGTTGTTAATTTCTAACTTATTTGAAGAGGATTGATTGCAAAATGGACATATAATGACAGAGGCAGTCAGAGTTTAGTGGATGGAATTGAAATGATGATATTCTGATAAAAAATAAAAAAGCAATTAGAAAATATCTTCATTACAATGATCCACAAGGTGTTAAAAGTAGATAAAAACCAGCCATACTTTATGAAAGAGTTTTATAATGAAAAGTATTAAAGTGTCAATATTGAATGGAGATCCAGGTGCTTGGTTCTTCTAATTCACCTGCACAGCGCGTATGTTGTTTGAAGAGCCCTTGTACAATGAGAGAGGATTGTTTGAATTTCTATGCTGGTGGATGCTTCAACGTGGTAGGATTGAAATGTAGGATGTGATAAAAATCAAAAGGATATGAAAATATACATTTGGAACACTGAATTTGTCTATATTCTTAATTAATTAAATGAATAATTCGAGTTTATATATATATAAAGTAAATCATTTGACAGCAATATATGTTTATATTTATTAATTACAATGAAGGCCATCAAATTATAATAAATTTTTTGTCCAGTACATATTATCTTAGTATTTATAATACGTTTAATCTTCACAAAAAGAAATCCGATGTTCATTTCCTAGCCAGCAATGATACACATGTATACTGGGAGTAACAAAAAAAACCCTCAAATTTAAATTTGGAGCTAAGAAAACGAACAAAAGTCATTAACAGTATTGAAGGAATTAAGTGGTTCAAATAGTGCTGGGCTGAAAATACTGCTAGAAGAGATGAGGCAATAGATAGATAACTGAAGTTTTAAACGGGATCTTAGGGGATTATAAAAGATCTAGAAAGAGACCGCATTTGAGGTGGATGAATGAGATAAAAAAAATTGAAAGAGTAATATAGAGAAGAAAAGTTATGGATTGAAAAACTTGATTAAGCCTGAAAAAATCATCATCCTGTAGGAATCGAACATAATTAAAAGTGATGATTGTTAGAGAGCACTGCATCTAGATCTTAGGATCTAATGCAACCCTCCAGCACCCACCTTTTATCTCTATTTAACTATAAAACTATGAGAATGAAATTGAAAACGCAAAAATATTTTCAATCTAAGCTCAATAGCTTATATAGTCATATGGGTCTGAACTCAGTTCAGCACCCATACATTTTGGTGTCTTTGGCTCTTTAACAACCATAGTCACCACTATCCTATTAGGCAGGATTGGTGTTAAACCATTAAGCATCACATGATCACTATCCTATACTAGCACATAATTGTTTATAAACAAAGCCAGACTCTCCATACAGTATTGCCACCCTGTGCTAACCAGAGTCTGGGATGATGATTGTTATGATAAATTGATTTGTTTCGGGAAGGCTATCTTGAGTTTCTAGATACTTGGTAAGAAAATAATCAAATGTTTTTCTGATTTTGAACTCTGGATAGTGGATTTAGAATATTAATCCGCATTAATACAAGATATTTCAAAAATGTAATTATTAATTTTTGGTTTTAAAGTTTTTTGTAAATAGTTATATATATATTCTAATATTGATTAATTAAATTATTATAAATCCTTTATAGAGTGTAGAGTAATATTTTCTTATTAAGAAAATGCTTTTTTGTTGTTGTTGTTGTTATAGAATAAGATCAGGATTTGTTTTTAACTTTGGAAAATATGATTTTTTAAAAAAGGATTGAATTTATTGAACCTAAATGATCGTATACCTATTATTTACTTAAGTGCTTAGCATAGTACTAGAAAATAATCATAAAAATGATCTTGGATTTAGAAAAAGTAATTATTTTTAATTAAGGGCTATTCTTGTTAACCGAAGAGAGATGGTTCAGCATGAAATGTATCTTGGTGATTATTTAACTTTTTATTCTTATAGTTTAAGAATGTGTAGTGAAATGGAAGTTTTAAATGTGCAAAAATATTTTATCATTTTTTTATTGGATATAAATTCTTGTTGGTAATATCTTACATGGTTTACAGTTATGCAAGAATGACTGATTCAAGGTCTAAGGGTTCTTTGATAGAAGTCTTAGCTATTACATCAGATTACGAACAATGTTTAGAGAAGCCTACTTTGAGTTAGAGATTTTTGGATTACTTTTCCGTGAATTAGTTAAGTAACGAAAAATTAAAAAAACTTGATTTAGACTAACTAAATGGAATTGCGTAGACAGGCAATTTACTGATTCAATTTTTGAATATAATATCATTGCATTGATCAAGACAGATTATATTATTGCTGTTTTTTTTTTTATTAATCAATTATTCTTTCCCTTCGCTTTTAGAAATATCAAAAAATCTTTTCCATAATTCATTCTCCCTTTCTTACAGAATATACAATACCTACACATATAATATAGATATTACATATATTTTAAAACATGCTCACATGTATATATGTACACACACACATAAGGGTGATCTTTATATTTTATGTAATAGTATAATTTATTATTTTTACTCTTTATAATCGTCTATATTTTAATTCATTTACTTTATTTGATAGCAGTGGCAGATGATTATGATTTTATATACTTCTTTTTAATTTTGAACTTTGAAATCTATAATAATTTATAACTGAAACACAGGCTTATTATATACCTGTGTCTATGTAATATAGGGTATATGAGCACAGACTTTCACATGACCCACCACTCTCCACTCTATCTAATAACACTGATACACTCAAGCACATATATGCTGAAAAGATAAATAATCACCAATATGCGTATTTCATGCTAAACCAGCAATCATCAGTTGGTCCAGATTATCATCTCCCACACATATATACTATAAGTGCTCAGATATATATTAAGATAGACAATCTTCATACTTTAATGGACAGGCTCTAATCTACTACACACTCCAACTCTTCAACCGTCCATCCAATTGAAAATCTGATGATGGAATGCTCGAAGGCCACCTTGAGGTCGAGATTCTTGTCACACCCATGTTGACCTAAAGTCAATCTGAACCCCACGTGTACAGGACATAATCCATTAAATACATATGCAAGGATGGGCAGACATCTCTATAATGTAATAACTGAAACATAGGCTTATTATATACCTGTGTCTATATATGTAATCTCGGCCTCAGGGTGGCCTTCGAGCATTCCATCATCAGATTTTCAATTGGATGGACGGTTGAAGAGTTGGAGTGTGTAGTAGATTGGAGCCTGTCCATTAAAGTATGAAGATTGTCTATCTTAATATATATCTGAGCACTTATAGTATATATGTGTGGGAGATGATAATCTGGACCAACTGATGATTGCTGGTTTAGCATGAAATTTTATTGATTATTTATCTTTTCAGCATATATGTGCTTGAGGGTATCAGTGTTATTAGATAGAGTGGAGAGTGGTGGGTCATGTGAAAGTCTGTGCTCATATACCCTAATAATTTATATTAAAAATAAGCTTGACCCTAACATTCTTTGGCCAAAGTCTCGAAAACATAGAAGTTATTTTTTTCAAAAGTTACTTTGTGCTCTCACACATACATCGTATTACTATATGTTTGAGAATATGCAATCTATTTCAATAGTGTCTCCTGTAGAATTGTATAGAACGAAGAAAGAAACAACAAAAAAAAGACATCTACTAGTAATGGATATCTTACCTTTTACTCCACCTTCTAAAGGTGTTAGAATTTACAAACTGTTCTCTAACCTCTATTTATATCCGAATGATTTCGTTTCTTTAAAATAATTATTTGCTTATGACGTTAAGCCACTTTAAGAAAAAACGTATAAAAGGTAAAAAGATAAAGTGCCAACATTTCAAAATTTCTATTGACAATAAAAAAAGTAGTATTATAAAATATTTAAATTTTAAATTTGTATTTCCTTATTTACCATAATTACTACATCCTTTCGTAAAAGAAATTTTCTTTAAGAATTTGACTTCTAGCTGTAGTTAAAAATATTGATTGTATGTTTTTCTTTTCAGAGCAGATTCTCATTTGTAAAAGACCTTGCTAGGAAAATATATGCAAAAAAAAAAAAGAAAATTCTGACAAAAAATATTTTGAAATCAGTGGGGATTAATAATATATATAAATATATTACATTTTTTGTGAATTGGATTGTGTTCAAGAATACTTATTTTGCCAATTAGTTGAGCCTTTTATTTGGATTCTTCAGAATTAACTCTATCTTTTTGATAATTTCTCCCCTCGTAGACAGTAGTTATAATTTAACTTTAAAGCGTTAGCTAAAAAAATTATAGATTAAATTAAAAAAATATTTTAATATTTGATTCTGAAATAAGAGATTACTTATACTTTGAAATTTATCTAAATATTTTTCGTTTTTTTTTCTTTCTTTTATTTATTTATTTGTTCTTTCAAAAATTTCATATTTGCTTATCCGCTGTTGTCTTGCATTGGTGGTCGAGAGGTCAGCGCGACAGCCTTGCACTTGCAGGCAGTTGCCCGGGTTGCGGGTTCGCGTCCCGGCCGATGCTATGACACTTAAAAAAAAGAAAAAAAAAGCAATAATTAATATTTTTATTAAGGATTTTATTTTTTATTGTTGTTAGTTTTCATTTTAAACACCTTTGAAAATTAGTGTATTGGTTGAAATATTTTATTTATTTATATATACATTTGATTTATTTAATAATTGACTATGTAGTCAATATAAAATTCATCTGTTTAATAATTTTTTATTTCGTGCTTATATATATATATAAGCCTTTTTAAAAAAAAAAGTATTTGCTTTTATGCTTTAATCGTAGGCTAAATTAAATTTGAAATTTTCTCACCTTATTTTGTCATATCTTTATATATATATTTAAGATGTATGTTTGTGAATTTAGAGTCTTGCAAATAATTATTGTTGGGTTTATTACTTAATATCTATACAATATATAGGGTATATGAGCACAGACTTTTACACGACCCACCATTCACCACTCTATCTCATATCACTGATACACTTGAACCACATATACGTCGTAAAAATAAATAATCACCAATAACCGTATTTCATGCTAAACCAGCAATCATCATTTGGTCCAGATTATCATCTCTACACATATATGCAATAAGTGCTCAGATATATATTAAGATAGTCAATCTTCATACTCTAATGAACAGGCTTCAGTCCACGCCACATTCCAACTCTTCAACCATCCGTCCAATTGAAAATCTGATGATGGAATACTCAAAGGCCACCCTGAGGCCGAGATTCTTGTCACATCCACGTTGACCTAACGTCAATCCGACTTCTCATGTACAGGACATAATCCATTTAATACATATACAAAGGATGGGCAGACATCTCTACAATGTAATAGCCTGTATTTCAATTATTAATGTCTATACCGAAATTTTCATTTACTTTTTCATAGAGAATTCGCCCATCCCCCTCCCATAACAAATACAAATTCTATAGAAAGCAATAAATATTTCTGTAAACACACACTCACGCTTAGAAACATACCTAAACCCACGCATATATAGTGTATTTTTGGAAAGTAAATTTTAATCTAACTCGTGACAAGTACGCCGAAAATAAATAGCCCCTAAAGTTAAGTATTGTTTTCTGGTAATTTGTAAAATTCCCGATGCTATGACATATGAAAAAAACAACAACTATCGTTTATTAGTGGCAATTGATAGTGAATGGTGGAAAATGTATATATACATTTAAAAATTATTTTATAATATTAAGATCTAGTTTGAAGTTGCTCTCAAAAAATATTATTTTACGACAACAAATATTACATATTGCTTCGTTTTTACCCTCTCCACCATATATTGCAGGGGTGGCCAACTTTTCTGTTCATAAGATCTACTTTTTATTTTAAAAAAGTTTTGCGATCGACTCGTTGTCATAAGCGTAGTCTAAGTGGAGGTGTGAAATACATACTATTTTTATATATCTACCTAGTAAAAAATAATTATTTAACGGGCCAAAAAAACTCATGTCCGGGAGGGATTAAAGCAACATGAACAATATTTATTAATTCAAATTAGCTACATTAAATCAAGATTAAAAATATTATTTTCAATAATGATGTGGCTTAGTGGACTTCACCTATCTAGAATTGAAAAAGAAATTAGAATAAAAACAAAAAAACTTGAAAATCTTGACTTAATTTGTTTTACTCATTATCCAACAGCTCTTGCCAGATTGGCCTCGCGATCGACCAAAAAGGCTTCGTGATCGACCGGTGGATCACGATCGACTTGTTGAACACCCCTGATATATTGTATATAAATTGCTTGGTTATTTTAATTATTTAAAATGTTTTTATTTCTTCTATATATCTAATTTAATTAATTATTGGAAAAGTACATTTTATTTTACAAAATAAATATTTCTTCTTATTCTTAATTAGTTTTGATAAATATTTTTGGAAATGAAGATTAACGTGGAGTAACGGACTATGTTTGTTTATAATTAATTTACTATTCTCTCAAAAAGCGTATATTAAAGCCAATTATTTTTTAATAGGGCATAATCGTAACTGAATTCGTCCTACTTCCAAAATATGTATTTTGTTTTCTTATCCATTTTCTCATAGAGCTGACTTTTAGCCTTTTATTTAAAATAACGTTAATTTTTTTTCGTTTTTAATCAGCTGTATAATATCAGACGTCTAAAGAATATAATTGGTGTAACTAAACTTAGGAGTCCCTAATCTTCAAAGTCGCCATATAAGTGTGTCTAAATACTTATATAAATTTCAAATATATGCATAAAATCTCATTACAGTACTATAAAATTGAAGCGTAGTAAATTGTTTTGAGGGTAGTACATTACGGCAAACTACTAACAGTGACAATAAAGTATTATAGTTTATATATAATTCTCTATTATCTACTGACTGCTAAAAGAACACTTAATTTGCATACATGTTATTTACATATGCACACACTTAATTTTACAGGTAAATAATAATCACTTATTTATAATTAATTCATATTGGAGCCTGTCCATTAAGGTGTGAGGATTGGCTATCTTAATATATATCTGAGCACTTATAGCATATATGTGTAGAGATGGTAATCTGGACCAACTGATGATTGCTGGTTTAGCATGAAATACGTATATTGATGATTATTTATCTTTTCAACATATATGTGTTCAGGTGTGTCAGGGTTATGAGATAGTGTGGAGAGTGGTCGGTCGTGTGAAAGACTGTGCTCATATATCCTATATATTACATATATAGACACAGGTATATAATAAGCCTGTGTGTTTCAGTTAATTCATTCATTATTATATAGATAAAGTTATTTATTATAAGCAAGCTACAAACAATCCTTTCTACTTAAAATGTAGAAATGCATGTGAGTATATATATATAGGTTAAGATATTTTATTGAGTTTTTAGTACATTTAATATACTAATGTATATGTATTTATTATGTGAGAGCATTATTTTGATAGAGACAACACAGCTCAACCTAATCTATTTGTATTTTTGAGTAGTTTTAGTTATCCCATAAAGTTTTTTAATAGTTCTATCGATTAAAAAAAAATGGTGGCTGAATAAAAATCCTGAAGGATTTAGTAGTAGTCTGATAATTTATTTATAAAATAGTTATTAAAAGTTATTTAATATTATACTGAATTAAATATCCTTTAGAATTCTAACTAAAATTAAATTCCAATGGTTGCACAAAAATATTTATTTGGTAATGCTATTAGCCACTGATGCTATTTGAAAACAGAAAAGAATAAAAAAAAAAGTGTGAAAAGAACCAATATTTTAATTGTGATTTATCTACTAATCATTTTTGCAATAATATTAGTGTGAGATTTATTATAACTAAAGGTTTATTTTATTAGCCACAGTTCCAATATGTCGCCATGATTCTGGTATAATTGCTGAGATATTCTTGACTTAGTTTAAGGAGAAGCCACAATACATCACATCACATCACATCACATCATAGAAAGTGCATGACAAATAGTTTTTGTAATTAATGTTTTTTGAATTTTAGCTACTCTGTTTATCCCACTTTATATGTGAAGAATAATTTTCATTATCTGACAGAGTTTTGTATTACTTATTTATTTATTTATTACCCACAGAGTGTGCTAATAACTCTAAACAAGCTTTTTTTTTTTTTTTTATTTATGATAAATGCTACTACAAGAGAAGGCATTCAAATCATTTTTATCTTGGATTGTCCCCATCCCCAGACCGGTTTCGACCTATGGGTCTCTTCAGTGAGGAGTTGGGACATTAGATCTAAAAAACCAACTCAAGCAAAGCATTTATCTAAAAGATAATTGTTAGAAGAAGATCTGAAACTTTTAGACATCTACATGTCTTTAAAGTCAGCTCTCCAACTGAAAAAATCATATGGGCCTGAACTTAATTCAGATACTCCATATATTAGTAGGCTTAGCTCTTTAATTTAGCTAAAGCCACAACAGCAAGCACACTCTTAAGTTTACATATTTGTAAGTGCAAGCTATATATAAGTCATGTGACATCTGACTTGTTATTATTACTATTATTACCCACAGAGTAAAAGGAAAACAGATAAATTACCTAGGAAGATTAGCAAATACTTTAATAATTATGTAATTACTGTATATGATTTTTTTTAAAAATTTGTTCTAAATTAATTTATTTTCAATCTTATGAATATATTAAAACTTGTATTTAATAAACTAGTACATCGGTTTGCTGAAAGAATATTGAACAAGTTGTCATGGAATGGGGCAGGTGACATAAATAGAAAATAATAGAATTTCTAAGGCATTCTATAGTTTTATGTTTAACGTGAACATAATTTTCATGGGAAAGGGAGTTCCATTTTTAATTGAAAAGATATGTCTAAAAAACTAATCAGAGATGAAATAGCAGTTGATTTGGTAGAACAATATGATTCCAAATCTACACAGAAGAAGGTAAAGGATTAAAACACAAAATATTAAGTAAATAAATTATAGAACAATAGCAAAATTTAAGGTTTTTTTTCTATTTGAGGATGGGGTTAACATTGTCATGCTTATTTGTAAATGATTAGTATTGATTAATACACATATATAATACAGAAAAAAAAAGAACACCCATTAGATAGCCCAAGTAGTCAAAAGATATTCTAACAGCTAGCAATATCATCATCATCAACCATTATCAATCCACTGCAGGATGAAGGTCTCTCCACGTTTAATCCATCTTCTCCGATCTTTAGCTTTTCTTCTCCACATCACCCCTGCATACTTTCTTATTTCATCCATCCATCTCACATGTGGTCTCTTTCTGGGTCTTTTACAATCTCTTGGAATCCATTTTAAGATTTCAATTGTTCATCTATTATCATCTCTTCTAGCAATATGTCCAGCCCAACTCCACTTCAATCTTTTAATTTTTTCAATGAGGTCAGTAACACCTGTTTGTTCTCTTACCCATACATTGCGTTTTCACTCTCTTCTTGTTACTCCCAACATGCATCTCTCCATACTTCTTTGAGTGGTCTGGAGTCTCTGTATTTCTCTACTATTAATTGTACAAGTTTCAGATACATAAGTAAGAACTGGCAAAACACATTTATTAAAAACCTTCCTTTTCAAACACATAGGCATATTTCCTTTTAGTATCAAGTTATTTCTATCAAAAGCATTCCAACCAAGTTTAATTCTATGATTAATTTCATCCATTGTGATTCCATCAGTATTAATAATCTAACCAAGGTATTTGTAACTGTTAACTTCTTCTAAATTATCAATCAATCCTTATTTTCATATTTTGAACAAATCGATTAAACATTACTTTAGTCTTTTTAACATTTATCACATATAGATATTTTGAAATAAATTTCTCAGCACAGTATAGTTAAATTTATTTATAGTATTAATGACATGCTGCCAAGCAGACAAAAAATGAATTCATTTTCATCTGAAGCTCATGATTTTTTATAACAAGCATATTTGTACACTTGTATTTTTAATTAAACACAATAAATAGCTCTTCACCCTGCAGAATTTGATACTGTAAAATCTATTATTATAAAATCGTATGTTTTCTGAACTGTATATGTAAAATGATGAACAATGCAAAATTTCCTAAAAGGGTGTTTTATGGTTGAGCATAGTTATTGTGGGAAATTCTCCAAAGATATCATAAAGAAATGCAGTATTGATTGTTTTCATTAGAGTGATAAGGTAGAGAATAGATTGTATTGTAGAGCTACAATTAAACATGGTGTTGAAAAGTTTTAAAAAGAAAAGTTTTCTGCTGCAGAAATTAAAGATAGATGGCAAAATATGTAATAAATAAAAAAATAGGCCAGATATTCTATATTTGGATATATTTGTGGTTCACAGTTTTTTGTTTGTATAATCATTATGAAATTCATTTCTAAAGCAGTTTTTTTTACTGGAGTTGGCGAGATTACTATATATATTGTAACCGGATGGGGTGGGTGAATAAATAGAAAGAAAGGAGTGAATCTGGGGTGATGGAAAAACATCACCACTCCCAGTTCATTTAAAATGAAATATTTACAAAATATTTAAGGGGAGCATGAGATCCAAAATTCTGGGAGATCATTGAGAGATCAGCCAGCTAACTCAGAAGAGCATCCAAAGCATAATTATTCACCAGCATTATAAAGTAAAGTAATTATAAGTAAATACTCGAGAGAAATAACCATCCATCATCATCATTGATGGGAATAAACAAATCAGTAAAATAAATCAACACTCCATCTTGTGGCTGGATTTGAACAATAAAAAAACATAAATCAACGGTCAACCTTGTGACTGAATTGGAAATGGGTCTTCTGTAGACCAGGTCAACTATTGAGCCCTTGCCACCTTGGGCAATTATTTTAAACATAACTTAGATGCACCACTTAAGTGCTCATCCATCAGAATACATAAGAATCAAACAATAATGCTGGGACATTAAAACATGCTGATCATCATCAATGCTCTGGCCACTCAGTACCATTAATGTACTGGCCAACTATAAACTTAAATTTTTAATAAGACTACAGTAAAATAAAAGATAATGCATGGGCTTTAAAGAATATAATCTTATGTGCCTGTAATATATGCAGTTTAAATTAAATGTACATACGAAAGTATCTTTATTCTAAAATATTATTTTATTGTTAAATCTTTAAATTTTGCTACTGATATTCTAATCATAGACGTTAGCTTGAAATGCAATCAATTGTAACAAACTAATTAAACCGATAAAGGAATTTAATTAGCAAAACCCAATCTAATTAAATCCCACCTTAATTTATAAGTTACTCCAGAAAACAAAGAAAACATATAAAAGGGATGCCATTTTTGAAAAGATTAACAGAGTGAGTACATAGCGTTTTAAGTGAATTAGAGCAGAGCATTAGTTGCAAAGAACAGCGTGAGAATTGCGCATTACCCTTGTGGGGAAAGAAGAGAAGTTAGACGTAGAAACTGTACGTTCAGAATTATCATGCTCGTTATCGTGTGTTCATAGTGTATTTTTCTAACACAGCTTGGCAGGAATCAGAACTTTGTATAAACTGTAAATCAGTTAGTATCGATCTGTTTTGAGAATTAAACCAACTAGTTCGCAAATTAACTTTTGGGTGCAGTAATTGAAGAGTCAATATACTGCAGTGCCAACCAGGATGATGATTGATTAATCATCACTGGATGCCCCAAAAGCACTAAATACACATTTCCATTCATATATTCATTCCGTGCACGAATCTAGCTCAAAGAACATAAGCTCTATTACTGTATGTGTCCAAGGGATGATGGAAACAATTTTAACAATTAAATAAGTTTATTAATAACAAAAAATGAATTTAAAGTAAGGTCTATATGTTTATACATTAAAATTAATTCTTGTACAATAAAAAACAATTATCACATTGGTGATTTACATAATTACTATTCAAAATTTAAATTGTTACATGGATTTACATATATGTGCACATAGATGCATGATTTCTATTATACAATTAATCTATTTCAATTGATATTCAATAACAACAAAAAATGATTAAAATTTACAGATGTGTTATAATTGACAATATAAGCACATATACATGTGTGCGTGAAATAACCTATTTGACTTGCTACAAAATAATTATCAACATCTTAAATTATATGAAAATACAATAAATTATTAAAGTTTCAGTTAAATGAAATACATTTTACATAATAGGTTTACTGAAAAGCATATATATATAATTTGCACAGACTCGCAATTTAATTCTCTTTGCTGAATAGTCTTTTTTTCTTGAAACAAGTACTATCAAATTTTTGACAGATGATTGTTGATTGATTTAAAATGTCTTTGTCTTTTTTTTCAATAAACGAAAGATAAAATCAATTTATAGAATTAAGAAAATATAAATTTCAAAATGCCTTTCTGCTTGATTAGTTAATGCTGTTGAAGTAGGCAAGGTGAGAGAGGAAAAGTGAATACGTGAAGTGCAGCTCTTCATGCCATGATAAGTAGATAGCCAAGTACCCAATGCTCCATGATGTGAGAAAATACCTCATTTTAAGCACTGCCCCTTCTAAGTACCTTGACAGATCATCCTCAAAGAATGGTATCCAGAAAAAAAAGGCATTGAACCAACCCTGCTCATCTCTGAGAGACAGGAGTATAAATGAGGTCTATTCATGAGGCCTGTAGGGACTACTCTGGGAGCTCAACATCTAGATCTAGACAATAGCCTATACTTTGGAGCATCATGAACACACTGCAACCAGTTAGCCCTGTTCAAGCATATACCCACCATAAACACAAAAATTACAAATTCATGCATCACTTTCAAAATGTAATTTTTACTAAAGAAATTATTTAAAATTTTGTTATATATAACTTTACTCACCACAGCTGTATATATGTTTATCTGGGCTTCTCTGCCTTTAGATAGTCAGCATATATATAATTATTTATTTAGCAAGCTGGTTCTTTTGGTCCATTAAAAATATAATCCATGTTTGTTGTCATCATCAGGTAAAGTATGCGATCCATGTAAAATCTTGATTTGTAATTGGTCTCTTTCTATGCAGGATTATTCCAGGCAAGCAGCTGTCTTGGTTTGATAGATTTCAGGCAAGCAACCGTCCTCTCTAAGGCTATGAATATCAGCACAAAGAAGTGGGTCATTTTTCTCCATGTAAATTCAAACTCCTGCAAGGAAACATTAGCAGCTCCTGAATCTACTGTCCTACCTTCAGCTACATCAGTTTATGGTAACTATTTTGCCAACTCTACCACAGCTAACAACAAACTGCAGCTATCCATTTTGGTCAGCTAATTGCTGCCACTTACTCAAAAAATTTTAGTAGCCAACCTGTTCTGTTCAACTCTTACAAAAAACTACAATCCAGATTGTTCTCGTCAAAAATCACTATCCAGACTGACTGATATTTTTTATCAGCCTTTTTTATAAAATTATCTGAGGTGATAACAACACCTTGATTAAAAACAGAATTTTATTTTTATCTCTCTAATCCTTTTGAAAACATACACGTTTTCACTTAGACAATAAAAATTTACAAAGTAATTAAAGATTTCAAAAATAGATATTTTTTTAAAATTATCAAAAAAAAATTGTTTACATTTAAATTTCAAAATCAGAATTACAAATAATATTTATCAGACCTTTTAAAAGTTTAATTTATAAAACAATTTTAATTTTAAATCAGAGTTATTATTTAACCCTTTACTTATTATTTTATTTTAGGAAATGTAGAAAAATATCTACAAAAATTTATGTCTGTGTTTATTTCTATTTTTTCTTTACTTTATATATACACACACTATATTATTATGGGTGTACCATGTAACTCAACCAGTTACAATATATAAATATATTGTAAGGGGATTGGGGGGGGGATGTATCAGGATGGGGTGATGAAAAATTATCATCAACCCCAATTGAAATTAAATTTAAATATTTACAAACAGTATATATAAGTAATACAGTATTTTATAAGATATATTTAAGGGGACCATGAGATTAGAGAATCTCTGAGATCATTGAGAGATCAGCCAGCTACTAAAAGCATAATTAATCATCAAATATCAACCAGCATTATAAAGTAAAGTAATTATAAGAAACTATGAGTACTACTCAAAATAAATAACCATCCATCATCATCATTGATGGATATAAACAAATCAGTACAATAAATCAGAATAAAATCAACAGTCCATCTTGTGACTGGATTGGGAATGAGTCTTCTTTAGACCAGGCTAACTACTGAGCCTTTAGAATACATAATCAGAAATCAAAACAATAATGCTAGGACATTTAAAAAATAATGATCATCATCAATGCTCTGTCCATTTAAGTAGCATTAATGTACTGGCCAACTATAAACTTAAATGTTTAATAAGACTTTACTAAAATAAAATATAGTGCATGGGCTTTAAAGAGTATTCCCTTTTGTGCCAACCAGGATGATGATTGACCATCTCTGGATGCCACCAAAGCACTAATTACATACATCCCTATTTATATATTCATCCCATGCTGATTTTGATTACAATACAAAAATTTCAAATGATTACATTGCAATTTACATAATTACTATTCAAAATTCAAATTATCACATTAATTTACATATATGTGCGCACAGATGCGCGATTTCTATTATACAAGTAATCTATTTCAATTGGTATTCAATAGTAACAAAAAATGATTAAAATTTACATATGTGTGTGTGCGCGCTAACATTTACATCATATTTTAATTTAACAGCAATAATATATTTTCATAATTAATTTCTTTGGAAATATGCATAAATTTCATCCATATATGTGTGTATAAACAAAATATAGATATAATTTAAAATTAGTTTAAGTTTATAAGTTCTTTTTTTTTTTAAAAAAAAAAAATATAGTCAATTTTTGACAAGTACTTGTTGATTAATTATCAGCGTTCTTAGACCAGTTTAAAAGATTTGCTTTTACGGATTTTAATCCAAACAAAATTATGCTTGCATTTAAGTTATATATTCTTCTTTTAATGTCATTTTTTTTAAAGGTATTACCAAAACAATTTCTTCAAAAATATATATCAAATCGTCTTTCTTTTAGACATTTGACTCGAGCAAATTATTTACGTGTTTTGTTTTAAGTTATTAATTTATAATTTTATAAGTCGTTTTAAGGAATATTAAAATAAAATAACTCACTGTATATGCACGAACATGTTTGTCTGTTATTTCCTGCGCGTAAAGATAAACAGCAGTATAAGTATAATTACTTTTTTATTCAGCTGGTGTTCCTCTTGGGCAAGCTGGTTTTTTGTCAATCCAGGCGAATCTCATCAGCAGGCAAAAGTATATAATTCAGGTATGGTTGGCTTTTTCCCTTTTGTAGTCAGTTCCATTTATACTTGGATTTTGTAAGCTTCAGGTCAGCGAACTGTTTTTCCAGAACACTTTTAAGGCTATGAATTACAAAGAATCTTGACCCTTTTTCTCCATGTGAATTCAAACTCCATTATTGAACTGAATAGCAGCTACTTCCTTGCATTCTTATATTTTCATAGCAGTTCTCTATATATTCTACTAGCCATATCTGCAGCTAGCTTTATTGTTGCCAATATCTGCTACAGTTACCAACTCTTCACAAAATATTTTGGCTAATTTTGTAGCTCTTCTGCTAACTGCTTCCCAAAAATATTAAAGCCAAACTTTGCAGTTGGTCTAGTTGGCCACTGCTTAAAATATTACAACCAGACTCCTCTGGTCAACTCTTACAAACCTGCAAGCAAAAAACTAACTGATATTTTTTATCAGTCTTTTATAACCTTGGTTAGATCAGGTGACCAAAACACAGTGGCTGTTTTCAATCTGTGCAATCCATTTGAAAACAAGCTGGAAATTTCTACCAAAGGTGTGATAATCATGTTTTTACTTTAATCTTTGGAATTTGACCAAAGGTGTGATAATCCTTTAGAATTTTTCATCTACAAATTAACTACATAGTAGAAATGTAAACAAGCATTAATTTAAAAAGATATTTTGTACAAGTTTTAATTGAAAGATTTTAAAAATAAATTATGCTTGGTTGTTTTTTTTTTTGTAATTTCAAAATCAGAATTACAAATATTATTTATCAGACCATTTTAAAAGTTTAATCCATAACAAAATTTTAATTTAAACCCAGAGTTATTTAACCCATTACTTATTATTATTTTATTTTAGGAAATATGAAAAAATATCTACAAAAATTTATGTCTGTGTTTATTTCTGCTTTTCCTTTACTTTATATTTATGCACACACACTATACTAGTGTGTGGTATGTAATCCAACTGGTTATAATATATATAATAAACTTTAGAGTATATATGTATAGATGGATATACTTTACTAGGTATCAAATAAAAAAAATAGTCCCCGTTTTAATTTAATGCGTTTCGGTTCAGTATTGAGCACCATAATCATACTAGTTGAGATAGTCGGAGGCTATTTAGATCTTTTGTTAAAGATTATTTTGTTTACTAGCAATATATCACGCATCTTTTTAATAACATCCAACTATCTAATTATTGGAATATATGAATTAAGACGTTATTTGAATATTATTAACTATTGTTGTAAAGCAATCTTAGAAATATAGTACGAATCGCTATGGTTATAGTGCTCAACAATGAAAATGCAGTAAGCTAAAACTGGGAATTTTTTTTATTTTATACCTCCTAAAGCATAACTCTATAAGTATGTTTTATGTTTATGACATTTATATTAACGAAGGTTTTCTTAATTATATGTATATAATCATATAATAAAATACTAGCTAAAAATAAATTTATGCTAAAATTCTCTCACAATCATGGTAATTATTTAAATACAAGTATATTGTTATACTGAATTTAATGTAATTGGAAGGGGTTTGAACTTAGACTGTCAAGCTCCCTACAGCTATCCACTCCATCTTATACAACCGATATACATGACCACATATGTGAAAAAGAGAAATTATTTCCAATATCCGTATTTTGTGTTGAAACAGCATTCATCACTTGGTCCAGATCATCATCTTCCACACACACACATATAATCAGTACTTAGTTTATATAAAGATATCAAATCTTCAAACTTTGACTGTATTGTTGCTGGATCTTTCCAATCCTCCACGGATGACTGGTTTCTTATTGCGGTGTATATAGTGGTGTGGGGAGAAGTAAATGGTAGAGGGCTGGTCGTCCGCCCTTACAATATAGATCATCAGTTGATTGGTTAAATTCTTTAAAAAAATTATTAATCTAATAATTTTTTACTTTATCGGATATGCAAATGAAAATGATTTTTAATGTTTAGTTTTTGAAAGAAATTATTTAGCGCTATCCAACGCCGAGGTGTATTGATGTGCAGCAACCAATAAGACCGGTTCTGCAGGTTGAATGAAACAATACCAAACCTGCAGAATTGATCTTTTTGGTTGCTACACATCAGTACATCTTGACTGTGGATTTAATTTCATATTTATAATGGAGATTTCATTTACGAATTAATTTACATGTATATTAACCGTTAAAAATATTATATATATATTTAACCTGCTATAGGGCATTCTACACTTTTGTTTCTTCATCCTTCTCATTCAAACTTTTTCCATTTTTTTGTTTCTCATTCCTCTTCTGTCACGGACAGAACGCATGCCTTTATTTATTCCTGTTGATGGTTCATTTTGGTGTTCTTTTTTTAAATATTATTCCTCTTGATATGGCTAAATTTCGTACATTAAAAAAATGCTAAACAAAATTACAACGGTGTTATGTAAGAGATTTTTTTTTAATGGCATTGAATAAACAATATGTTAATTACATTGTTTAATATCAAAGGATGCTTATGAAAATAGAATGAGGAAATTGTTTTAATGTTAATAAATATAACTGAAAAATATAAATATTTATAAAGATAAGTTTTTGTAGATGCCATTTACTAAGAATTATGGGAATTGAATGTAATTGGAATAAGAGCTCAGACGTTGGAAAGTAATTTGATAGTATCTGTCTCTACTATCTGTTATTTGAAGACTGTAACGTTAAAAGCATATTTAATATACTCTTGTTTCAAATGTTTCCAAAACACTTCCTATCCGGTGGGGTCGTGAAGTCAGAAAAATAAGGTTGTCATCACTCTTTGTGGTTAATTAAAATCATCACAGGAAATATATTCTTGTTATACATATTTCTAGGCTGCCAGATTACAGAATTGATTAGGCATTATTTGAACTTCTTGTAAATTTTCAGGCAGTCATGAATTGTGTTACGTGTTTTTTTGGATGCAATTCAAGTCTGGTAGTTGATGTACACAAATAAGTGACACTTAGCTACTTATTGTTATTATTCTGAACAGTTGGCTTTGTGCTTGGCGATGGCATGAATAGTTTTTCTACGAAAATAACATTATTTGTTTCATTATTTAGACCGCATTATATATCTTTATGTGAAATACTAATGATTGTAGCAGTCATATAAATAATTTCACGGCTCATCAAATGTGTAACACTATGAATATAAATCTATTCTCAGAATAAACAAGTCTTAATATGTTATTAAGACAATTTACAAATAAGATTCCCCAAAAATCATTTTTTAAAATAAAGCTGTAAATAACACTCACTTATTGTCATATCAATACTAATCTAAAAACCAAGCATTGATATTTCGAATAGACTGAAACTTATTTGTTTTTATATTAATTAAGCCGGCAATTTCAAATATTAATTTAGATATAATATTAACGATGTTAATGGTCACATAAAATAATTTTATTGCTCATCAAATATGTAATGCAGGAAAGAGTCTGCTATTAATTGAACGGGGGCTCTTTAATTCCTCATGGGTGTGTTGAAGGAACCGAGCAGCGCAAATTCCTAATGTCCGCTCCGTACGTTCTTGTCATTGCAGCTGTTATTACTATACAATTATTCACATAGTATATGAACATGGATGGGCTGTTCACCAACACATATCCAATGTAGTGAGTTTATCGGCTTTTTACCTCTGAGTTTAAGATCAAGAAACACTATGGTCTTTCTTCTCAGTTGCCTGATAGCCTTTAACTGAAATATCGCTTGAATTTTTTTGAAGGCAGAATGAATATGTGTATGAATGAAAAAAAAAAAACATTTTTCTAATAATTATGTACAATCCTGACAGACAAAAATAAATCATGGCTTTTTTCCCAGGAGGCTGTAAAGTCATTAGCCAAGACAGAGGTTGGTGGACAAATGCGGAGGGTGCTAAGAATCCCCTGATTGCAGACCCAGGCTGTTATTTGATGACAACCTTTTATTTAGGTACTTACAACTGCAGATCACTTTCAAGTGAAGAAAGATTGCAAGAATTGGGAAAACTGTCTCATATTAAATGGGACACTTGGACTTTGTGAAGTTAGAAGAAAAGATGAAGAGACAATTTGATTTAGAAAGCAGACATGTAATACATACTATGAAGGACAACATATTGGAAGTACAAGTACAGTAGGATTCATTATAAATCAAAAGTGGAACAACAACATCGTGAAGATTGATGGTATATCAGACAGAATGGCAAGATTAATTATTCAACTTAATAGCAGATACCAAATGCGGATAATTCAGGTTTATGCCTCAACAAGTTCTCATAGTGATGAAGCAGTAGAAGATTTTTATATGTATGTACAAAAGGCTTTTGATCAGAGTAAACGACATTTTAAAATTGTTATGGGAGACTTTAATGCTACAATTGGTAAACAAATGAAAGATGAAAGTGCTGTAGGTAATTTTGGTTATGGTAATAGAAATGAGAGAGGACATAGACTTGTGGAATTTGCAGAAAAAGAGAAACTTTATATTATGAATTTTTTTTTTTTGAGAAAAATGTTAAAAGGGAATGGATATGGAAGTATCCAAATGAAGGTACAGCAGATTTGGATTATATTTTGACTAACAGAAAATAGATATTTTAAGATTTTAATTAATAAATTTAACACAAGAAGTGATCATCGATTAGTAAGATGTACGATATGTGTTAATGTAAAAGTAGAGAGACAAAAATTATTAAGAAAAACAATATTCACAGTTGATATTCCAAATCTTCAGAAACATTCTAAAGACTTTAAATTAGAACTTGCAAATTGTTTTCAAATATTAGAAGATTTTGAACATGATTTTTCATGAAATCAATAGGAAAATAACTGATACACTTTTAAAAATTGCATCAAAGATAACTGGTAGAAAAAAGCAGCAATTGACCAATAAATTTTTAACTAAGATTAGAGAATTACGAAGAAAAAAAGAATATGAAGATATATAAAAATGATGCATTAAGAAGGATTGAATATCTCGAATTTTGCAAAATGGTGCAAAGAAGAGTTGATAATGATATAAGAAAGTAAAATTATGAACTAACAAGGAAAGCTATAGAAGAGAATAAAAATCTCAATAATGTAAAACAACATTTTGATATTGGTAGGAAACATATCTACAATAAGAAAAAAGATGGAGATATTAAAAAGAGAGAGGTCATCATGAAATGTGTAGAAGATTTCTATCAAGAATTATACTATAATAAAGAACCAAGTACTTTCTATAATTATTATATCATCTCCATTGCCCAGGATTTAAAGTGAAGAAGTGAACCATGCAATTAAATTTACGACGAAGAGAAAATCTCCAGGTAATGATGGAATTATAATCAAGGTCTTATGAAAAAATAAAAAAAAATTTGACAAAGTTATATACCAAATGTCTACATGATAAAGATAAACCAGATGATTGGGAAAAAGCAGTATTAGTATTAATATTTAAAAAAGGTAACAAAAAAGATATTAGACATTACAGACATCAATTTTTTTATCAGTTTTATACAATTTTTTTTACCAAGATAATTATAAACGTCTACAGCAAACTTTGGATTTCAAACAACTAAAAGAACAAGCTGAATTTAAAAGTGATTTTAATACAGTAGATCATATCTAAGTATTGAGGTGAAGTTATAGAAATAACCAGTGAATATGGATTGCCATTATACTTTGGATTTGTAGATTATGAAAAGGCATTTGATTCGATAAGCATTTTTTCGGTGATTAAAGCATTGGAACATCAAGGTATTTCAGGATATTGTCTTATTCTGAAGAATATTTATAAAAATGCAACAGCAATAATTAGATTACATAATAATACTAGGAAGGTTAATTGAGGAGGGTATAAGACAGGGTGACTCCATATCTTCAAAACTTTTTAGAACAGTGCTGCAAGAAGTATTTTGTGGATTAAAATGGGAAACTGAAGAAATAAAAGTAAATGGAGATTATTTAAGTGTTTTAGATTTTGTAGATGATGTAGTCGTTTTTGCAAATAATGCTTCAGAGCTTCAGGAAATGTTGCAAGAGTTTTTCAGATGAAAGTAAGAAAGTAGGATTAAAGATAAACATTAAAAAGACTAAAGTTATATACAATGAATTTTCTCAAAATATGAAAAAGATTGATAATAGTGAGTTAGAAGTTAACATTATAAATATCTTGGTCATATTATTACTACAGGTGGAAACATAATGGATGAAATTAATCACAGAATTAAACTGGGTTGGAATGCTTTTAATAGAAATAATTTAATATTAAAAGGAAATATGTCTATGTGTTTGAGAAAGATTTTTAATAAATGTATTTTACCAGTTCTTACTTATCGATCTGATATTTGGACACTTACCTGAAGAGCAATATAAAGATTTCACACGACTAAAAGAAGTATGGAGAAATGCATGTGAGGAGTAACAAGAAGAAATCAAAAACGAAATACATGGTAAGAGAACATACAGATGTTATAGACATTGTTGAAACAATTAAGAGACTGAAGTGGAGTTGGGCTGGATCTTGCTAGAAGAAATGATAATAGATGGACAGATGAAATCTTAAATCCAAGAAATTGTAAAAGACTCTGAAAAAGACCACATGTGAGATGGATGCAATAATAAGTGTGTGGGGTGATGTCAAAGATTGAGGCTAGAGATCAGAGAAAATGGATGGAACTTGGAGAGACCTTTATCCTGTAGTGGCTTGATAATGGTTGACGATGATGATGATGAAGAATATAAATTCATTCATGGAATAAGTCCAAATATGTCACTAAGATAGTTTACAAGCATGATTTCCAGAGAATCGTTTTTTAAAATAAACCTTATGTTAATAATGCTTGTTTATTATTATATTAATCACAATCTATTTATCAGATATAAGAAAATGAGTTTTATCTGACTTCAGTTGATTATATCATAACAAAAAAGGGTGAGCATTATTTACGGGTTTATTTTAAAAAATAATTATTTTAGAATTGTACTCGTAAACTGCCTTAGTAACCAATTCGGATTTATTTGTTTCTTACATGGATATATTTTCTCAGTGTTACATATTTGATGAGCCTTCATTTATTTATGTGCTCATTAAAATCATTAGTATATCATCTAAATTAATAATTGAAATTGTAGTCTTACTTGATTAATCATCATAAATAATTTCAGCCTTTTTTGGAAGTACCAATGCTTGATTTATTATTCTATAACAAATCGAAGATCAGGAAAAGTAGCAACTTTATTGAACAAAATAAATAGATCGTCATATCTTTGAGAATTTGCTTGTAAATTGTTTTAGTAATGTATTCCAGCTTGTTTGTTCTATGTATGGGACTTGTATATGAATTACATCATCTTATTATGATATTATCAAAATGGAACAATTTTAGATTAATAAACACATCACCTCCTCCCAATATTTTATTTCACCAAAAAGAGCTGTTAAAAAGCTTAATGTCATCATATCACATGACCTCTAGATGCTTAAATGCATTATGTTCAGGATTGAATCCTAGTGCTCATTAGCAAAGTAAATGACAGAAACAGATCTAGGGAATTAATGCTATACTATCCAAAGTTTGTTAATTACTCAAGCATATACTAGATGGTTCTAGAGAATGGTGGAAACTTGGAAGAATAAGAGTAAACTTATTGTTAAAACAGAGGCAAAACTCTTCATACAGTAGTGTTACCCAGTGCAAACAAGCCAGAGTAATCAATGAATGCAAAAAGGTTTATTGCATAAAATCCTTATCTAGGGTCTATTCATTCAGTATTACCAGACTAGTTTCTAGTGTGTGGCTTTCAGCTAGAAACTACTATGGGTATATTGAATGAATAGGCATCTAAACTTTCTTGCATCCATTGATTAGTCTGGCTTGCACTAGATGGCACTATTGTATTGAGAGTTTTGTCACCTATTTTGTTTGTGTTATGTTTAAGTGAAATGGAAAGAGCAATAGAAAGATTAGGAAGAGGAATAGAGATACCGTTAATAGGTGGTAAGGGAGTATATATTTTATCAGGTCTTTTTTTTTTTGCGGATATTTTCTTGTGTGCAGAAAGAAGAGAAGATATGGAAGTTATGCTGATGACATGTGCAAGGGTGGGTAAAGAAATGGGGATTAAATTTAGTGAAGAAAAATCAAATATAATGATGGTTAATACTGGAGAAAGAGAAGATGTAGAATTTTTATTGGGAGATGTTAAGTGTGGTGAATAGATATAGTTATTTGGGAATTATTTTAAGTAATCAGAAAAATTATTTGGATGAATGGGAGAAAAAATTGATAAATGAAGCAAAGAAAAGAAAGGGATTGATAAAGAAATTAACACTATTTTCATATAATAAATATGATGTAGCTAGAATTATATGGAAGGGAGTTGCAGAAGCAGGGTTAACATATGGTAATGATGCATTATGTGTTAGTAAAGGGATATTAGATTATTTAGAAAAAGTTCAAAGGGAAGTAGGAAGACATGCATTGGATGCAGATGTATGGACAACAGGCAATTCAAGGAGAAATGGGATGGTCAAGTTTTCATATGAGAGTTGCAAAAAGTAAAATGAAAATGTTTGATAGATTGCAGTTTATGGATAATAAAAGAATAGCCAAAATAGTATTTAATTGGGTTATGAGTAAAGGGCAGGTAACAAGATGGGTGAGAAAGGTAATTGGTATTCAAAAGATTTGGGTAAAGAATTTATATCGGTATATTTGTACAAAAGATGGGATGATTGTGTTAAGAGGATTGTTGAGTGTTATAGGAGTAAGGAATGGGATAAAAGAATAGATTTATTAATAAAGAATAGGGAGTTAAAGAGATGGAGAAATAGTATGGAGAGTAAAAAAAGTTTAAATATACATAGAAATAAACAGAATATTAGGTGCAAGTTAATATATGATAATAGTAAGGAAAGTAGTTTATTATTTAAGGCTCGAACGGGATCTTTAGCAACAAGAGAATATACATGTAAATGGAAAAATATGGGTGATTTATTTTGTAAATTATGTAAGGAAGGAATAGAAAATATTAGGCATTTGTTAATTGAAAGTAAATGCTTGAAAATAGAAAGGTTACATATAAAAATGTTATGGAAGAATAAATATGAAAAAAGTGATTATACAGAAAGTGAATTATTGGTTTTTATGCCGGGTTTGGGAAAAGATAAGGGGGATTTAGATATGAAGGCCATAGAGTTGACAAAGATTATGTTGTGGTAATGGGATGGAGCAGAATATGGGAAAACTTAGAGTGGGCAATGGAAAATTAAGTGGCTAACAGGTTTATCTGGGCATAATTGCTCATATATTCTTGACTTCGTTTAAGGAGAAGCCACAGTACATCACATCACATCTCTATTTTAGCAGCTTGTGTAAGCATAGAAAATAGTGGTCATGTGATGCTTAGTGGTTTAAATTTATTGTTGGCATTAATCTTTTTAGTTATAGGATAAAAGAGGCCTATAAATTATATAGAAATTGATTGGGTATCATGCATTCAAATTTAACTTAAGTTCTAAACCTTAGATTTATTTTGAATTTGAGGCCATTAGCTTGAACAAAATTAAAAAGATGGGTGCCAATTGCGTAAGTGTATTAGTTCCTGTTTTTAATCTTAGTTCTTACTGATGAAGGAGTCTGGGAATGGGATTAATATCCTGCTTGTGCCCAGTGGCACTCAAGATCACAATAGAAGTAGATGTGTCTAGGGTAGGGTGAAAAGAATGGTTCTATTAAAAAAAGCATTTCTCCGATTAACATAAAGATTGAAGTTTATATAATGCATTAAAAAAGAATTTATAGAAGACAATTTGATTTTAGTCAATGATAATTATAAAGCAATGACAGAAGTATGCGAAATGTAAATTCCATCTTATTAAAATTAGCTAAAAAGGCGGAAAGACTTTCATAACAGTATGGCAGCCACTTTAAAAGATTCAAATTCGGTTTGAGAGATTTATCTTGGAGATACTATTTATAATAATCATGACTTTGGTGGGAAAAAAAATCAGAAAAAGCCGCTAATAAGCCCTTTTTGTGTATTCCGTTTAAGTACTTGCCAAACGATAGGATAGTTGTCTGTTGGGAATCTTTAATGTAACTATAGAAAACAATGTTAACAATTACGCATTTCGTCTTTCATGGATTTAAATAAAACCAGTAAAATCTGCATATAATTATGATTCAATTTTGTTCTGATGAAACTGCTCCTGTGAGCCATTGATTTTCCATGAGTTAACTTGCATGTTTTTATTGTAATTCATAATATACGTACATGTGTGTATATGTATGATTCTTCAGAAAGGGCTATCTAATTGCCTTAGATGTGTTCAGTTAAGATGCATATTGATGCCAAATTACTAATAAAGAAAATGTGATTGAAAATAATTTATGGGAATGACCATGCTATTAAATATTTATAATAATACTATTTTATAGGATACATACATAGTTTGAATCATTCCGAATATTTTAGCACCACTTTTGTCCAATTGGAAATATAATTTAACATCAATGCATTGGTCCATTGTGGGTGCATTTTTTGTCATAACTCTTAACATCTTAGAATTGTTGTCATGAATAGTCAAACTATATTGCTATAAAAAGTAAGCATTGATTCCGATATGGCACTGCAGACCGCTTGGAGAAAGAACCAGATTATCTTTTCATTGAACTTATTATATATAGATTTTATGCATGTATATATATATACACACACATAAATTATTCATGTAAATTTATGTAGTAGCAATATGATACATACAAAAATACATATAAAATAGGCTTTTTAGGTGTTTAACAATTAAGCGGAGAATTTTTGTAGTTTTAATTATTTTAGATTTGCGATCCATTTTCTTTATTGAATAAAACTAGAAAAATGTATTAGCATTAACGTCGAAGGTTATTCTGAACTGACTATTGATCTCGTCATTTTTAAACTTTTTTATTCTGGTACATGTTCACTGGTACTGTAATAAATGTTACGCTTAACACTACATGAGACCTTCAAAAACTGCAGGCTATATACATTGACATCAATATCGTATTTTTAAAATTGCACCTTAAATATTATGTGAATTGTTTGCATAAATCTAAATTTTTGGAAATCAATTTTATATAAGTCGAGTGCTACCGTAACTTGCAGAGGTTAGTTTCAACTTATTTTGTTTTTTTACTACAAAATGGAATAAATAAAAATGTTCTCATTTGCAAGAGTTTTAAAAGCATTTATCAAATAATTTGTAACTTCAAATTATTATTATTAATACCTTGTATTATTTTTGTTTGGTAATTTTGCATAAACTATTTTTTTTCTTTTCAGATAATATCACTTGTCATCCCAGAGACTTTGAATGCCACTCAAAGATGCCTGGTGCCATACCAGAGTGTGTTGCTTCAATGTTTGTGTGTGACGGTGATCCTGATTGTTATGATGGGTCGGACGAATATAATTGTTCAATTGCAACACCTTGTCCGAATATTGATGATTTTCGATGTCAGAACCAGCTCTGCATTAAGAAGAAATGGGTTTGTGATAGACACGACGATTGTGGAGATGGTTCAGATGAACCCACTAGTTGCAGTACGTAAGAAGTTGTTAATTTACTTATTTGTCTACTGCTTTATTATTTATATGAAAATTTAACACTTCAATTATCTGAATATATGTTCAAGCAGTGAAAGCACTCAAAAATTATTTTGCTATACTACTCCTGCTGCTACCGGGAGTGCCTGAATGTATTTGGTCAGTCAGTGTATTAAAAGAGCAGTAATCCATTTGTGTATTATTCTACTCCAGAGCCATCTGGTTCAAGTATCAGCAATTAGTGCTCTCATGCAGATGTTGAATATAAACTGAAGAGTTGCAATTTGTTTTATTTTAGTATCATTGAATTTGTTAGTCTTACAGGGAAATCAACAAACATCATGTGACCACTACTTCCACATACCTTTAGGAACAATTGTCCTAACAGTATTTCACCAACTTCTATAGAAAACTTGGGTAATCAAGAAGTATCACAAGCTGTGCTATCATAACTCCTCTCCAGATTAATATCTGGCTAATACTTTTGGTCAGTTGGGAACTTAGCTTGATGTGCTGGGTCAAGTATCTTTCTCATCTAACAGGATGCTATTTACTCCTTTTACTATCCTTATTCAATGACCTCAGTTATCTGGCATGTACGATAGATACTTAGGGAATTTTGGGGACAGCTAATTAGTGTTTTCTGTAGCTGATGACAATAGGGTCTAGATGAGGAATACTAAGGGAAAAAATATATAAGAAAATACCTGGAGGCTGATGTCATTAAAGATACCCTAAATTTGGATAACAGTTATGCCTATCATCCCCGTCTCCCTTGCATACCTTGAAGTCTCATGCAGAGCTCCAAAGGGAAAGCTGCATTCCGAAAGACAAGCTCAAGAAACAGCCAGAAATTTAGTATTCAAAACTGAAAAATGTTTTTTATAATGTCCTGGTAAGGATTTCTTGATTTGAGATTGGGCTCAGTTGGATGTAATTGAGGATTTTTTTAAACAAAGATCATGATTTGTTGAGTTTTATGTGTCCCTGAAAAAAGGCAACTATTCAGAACAAAAGTTTTAAGACACCAGCGTGTATTCAAAAATAGTATATGGGTTTGATTAAAAATACTTGAACGACGAATTGCTTGCGAATTCTTAAGAAGGGTTAGTGATGGACTTGACTTGCAACCTATATATTTTGAGTTCCAGAGTTCACAGATCTTCCGCTACACCAAACCGTGCAAGATGTGGACTTGATTTAATATATGGTATTAATAGACAGTTTGTTTATATTATTTTGGCTAGAAAAAAAGGCGTTAAAAATTAATGTCTTCATTTGGCTTGAAATGTTACTGAATCGAGAAATACACTGGAGAATTGATTATTGGAACTAATTAGGACCAAGATTGTTTCATCGAGTTAATGAAAGAATTCGGCTCATCATAGATAGATGTTCCAGGTTTTATAAAACAAAATACTATTCGGCTTTAAATTCTTATAGGCATTGAAATATATATTGAAATGTTTATAGTTTTGTTAAAATGTTATCTTTAAAGTAAAGATTGTTATACGAAATATATATATTGAAATAATTGTACTTTATTTAAAATGTAATAGAGATCATTACCAAATGGAAATACGTCCGTTTACAAAAGAAATTTAATTAATGTGAACTATAATTAAATTTATGAAGTTGAAACAGACTAAGGTTATAACTTTTGTATTTTAAAATAGCAAGTGTTGGAATGCCAAAATATTTTGATGAAATAATGAACATTACACTTGTTTTGAATTTATCTAATTGCTTTACATAGTTTCATTGTGTGATTTAGTGTAGTTATCGAGTGGCAGATTCTGGAGTAGAGGCCTCAGACCTGTTCTGGAATTTCCATCGCTCAAACTTTTTATGAACTCCTAAGCAATACATTCGATTATTATTATTATAAATCATGTTTTTCCCCACATAACATCAATAAACTGAAGATAAGTAAATTCACAGAGGTAAAACCATAACAAATCTTAAAAATATTTATTTCTAACTTACTTAATCCTGAATTCTTCGCTGAAACAGACTATTGCTTTATTTATGGACTGGTTTCGATAATTGATGTTTACAGTGATTGCCATATGGACAATCATTGTTTAAATGAATTCCAAAGTTTTGTATTTCAGGAACAGGTTTTGAATCA
Organism: Epiperipatus broadwayi; assembly: GCA_028023455.1. NCBI lineage: Eukaryota > Metazoa > Onychophora > Udeonychophora > Euonychophora > Peripatidae > Epiperipatus > Epiperipatus broadwayi. Next base: position 786,120 of record JAQFVV010000172.1, read on the forward strand.
TTAAGTTATTATGGAAAGAAACCCTGTAAAACAGAAAAATAAAATAGTCAAATGGAATAAGATTTATAATATATAACTACCAGAAGTTGAGAGCTTTGACCGAGAACCATTAGCTCTTAAATCAGTTATCACTTTGCAATTATTCTAAATTAACCCAGGCAATGAAAAATATAAATAGAATGAAACATTTATAACATAAAAAAAATAGTTATAAAGTAAAAAAATATTCTTGGATTGGAGGTGAATCGAAGATTGCACTGGTGGCTAAGCAACTGTCCAGATTTAAGATCGTTATAGCTGCTCTTAATGAAATACTTCCAGTGGAAGGAAGTTTAATAAAACAGGTGGAATGATACAAACTTTTTGGAAAGGTATTTCAGTCAGAGAAAAAACAATGCATGATGTTGGATTTGTGACAAAGTCTAATTTAGCATCTTTTATTGTTCGAATTCATTGTATCAATGAAAGACTGATGATGTTTAAACTCATCTTGCACAATGGCACTAGTGCTCACTTTATTAGTGTCTATGTTCCAATCTTAGATTCAGAGAATTCATGGATGGAAATTATTCATTCCTTATTGGATAGCTTTATTACAGCAATCCCCTTAAAAGATTGAATTTTTCTTATTTCACACTGTCAAGAGTTGCTAGAAATGATAGTATTTAATAGATTATATTATAGATAGGAAATTGAATACAATAGAAATTTACATAATCACTTATGAATTCAGATTCTTGGATGATGATAGATTATTTTGCTCCAAGATTAAAACAACAGTTGCTTTAAAAAATAGGTATGAAATGCTAAAATTGCTAATTTTGATCTTTCGGACAGTAATATTACTGAATGATGGAGTTCTCTTAAGGACTGTGTTATGGATATAAGTAAATCTATTCTTAGTTTTATTAAAAAAAAAGAATCCTGATTGAATTTTTGACAATGATCTTATTATTAATGATTTAAATAAAAGGAAACATATAGTATTTTTCACTTGGGAGAATAAGATTAAATGTGGAACTTCTTAATAAAGATCTGAAAATGGAAATTCTATAACTGACAAGAAGGCTTAAAAATAGTTGGAGGGTTGCATTAGATCTTAAGATCTAAGTGCAGTGCTCTCAGATCCAAAGTCCCTCACTGATGAGGATCACAACCTAGAACCTAGTCTGGGGATATTGGATGAGTAGGCACTAGATAGAGATTTTATACAAAAACCTTCTTGCATCCATTGATTACTCATGCACTTGTGGCACTACTGTATGGAGAGTTCAGCCTCTGAGTAGACAAAATTGATATATCATTAAAAGATGTCACCTCAAAGCTTGGATTACTGTTCAAATGATGATCAAAATAGTCCTTCCACCTGTTCAAAATATCATTGTTATCATATAAGAGAATGTCATTGCTGGATTTAAAAGGATTGTGAAACCATTTTTTAAAGACCCTATGATCAGTAAATGTCAGAATCTTCTATGCAGTTTTAATTCATCAACTCTGGCTTGCACTGATTGTGCTACTATATGGAGAGTTTAGCCTCTGTGTAAGTATAAGAAATGGTGATCATGTGATGTTTAGTGGTTTAAAATTTTATCTACTCATTTAGATTTGGACAAAGATATAAAGCTTTGTGAAGTTCAAACAGCTCTTTGTAATCTATGAGATATCTGAAAAAGTTTTAAAATAAAGTAGGCATATACTATCTTCAAAAATATTGGGAATTTTTTTAGGAATATGTGCACTCGCATAATAGTGTCATCTGATCTTAAGGATGCTTTTATTGCTCTAATTTTTAAAAATAAAGTAATAGATAAAATTGCCGAAAAATGTCAGAGAATATTATTATCCCTTGCAGCGAAGGTACTTTCAAGAATTTTGTTGAATAGATTGCTTCCAGTTATAGATGAATGAATGATTAGTGGGTTTAGGGAATCAGAAAGCACTAAAAACATAATTTTTGTTGCCAGCCAAATGCAAGCAAGACGACCCATTTATAAATTGGATTTTTTTGATCTGGTCAAGGCATTTGATTCAGTTAATAGAAGAGGTCTATGGCATTGTTTGAAATTGGTTGGTTGTAGATGGAAAATCTAAGACAGTGGAAATGAAAACTGGTGTTTTAAATAGGGATGTATACTTGTTCCAACATTGATTTCAATTCTTATAATTTAATCAAACAGGAATCAAGATAAGGTACAGATTTGATTGTGACATTTTTAATTTGAAATAATTAAAAACAAAAACTTTTTTTTTGTAATCTGGATTCAAATGATTGTGCTATTTTTTTCAATTCAACAGATGATTTTCCGAATGCTGTTAAAATTTTGATTGCAACGTATAAAAACTTTGGTTTATCAACCAATGACAGAAGAAAAATCCACAGAAACTTTTAGCTTGGATGTTTATCACTTTGAGAATGTAAACCAGTTTAAATATCTTGGTATTTTACAAGTAGAAAAATGGATTTAAATGTTGAGGCACATTCTAGACTCCAATATACTGCGGTTGCCTTTATAAGTTGAAAGTATTTTGTCACAGGAAAATAAATACTTAACTTAGTTAGCTATATATAGAACTGTTATTTTACTTAATTTATTGTATGGAAGGGAAACTTAGACACCCTATCAGCATAATATAAAGGCATTAGAAAAGTCTCGTTGAAAATGCTCTGTAAAATTTATAAAAATATAACATGCTCAGAAAATCAATAAGTTCATCCACTTGCTTGATGTAAAACTTGATTCCACTATTGTAAAATCAGACCTTGTTAGGATCGAACATGTGAAACAAATGAATAGTGGAAGATTTCTTCAGAACGTATTTCACAGTGAACTTGTGCATGGTTTCTGTTTACATTATAAGAATTGTTTCGAAGACATTCTAAAGAAGTGCAATGTCAATTGTTTTCAATAGGAAAATATTGTGAGATTAGAGTACATTGGGGAATCGTAATTAGACATGATGTTGAAGTATTTCAGAAACAAAAGTTTTCTACTGAAGAAATTAAGAGATGGCATTGTAAAAATATCAAATAAAGATTGCTTTGTATAATCATTGCAAAACATTTCTAGAACAGTTTTTTCCCCTCCTTTTTTTGTTCCGAGTCGAAATGACCATTATTTTTATTATTAATGAAATATTTTACGTGTAATAAAAATAATTGTTTGTCTCATGATAGCAGTCACAATAGATGATATTAACAAAAACGTAGTTGCCGCTGTTACGAGATAAATTGGCATTGTCTTTATATAGAATAAATTGCAAGTGACATATATTTATTAAAAATAATAAAAACAAAACTCTCCATAATAGTAGTGCCACCCTGTGCTAACCAGAGTAATCAATAGATGCCAGAAGGCTTGTGCATAAAATCCCTATCTAGTGCCTACTCATCCAATATCCCCAGACTAGTTTCTGGCTTGTGGCCATCTTCAGTGAGGAGCCTTGGATCTGAGAGCACTGCATCTAGATCTTAGGTGCAGTGCTCTCGGATCCAAGGCTCCTCACTGATGATGGCCACAAGCCAGAAACTAGTCTGGGGATATTGGATGAGTAGGCACTAGATAGGGATTTTATGCACAAGTCCCCTGGCATCTATTGATTACTCTGGTTAGCACAGGGTGGCACTACTGTATGGAGAGTTTTGCTTTTGTTTACAACAATTATGTGCTAGTATGAGATGGTGATCATGTGATTAAAAATAATGTTTAAATTAATAATATGTAAAGAATTTTTATTTTTTATTTTTCTTAGTGTACACTGAATGTAACACCACAGTTCAGTTTGAATGTGCGAACAAATTTTGTATCAAATTAGAATACAAATGTGATGGTACGAGTGACTGCGATGATGGTAGTGATGAAAGCCCAGAGATATGTTCAAGTAAGTTTTAATTATTATGTTTAAACACGAGTCATCTTCAGAATTTTAACTTAAAAAAAAAACATAGGCTGTCTCATTTTACAAAAAGTATTGAGAAATAGCTTTTAAAAAAATTATTAAAAGGAATTAACTTCAAGAAAATTGATTTCAAGTTTTTATTTATAGATACTACAGTTTCACCTTGTTTGGCATCAGAATACCTATGTCGCAATGGACATTGTATATCGAATCAGCTGGTGTGTAACCATTTTGATGATTGTCTAGATGGATCGGATGAATCCCCTCACTGCAGTAAGATATCTCGACTCTTAAGGAAATAAATTAAAGGTATAATGGGATTCGTTTTATTTATGGAGTTCTTTATTACAGATGTAAACGAATGTTTGAGTGTTCAGTCCAATCAGTGTGAACAGCAGTGTATCGACTTACCAATCGGGTTCAAGTGCAGTTGTAAGAATGGTTACAAATTAGTATCCAATGGGCACGGATGCCAAGGTAAAAAAAAGATATTATTAATATATAACGAATGTTTATATACATTGCAAATTTAAATCAATTTATATTTCTTGTTGAAAACTTTAATAATTACCATAAAACATTGTATGACACTTCTGCCATCTATATATATCTTATTTTGTAGTCATTGCACAGTTGTTCTACATAACAGGTTCGAGTTTAACATACCAGATAGAGTCACCAAAGTTTTATTAAAGATACTAATTGATAAATAAAATAATTTAAACAAACATTTTTCTCTATATTAGAATTTGCATTTAAAAAAGGCAATTTTAATTATTTATTAGAATATGCAATTTAAAAAAATAAATTCTATCAAACAATTTTCACTAGTTGCTCTAATTTTTGAAAGAAACAACGTTTTTTTTAAAACAAATCATTTTTGATATGAATTGAAATTGACAATTTCTGTTTGAAATAACTACAACTAGTGTTAGTAATAACATACAAATAGACAACATAGGTTAGTAGATTATACAATGTTTCGAGTGATATTATTCTCTACTCTTCTTCAGGTGGTTTAGATTCTTGAATATCAAATTTTAAACCAATGCTTTAACCAAGCTATAAGGAGATGTCATATTTTCTCAAAATTTCACAATCTGTAAACATTTGCTGCTCATTGAGAAAAAGTTTTTGTAACCTTGAATGTAATTGTAAAATTTAATATATAGTTTTATAATAATACAATTCAAACTATAAAATAATTATAATTTACTTTAAAATAATATAAATAATGAAGGCATAATTTTTTAATAAATTATGCCAATTATCACCGACAATAGTGTTTGATTCTTTTTTTAAAAAAATAAGTCTTCGTTAGTTTGCATTATTTTTTATGGTTTCATTATTTGTATTATTTATTTACTGACTTATATTAGGTTTTTGGATCTGAATCTTCAGTACGTCTTCTTATCCTTATGTAATATATATATTTCATGCTGAACTAGCACTCATCTGTTGACCCAGATCATCATCTGCCACCCACATATATAATCAGTGCTCGGTTTATATTAAAATAGCATCATCAAGGGATTTGGGTATTCCATCATTAGATTTTCAATAGTATGGATGGCTAAAAAATAGGAGAGTGGAATGAATTGAAACCTGTTTATTAAAGTTTGAAGATTTGCTATTTTAATATAAACCAAACCCTGATTATATATATGTGTGGGAGATATTGATCTTGAACAACTGATGAGATCTTTATGGAATACTAAATCTTCTATGGAGAATGTTTATGCAATGAGTTATGCTTGTCCTGATTGTTTGATAGTTTGTTGTGCAATCTTTTGTTTTGGAAAAAATTTCCACACTTTTGCCTAATTCTCATTCTCCATCGTATTATAATTATAGTCTGTTCACCTAATGAGACCAGCAATATTGCAAATATCCCTTTTAAAGGTTCTTGGGACATTTTTTATAATGTAAATTAGGTCTGATTCTATCAATAAAATCATATTCAAGTTCACCATTATGTAGTTTCTGAGAAAGTCCATTACATTTTGTATCTGCATCCCATGCGCAATCTAATGAAGATGTATCTTTAAATCTGTTAATACAACCATGTCACGACCAGCAAACTGAAGAATATACCATTGGCCACAAATGTGAAATATTTTCGGAATATTGTGAATATTCTTGAAATATTTCTACTTGTTACATGTTTTGTTGATAGGGGATTCATATCTTCTACAGAATAATTGCTTTAAATACAATTTATTATAATGATGTAATATAATCCTTATGTTGAAATAAATATTCTATAAATTTTTAAATGCAATGTTTGCTCTTTGATACTAGTTCTATTATATTCAAGTTGGTCTTTTGACTTAAAAAAATATACAATTCTTTTTTTTTTTTGAGCAAAAGGAAAAAATAAATTTTGTTCCGCTTTCACAAATAAAAGCATGGTGCAACGTTGATTACTACTTCATGAGTCAGTTAAAAGACTCATGTCCACTTTCTTATATGAGTTCCAAGGTATTCGAAGTAAGTATTAATTGCAAGTTTATTTAAATGATTATTCATGAATTTGACTTCTAATTATGATCACCCAACATGTTTACTTGTAAAAGCTGAAAAAAAAATTATTTTTTATTTTTTAGAGCATTTCTTTAAATATTTTTTTTGATACTTTTTATTTTGTAATTTTATGGAAAAATAACAAAGTAAGAAAGTTTAATACAATTTAATACTTCTAAAGATGTCAGTTCTGTAGAAAGTACCGAAATCCTGTATAAATTAAAAATTTAAAGTTTTGGTAAATTTTTTTTTGCTAAAATTTATTCAGAAACTCTTAAAAATATATTGTCATTGGGAATTCATATGTATGCAAAGTTTCAACTAGATTGGAAATTGGTGAGTGGATGAAAAATGATTTATAAGATTTACATACAGACTGACTGATTTAAAAAAAACCCATGAAAGTGGAAGTATATAAAACACTCCAAAATATTTAAATTTAAATATTCTTTTTCCATTACTAATCTGATAAAGCATGTGAGTTTTTGAATATTAATTATTAAAACCAAAGAATTTAAAGAATGTATTCAAAATATTAATCATTAAAAAACAGTCAACATTTAGACAATATCAATAACAATCAGCAATTTCAAACTGTTGTCAAGGCAACCTCCTTTTAACAATAAAGGTGGAATCCCTAACCACAGAGAATGTCAACATTTAGACAATATCAATAACAATCAGCAATTTCAAACTGTTGTCAAGGCAACCTCCTTTTAACAATAAAGGTGGAATCCCTAACCACAGAGAATGTTGTCTTGACAACAGTTTGAAATTGTTAATTCTTATTGATATTGGGATTGTCTAAGTGTTGACTGGCTTTTAATGATTATTTACAAACCCATTTAGCCTTGAGCATTATTACACTTATTATTCAAAATATTAAGTATATTTTGTAGATCATTTTTAGAATTGGCGAGTGTAGCAGAAGAATCGTCAGCATACTCTGTAAATCTATAAGTTAAGGAGTTAATCTTCATGCATTTGTTTTATCTTTTAATCTGTTCAATTTAAAAAATCTGCTACTTAATTTGTATTTCTTCCTGGTGCCTGTTTTTATAATGCTTTCTTTAAATTGTTCTAAAGATCATGGCCTTAACAATGTCTTATAAAAATGAAAGATAAGGATAGGACTAATATATTCCTGTTTTGAATGATTATAGATTTTCCATTACTATTAGCAATACTTTTTGTAGATGTAATATAGAAGTTTTAAAATACAAATAAACTCCTGCATATAACCATATATTTTCAAATATTGCTTCAAACCTTAAGCACGATATGAATCACGTCATCTTTCATGATTCTTTGTTTATACATTTGATTGGCAATTGAACTTTTGAGTCTCCACTAATCACTCACCTATGACTGGAAGCAATATTTTAATAAAATTCTCGAAAGTAAATTTTTTTAATGAATACGAGTAACTATGACAGTCTTTTTTACCACTTTATTTTTATAAACTGAAACAATTAAAACTTTCTTATGATCATGTGATACACTGTTTATTCTTTTCCAGTGCTGCCATCTATTGTAAGCTTGAGTTAGATGTGAGTGCTTGTTAAATCCATAAACAGTGTTATCCTACTCATATCTCTAGAGTAGTTTCTGTCATATGATCTTTCTCAGTGAGGAGCTGGGATCTGGATTAAATCTATCTGCATTTTTTGAATGTAATTCATTTTTCCATCTAGCAGCCATCTTTATTTTTTTCTTCATTTTCAAGTTATAAGTCTGAAATTCAAAAACATTTTAATATTACAAATCCAAATTGATTGAAAACTGCAATACATCCGATACCAGTTTAGAAAATATATATGTATATGTATACTGTTTTTTGTCTCAAGAAATTTTCAATAATTTTGAAGTTAACATACTTTATATTTTATAATTTCACCAGGGATTTCATTGTGACTGAAATACCACCAGACTGGGTATTTGTTCAAATTAAATTAGTTTTTAGGATAAATAGATCATTCAATGTGGTCAATATATTTTTGTATTTATTATTCAAAAGTTGATTAAAGTTTTTACTCCGTCATGAAATATCATTATCATTTAAAAGAATGTTATTCTGGATTGGGATATCTTTTTCAGATCTGGTTCTTATATTGAACCCACCCAGAATATGATAAGGATATCGTATTTGTTTTCTGGTTTAATCTTCAGTATAAATCTGGTTTGATAAGATGAATATGTGTTGCAGAATTTAGTATAGGGATAAAATGGTAGAATTTGGGACTCGGGTCAATGGTCCTTGCCCACCTCTGTCATTTCCAGAGCTCGATCTTTTTTTAAACTCTGTTATTTTTATAAGACCATTGTTACTGCCTTGATTATAAATATAAATTATATCATTATAATATGAACCTGCATTTCTGTTGTCAGTAAAAGATATATCATTATCATTTAATGAAGTTTATACATTTTTATATATATCATTTTCAAAATATTAATTATATTTTATTGTAATTGTTGTTTTATTATCACCACTGTTTTTTTTTATTTTTTGTAAAATATTTAATTCTTAATTTTACTATTTATTTTTTACTAGTTTTAAGTGATTTTTAAATTTTTTTAAGGATTTGACAAACTAATCAGTAATTTTTCCTTTTAGATATTAATGAATGTGACGGACAAAATTCTTGTAGTCAGATATGTGAGAACACAATTGGATCATATTTTTGTAAATGCAATGAAACATATTATATTCGATCTAATAAAGGATATAACTGCGTAAGAAAAGATGGTAAGTTGTATAATATATGTAATAAATGCCAAAAGAAAAAGGAGAGCTAGGTAATATAAAGTATTAACTAAATAAATAAATATTCCTTGCAAACTACTATAATAACTACACAGTTAACAGATTGACAGGATTAAAAATAATTAAATAATGGTAAATAAATAAAGTTATGATATTTCGAGATTTTATAAAATAATTAGTAATTATAAATAAATTTTAAAATTGATATATCTGACTATATCCTACAATAAGCAAATCTTCTCTTGCATTAATTTCTATTATAATTAAAGAATCCTAGCATGATTAGATTCAAACTATAATTTATTGCAATGTGTACAGATGGTTCTCTATACTTTTGTACAATTTGCTATGTTGTATTCAGTTCGTATTTTCGATTTTTATTAATATATAATATTCTCCCTTTCTCATGAACTATTATCCATTTCCCTCTCCACCCCGGACATTAAATATGCTCATTTTTGGAGTCACAAGTTCAGTCTTGAGCAGGGACATTTTGAGTTAGTGCATGTGTTGGTAAGTTATGTCTTGTTGGTTTATGTTAGAATGTGTGCTATCACTTTATGTATATTTCTGTTTTGGTGAAAAAATTCTCCCTTATTAATTCATGAACATGCGTTAAAAAACGAAAAACAGCATTGTTAATATGGATAAAAAAAAATCAAGGGATCATAATCTTTGTATAATTGAGACGAAGATGGGAAATCTTTTGCTTCAATCGATTATTCATATAATTTAAGCTGATCGATAATATGTTCAATGGTGAAAATTAATAAAATTAAGGAATATTCCCAAATTCGTACAGTGTCAAATTAATTTTCATTATGCTTTTAAAGTTTATTAATATTATTTGTCTAGATCTTATACGCATTTGATTGAGTCATGCATGTCTATATACTGTATTTAGCCTTATTTTTTTCTCGATTAAAACAAAATAAATTTAGATAAAAAATATTTTTAAGGTAAGAAAATTTGTTATATATTAAGAATGCTTTGAATTTTTTTTAAAAAATGGAAACAATATTTAGCAGAAATATATATACACATGTATTTTGAAAACCCTTTTTGATGTTTTTTTCACATTGGTCTACGTTCTTACATTTCAACTTTCATACATATTTCAAAAGCTAATTAGGTACGAAAGCAGAGGACCACCTGTAGTATATATAAAAAAATTAACATACTATGTTAGAAGATAAAAATATAAGGAATATTTATATGACCATCAATTATCAATTAGAAATGATGCAAAATAAAATAAATGTTAACGGCAAAACAATTTAATAAATATAAAATAAGCTTTATTACAAATGACAATGATGATGATGATTATGATGATGATGATGATGTCTATTTATATTTAATATGTGTGATTGTTTTCTGTGTTATTAAAACAGACTATGTTATTAAAGAAAGGTTATATATAGAACTCGCAAATAAGTTCTAATGAGGACTGTAGATAAGTTGAAACTGTTAGTAAAATAAAATATCACATGATCACTATTTTTTATGCTCGCTCAAGCTATTAAAACAGGCAAAACTCCATACAGTAGTATCACTCAGTGCAAGCCAGAGTAATCAATGGGTGCAAGAAGGTTTGTGCATAAAGTCCCTATCTAATGCTTAAGGCTCCTCACTGATGAAAGCCACAAGCTGGAAACTAGTCTGGGGTATTGGATGAGTAGGCACTAGATAGGGATTTTATGCACAAACCTTCTTGCATCCGTTGGTTACTTTAGCTTGCACTGAGTGGCACTATTGTATGGAGAGTTTTGCCTGTTTTAAAATAAAATGAAGATTAAAATGCTACGTGTGGTTTGGCGCAGTTGATAGAGTGTCCAACTTTGGATCGGGAGGTCCCAGGATCGATTCTGGCATTCATAGTTCTGGAGCTCTAACTTTTTATGATTTCCCGAGCAAAAAAGCCATAAGCTTTTTCTTTAATAGCTACGTAATAATGTATTATGATGAGCCAATAGCAATTAATTATTGTTGATGATAGTTTTTTGTAGCTCACCACTCCTTGACATAATTTAATCTAACCATTTTACATCATCAAGATGTAAGCTGCTTTTATTTGATCTTTTCTAAGCCAATTGCCTTTTATCATCATCATTTTCAACTATCATCAATTCATCGCAGGATGAAGATCTTTGCAAGTTTAATCCAGTTTGTCTAACTCCTAACCTATCTTTTCCACATAAAATAACAGCAAACTTTATTTCAATCATTGGGTCTTTTTCTAGATCTTGTGCAATCTCTTGGTATTTAAAACTCCATTTATTTTATGGTTTGTTTTAGCAATATGTCATTCCAGCTTCATTTCTGTCTCTTCTTTCATTGATATTAATGATATTTGTTATTCCTCTCACTTATGTATTTCGTTTTTGATCTCTTCTTTTCCTCCTAACACACATCCATTTAGACTTCAACGAATGTTCTGAAGTCTCTATATTGGTTTTCTGTTAAGTGTCCAAACCTCAAATCCATAAGGACTAATATAAAACATGTTGATTAAAAATCTTTTTCAAATATAGACATATATTTTTCTAATATCTAAGTTCTATCAAAAACAATTCATCCACGTTTACTTCTATGAATTAATCTTTTAGCTTTTCCTAATTTGTAATATTTGCTTCTGAGAAATAAGAAAATCTTTTGAACATTGGTTTAGTTTTTTTAATACTGTATTTATTTTCAATTCTACTTTCTTACTGTCATTTAATAACTGCTGCAACTTCACATTAATTGCAAAATTAACCACATCATCATTTGCTTTTATTGGACAGCCGATGCTCCCTGCATTATAACCACTAGAGGTCATTTCCCATTTTAAAAGTTTTATTTTTTTTTTTAAATTAATCTAGACCTTGGAAATTGCAGGAGTCGAACTCTTTCTAGTGGTATTTTATGATAGTTTGGGCCATTTCTCATTCCATTGCTCTTAATTCTTATTGATTATTATTTTTTAATGGATTGGAATGTTTTGAGATTGTTTACATATGTCTTCTTTAAGATAAATTTACAAGAGAAATTTTAATCTGCTGAATGCGGATCCAGTTAATATCTGATTATTATGAAATTAATCTCTTAAATATTCAGTGAAAGAGCACTATTATTGAACTTGCTACATGATTTGTGGTTCCGTTCTATTGAAACCAAACGTGTTTGTGATCTATTCCATTATGACTATCTTCAATATCTTTAAAGAAATAGGAGCTCATAATTCTTAAATGTCTCCACAGATTGGAGAATAATTTTTGGATTATTAGTATACTCAAAAACCGTGCAATTTGCTTATCACTAAAACCAATGTGTTTGTGATTTAGTCCATTATGATTATCTTCAACATCATTAAAGAAGTAGGAGCTTATAATTCTTAAATGTTTTTTTATATTGGAAGGTAATTTTTGGATTACCAGTATGCTTAAAAACCATGCAATTTGCTTATCGATAAAACCATGAGGTGCAAATCATCAGACCTAATCAGACAATGGAGAAACATCCCTTTTTTTGTCATGACTATTTTCAAAATAAAATTGAAATATTTTTGACTTTTATTCAGTAATATACTGGATAATCACCTACCTAATTTTAATTTAAATATCTGTAACAAACAAATTAAAATAGAATATAATTAAAAAAGTAATTTATACTTTAAAATGAAAATTGTTTATACTATCATGCTGTTTATTTTATTTCTTTGTTTCATAAATCTTACTGTTTTATATATGTTTTTAATATTATGAAAAATATAATGAAAGTATATTCTGCAAGTCAATATTATCGAAAAAAAATGTTATTAAATTCAAATTACATTTGTGGATCATCTTTTAGCAAAAAATAATAGCTTAAATAATTTCATTTACAATACAGATTATGAATTTATTTAATGCACATTGATTACATAAGTAATATTTATTAAGGCAATAAACCTAAAACGTGCGGTTGAAAATGCAAAAATGTAGAGGTCCCTACCTTCGCATTTTCAACCACACATGTTTTAGGTTTATTGCCTTAGTAAATACAGATTATGATCGTGCCAGTAGAGAAAATTAGTGATCAATCTGCTATAAAATTGATTTATCCAAAAATATTATATATGTTATCCTTCTCCCCATTCATTGTTCTAATTTTTAATCATCATAATGATTTTTAATTAAATTTATCGTAAACAACATTAAATAATATTTTGATAATTATTTTCAATTTTTACTTTTAGCTATTGAACCATGGATTATATTCAGTAGCGCATTTTTCATTCGTAATATTTCTCTGGATGGACAATATCTTCAGTACCTGCTGATGAATCTAAGTAACGTAGTTGCTTTAGATTTCGATAAAGATGATGAAAAAATCTACTTTACTGATATTTCTTCTCATAGGATTATGCGTATGAATATCTTTAACTCAAATCTAGAAACGTTAATAGACAAATCAACTGATGGATTGGAAGGAATAGCAGTTGACTGGGTTGGAAGGTGATATATATTTAATTTTTTTTATTCTTTTACTAGTTTCACTAATGACTTCCTGTTCTAATGAAATAAATTTATTTTTACGTTTAGAAAATTATATTGGACTGATAGATATTATAAACAGATTTTTGTATCAAATCTTAATGGAACACACAGAAAAGTTTTATTATCACAAGGATTACTAGAACCGAGATCTATATCTGTTCATCCCGGCATCAGGTACAGTAATAATTAAAATAAGTTTTTTAAAAAATTATTTCAAATATTTAAATGATAATTTCAAGTTAAATTTGATGTTGCCATTTCTTTTTTTTTTTTAAAAAAAAAAAAAATCTTACAGTATGAGAAAAAATTTTCTATGATAAAATATTTTTTTCAAAGCAAATTTAAATATATTAATTTGAATATTTAGGTTATTATTATTGTTTTTTTTTTTGTAATAAATCCAAAAAGAAAAGAAAAACTTTTGCGTCAGTTAACACTTTCCTTTTTTAATTTACTCTAATTATAAAAAAGAAAAAGATGCCAAGCATTGGTGGTTGAGTGGTCAGCAAAGCTGCCTTACAAGCAGTTGTCCCAGGTATGCGAGTTAGCTTCCTGACCGATGCTTTGACATATGAAAAAAAAAGAAAAAGATTCTTACTTTTGGGTCTCTAGCGATATTTATTCGATTATTTTCTTGTATGACTAATTATTAACATTTGTTTCCAAATAAAATCTTGAATTGTAAAAAATAAAATATTTATTATGAGACAAATTAACAAACAATCATATCTCATCTGAGCATTCATCATCATGAAATGTGTATACATAACGTATATCCAATGGCAAATAGATGATGATGTTTAATTCAATCTAGTAAGATGTAATCTGGACTAGTCCATTATTTGAAGGTGAGATGAGGTATGACACAAACTATTCTAAAGGAACCTGTAGAGATTTCAATCTGGAGATAGAATCCTTAATGGCTTTATTAAGTCCTTCAATTCATCTGCTGTTGCCATAGAGTTGTTAGCCGTTAACTGTCCGTCTCATAGTTTATGTTTATTTACATTTATATAGATTTGTGCCTGATAAATTTCAGCATCGATTGTCATAAATCTATGATGATGCTCCAGTTGTGTCCAGAGGATCAAACGCAGATGACTATTATTGTATCTGGAAAAAAGAAATTTATTTGAAATATTGTAAGAATTCCATTTTTTACATTGCAATTCTTCAAATATAGATTTTTAATTGAACGTTCAAAAGAGGAATTTTTACCTTGGGACAAGTTTTTGTGAATGAACTTATCTTGAGTTATTCGCAAGTCCAATCTCCTTAACAACTTTTTATGCATTTTTTCATGGCACAGCTTCTCTTTTGATATCTACTGGAAGAATACGTGTTAGAACAGGAAGACATTTCAAGGGAGTAGATAAGTTTTGGATCAGTAATATTTCTCATAGTAATAGTTAATTTAGTATCCAGAAATTTATTGTGGCAACTTTCCTCCATGGAAGGGTATAGTATTTGCTATGTATCTGCTAACAGAAAAATGTAACAGATCGCAGCAAAATACAATAACTGGGAATTAAATAACTTCAAATACCCAATATAATGAAAATTACTTATTTATTGCATAAACAGACAAAATATATAATACCCTTATGCAATTCACCTTAAATAAAACATTTAGAATTCAATCTCAATACTGTCACACACATATAAATATATAGATGTATTTCACTAGAGTCAGTTCTACTTATCTCAGTCCACACTATTAATTGTCTAACCGACAAAATAAAATAATATTACCCTTTCTTCGTAAATCCTCTGCAAGCTATCTCAGGTGTATAAAAAATAATAATATCAGGGTGATCTGTATGGAATCCTAATTGGCTCATTAATCTTCAGGTAACTGGTGCTTGGGATAGGAATTCGATGACTGCAGGTTAACATGGCAATTTTGCTCAGCCAACCACTCAACAATAGAGAACATCTCCCATGAAGGACAATGAAGATGCAAAACAATGTAGCCAAAATTTCTTCCTATTTATAACATTGCATATTTTCTTATTTTATATTCATACTAATTAAATTTGCCTTAAAGGATTTAGTTAGTGTATTTTAATTTATCACAAACAAAATCTTTTATGTTTTTTAATTCTCATATTTTCTTCCCATTATTATTTCATTAATTAAATGAACAGGGCTTAAAATTCCGTAATTAATTATTTCTTATTAAATAAAACGACTATACTTTTGTTTTTATTTCTTTAAGCAATCTTTTTCTATAATTAATTATTTCTTATCTTTTCTTCTGGAATATTTTACTTTTTCTTTGGAAACAGTGTCCTTTTATGATTTCCAACATTTACATTTCCAGTGATTACAATTTATATTGTACAGTTCTTTTTCTAATTTCAACTACAAACTAACTTCTCTTCTTATATAAATATAAACACTCCTCCCCTACTCCAGAAGTATGCCCTCTATGCATTTTATACATAATCTTCTAATTTTTTCAGTTTATGTTTCTGCCGTACTGGTAGATTTAATTTATTTTGTATATTTTCCTCCATTTCACTCTCAGTGTGTTATTTCCAATGAGTTTTGTTATTTTCCTTATTTCCAATTTCTATACATTCCATCGTATTTGATTTGACTTTCACTTCTAGTTTTGATTTTAATGGCCATAGAATCTGTGTTGTCTTCTTCACGTCTCCTCAAATGATTTTATGTGTCTAGTATATTTAACATTATTTTGACCTTGAATTCCTCAAATTTTATTAGCTTATCAATGAATCCTTTCATTCATTTCTTGTACAATATATCACATACCTATACTCTGTCTCCAACATTAAAGTTTGTATGAGGTTTTATAATTGCCCGATTTCCCTGTTGCTGTGGATGATGTCGAATGTTGGCACAGCATTATTTCTTGTAATGCTTCTTGTAGATCCGATATCTTCATCTTCAATAAACTTTTCTTCACTTGTATTGCTTTTTTTGCCTGTTCGTTTCAGCCTGGATTGTATGATCGTGTCAGAATATGGCTAATACCCTTACTTTCAAAAAACTGGTGCATTCTGTGTTCCCTGAAACCTGCTCCATTGTTGGACATGATGACTTCAGGAAAACCATATATTGAAAAAAATCTTATTATATATAACATTTAATAATTTCCTCTGTACCAGTATTATTTACTATATGACATTCACTCCACTTTGAGAAAGCGTCGATCATTATCAACAGAATATTTCCCTTTATTGGATCCATGTGCATCCTTTCCCATTGTCTGGTTGATGCTGGCCATGCTGTAAATTTTTTTCTGGAAGTTGCACTTCCTCCTGACATGAACATTTCTTTACAAACTTTTCAATGTCTGCATTAATTCCAGGCTACCAGACATAAGTACATGCCAGTGTTTTAGCTTGTACCATGTCTGGATGACCTTTATGCAATAAGTTTAAAATTATCTACCTCCCAGCAGTAGGTATCACTACTCTATCCCCAAAAACTAAACAGTCATTACGCATTGTTTGATAGCTTAGCTCTGTTAACCCAAAAACTCTGAGTAAAATACAAAGGCTTTTTGTTCGGCCAATGTGACCTAATCCATTTTTTCTAAAATTTATATCTCTTATCTTCTTTAGTCAATTTACCTACTATCCAACTGTTTAATGTTTTTGATTTCATCACATTTACGTGATTTAGCTCCATTTAATTTGATATAGGTTCATGTCTATCAGGAAATCTGGATAACACATCTGCGTGAGTTATTTCTTTTCTTTTTTAAACATTAATTCATAATTATATCGTGCTAAAATGTTATCATCAAAAATTCTCGGGTTTAAATGTTCAGGAGCTATATGTTTATGAGCAAAAATATCTAGCAAAGGCTTATGATCTGACATCATTTTAAACGCTCTTCCGAAAATATATTGGTGGAACTTTTTCAATGAAAAAACTATAGCCAACACCTCTTTGTCAATTTGACTATAGTTCCTTTTCACTTCGACAACGTGTGCAAGGCATATGCTATTGGCTGCTTCCCATTTTCCATCATATGTGATAGTACTGTACCAACACCTCAATCTGAAGTATCAGTTATAATTGGAACCGGCTGATTATTGTTAAAGTGCACTAACAGCTTATCAGACACCAACAGCCTCTGTGTCTTTTCAAAAGCTACATCATTTCTCGGTCCACTCCCATTTTTGGTTCTTTTTTAATAACTCATAAAGGCTGAGCAATCATCACCTTATTTTTAAGAAATGGCTCAAAAAAATTAAGCCAAGAAAAGTCTATAATTGCTTAACATTTTTCAGCGTATCCACATTTTCAACAGCCCTCACTTTTTCAGGAAAAGTCCGCTTGCCTTTTACCAAAATGATACGCCCGAGAAAAAACTAAATCATCAGTTTGCCACTCTGATTTTTTGGCATTTGATCTAATCGTTGCTCTATTCAGCATTTCATAAACTTTTCTTACTCTTTTGTGTAATAAATCAAATGAATGCAAAAACCAGTATGGTATCATAATACAGTACCACTTCCTCCAAACCTTTGTAAAATATTATTTATTTTTGTTTGGAATATATTGGAGGCAGTAGTTACACCAAATGGTAATCTGTCACATTTAAATAGGCCAATCGGCATTGCTAGTGTTAGCATTCGTCCCATTCTTTCTGGCACTGCTACTCGGTGATGTGCTGAATTTAAATCCAGCTTTGTCAAAACTTTTTCATTTGCTAATGCTGCCAGTACTTATTTTATATTTGACACAGAGTATGCTCTCTTATTTAAAAACCTATTCACCCTATCTCTGCAATTGCCACAAAGTCTGATTTATCTATTAGGTTTCGTTATAACTACTATAGCCATGGCCCACTCTGAGAACTCTACTTGGATCAATATTCCATTTTCAACTAAAACCTGAAGTTTTTCTTCCACTTTGGCACATTGTGCGAATGGTATCTTTCTAGGTTTACATATTATTGGAGTTGCATTCTTCACTAACTCCACGTCCACCGATTTGTGCTGATTTAACCTAAATTGTTTTAAAATAATTTTAGGAAATTTTTTTGTCATTTCCTGTTTGGTCATAATATTCTTAATTATACTAATATTGATTCCGATCACATCGAACATTCATGCCCTATAATGGGACCATTATTCCATTTCACTATATATAAAGGAAGATTTACTTTTCTATTTCTATATTAAACTGGTACTTCTACTATTCTCTTAATCTTATTCCCACTTAAACATCTTGCGCTTTTATAAACATTTTTTTTTTCACCTTATTTTTTCCTATGCTTATTTTTTTCCATAGTTCTTCAAATATGAATGTGATCCCCTATCTACTATCTCTCACTATTTCTACTTCTGTATCCCATATCTCAAATTTTGTCATGAACTTGTTTTCTACTATTGCTTTCATATTTTTAATTGTATGAATGCCATTCGATTTCCTTTTCCACTGCTTTTTATTTTCAGCACCATAATACTTCTATACACTTTCAGCCTTCGTACATAGTTGCGCTAGATGCCTCTAGCTTTACACCTGTAACACATCTTGTTTTTTCATTTGCAAAACCATGCAAAATGATCTTTTGCTCTGCAGCAAAAACAAATAACTCCTATTTTTTTGCATTGACAACTCCCCATTCTTTGTTTTTCTGTGTTCTCTGTTTTACACACTAGCATTTTAAAATCTTTCTCCATTTTATTTCTGAATGTGAGAGCCTGTTCAACTACTAGCTCATATGCTATTCCCTTCTTAATTTCCCTTCCGTACATTAAGTCTACTTCAGTAAGTAAATTTTGCCGGAGCCTGTCATCTGCAATCGCCCATAGTAACTGATCCAACAGTTACTTGGTCTATAAAATCTCCATAACTACAGTTTTTTGGCAACTGCCAATGCTATATCATACTCTTTTATAGTCTCGCCTTCATGTTGCTTTCTATTTCGTAGCATTAATCTGCCTATATGACTAGATGGTTTCGGACTAAAATGATCATTCAATTTTTTTCCCATCTTTTCTTACATGATTGATTCATTTATTGGTTGCCCAAAATATTTACTTGTAATATCAGTATTCTTATGTCCCACCAATATAACAACTGTTATTTTCTTTTTATTCTCTTTAACATCATTAAGTACAAAAAAAATTTCAATTTTCATAATATACAGTGATCATTCCACTGCACTATCTATATCAGACTCTGATATTTTGATTGCCCCAAAGACATTTTTGACCCTACGAAACAAAACACTCTTACAATGTCTATATTCCATCCTAACTTATCACTTTATTCCGTACAGCTAGGTTCAGATTTTTTGACCGCAACTTTTACTATGTATCTGCTAACAAAAAAATGTAACAGATCACAGCAAAATATAATAACTGGGAATTGAATAACTTCAAACAACCAATATTATGAAAATTACTTATTTATTGAATAAACAGACAAAATATATAATACCCCTATGTAATCCACCTTAACTGAAACATTTAGAATTCAATCTCAATACTGTACAGCACATCTAAATATATAGATGTATTTCACTAGAACCTGTTCCATTTTTCTCAATCCATTATATTAATTAATGGTCTAACTGAGAAAATAAAATATATTAACCTCTGGTAGTAATTCCACTGCGAGTCTTCTCAAGTATATAAAAAATAATTAAGATCAGGGTGATCTGTATGGAACTTCAGGTAACTGGTCCCTAGGATAGGAATTCCTCAGTGATTGCAGGTTAACATTCATGTCAATCTTGTCAACTAATGGCTTGACGACAGAGAACATCTTCTACGAAGGACAATGGATATGCAGAATAATGTAGCCAAAATTTTTTCTTACTTATATCACTGAATTTTTTCTTATTTTATATTCTCACTAATTAAATCTTGCCTTAACAGATTTAATTAGTATATTTTAATTTAATCACAAACAAAATCTTTCATGTTTTTTTAATTCCCATTTTTTCTTAATAGTATTTCATTAATTAAACGAACAGGACTTTAGCATTTTAAAATTCTGTAATTAATTATTCTTATTAAACAAACGACTATATGTATGTTTTAATTTTTTTAAGCAATCTTTTCTGTAATTAATTATTTTTTATCTTTTCTTCTGGAGTACTTTACTTTTTCTTTGAAAACAATGTCCTTTTATGATTTTCAACTTTTACATTTCTGGTGATTACAATTTATATTGTACAATCCTTTTTTTAATTTCAGTTACAAACTAATTTCTCTTTTTATATAAATGTAACAGTATTCACCAACCAAATACGATAGTGTTGAGTAAGTTATCGCTAAAACATTTGCATCACAACCCCCCAAGTACTGCTAGCTAGCTTTCCAAAGAGGTTATTCATAAAAATATATTCTGATTTAACTTAAGATAAATGAGGAAAATAACTAGGATCCAAGATTATTTATAAATATCTAGAATAGAATTGAAATAATAGTAGGGCGAACCTAGTAAGAAGTTATTGAAGGAGATGAACAATTCCTGAAGGGATGAGAGGGTTTGGAGATATGTGGAGAAAAATAAAAATGAAAACGGATAATTATATTATTAATTGCAGAAAGAAAGAAGTGTGAAGATTGGGAAGAACTTGAAAAAATACATAATAAATATTTAATAAAAAATTTTGGCGTGGAAGAATTGGGAGGTGAAATATAATTCACTAGAGAGCTTTAATTTATGAAAACGTGGATAGAGTCACAGATGCAGAATTGAATAAGGAAATAGGGGATTGAACGAAAGAAAAACAACAGAATTAGATAGTATGGAAGCTGAAATGGTAGTAGATATGGCTAAATATACAAAGTTTAATTTAGAAGAAAGTTTTAATAAAAATGTAATTGCCAATATATGTTTGATGGAATGGAAGAGTGTGAGAATTAAATTATTATATAACAAAAAGGGAAGAAGCTTTAGGTTGTTATCTAGGCTAGGTAGTTATAAATTCCATAGTTTATAAATTATTTATATATTTCTTAATGGATAGGTTAGGATTTGGTTGAAAGGAGATTAACTTTCACAGTGTTTCTGAATAGATTTCATATAGAGAGGAGGACAAAAAAATAATTTATTTATTGTATTTTTGTTAATTCAAATGTCTTGTAACAGAAATAAAACATTAGTTATTGGATTTTTTAGATGTAGAAAAGGCTTATGATAGGGTAGATAGAAATAGATTGTACAGAAGTATTGAAAGTACTGAAATGGGTTTAAGGTTGTTAAATTAACTAAGCATCTTTACAAGGATTATTGTTATAAGTACTAATTAGGGAATAGAGAATCACTAGAAGTTAAATATAAAATTGGGTTGAAATAAGGATGTCTATTATCACCTTTATTATTGGAGAGTGAAATAGAAAGATTAGGTATAGAAATAAGGACTTCATAGTTGAAATTACAAGAATATATAATTTTTTTTTGTTTCCCAAAGTTATAGCTTTTTTTGCAAATAATGTAGAAGATATGACTTTACTATTAGAGAAATGTGGAAAGACAAAAAGAAATATGAAAATTAAATTATAGTGGAAAAAAATTTCATGTGAAGGGTAAAACTAAAAATTGGATAATAATAGATATTGATCTTGGAAAAAGTAAAAGATTTTATTGAATAAGAAAAGAAATTGCATAGATAGTTTGGAATTGAGATTTGAGTGGTGGCGGTGGGTAGGGGGAGTAAATAAACAGGAAATGATTAAAAGTCTGGGGTGTTTTTCTTATAATATATGCATATTGATACTGAAAACACAATATCAGAAATAAGAAGATATAACTATTAGCAAAAAGAGGGATGACATCATGAAATTTGTGGAAGAGTTCGACAGAAAATTATATAGTAATGAAGAACAAAAATTCAAAGTAATATCTGCAATTACTATATCTTCTGAATTACCAAGCATTTTAAATAAAGAGGCTAGACATGCAATTAAATCTAGGGAGAACAGAAAAACTCCAGGAAATGATTGGATCTATTATTGGTATTTTAAAAGAAGCATGTAAAGAAATAGAAAATTGATAGCAAAGCTATATTCTAAATCTCTAAAATGATAAAGATGTACTATATGATTGAAAGGTGATATTGATATTTAAGAAAGTTATTATAATTTAGAAGGTATTATAAATTACAGACATCCACCTTTTATCTGTTCTACACAAAATCTTTTTTGCAATAATTCACGACTCATCTACGGTGGACTTGGATTCGAACCAACCATAAGAATAAACTGGACTAGATTTGATTTTAGCACAAGAAGTTATAGCTAAATGTTTAGAAAAGTTATAGATGAGAAAGGATGGATGAATATAAGTTGCTGTTATTCTTTTGATTTGTAGATTCTGAAAAGACAGACGATTCTATAAGCATTTCCAGCTTAATTAACATTCTTAATTATCAAGATATAGACTTGGAATATTATCATATTCTGAAGAATATTTATCAAAATGCAATAGTAGTGATTAGATTAGAAGGTATCAAGAATATTAACCCTGTAAAATTTTTTTTAATTATTTAACATTTATAGCAGGAAGTAGAAAATTTTTCAATAAATAACAGCATGAAATCATATCCTTGTTTTATAGCAGACTTCTATGCGGTATTTTTAAGTATTGTAGACTTATAAATAGATGTTTTTTTAAACTCGGTATTAAAAAATGTAGTTATTTAATGTTTTATTTAAAATCATAATAGTTTAGACCAAACATTTTTATGAACTTAATCTGAGTATTCACCTGCAGTATATGCTAAAATTAACATCGTTCATTACCAGTTTATATTTCAGGGTTTTTTTTTTTATTAAATAAATAGTCTTGAATTAACATGTGACACAGTCAGTTCAGTTTATCACCATGAACTATATTTTGCATATAATTTCTATATTTTATAAATTTGGAAGCAGTAACAACTCGTAAAAACCTCAGGATGCTACTGCTTGAATTTATGCTGTTTTAAACAGCCTATTCTTTATTTCGGAATACATATTCAGGGTTGATATTTCAGAATGTATATCCAATGTTAAAGTTGACGAAACATTATAAAAATAGAATATAGATGTTATTATGGCGTTAATAGTTTTTCTAATTTAATTTTTTTATTTTTGTAGATATTTTTTTGTAACAGACTGGAGTATGATGCCGTGTATTGCTCGAATTGGCATGGATGGTTCCGATTTAATTCATATCGTAAATGATAAGCTAGTTTGGCCAAATGCTTTAACAATTGATTTTTTTTCAAATAAACTCTTCTGGGGAGATGCCCGTCTTAATGTCATTGAGTGAGTTTTCTTTAGATAATTTGATTTTATACATTTGTGTTTTATAATATTTTTATAAATTATAAATAATTTTAAAAAAAATATATAATATGTACTATGAGGAAATACTTTCAATAGTTTATTAAAAAAGATAATTGACTTGTAATTATAATTATAAAAAAAATCAAACAAATCCACCTTTCTTTTTACTTTTTCAATGCTTCTTTTATTAAATTAAAATGAATCCGACAGTTTCGATTGCCTAACAATCTTCCTCAGAGCTACAAAACAGATATAAATACATAAAAATTATAAATGATTTATTTTTTTTACATATATCTTATTATCTATATTAAGGGTGGCCAAACTTTTAGATGTCGGGAGCAAATTTTTTGGTGAAAGTGTACCTGAGGGCGACTACGTTTTTTTTCAGGGTTTCGAATCGGAAACCAGAAAAAAAAAACATTTTTGCTGAAACAAAAGCCAGAATGGAAAAAATATAATAGAGATATTTATTTATATAGCGCGATATATATAAATTGTAATAAACTAAAGATCAGCATTTCTAGCTAATGTACATGCACTTTTTTATGAATGTTAATAATAAATGAATGCTTAAATATCTCATTTACATATGTTTAGTTTCATTTGAGAATGACGTGTCGTAAATTCTAGAAAATTTTGTAGGTGTCATTCATTCAGACATGGTAAAGAGTAATTTAAAGTGATGGGTTTATCTTCATGCTTTCATTTCCAGTGCTTAAGATTTGCCCATACTTAAGCATTTGGGTTGAAAAAATAGGTGGATTCATTCTATTCTTTCACAAAGACTTTATCTTGTGTTGAAAACGAGAGTATTCATTTATTATTAAGATTCATAAAGTGCATGTGCATTAGCTTGAAAAGCTGATCATTAGTTTATTATAAATAAATATAATAAAATATGAATATCTATGCCATTTTTAAATAATGTTAAATCCAAATTTATTTTTAAAAAAGGTATTTAATGATAAAGACGTTTCATTTGATGTTCCTCCAAATGTAAACCGATTTACTAATAATTCTAAAAATATTATTCTTAAAATAGTAGTATATATCAAATTATATGTGGATACAAAAAGTCATACAGTGGGGAATCGAGGTGTACTAGCTCGGAATTTCTTATGAACTATCAAGCCATTCTATTATTTTATATATATTTAAAGATTTTTATTGAGCACCTAAATAATTTTATGGCTTATCAAATATGTAACATTAAGAATATAAATTCCTCGAAAAAAATAATTCCATTACTAAGATTATTCACAAGCTAGATCCCTAAAAAATCATTTAAATAAGTTTGCAACAATACCAAACTTTTGTTACGTCAGTGTCAATCTATTTTGTCAAATAAAAGGTAGTCTTTGAACTTTTTTGTTCCATGAATAGGTTTTTAGATGAATCATTATCTTTATTTTTAAATGTTGTTTTTATAATTGTTAGTTTTTGTTCAGTAGACACTAGTTAAATGCTAAATCAAAGTTGCACATTTTTTGCCACTATTTACATTATGCCAGCATATATCTGTGATGCATTTCTTTCACCATAATACATCAGTATTACTCAGGTATATATATATATATACACACACACACACACACACACGTGAGTGCTCATTATTTAACTAATAAGTATGAAACTAAGAGTCATTGAATGGTATATAATTACCATAGCTTAAAAAGTATTGAAACCGATGCCCTATTACCAAAATCTTTGCTTTTAGTGTAAACCTTATCTGCAGCTGGCTGAAGATGAGGTTAGGGGAGGGGCATGAAAGCTGCAGATGGGAATCACTCTGAAAGTAAAGATTTTAATCCTTGTGTTTCAGTGTTTATTTTTTATGAATTGGAAATTACGTGATGTCTAAATAATAATGTTAATTTCATTACTATCTGAACAATTATTTAATAGCTATTCACACACCATCATTAATAATTTATAAACTAACAGTTTTATAATTAAGATTTTTTTCTTAAATAGATTAATATGTATACTTGCTCACTGTAAGAGCAGAGTATTTAATAAATATTTACATGACATGTTTCACACTTTCAAATAACACAAATCTCAACTATTTTAAACGTACACAATATGTTACAATGAAAGAGTGACTGGTTCTCTCTCCAAACATCCTGCAAGACCATCTCAGAATCAAATACACATGTTATATAGCATTATAACTTAGTTATTCCTCAAGAAAATTTTACGATGTTAATATATTTGAATCACAAGTATGTTTTGTACCTTAACCCATGACAAAATAATGCACGAACTTTAAATTTTGTTTTACGTTGGGCAAAATTCTTATTGAAACATTTGAAATTATTCAAACTGTGTATGGCAATAAAGTTATATATCGCAAGAATGTTTTCAAGTAATTTTCAAGATTTTATAATGGCAGGGAAGGCATTGAAGATGTTCTAATGAGACATAAAATACATCACATCACATTGTATGTCATAACTCATTAGTCAGACATGTTAGTACTTTAAGAACTTTCATGATGAACAGTTAAATGGGTAACTGTGTAATGTGCTTATTCAAAGATGGTTCTGTGAAAAAAACCTGTAATCTTTCTTATTTGTGTATTCTTCTGCTAGGTTCTTATTAGTGTGTGGTAATGCTAAGGCACATAACAGCTGAAGATGGGTATTGCTCTGAAACTAAAGTCTTTAAAAGAAAGAGTGTGCTAATAGTTCTAACAAGCTTTATCGATAAATACCACAAGAGAAAGAATTTAAAATTTCTATCTAAAAATTGTTCCCAGACCGGCTTCTAGTTATTGGCTTTCCTCAGTGAGGCGCTAGGATATTTCAGACACTAGATTCAAGATACCAACTCAAAGTCAGCACTTATCTGATTGTTAACTTTTAAGTAGAAAATCTGAAATTTTCAGAAACCATTCTTGTTAGAGCTATTCATGTGCTCTTTATTTTAGTTTGTAACTACAAGCTTACCGAATTAAGTCATGTGATGTATGACATTATTTTATTTATAATTTTGCTTTTAAGTCTTAAGCAATGTTATACTGTTAGCTGGATTTGAAGACATATAGGTGTCTGAAAATTTCAGATTTTTTACTTAAAAGTTAACTATAAGATAAGTGCTGGCTTTGAGCTGGTATTTTGGATCTAGTGTCTGAAATATCCTAGTGCCTCATGGAGGACAGCCAATAGCTAGAAACTGATCTGGGACTGGGGATAATTTCTAGAAAGAGATTTTAAATGCTTTCTCTTGTGGCATTTATCGATAGAGTTTGTTAGAGCTATTAGCACACTCTTTATTTTAATTTATAATTATAAGCTTATCAAATTAAGTCATGTGATATATGACTTTATTTTATTTATTATTAAAGACTTTAATACTTGTATTTCATTGGTGGTTATCTTTCCCAAATTAGCAATCACATAATATCTAAGGAATATTAATTGTGTTTTCTATTTAAGCAGTTAGTTTAATAAGTAAGCATCGTATAATTATGTATATATTACTAGATATTCAGATTTTGATGGTAAAAATCGTCACGTCAATCTTCTGATCCCAGGGCAGCATATATTTTCTCTGACAGTATTTGATGATTATATTTATTGGAGTGAATGGAATAAAAAAATAATATATCGAGCTATGAAATTTACTGGAGAAAAAGTAACAATTCTTAGAAATACAACCCACAGACCTTTTGATGTTCGTGTCTATCATCCCTTACGTCATCTGCAATGTAAGTAGAAAGTACTGTTGCCAATAAATTAGATATTTCATAAAGTTGTTTTTATATTTGTGTGTATGTGTTTTTTTATTATCATTTTAATTAATTTGCAGATGCTAATCCTTGCGGTAATTTCAATGGAGGATGTTCTCATCTCTGTCTTTTATCCCCTAATGCAAATGGATACACATGTGCTTGCCCTGATGGTTTTATTCTTCAACATGATGCTAAAACATGCATTGCTAATTGCACAATTAATCAGTTTCGATGTGGTTTACCTGACGAGCAGTGCATTGCTAAAATATATAAATGTGATGGTTCTTTTGACTGCGCTGACAAATCTGATGAACCTCCTGATTGTCGTAAGTTATTCATATTTTTTTTAGAATTATATTTTGATTTTCTGTAATATTTTAATGACAACATGTCAACTTTCTAGTTTTTGTTTCCTCTCATTTATTCATTTAGTTCATGAATCACTATAAAGTATAGTATTATATGCCCTGCATGGTTTAATTCATTTGTAGAATGTTAGATCTTAGAGTGTGGTGTCCTCAAATTGATTCTAGTGCTATGAATTTTTGAGCAGTAAAGCCGATTGGTATATCGGAATGCTTATTTAATTAAATCTCATGGTCGTCATTTTATAATGGTTGTGAGTGTTCAAATGTTTGCTACCTTGAAATTATACAATTGCAGCAATATAATATATGTAAGACATGACCAAGACATAAGATTACTCTCATGAATGAAATACTGTTGCAATAAGAAAGTAGCCATCTTTAATTGTGCTCTATATTGTTATATAAAGAAGCATTATCAACAATTTTAGTTACTAAGAGCAAGTGTTAAATTATTTGAGATATATGAGGCATAGTAAATTAAATTGATATTTGGGACTTTATGCCCAGATGTCCTATATAACAGATTTGAATATTACATACCAGGTAGAGCCACCAAAGCTATACTGAAGTTGTTCATTGATAAAGTTAACAATTTCGAAGTGAAGATGGAAATTTTTTTATGCAAAATGATATAAATATATAAGACATAATTAACTAATGTCAATGTAATTGTAAAATTTAAAATGTATTTTTATAATAATACTATACAAACCCTAAAAACTGGCCCAATTAACTAAAAAACAATACATTTCCGAATAATATAAACTTGGTAATTAAGTAAAAAAAATAATACAAAATAATGAAGCCGTCAAGCGGTAGTGGCCTAGTGGTTAGCATAGCTGCCTTCCAAGCAGCTGGCCTGAGTTCGCTTCTTGGTCAATGCATTTGACATATGAGAGGGAAAAAAAATAATGAAGTCATCATTTCTTAATAATTTCATAATGAACAATAGAAATTTGTGCAATTTTCTAAAAATTAATACAAACTAACGGTAATTTTTGTACAAAAAAGTTAGTAAACATTATATTAATCACAAATTACATTGCCAAATGACACAAAATTACATAATTTAGTAAAATTATAATTACACAACAATGAAGTTATAATTTGTTTATAATTTCTTAATGAATAGTGCAAATTTACATTAGTTATTAAAAAGTAATACAATCTAACGAAGATTTTTTTTTATTTTAAAAAATACATTATTACCAGCAATAAATGGCATGAATGTTCTTCAGAACATGCTAGAAAGATGTCTCAAGATGTGATATCTGATTGGGAAATTTTGTGAAAATACGAAGTCCACTCAGTTTTAATTAATCAAAAATGGTTTGTTTTGAAAATAAATTGTTTCAAAAATAATTATAAATGGTGCAACTTACTTGATTGAGTTGTTTTTTTTTTTTAAATCACAAATTTTAATAAATAATAAATTTTTTTTTTTAATTTTAAATTCTAATAAGTAATGAAAATTTGTATGAATTTTTTTATTTATTGATTAGCATTTTTAATATGGCTTTGATGGTTTTGCATCGTATATAATATAACGTTATTACTACTATAAATTTATTCATTGTACAAAAAGTATATTCATATGTGCAAACTATAGGTAGCGAAGTTAATATTTATTAAAATTTTCAGTAAAATTTGGATTTTATGAGGAATGAAAAAGTGTCGTGTTAAAAGCTGAAAATTAATAAATCCAAAAAAGTGGATGCATGGCAATCTATCCAAACAACAATTTTATCCAAATGCACCTGGATATTATTTTTTGAGTTATTCAAATAGCAAATATTTTATAAAGCATGTGATATTAAGGTATGCAAATTAAAAATAAAACGTGCAAATTTGAAAGAAAAGTAAAAAGTAAATAATATTATAAAAACAAAATAATGGTTTTTTAATCAAAATTATAACTTATATATACCATTATATCTCAACTTACTTTTAACCAATGGATTATTAGTCCATATTGCATCTTATCTAGATTAGATTGGGTATACATCATCAATAGATATATGAATAGAAACATATAACCAATAGTAGTAGTAGTCCAATGGATAATGATACTCAGTGAATCCAATTGCTTTCATTATGGAGTTTAAATAATCAGTCCAGTTGGAAATAAAGAGGAGATGCAACAAACCTTATAAAGAAATAATAAATTGCATTTGATTTTTGTTCTGAAAATAGTCTATTTGTCTGTTTTATGATTTCATTTTTTTTTTTTTTGCTTACATGATTTATATTAAAACAGGCAAAACTCTCCATATAGTAGTGCCACTCAGTGCAAGCCAGAGTAATCAATGGATGCCAGAAGGCTTGTGCTTAAGATCCCTATCTAGTGCCTACTCATCCAATATCCTCAGACCAGTTTCTGGCTTGTGGTCTTTGTCAGTGAGGAGCCTTGGATTTGAGAGCATTGCACTTAGATCTTAGGATCTAATGCAGCCCTCTAATAGCCATTGATTACTCTGGCTTGCACTGAGTGATACTACAGTATGGAGAGTTTTGCCTGTTTTAATAACAGTTTTGAGCAAACATAAGAAATGGTGATCATGTGACAATTTATATTGTTATACAATTTTTTCCTCTATCTGGTTTCTGTTATCCACTATTAAGAAAAATAAATAAAAAACATGGAAATTAATAATTTTCTGCATTTTAATTTTTTGTACACATATACATATAGTATATAGACACATAGTAAAACACTTGTTAATTCAGTAAAACATGCCCTCAACTTACGTAATAATGATCAATATCAAATTTTCTTTTTTTCACTCCAGTTATGCTACCCAGTGTGAGCTTACGTAACCAGTAGATGCTAGTGCTTAATAAATTTCTATTCACTCCTGTCCTTAAAAAAAAGGAGGAAAAAATGACTGCTGGATGAGAGACACATTAGATGGAAAACATTCCAGGTGCATTAGACCCATATCCTAAAATCCGCATTGATGAAAGCCATGAGATAGAAAATAATTTGGGAGGCGACAAAGAATAATGATTTATTAAGCATTTCTGTTTAGCATCTATTAGTTACTCGACTTATACTAGGTGACTTAACTGGGGTGTGAGAAAGGATTTGTTATATATATATATTATAAATAATAATATGTCCAGATATTTGTCATAGACTTCCATATATGTAAGTGTGTTAAAATTTTGTATATAATACAGTTCACTATTGAGAATTTTAGAAATCGCAGTATATCTTGGAAGAAATAATTAAATGAAGTTACAAAGGAATAAGCATTGAGATTTCAGGCATCTACCCTAGAAAATTTAAATATAAGCAGTGTAAAAGAATATTATTTGAATCAGAGAATTGAAGCACTCAAGGAGTTTAGAATTGAAAGAGATTTATAGTGGTCAAGTCTGAGAACCTCTTCTCAATTGTTTTTGAATTATTTATTGGTTTTTTCTTAAATAATCATGGAGATACTTATTGTTTTGCACAAATTCTCTTGAAAATCTTTTGGATATTCATAAACTATTACATGAATTCTAATAATTCTAACAAGCTTCTAAATAAATTACAGATTATCAAGTAAGTCAACGCTTCTAATGTAAATCTATTCTCAGACATCTAGGTTCAAAAACATTACTACCATAATTCAAAAGTCAGATTACCAAAGAATTTAGATAAACTTGTAAATAATGCCCATTTTCGTGTATCAGTGCTGACCTATCTGTCATATAAAAAATATTGTTAATAAACAAGTTTGTCTTTCGAATATCAATGCTTGATCTATCACCGTGTAACAAAGTGGAAGACAGATAAAAGTAGGCATTAGATTATGTTCAAGTTCACTATGAAATAGTTCTTTTAAGTAGTCTGTTACTGTCTATTTATTTGGAATTGGAAAGTCAAAACGATGAATATATTGTTATACACACGCACACACATTGCTATTGTAACATTTAACACAATACCTGACTAATAGCATGAGAGTCTAATGCTGACTGAATTCATAATAAACTAATTGACTGAAGACAATATCATTAAAAAATACAAAGAAAGAGAAAAGTAACTAGCTTTTGTTGAAACATCTTATCCTATGATATAGTTCTGATTGAACACAGCTTATTGGTTGTTTGCAATTAATGTGCGTAACAGAAAATCATTCCACTGCCCATCACACCAAGGTTGCTAATTATTGAGCAGTGAAAATTTGATGAGTTTGCCTATCCTTTTATTTACTCTTTAAAGCTAAGAATAGCTAAATACCTATTGTGTTGAATGGTTAGCCGGAATGGCTGTGTGCTGATTGCTTTAAAGCAAAAGCAGCTGGCCTGAATTTGAATACTATACCTGTACAGCATGAGTCTGTTTCATTATTGTGACACTACAACTCTTTTCCTTCCCCTAATAACTGAATCTTAATTATTAGAATCGCCGCCGAGGGCGCCACCAAGGATTTCTCTCTTGGAACCTGGCCACGAAGCTTTACGTAAACCTGGTCTTATTTATTTTCGAACGGCGATTCACCGATTACAAATTTTGTTTATAATCTGACAGGGGTTTTCACTTAAGGACACTAACTAATTATTATAAATAATTAAAGAATTCAAATATACGTTGGATACAAAAAAACTTTCCTTTATTATTATTATTATTATTAATAACATTATATTTCTGCCCGATCCAGAGAGAACTGATTTACAATTTCTGATTTTCAAACTGTAACTTTCAAGTATTCTTCCCAAATATCTACCATGGGTTTATGTGACACTAAACTGGGATTCTAGAGGCATGATATAAAGGGATGATAGTATATAATCTT
The DNA here is from genome assembly GCA_028023455.1 of Epiperipatus broadwayi. Lineage (NCBI taxonomy): Eukaryota > Metazoa > Onychophora > Udeonychophora > Euonychophora > Peripatidae > Epiperipatus > Epiperipatus broadwayi. The sequence continues at coordinate 818,995 of JAQFVV010000172.1, forward strand.
TCCTGAAGTTTATTTTTAAATCCACTTTATTCGGTAAATAAATAACTTGCAAAACAAAATAACGATAAGTGTCTTTCGTTTCTTATACTCAACCTTTTATTTTCTGCAACAAAAAGCTAAGGTTTCTGTTGCTTGGAGCCTTTATACCCACCTGTTGTTACCCTCTAGGTCGAACAGATATTAAATAATTTAACATACAGTATAAATATTTCATAAAAATATTTAACGAGAATTAACATAAATAGTTTACAATATTAAATAAATTTACTTCCCCATCTCTGTTGTTGAAACATTCAAAAAATATAATAAACAAAAATAAATCAAAAATAAAGTTCTATTACGTTAACTAAAGTTCCATTAATTGAAAAGTTTATAATTACTATCGATCAGAGGAAGTGGTGACTTTCATAGATTCACATTCCATTTGTCGTGTTTGTCCTTGTATATGAGAATTCTGGTGTGTCCATGGATGTTCCTTTGGTTGTCCGGCTAGCTATATACATTTCTTTCCATTCCTTGACTCTTTCGGTAGCTTCATTCAGATGGAGTGGCGGCCAATTCCCCAAAGGGGAAGGTTTTGATAACTTTAGCCGCTATGCATTTGAAAAGAGTCCACAATATAAGTTTCTATAATAATTTCTGATTCGGAGCACAGCTTTTCTCTCTTTTTTTTTTCTTTATTGTCGTTGCTGGTCTCTCAAGTCAACTCTTACTCTCAAAAGCGATTTTATCTCCCTTTCTCTTATCTTTTTTTTTCTTTTTAATTAGCGTAACAGCAATTATTAACCAAATACCTTTAGTTTGTGAAAGTTTCAACAATAGAGTCTAATTACTACCAACAATCTAATTTTGTTTTCTTTTCCCCACCCTTTTATCTCTCGAGTTTTCTCCCTTCTAATTAAACACTTTTAACATTTTTGACAATAAATTATATTTTATCTTTTTTCTTTTTTTTTTTTAAAAAATTTTTGCTCAAATCTATAGCAAAAATAAAAGTTTAAGATTTTATCCTTCCCATTAAATTAAAATCATTTGTTAATTTTTATTTTACAACTATTTAACTTCGGAAAATATCTATGACGAAATTATAAATATGTAAGCTTATATATATATATGAGCTGACTTAAAATATCAGCTCATTATATATTTACAATTTTCAGTCTTTGTGGAGTAAAATCTTTTTTTTTAATGAAGGCCAAATTTTATTACCAACCATTAAATTGAACATCGTGTTTTTGACTACAGAAGTCTTTGTCATTTATGTATATAAGATTGATTAGTGAAATTTTACTGATGATAAACATTATGTATGCATATAACTTAGCGTTTTGATTGATTATTTATGAAATTTTCTGTGTTTTAGCTCCCCGATACTGCAAACCAGGTCAGTTTCAGTGTAATAATAGAAAGTGCCTTAATCCTGTTGTACTTTGTGATGGCGAACAGGACTGTGACGATAATGCAGACGAAGAAGATTGTGGTATGGTTATTATTGTTTAAATGCACATTATAAATAATTGTTCTTTGAATTCTTTAAAATCGTAATTGTTTGTTATATAATTTTTTGTGTGTGCGTGTCCCAGTGAAAAGATGATTGGTTTTCTTCTACCCGCAGTACTTTCTCTGAATCAAACTGTGTATGTCCATGAACCATGAGTTGCAGTAACTTTGTCAAATGGTTTGCAAGATTTTTTGTGGCAGGAAGAGTATTGAAGATGGCCTACAAAGGTACAAAACTGTCACATCTTGTATCATAACTCATGATTTAGGCATGCCAGAACCTTAAAAGTTTTATGGTGAATAGTTAAACTTCGTCACTATGTAGACTGCTTGAAGAGAGAACCAATCTACTTTTTACTGATATGCACCTGTATATATTAGAATATTTAAAATTTGGAAATTATTCATTCTCCTTTTTAAATCTTTTCTATTGAATAAATAGTCACAAAATATTTTTTTATTAGAACGAAGTTGTACGATATATGCAGTTATGAGATTCTAAACTTAGATTACATGAATTTTTAACTGTTATACTTCAAAAAGACAACATTTTGTGAAGATCGATAAAGTTACATTTTTTTTGCCTTATAAATTAAGAAAGCACAATAGTCTCCCTGTATACCTATAATCCTTGCTTTTTAGCTTTAGTGTAGATTTCAAAATTTGTGGATTATAATAAATTGCATATCATAATGTGAGAATATAAAAAAAAAAAAGTGACATTCAATACTGCTTAACACTATACTAGTAATTATAAATAGCACAGAGGCAAACCTCTCCATACAGTAGTGCCATTCAGTGCAAGCCAGAGTAAATCAATGGATGCAGGAAAGTTTGTTTATAAAATCTCTATCTAGTGCCTACTCATTTAATATCCCCAGACTAGTTTGGTGGTGATCATGTGATATTTAATTATAAATAAAATAGAAAATTATTAAAATTCTCTCACAACCATAGTTTCATTTATTAAAAAATAGATCTCAAGTGATATTGACACTGAATTTCACTTGAGAAAAAGGAAATTTCACTTGAGAAGGTCTATTTGCTAATTGATGAAGCAATGGTCATGAGAAAATTTTAGTAAAACTTGGTTTTTTTTTTTTTTGGCTAGTATTCTGATGTTATATAATTTTCTATTTTATTTATATTAAACCACAAAACATCGCATGATCACCATTCTTCATGCTTACACAAGCTGTTTTCATTTAAAAGGTGGCTGCTGGAGGATTGCAGTAGATCCTAAGATCTAGAAGCAGTGCTCTCAGATCCAAGGCTCTTCACTGATGAAAGCCACAAGCTAGAAACTAGTCTGGAGTTATTGGATGAGTAGTCATTAGACAGGGATTTTATGCACAAACCTTCTTGCATCCATTGATTACTTTGGCTTGCTAGTAGTGCTACTGTATGGAGAGTTTACCGTATCCAGTAAACAGCTTGTGTAAGCATAAAGAATGGTGATCATATGATGTTTACTGGTTTAATACCAATCCTGCTCAATAGGATTATGGTGACTGTGGTTACTAAAGAACCAAAGTCACCAAAAAGTACGGTTGCTGAACTGAGTTCAGATCTATATGACTATACAAATTATTGTGTTTTCATTTTTGACTCTTAAGCTTTATAGTTAGTTAATAAGGTAAAAGGTGGCTGCTGGAGGGTTGCATTAGATCCTAAGATCTAGGTGTTGTGCTCTCAGACCCAAGACTACTCGCTGATGAAAGCCACAAGCTAGAAACTAGTCTGGGGATATTGAATGAGTAGGCAGTAGATAGAGATTTTTCGCACAAACCTTGCATCCATTGATTACTCTGGCTTGCACTGAGTGGCACTACTATATGGAGAGTTTAGCCTCTGTGTATTTTATTTATATGTAGTATTATTATAATGTACGCACACTTGTGATAGAATTTTATGTAAAAAATGCACATTAAAACATTAAACAAAAATAAGTCAAAAAATTTGATAAGTTAATATTCTTAATAAATGAAAGGATGTCTTCCTATATTTTTTTCAATTGGATGAGTGAAATACTATGTTTCTTTTTTATGTCTCGTTTTTCGTTTTTAAAAAAAATATTGTGATTTACTTGCTTGAGAAGTTTTATAATTGTTTACAGTGTTCCATTTTGCACTGCGAGCTAAAAACTGTAAAATATCTTTTTTCATATTTTTTATTTAATTATTATTTCAAAATATAGATTAATCATACTATGAATATTGAAATTGCAGATGTAGAAGGACATTTATTTAAAATTTCTAGAATATAGCAGTTATGAATTATTGCAACGAAAATAAATTTCCAAACAGTATATAATATACAATAATAAAATACATGTAAATAAACTCTTAAACAATTCAAGATCAAAAGTTATGGTAAAAGCCTGAAATCCGGGCAAAGCCGCTTGGAGCGTTGATGCTAGACAAAATCAATGAAATATAACATTACTGGGCCACCGCAACTTTTTTCTTTTTTTTTATACAACAAGGTTTTTTTTTCTTCTAATATTGATTAAACAAATAATTTTTATTTCATTTAGAACATGATTTCTTTATTATTAAACAAATTTTGATATTCATTTTGTTACTTTTTGTGGGTTTTTTGTTGGAACCTGATATTTTTTCAACAAATTTTGCTAATTGTATTTTTTTCTTTTTATCATTTGAAAACTTGGGACCGTTTCACAAGACTAAAGCAATTTTACATAAACATCATTTCATAATATTTCAAAGTTTGGCATTTTAAAGCCCATCATTGGATCAGATCAGTACTTGCTTATGTCATCAAAAATGCAAATATCAATTCAATTATTTTTTGCTTTCCAAAATATTCAGCGTTTTTGTAAAATAGTCATTAAGAAAAAAATTAGGTATTTTTTATAATGTGGATAATTTGACCCATTATTATTTTATTCAGCTCACAATAATTTCTTTGATACATTGTGAGAACAAGAAAAGATCTAATGTCAAATCAGAAGTGTTCAATTTTATTTTGTCATGTTTTTAACAGGATTGTTTAAAAAGGTCTTGCTTTGTCTTGTTAAAGCATTAATATATATGTAGTATTCACAAATCTGGAGGTTTCAGGTTTGATTCCCATGTTAGTATTGTCACTATCAGATCAGCAACACCCGAAGAAGAGAGGAAAATAATATCACTCGAAATGTATTATATACTATCCTATGTATTAGTAATAACAGTTCACTGTATTTGAAAGTTTAAATTTTTCTAAAATACAATTAATATTAGATGATGGAAATAGTCCATGATAATAGTTTTAATTTGCCCTATGCCCTAAATTCATCCACCCCTTTCCACTTTTCAATTTTTTACCTGCCTTATTCAGTTCATTTTCTGTAAACCTAATATTCCCTTTACTATATGTTGATGTGATGTGATGTGATGTACTGTAGCTTCTTCTTAAACGAAGTCAAGAATCTCTCAGCAATTATACCAAGAAAAACTTGTTAGCTACTTAATTTTACATTCCTCAGTCTAAGTTTTCCCATATTCTGCTCCATCCCATTTCCACAACATAATCTTTGTCAACTCTACAGCCTTTATATCTAAATCCCCCTTATCTTTTCCTAAACCCAGCATAAAAACCAATAATCTACTTTCTGTATAATCACTTTTTTCATATTTATTTTTCCATAACTACATTATATGTGCCCTTTCTGTTTTCAAGCATTTACATTCAATTAACAAATGCCTAATATTTTCTATTCCTTCCTTACATAATTTACAGACTAAATCGCCCATATTTTTCCATTTACATGTATATTCTCTTGTAGCTAAAGATCCCATTCGAGCCTTAAATAATAAACTACTTTCTTTACTATTATCATATATTAACTCACACCTAATATTCTGTTTATTTCTATATATATTTAAACTCTTTTTACTCTCCATTCTATTTCTTCATCTCTCTAACTCCCTATTCTTTATTAATAAATCTATTCTTTTATCCCATTCCTTACTACTACAACACTCAACAATCCTTTTAACACAATCATCCCATCTTTTGTATAAATATATTGATGTAAATTCTTTATCCAAATCTTTTGCATACCGCATTACCTTTCTCACCTATCTTTTTACCTGCCCTTTATTCATAACCCAATTAAATACTATTTTGACTATTCTTTTATTATCCATAAACTGCAATCTACCAAACATTTTCATTTTACTTTTTGCATATCTCACATGAAAACTTGACCATCCCATTTCTCCTTGAATTGCCTCCCTTGCTGTCCATACATCTGCATCCAATGCATGTCTTCCTACTTCCCTTTGAACTTTTTCTAAGTAATTTAATACCTCTTTACTAACATATAATGCATCATTACCATATGTTAACCCTGCTACTGCAACTCCTTTCCATATAATTCTAATTACATCATATTTATTATATGAAAACACTGTTAATTTCTTTATTAATCCCTTTCTTTTCTTTGCTTCATTTATCAATTTTTTCTCCCATTCATCCAAATAATTTTTCTGATTACTTAAAATAATTCCCAAATAACTATATCTATTCATCACACTTAACTTAATATCTCCCAATAAAAATTCTACATCTTCTCTTTCCTCAGTATTAACCATCATTATATTTGATTTTTCTTCACTAAATTTAATCCCCATCTCTTTACCCACCCTTGCACATGTCCTCAGCATAACTTCCATATCTTCTCTTCTTTCTGCACACAAAAATATATCATCCGCAAAAAAAAGATCTGACAAAATATATACTCCCTTACTATCTATTACTGGTATCTCTATTCCTCTTCCTAATCTTTCTATTGTTCTTTTCATTTCACTCAAATACAACACAAACAAAATAAGTGATATAGGGCATCCTTGCCTTAGTCCCACCCCATTTTTAACTTTAACTGATTCTATATTTCCTAATTGATATATATATAATAATTATTTTCATATAATTTCTTAATAATATCTATTAAAGTTTCATCCATTCCCAAATTTGCTAAACTTATCCATAATCTATTTATATTTACTCTATCATATGCCTTCTCTATATCTATAAAACTCATATATAACTGTTTATCTGAATTCCTACTCATATATATATGTTCGTATACTCCTTTCGTATACCTCCCTCTATTATCAATTTTTTCAACTTTTTATCTAATTTAAAACTTTTTATATTTTCTTATTTATTTTTGTATTATCAATTATATTTTTTATACTTAAATATTTTTATAAAAATAATATCTTACCCCCCCCCCCCCCGCATCTCTATTTAGATTTGACTTTATCCTTTTAATTAATATAACTTCCCTTAATTTTCTATCTTTTTTTGTGTAACCAATCATTTTCACACTATCTTTCTAAAATCTATGTCCTGTTTCTATAGGATGCATATAAATTGGTGATTTTTTTTATCATACCTATGCTGCATTAATCTTGTATATCTTACATTTCACTAATTGATGATTACTTTCTGTGTTGAATCTGTTAAAAACATTACAATTTTGGAATATATATTTTCTGTTAGTCAAAATATAATCCAATTGTGCTGCATACTTCTTGCAATATTTTCTGAAGCTTTGCAAAATAATCATCTTGTTTGTAAAATCTACTTGATTTAAATATTCTCCATACATTTTTATTTCTTTAGCTTCCCATTTTAATCCACAAAATAATTCCACTATCAAACTGGGCCACATCTTTAACCTGTTTCATTAAGTCATCTATAAATAGTACCAAGGATTACTACCTTAAAAATTGAAAAACAATGTTGATGCAAATACATATCCTGTGATTAATCAATTCATCCCAAAAGATAGTAAAAGTTACCTTTGGTCCATTACTGTTTAATCAACTCGTTGAGGTTTGCACCAGAAACAAGGTTTGGGGGGCTATTTTGATAAATTATCTAGCCGAAAATTTGTACAATTTAGATCATAGAACTATTGTTATAAATTTATTTTAATTTTTTATTATTATTAGTGAATTTTTATTTATTATTTTTTCCAGATAAACCATGTGATCCTTGGCAGTTCAAATGCACTGATTCTGGCCGGTGTATTTCCCTTGCTTGGGTGTGTGATTATCATAACGACTGTGTAGATGGTTCTGATGAAAATGTGACCCTGTGCCGTAAGTTGCAACTAAAAATTATTACTTTTAGATCTAAACATTATTGTGAGATATTTTTGAGAGCTTCAAAAATTAAGAATATTTAAATTAACCGTAAATTTAATGGTTTATTGATGTGTGTATTCATTGTTATGTCACAGCCTGAGTTCAAATCTGAACCAGGTTAACATATGATTTTTTTTTTTAGGCTACAAATAGGATTACAATTTTTTCATTGATATCTGAACCATAGCCAATCTTGCTAACAGTCTTACATTGATTGGAAAATGGATATTTAGCTATAGAGTTAGATCCATGGTTAATCCAAGTTGATGGGATGAACGGTAATACACTGACCCACAAAAAATATATCTGAAATATATTGTGCCATTATTATTGGTGAGGGAAGTATTGCTTATGGGCATTGAACCTACTGTTTAGTTTTCATCATAACCGTTTACAATTGCTGTGAATGTGAAAATACAGAAATTCAGTAGCTTATATATATTTATCGTGATTTGATGCTTGTATCATTTTATGAATAGTCCAGAAAATTTCTATTTTGAAATGTAGAGAAACAAATCTGAAGATATTGGCACCACTCACAGCATAAGATTGATTTACTTTACAATATGCATACATTTTGGAATACTCCCTCATCAAGTACCGGGAGTTATATCAATTGTCCACATAAATATAGCAATTGCTAGTCATATATTAATAATGAGTAAATTATCCGATATAATATTAAAATTCAGCACAGTAATCATTTCTATAAAATGGCCTAATTTAATATAACCGAAATACATAATATTATTAGCAATATTTTGATACAAGGGTTTTTCGTAAAATGGATTTTAGACTCTGCAGTGTTTAATGTTAAAGTTGTATTAGAATAGGTTGATTTATGAAAGTGACCGGTGTGCTAAATATGATGTTAATCAATTTACCATTATTAATATTTGTCGAGCAGTTGATATATTTATGCTAGTAGTTGATATTGTTTCAGGCAGTCGATGCGGTAGGGTTCTGAATTTTATATATATTGCAAAGTCATTTGCCAATTTTTCACGTGCCACAGTAACTGAATTATGAATGTTCATGACTATGATAGGAACATTATATCTCCAAATTTATTACATATATTTTATATTACTGGATAGCGATTTTAATAATTACTATTACCTAGCATCTACTGATTTCTCAAGTTTATCAAAGATGGCAAAACTGTAACCATAGAAACATGAGTTTTATATTAAAAGAATAGTTAATTTTTAATGTCACTGTTATTAAATCCAAAGATTAAAATAATTATATTTTTTTCTGCCATTTTATTCGAATAAGTGAAACAAATTTAGATAAATATATATAAACTCAACATTCATTAACGTGATAAATACATATATATGTAACGTTGACGGAACCTGTGCGGAATATCTTTAATATATTATTTAATTCAGAGTTAAATAATGATTTAATTTATCAATATGAACAAATTAAATTCTTAACGATATTGTTCAAAATTGTATAATAATTTATCTTAATGTTATGGACAAGAGATAAAAAGTATCTTTCATTGTTTCGCAGCAAATTAATTTTACTTCTTTATCATGTCCATCGAAGTTAAATAGCAATTAAATTTAAAAATACAAAAAAAAGGAGGGAGGAAATTTTTTTTTTCATTCATTAGTAGCAAGATAAATTTGATTAATTATAAAAGGAGTGTACATTATTTTTAAGTAAATTGTTACACTTTGATTTACAAGTGTCAAATTTACACCACCCACAGTTTTGACATGATCCACTCTAGATATACTGTAATGATTATCATTAATCATTTATTAATAGAGATTATCTTTAGCCAAGATATAAACTTTAAAACTTAGTTAAAGATTAATGTAGCTGTTTTTTAATTAAACACACGTGGAGTTATTCACTTTTCTCTTTCCCATGTGTTGTTAGCATGTAGGTATGAGGTGTGACAATTTAATTCCCGGAATGATGGTGTAGTGTTACCCCTTGCATAATTATATCAAAATGACATGAGTATTAAGCATTCATGTTTGAACATGTTTAAGCTAACATGTGTGATAGAGCTAGTTGTCATATTGAGAAGATAATAAACATCCGTATATATTCTTTGGCATAAAAATGAATCGAGTACGATCATTGTGAGACACTTTTTGGCCATACATAACTAGTCCATCCTGCCTATTCATCTGATTTAACTACCTGTGATTTTTGGTTATTTCCAAGATTAAAAACTGTGCTAAAAGAACGAAGATTTTCTACTCTAACTGATATACAAAAGAATGTGAGACAGCTGCTCAACGGTATTCCTGAAAATGGGTTCCAGGTGTACTTCCAGAAATGGGAATGGCATTTTAATTAGTGTATAGATACATGAGGATACTAATTTGAAGGCACCAGTGTAACCACTAGTGTACACTTCCACATGTATATTTTATGAAGGTGTATTCCAGGAATTAAATTATCACATTTCGTATATATATTTGTTACATAATTTAATTTTAAAATTATTCATATTCGGACATCAACAAATATAATTTAAAAATAAATAGAATTATGCAATTATGAAGAAATGATAGAAAGAGCCTATTTATATGTTTAATGCAGCACGCAAATATAGATATGCGTACAAATGAATTCAATAAATCACTCTCTCTTTCAAAAAAAAAAAAAAATTGTGGTAACAAATGAGAACGATAATAAAATGCACCCGATACAGTGATTGTGATATGTTAAAATCATAAATGTTTTACATATACTTGCTTGTGCAAATAATGTTTTTATAATCACGGCAACAGTTTTGCATTGTGAATAAAAAAATTTGGCATATTTGTATTACATGTTCTCAAATATAGAGTTAATGATCGTAGCAATTTTGCCAAGCCTAAAAATGAAGCGATTTTTTTTAAAATTCATAACAATATACGAATTTTTACAACTATCTCTTTTTTACAATAAGTCGCTTGATATATCTTTTCTGTGGATTGTCTGCTATAGTTTTTGTGTGCATTTAATACTTTCTGATGCAATATGTTGTTAGTTTATCTGAATATTTTTTTTTTGCTCATATTCTTCACTCACAGGTGTGACGTCTTTTCAATCTTCACTATTTTTTGTCTTGCATTTTATACTATTTCACATCTGATATTTTGTTTTTATGGATTATTTATTAGCTTCAGTGCACATTTTTTCTTCTTTCATCAATTCCTTTGGTTTGTCACATAAAGTAAGTTTAAAACAGGCAAAACTCACTATAAGTATTGTTACTCACTGCAAGCTAGAATAATCAATGGATGCCAGAAGGCTTGTGCATAAAATCCCCATCTAGTACCTACTCATCCAATATCCCCAGACTAGTTTCTGGCTTGTGGCCTTCGTCAGTGAGGTGTCTGGATTTGAGTGCACTGCACCTAGATCTTAGGATCTAATGCAACCATCCAGCACCCATCTTTTATCTCCACTTAACTATGAAACTACGAGTCTTAAATTGAAAACACCTTAATATTTTCAATCCAAGCTCATTAGCTTATATAGTCATATAGGTCTGAACTCAGTTCAGTACCTATATATTTTGGTCTTTGGTTCTTTAATAACCATAGCCACCACTATCCTATTAGGAAGGATTGGTTTTAAGTCAATAAACATCACATGATCACCATTTCTTATGCTTAATATAACTGTTATTAAAGCAGGCAAAACTCACTATACGTATTGCCAGTCACTGCAAGCTAGACTATATGACTATATAAGCTAATGAGCTTGGATTGAAAATATTAAGGTGTTTTCAATTTAAGACTCATAGTTTTGTAGGTAAGTGGAGATAAAAGGTGTGGCTGCTGGAGGATTGCATTAGATCCTAAGATCTAGGTGCTGTGTTCTCAGATCCAAGGCTCCTCACTGACAAAGGCCACAAGCCAGAAACTAGTCTGGGGATATTGGATGAGTAGGCACTAGTTGGGGATTTTATGCACAAGCCTTCTGGCATCCATTGATTACTCTAGCTTGCAGTGAGTGGCAATACGTATAGTGTTTTGCCTGTTTTAACAACAGTTACAACAAGCATAAGAAATGGTGATCATGTGATAAAGTAAGTTTGTGGCTTTTTTTTAATATGTAACAAATTGCTATCATTAATAATTTTTGGCTTTTTGATCATCCTCAATGAAATTTTAATTTATAGCAACAAGTAAAGAGTTCAAAAAGATGTCAGGAACATGTCTGTTTAAAAATACAAGATTAAATGTTGAGACAAGAAAATGGCTTATCCACGATATGGCTGACTATATATACAAATTTAATTGTATATCAAGAAAATGACTTGTTCACTATATGTCTAAATATACAAGATTAAATGCACAAAACAAAAACATGGCTTGTCAGACATATTTCACAAGATTAAGTGCATGAGGCAGACCATTGCTCCTACTGCTATACATGATGTAATAAACGTGAAATTTATGAACTACTTTTTTTATTTAATGCTTTTTTTAAAACTATATGTCATTAAATAGGGTTTAAAAATGCAGTTACCATATTTGAACCCCCATATTTTATTCTTTCAATGAAAATATTTAATCTTAATATTTGTTATCATTCATATTGTAGGGAATGTTTAAATGTAGTGTCAGCGCTAATATTTAGCTCTACTGATAATGTCAGATTTATTATACTTCAAGATGACCTCTCATGCTTGTCTCAGAATATTCTTTAAAGGTTTAAATCTTAATTTTTTTCACTCATTTTCATTTTTACTATTCAGTTCTAGAAATATGAATTAATTGACTATTGTTATTTTTAATCTACAATGAATTTCTGTCAACTACTATCAACATTCTACTAATAGGTAGGACCAATTATATACTTTTATTTAGTAACATATTCTTTCAATAAATGCTATCTGATGCAAGTTTTAGTAATCAATAAATGTCAGGTGATAATGCTTAAAAAATCCTATCCTTTGCTATTCCATCTAATATTGCTAGATTAGATTCTGGCTTACAGCTTTCATAGCTTTTTGGATTTTAAACAGCAACTTCGGACCTTTTAGATCTGGAGCATTTTTTTCAGCAGCCATTTTTTACTTTTTTTATACTATCAAGACCAAATTGAAAAACTTATTAATTTTTTCAATCCAAGCCTGTTAATGTGCCTAGTTGTATAAATCTGAAACGAGTTCAGTTATGATGCCTTTAGTTTTTTAATATCTATAAGCATTTTGGTGTAAAGCGAAATAAACATCATATGATACCACCTTATATAAATTTTTTTTTTACCACATTTATGCCACCTATTGTAACTTTTAATAATCGATGAATGCTAAATGGTAGTGCTTAATAAATCTCCATCCAGCAATGTCCTATCCAGAATCCCATCTGACATCTTGATTACTAAAAACTAGGTGACATAATTATGTTGAAAAAAGAATTTATCACCAATCAGCAGTGCGTAAACTGGTTTCGTGATATTTATTTCATTTTATAATCTTACGTTTTAATTTTGTTTTACTATGACAGGTGTTTTTGTTTCTAAATATTCTTTATTTTAATAATTTGAAATGTTTTAAGAAAGATTATATTTCAACGCTGCAAAATTATTTTTTAAAAAAACACATTGTTTAAAAATTTTTGTAATTAATATGTACGTAATATATTAACCATTTCTATTTATTTTAATAGCTAACCGTCCATGTAATAACAAAACTCAGTTCCTTTGTAAAAATGGCCGATGTATTCCTAAAGATTGGTTTTGTGATTCTGATGATGATTGTGGGGACAAATCGGATGAACCACTGGAAGTATGCCGTAAGTAATGTTATTTTTAAATTCCAAAAATTTTTTTTTTCCATGTGTCATAGCATCAGCCGGGAAGCGAACCTGCTAACCCGTGACAACTGCTTGTAAAGCAGCTGATGCTGACCTCTCGACCATCAATACTTGACAACAATTCCAAAAATATTTAGGTCTTGTTGCATAATAAAATACAGTAGCCCCTTTGTATCTTCTGCTTTGGTTGTAAACCGTCCTCTGAATACATGAAACTATGGGTGATAATTTATCATACACATACTTAATGATACAATATAGTTTTAAAAATATACACATTTACATATTAACAAAAATAGTTTACAAAAAAAAGAATAATGTAGATATAAAAAAAATGTTACATTAGGAAATCTGGAGAGGAAGAGAGAAAACAATCATATAATCGACTAAGAGCATGAGACGGAAAAATGGCAAACTGAAAAATTATTTATGATAACATTTATACATATGAACAGCGTGCAAAATATGTTAATTGAAATTTATAAATTTCTCAGTTTCTTATTTAAAACTTTTTCAAACTGCGGATCGTAAATCCACGGACGTGGTGATATTAATATATGTATTAGTGTGAAAATGGAAAATGATCTATTGTTTACCTTCTATCGTAGATGTTATTTCTGTTACATGCCATTTATTTTTTTAAAATTGGTTTTCAAAAAAAATATAAAATAGTTATTAAATAAGATATTTACACCAGATTATCCCGGTAAAAAGGTTATTGTTGTCTTTCAAGCTATCCGAAGCACCATCTCGAATCAAAGCATGTGTTACAAAATGATGTAATTTAATTTTTCGATAGAAAAATTTGTAGGTGGTAGCACATCTGAATCGCAACTTACAACATGAAATGCGTTAGTGTGTTTTCATCCTTACAAATCATCTTCAGTGCTCTTCTTGCCTTTCAAAATGCTTGAAAATATTTTTGCAACTTCCTGTTTCACTGCCATACATGATTGGAATCATGTCAAATGTTTCAATAGCATCCCAATTTAAAGCAGAATTTATTATTTCTATGTTGGTCTATCTTGGTTTAAGCTACAAAATACACTATCATATTTCTTGTTATAATTTGTGACTTAAGCACACTAGCATTTAAAATTTTTGTAGTGAATAGCTAAACTTACATTGCCATGAATACATGCATCGGTTCAGATATAGCATGGCAGGCAACTTGGAGATGTACCCAATCACTTTTTCTGTCGGACATATTGTGTATTTATTTATTCTGAAAAGTAAATATCTTTATTGATATTTTTTTATAGGGATACATTTTATAATATTACTAAATAAAGAAGTCTTTTCTTTTATTTAACACTTCAGGTGACATTCCCAGAAGGCATTCACATTTTTGGGTACATTGGCAATTGCTTTGGCTTTAACTACTCTCCTGCATCTATTTTTAATGTTGTTTTGTGAGTTAGGTGTTCATTTGAAAGACAAAATCTGGAGTTAAAATAATATTGAATTTTTAGTTGTAAAAAAATTCACAGATATCAGGATTTTTAATTAAAGCTATTACGAGCTGAAATTCCCCCTGTGTTCTCAGTAATTGGTAGTTTTTGTTTTCTTCACACAAGAGAATTGGTTTTGATAATTTTCTTTGTTTCGTTTGTTTGCATATTTGTGTTTTTTTCATAAAATATTTCTGTAAAATTATTATTTTAAAGAATAATGTGATTAGATTCAGATTTTATTTGCATCTAGGAAGAGTCTCATATCAATAATAATTTCACTACTTATAACTGGCTGAAAAAGAAAGCTTTTTCGTTGATTGCAACAGGATTGTTTTTGTCGTTTTTTTAAAATTATAAATAGTATTTTAAATTTTAAATAGAATTTTGTTAGCTTTAAACATTAGGATTTAGAAACTGAATTAAAATATCTTGTGTTTTTTTTTTAATTTAAAATTTTTGTCAGCGATGTGGATATTTGAATAATAAAAATGAATTTATTGTTTTTATCAATCTTATTGGGTATTTCAATTTAATATTTTTTCTCTAATTGTAAAACTGAAATAATTTTAAAAATAATTTTCATTTCCCAATATTTATTTCTAATAAATACTTTGAAAATGAAAATTCTGAAATTATAATAAAGAATGAATAAAAAGTTTGCGAAATTTTATCCAACCACCTCTAGGGGAGTCTTTTAGATACTAAATCGCTTAAAGGATAGTCCCATAAAACTTTGAAGATAATAAAAATAACAAGCAATCTAGACCTTTACTAGTAATGAGTAAATCATTTTATGATAATAAATGCTCACTTTATTCATTATTTAAGAATACACCATGCTCTTTAAACATAGAAAGATTTTAATCAATGTATTTTATCAGTCATTACATTTAGATGTGAGACATGGATAATTAATACGAGAGCATTACACAGATTTCAGACTACACCATGAAGTACATAGTGTGATGGAAACAAAAAAAAATTGTAATTGAATCTATAGATGAAAGAATAATAAGTTTATTTGACATCAATGAGGGAGTTAAGAAGGTTAAGATAGAACTGGCTGATGTGTTGGTAAAAAAGATAACAATAGGCAGACAATTGTAATATTAAACTAGATCCCAGAAGATTGTAAAAAAATATGGTTAGAGATCACATAAGGAAGTTTGTTGGATGGATGTTGAGGAGATATAGATCAGAAAAATTGGATTAAACATGGAGAGATCTTACTCTGCAGTGAATTGATAATGTTTGAAAATGATGATGGTATATATATATATCAGGGATATCGAATTTCTCCAGTGATAAGAGCTTCGTACAATAATTGAAAAATGTTCAAGAGGCATAGAAAATATTATTTTAAAATTGTATATGTATGTAAAAAAAAAATACAACTACACAGTAATCCTCACCAAAGAAGAATAAATTTAATCTCTATTTGCAGTTTTGATCGAGTTTTCCTTTTATGCGGTTAATAGTTTAAAATCCTGCCGGTCGGATGCTATAGCTTTTGTAATAAAATCCGCATTAACATTCTTTTCAACTGGTATCATTTCAAAGTCAAAAATTTAGTTTCACAGTATGTTTTTTACTTATCTTTAAAGCAATTAAGAATTAACATATTTAAATATTTTTATACATAATATGATAAAAAATCAAGTCAGATGTCACATGATCTACTTTTAATAAAGCTCGTATTTACAAATGTTATATATAGAGCTCGCAAAACAAACTCTTAACAAGCTTTGAGAATATCCTCAACCCCAGACCGGTTTCTGCATCTAGCGTCGTCAGTGAAGTGCTGGGCTTGTCTTAATATTTTTAATCTAATGAATGTCCTGGCACCTCACTGACGACCTAGATGCAGAAACTGGTCTGGGGTTGAGGATATTCTCAAAGCTTGTTAAGAGCTTGTTTTGTGAGCTCTATATATAACTTTTGTACATAATATATAAAAATTTAAGAAAAGTGGAAGTTAAAATGAATATTGTCTCTGGAATCAGACTGAGTAGTTTTTGGTGTCACATATGGCTCATGAACTGCACTTTGCTTATTGTTAATATATATATTAGGTTTTCTATTCAAAACAGATTGAGATCAAGCAATAACACATCATTTTACTCGATAGTCCAAAAGAGATCAAGTGACAACGCTTATCATTTTCTATGATAGTTCACAATTATGTGCTATTCTAATAACATAATACTTATATATATATATATTGTAACTGGTTGGGTTACATAGTACACCAATAATAATATAGTGTGTGTGCTTATATATATATAAAGTAAAGGAAAAGTAGAAATAAACATAGACATACATTTTTGTAGATATTTTTTTTATATTTACTAAAGTAGATTAATAATAAGTAAAGGGTTAAATAACTCTGCGTTTAAAGTAAAATTTCATTATGAAATTAATATTTTAAAAAGGTCTGAATAAATATAAATATTGCATTATTATTAATTATTACTCTGATTTTGAAATTTAAAAACACCCTATTGTATTTTTGAAATTTTAATTAATTAAACAAAATTTTTATCTATTAGAAATCCCCTAAGTAAAAACATGTATAAGTTTTCAAAGGGATTAGTGAGATAAAAACAAAAACTCTGTTTTTAATCAAGCTGCTGTTATCACCTCAGATGATTCTATAAAAGGGCTGATAACAAATTAGCCCCAGTCTGGGAAATGATTTTTGAAGAGAAAGTTGGGATAATAATTTTTGTAAGAACGGTCAGCTGAAAAGTTGTTACAATATTTTGTTGCAACTTGATGAAGTGCAGCAGTCGGTTTTAGCTGACCAAAGAATTTGCAGAATAGCTACCATAAACTGACATAGCTGAAGGCAAGATAATAGACTGTTTTCCTTAGCAGGAATTTGAATTTACATGAAAAAAATGACCCACTTTTATGCTAAAATTTATAGGCTGAAATCTATCAAACCAAGACAGCTGCTTGCCTGGAATTATCCTAGATAGAAAGAGACCAACTACAAATCAAGATTTTACATGGATTGCATACTTTTACCTGATGATGACAACAAACATGGATTATATTTTTTTAATGGACCAAAAGAACCAGCTTGCTAAATAAATAATTATATATATGCTGACTATCTAAAGGCAGAGAAGCCCAGATAAACATATATACAGCTGTGGTGATTAGAGTTATATATAATAACGAAATTTTAAATAATTTCTTTAGTAAAATGACATTTTAAAAGTGATGCGTGAATTTGTACTTTTATTGTTTATGGTGGGTGTATAGTTGAGCAGTGCTGTGTGGATGCAGTGTGTTTATGGTGCTCCGAAGTATATGCTCGGCACTGTCTAGACCTAGATATTGAGCTCCCAGGGTAGTCCAGCAGTGTATATATGTAGGCCGCATGAATAGGCCTTGGTCTCATGAATAGACCTCTTCTAAAGCCCCTAAGACTCACAGGAGATGAGCAGGGTTGGCTCAGTGCCTGATATTTTTTCTGGATACTATTTCTTGTGGATGATCTGTCTAGGTACTTAGAAGGGGCAGTGCTTAAAAATGAGGTATTTTCTCGCGACATCATGGTGCATTGTGTACTTAGTCCGTGCTTGACTATCTACTTATCATGGCATGAAGAGCTGCACTTCACGTATTCACTTTTCCTCTCTCACCTTGCCTACTTCATCAGCATTAACTAATCAAGCAGAAAGACATTTTGAAATTTATATTTTCTTAATTCTATAAAACGATTTTAACTTTCGTTTATTAAAGAGAGAAAAAGAGACATTTTAAAAGTGAGGCAAACAAGCAAATAACTTTGCATGGAACTACAAAATTAAAAAAGTAAAGAATTGATGATTCAATAATTTAATTTAAAAACATTGGTAATTAATCAACAAATACCTGTCAAAAATTGACTATAATTTTTTTTTTAGAAAAAAAAAGAAAACTTTTAAATTGAAACTAATTTTAAATTATATATTTTGTTTATACACACGTATATGTGTGAAATTGATGTGTTTTCCAAATGAATTAATTATGAAAAAATATAATCTTATTGTAACGAGTTGAAATAGATAAAAGTCATTGTGCGTATATACACGCACACTCATATATGTAAAATTTTAATATTTTTTTTGATTAAATGTCAATTCATTTTTTTTATATATTAAGTGTATATTATAAATCGCGCATTTGTGTGCACATATATGTAAATCAAGTAACAATTTAAATTTTGAATAGTAATTATGTAAATCACAAATGTAATAATTATTTTATGTTTAATTGAAATGTCTTCATCCTATGTTATGAAACGCACGTCTGTGTATGGATATATGTATGCGTTTATAGATACCCATTAAGAAATAATGCAATTAATGTAAAAACTTGAATTTTGTAGTACTCTTGTAAATTACAGAGGGATGACTTTATTATTGTGTATCTTTCAAAATCCAAACCCTTATAAGACCTTAATCATTTTTTTTTGTTATTAATAAACTTATATTTAATTGTTAAAATTGTTTCCATCATCTGTTGTTCACATACAGTAATGGAGCTTGTGTTCTCTGAGCTAGATTCGAGCACGGGATGAATATATAAATGAGCATGTGTATTTAGTGCTTTGGGGCATCCAGAGATGATCAGTCATCATCCTGGTTGGCGCAGAAGAGGATACTCTTTAAAGCCCACGCACTATATTTTATTTTAGTTTAGTCTTGTCAAAAAAATTTAAGTTTCTAGTTGGCCAGTACAAGTGGCCAGATCATTGATGATGATCAGCATGTTTAAATGTCCCAGCATTATTGTTTTGATTTCCGATTCTTATGTATTTTAATGGATGGGCACTAAGCTGGTGTGTCCAAGTTATGTTTAAATAATTGCCTAAGGTGGCAAAGGCTCAATAGTTAGCCCGGTCTAAAGAAGACCCATTTTCAATCCAGCCACAAGATGGTCTGTTGATTTTATTCTGATTTATTGTACTAATTTGTTTATTCCCGTCAATGATGATGATGGATGGTTATTTTCCTCAAGTATTTATTTGTACTTATTTTTTTAAATGATAATGGTGGTGGTTAATTATGCTTGTAGTTACTCTTCTGAGTTAGCTGGCTGATCTCTCAATGATCTCTCAGAGATTCTCTAATCTCATTTTATTATTAAATATCTTTTAACTTAAATATACTTTTTATAAATATTAATTTTGCATTAATCTGGGAGTGATGATGATATTCCCATCACCCAGTTCAATCTTTTTAATTATCACCCACCCCATCCCGTTACAATATATATACATATTATATAATATTTTAGGACTGATGAACTTGCCAATATTATGATTAATTAAATGTCTCATAACATCAAAGTCAGCAGAAGAAAGTGAATTCATTTTCAACTTTGATTTGCAATTTATATATGGGAAGTGAATGTAGACCATGGCAATTAAGAGATGAAACATTAAATATTTTTACAAAATTCACCTTGAATCATAATGACCTTGTATACAATTACATGAATAAAATAAATAACGTTAAAATTATACTTATTGAATCTCATGTAATTAATATCTTAGTTTTCAGCTTTTAAAAATGTAGCAGCTGTTAAAAGATTTTTTACAATTATTGACCAGAATGCTAATGAAAAACCTCAAAAAATCTTCGGATGCAGGGAGATAATCTTTTTAAAATGCCCAGAGTACTTTAGGGCATTGATAGAGCATCAAACTACAGCTACAGTAGCAAATTCCCTAAAGTAGAGCCACTCAGTGTAAGCCTTCATAATCAATGGATGCAGGAAGGTTTGTGCATAAAATCTATCTAGTGCCTACTCATCCAATGTTCCCAGACTAGTTTCTAGCTTGGGGCTTTCATCAGTGAGGAGCCTTGGATTTGAGAGCATTCTACCTAGATCTTAGAATCGAATGCAACTTTCCAGATGCCACCTTTAATCGATTTGTTCAACTATAAAGGCTAAAAGTTCAATATGAAAACACAATAATGTTTTCAATCCAAGCTCGTTTGCTTGTATAGTTATATAGATCTGACTCAGTTCAGCATCTATACATTTTGGGGTCTTTGGTTAATCAAAAACCACAGTCACCATTATCTATAGGTAGTATAGACATAAAACCATCAAAACATTACATGATTACCATTTTATATGCTTACACAGCTCCTCACTGATGAAAACCGCCAACTAGAAACTAGTCTGGGGATTGGGCGGGTGGGCACTAGATAGGGATTTTATGCACAAACCTTCTGCATCGATTGATTACTAAGACTGGCACTTGGTGGTATTTCTGTAAGGAGAGTTTGTTACCGTTATTAACAGCCTGTGTAAGTATATGGTCATCGTGTGATGTGTTGATAGAGCAGCAGACTATGGATCTCAAAGTCCGTGAACTGTATCATGTACAGTATTCAAACTTCCAGGCAATAATCCAATTATTTCTTTTTTTTTTTTTTCATTTTTGAAATCACAGATTGAAATTATTCAAGCTGTGACATATTCTGTAATTGGACGCTGAAAAAAAGAATAGGAAAAGTATTATTGATTGTCAGTTATGATATTTGGAGAACAGTTTTAAGAATATCACGGTCTACTACGTAAATGAACAAATACATATTTGATCAGATTAGATCTAAATGTTCATTCACAGCATAGAATGTAGGATTGAAATTACCTTATTTTCATCTTATTTTTTATTACAAACAGTATAATTTATTAACGTAATATTTATTAAGGCTAAAACCTTAAGAATATGCGCCTGAAAAAACGACAGTAGAGACCTCTGCAAATCTTTAACACCAGATTTATTTAAAAGACAAGAGAAATGTATAATGCTCGAAAAGATATCAAAGTGTAGTATCTGTTCTTAGCAGCTTAATATCTGATGCGCTCCCTAATGGGGGCCAGAATATTAAACTGATTTTTAGAATTAGGTGGAGAGTTA
Organism: Epiperipatus broadwayi; assembly: GCA_028023455.1. Classification (NCBI taxonomy): domain Eukaryota; kingdom Metazoa; phylum Onychophora; class Udeonychophora; order Euonychophora; family Peripatidae; genus Epiperipatus; species Epiperipatus broadwayi. Next base: position 840,830 of record JAQFVV010000172.1, read on the forward strand.
GGGGCTTGCTCCGCCTCCACCATGGGTAGACCTGGCATTGCAGTACTTCCAGGAATCTTTCCAGAGAAAAGATAGCTATCAGGTAATGGATTTTATCATCACAATAATGGATGTACTTTTGAATATTCTTGTAAATCAAATGGTCACATTGGAGAAATACTATTCCTAAGATTGCAAAAATCTATATTATGTAATAATATGCTATCATTTTTGTGTTTGTAGATATATGAGTGTCTGCAATTGAAAATGAAAGTAACATCACATTTCTATTGTTTTTTTAAAATTTTTTTATAGTCAACACTTTGAAATTCTTTGACTAATCATCTTGTGACTTAGCTAAAATATTTTCTATTGAAATCACCCTGAATTTATATATATTGCTTACAATAACTCTCCTCATATAACGATGTCTTTATTTTCCTGACAATTTCGACAGTCCTGCAATCTTCATCAGAAAGTCAAAACTGTCAGGAAAATAAAAAAATCGTTAAAATTTTTTTTGCATTAAAGTGTATATGAGGGGAGTTATTGTAAGCAATATATATGAATATATGAAGAAATGCAAAGAAAGTAAAATGAGAAAAATAAGAATCCTGAATTTAACTAAAAATTAAATAAATCATTAAGTATCTGCCCCCCCCCCCCATCCAAACACATCCACATCAACTCCACCTGAAGTTTATTGGACTATTTTGATCATTTAGAATTCTGCGTTAATTGTCTTTAGAAAAATCAGATTTTATGACAATTCATAATTCTTAAATACCAATCAATTTTATCCTTGTTCTTAAGAAATCAGAAATCCTTTTCATGCATAAGTATATCAAATTTTGACTGATTGGTGATGTCTTTGGTAAATTTAAATTCAGTATTCACAAATCAAAGATCTCTGTTTCTATTCCCACGCTAAGAGAGAAAAATAATTCCATTCAAAATGTTGCTTATATGAGCTATTGCTAACAGTTGAATGTATTTGAAAAGTTCAAGTTAGAATTTTTCTAAAATCATTTAACAATTTCAGATGACGGAAATTGTGTGACTGCAAGTGACATCATCACAAATTTTCACACAAACGTATTTTATGTAAAGTTCAAAATATATATCGTTGATACATTACCACCCCATTAAATCTGGTAAATATGCACATTTATATATCAATGATATCACTGGCAAATGAAGATATATACTTGAAGAAGAGAGGAGAAAAATAGCTCTCGAAAGGTAGTGTTATTTACTAATCTGTGTGCTATTACTAATAATTAAATGCGTTTGAAAAGTTTAAATAAAGTTAGAATATTTTGAAAATCATTTAACAGTTATTACTTGATGATGTAAGTAGTCCATCATATAAATTCACTACAATATTTTCATCACAAAGTTTCAGACAAACATAAAGTATTTTTATTTACATATAACCCCTGACCTTAAGCGACGAACCAAAAGCTATTGATAAAATATTTTAGCTGCTCGACTTCCTTTGACTTTAAAATGAAGTAATATATTCACCCATGAGAATTTGAATTAGGCCATATGCATTCTCTCTGGTTTGCAATAGTTACACTTTTGTTTGAAAAAGTCACTAGATTTGTTAATTCTTACGTTCATCCAAGGAAGTTGATGCGCATGGTGATTTTGCCTTACTTGGTTGAACAATCTACTAAGGATATAGTGTATTTGTTTGTTTCCTCTGACAATTACTTGTAAAAGTGAAAATAACTTATTTTTATTTATATATGTATATGAAAAGCAGAAATAACCACCTCTTATTGAGTTATGTAATGTCAAAAATAAAAAAATCATTTCGATGTTACGTAACTCAGCGGGAGATAGTTACTTCTGCTTTTCAATTAGATATTTAAAAAATAGTTCTGATTATTTATTATTATATATATGTATGTAATAATTGATAATATAACGATTTATACACATGAAATGTGGTAAAAGAAAACTACTCTTCACCAATGCCATTAAACTTTTTTATTGTGCATATCAATTTTATGACACAGGTACGAAGAGTAGTTCCACACTATTTTATATATGTGTATATACATACATAATGTTGGTGTGGGATATCTATATCTTTCCAGATAACAGGACGTGCCCCCCTGCATGGTTCCAATGCAGTTCGAGTTACCGCTGTGTTCCTAATGCTCTCTTGTGTGATGGAGGTAATGATTGTTACGATGGATCAGATGAATTAGCTAGTAGTTGTATTGTATGCAATCCATTAGATGATTTTGTCTGCCGTAATCAACGTTGTATTCCTATTAACCGGCGTTGTGACTTTGAAAATGATTGTGGTGATAATTCTGACGAAGATCCAACTCTATGTGGTAAGTTCTTTTAGTCCTTTGTAAATTGAAATATAATGACAATTATGCATTGTGGTTGTAAAGAAGTTTAAAAAAAAATTAATAAAATAACATATTCCAATATTCAGCATTCGTACTGCTAAAATAAATATAGTGGTATGAATTTTAAAAGTCATTGCAAAGCAAATGAGTAAAAATATAATAAAATGAAACTTTTATTTTAAAAATAGATTGGTATTATTTTAAAGTCATGAATCAAAAGAGCAGAAATCCATTATAGTGATTTATTACTGTCTCATAGTTAGTGATTCATTACAATGATAATAAAATAATGGTACAACAGTTTTGAGCGAGAGCGCATTCATATCCATCCATCCTCAAATGTACATGAAGTATAACATGAATGTGCTTGCTCTCAATTTGGCCCGCAGATATTTTTATAAATGTACGTAAAATGGCCTTGTATAAAACATCTATTTAAGCATGTATAATGTAAATATTGAATTAATCGTTAAATAAAATGAAATATTTTCTCAATTAAATCTTTTTTCTATCCAAAATTTTATAAGACTTATAATTTATTCTATCAGAGGTGGAACAATATATCTATTTTGTAACATTTAACTATTGATTTAATCTATGAAGTAGAAGATATTTTGTTTGGTTTTATAGTGATTAAGAATATAGTATTAAGAGGCACTATTTATTAAAACATTTTGATTATGACAATTATTGGGGAAGGAAAAATGTTAAAATAGAAAACTTGAAAAGGAGATTCATTAAGTGGCTGTCCGTTTTCATAAAAAATATAAATGAGTTAAAAAATTGTGTGAAAGCAAGTTATATTATTTAAAAAAAAAAAAAAACCCAGAGAATTTGAAACCATTTTCTGAAGAAGACTTTATAAAAGATTGCATCCTAGCCGCAGTAGAATTAATATGTCTAGAATATAAAAAGAAATTGAGAATATATATTCATAAAGAATAGGTACAAGGCCAGTTGGAAAAATTGTCATTAAATGTGGAAGTCATTAATAATAATGATGTTATTTTTAATTGTTTAAGAAGAGAAAGTTGAAGTTGGCTGTCAGTTGAAAAGGTTGTCCATCTTTAATTATTTGGGGTAAATTAATTAAATTTTGGATCAAATTTAGCAGATTAATTTTTAAGTCGATATTTTTGTATGGGTCACGAATGATATTATAAATATTCAAATGTTCTCTTAACGGAAAAAAAAAATCCCTACTTTAATGGAAGCACTTTTCGTCTTTTCTTGGACTTGGTGGAATTTCTTTATACTTTGGGGAAATTTTAAACAGAATTTTAATTTGAAAATTCACACCCAGTGATATCAAGAAAGCATACAAATAATTTCATGCAAGATCCAAGAAAAGGCTGACCAAAAAATGATTCATGATGCTGTTTATGTTATGAAGATGGATATGCATGAAATTTATAAATTTCTAATTTTTTTATATATAATTAAATCTGGGAATACTGAAGATATGGATTTTGAGAGTGTGGATACGGTGCACTCATTTTATAAGTATTTTTTTATTTACTTTATGTTTTAGGTAAACATCAGACTGGGGTGCACAAGATCCATAGATTCTGACCCAGGTCTGTCGTTTCAGCTAATTAAATCTGCATTGACCTCCCATGCATTAAACTATCGGATTATTTTGCTTTTTATTTAAAGTTCTTTGCAGGTTTTTTTTTGTACACACACACACATTTTTTTATTATTATGCAATTGATACTATTCTAATAAATGTGCTTTAAAACAAAAGTATTTCTGAAAATAAAAATGAGTTAAGGTATGGACAAGTTTATAAAAAATTCACTTAAACAGCTGAACCTATTACCCAGAATGCACATGGGTGCATCTTACTTTCGTAGTTTATTTTTGATTAAAATAAATGAGACACTGTATAACAAACCCACTAATTATTCCCTATTGCACATATGTCCATAGTTTGAATAAAATTAAAAATAATCAATTTAAAACAAAATTGAAATAGACTACTCACCATAAATAAAAATATTATTTAATACATCACTCTGGTTTTTATTCCTTAATGGAAGCTTTTCAAGATGTTTTTTTTTGCACAATCACATGACCATTTATATATAGCAAACCCCCCTAATGGGTATAATTTACATTACATTATAATAAATATTATTAAAATACATACATTAAATATAATTAGTAAAGTACATAAATGTACATCAAAATGATTAAACTTTAAGATTAATCATTTTTATGGAGGGAGTTGCTATAGGGTAATTGGTCATGTGATTGTGTAAAAAAGAAACATCTTGAAAAGGTTCCATTATGCAATGAAAGCCGGATTGACATATTAAATAATATTTTTATTTATAGCGAGTTCTTTATTTCAATTTTGTTTTTAATTGATTATTTTTAATTTTATGTATAGAAGGCAACATTATGGACAAATTTTAACATTGAAATTTGATTATTTAAAGCATTTTTAGTTTGAGCAGAATAAAATGTTTTGATAATATAATGGTCAGACTATACATGTTTAAATAATTAAAAATTTATTTAATTGATTAGGGTGCCATTTGACATTGAACATGAGGAAAGAGACTAGCACCGTTTTCTTTTGATATATATTTAAATAAGATTAAAAAAAATATTTATTTTAATATGATGACGATGACCACTACAGTCACTGTTTGCAATACCTGACTTGATCACATAGAAAATAAATTACTCTCGATGACCTGGACATGAGATAAATATGTAGATCAGACATTATTGTAAAGGATTTAACACATTATTTAAACAAGTAACAATACAATAGTTTCTTACAAAATATTATAATTATCAGACAAAATATAATGTTCTTTTTTTTTTTTAGTTCACACGCACAGCGGAAAACGATAGCTATTTACAGCGTCCAAGGTTTATTTTGATTAATTTTAAACATTAATTCTTAAATAAATCTACTCGTACAATTTATTTTTAAATTTTTTTTTTACAATCGAGTGCACTAGCCATAGAGTAAATCTTTGACCTTTAATATGCTCTGAATAGAATCATGTATGGCCGACCCTCGCAAATATAATACATTTATTTGTATCATAAGCTTTGTAGCATATGGAAATAGCCAGTTTAGGTCTAAATCCCAATTTAACAATAACAAACTAATTACGTGAGGTGGTGAAAAATAGGCTTATAATCTTTTTTTTTATTTAATTATTTAAAATCTGTTTCTTAACTGAATCCTTTTATGCCAATTTTATTTCCTAGTAAGAATGCTTGATATTTCCTTGTTATCTGTGGCTTACTGATCCTCAATGTTCTTTTCAATACATGGTTACCAACATCGAATTGAGTGGGTTTATTACTGCTTTGAGCTAATCGTTGTTCTCATAGGTACTTTCGTTATGAGTTTCTGCTTCATGAGTCTTCCATTCTCAAAGCAGCACAAGTTTTTGTCCTGATTTTTATGTTCAACATAGAAATAATGACCGAAGACTTGGTACGCTTTCATTATTAAATTTCTAGTGCTAACAATAGTCTAGAATTCATTGTTAATTTAATACAACCATCCTTTTCTCTGCGTAATCTCTCTAACCCATCTGGGATCCAAAGATTACTTAGGATCCCAGTAGATAGTCTGGAGCAGATGATGAAGTAACAATAAAAAAATAAGTTATCTGTTGAGAAGCCAGTAAACTATACAATATAAACCCTCGTCCCTGAAAATTGGTTCTGACCTTTTATCAATGAGGCTAGGAATTCAAAACCGGAATTAATGCTTCTATGCACTCAGCAACCATCTTTTGAATATTGTGCATTTTCAAAACCAAAGTTCCTAAGTGATGTAAAATTCCTATGCCCATTTTTCATATTAAAAATCGGTATTTATACAGAGTTATGGAAATAAGTTTTCTGTAGTTACTCTATGATGGCAGTACTTTATAAATTCGGAAGAAAAAAAATACTGCAATTAAAGATTATGAACAAAATATGAATATCACCTACCATGTGAAAATGAAATACTACATATGAGACTGCCATTAGGATCTATCGAGTAATTGTCAATGTTCTATTGAAAAAGCAATATTTAAAATTATACAAATTGAAAAAGAAATGTAGCACAAAATAAAATAAACGTTTGATTAGTTGGGGATTACAGTGCTAAACAAATTTTTAATGCTGCAACATGAACAAGTTTTTTAACCATTTTTTTTTTTTAAAAAAAATCAAAAATAGACAGTTTTTTAAATTTATAAAATATGAAAAAAAGAAATATTCTTTCGTTCATTTTGTAAAAGTGCTTCTGAATTTGACATTAAAATTATTAGCAGGAAACAAAAAATGTACCATGACATTTAATTGCCATCTCTTTTTTTTTTTAATAAAATGAACGATTCAGAAAGAATGCTAACGGTATTTTTTTAATTTATTTGATAGAGTATCTTGAATTAGATGTAAATAAATTGAAGAAATGTCTACCTTAATTAGTATGTATAAATTTTTTTTTATCTAATTCAAAAAATATTAATCTATTATATATTTCAGTATTGAATTTATTAATTAAGGTTTTTAATAACATTTTTGCATCTGTCATGATTAGCATATCGTCATGCCAGATTATGTTAATTTGCAGTAAGCAGTCTTAGTGGTAAATATTTGTACTTTGATACCATGTCAGTCATTATTTCAGTATTAATTTAAGTCGGCCATCTTTCATGTTTGCGTGTATTATTGGCAATGCTCATTCTTGAAATATCTTTATATTACATAATACTTGTCTTTTTTTTTAAAGTATGGAAGCCATAATAAAAAAAATGTATTATGTTAAAAGATTTATGAAGTTATTGTGAAATAGTTTTAATATTGAGAAGTTTATTAATAGGTCTCTGATTTCAACAAACTTTCAATGAAAGTGACTTTTTATTTATCTTACTAGTTTAACATGTGAATGTCATTGTATGATCACCATTTTACATGCTTACGCAAGCTGTTAAAAACAAAGATCTAGTTGCAGCACTATCACATCCAAGATTCATCACTGATGAAAGCCACGAGCTAGAAACTAGTCTGGGGATATTCAATGAGTAGGCACTAGATAGGGATTTTATGAACCAATCTTCTTGCATCCATTAATTACTTTGGCTTGCACTGGGTGGTACCACTGTATGGAGAGTTTTGTGTTTGTTGGAACATCATTGATTTGATTAATAAATGATATTTGAAACTGATCTTCGTTAAATTGTTTACCCTATCCCATGAAAACATTTCATTGACTATTAAAGTTTTGAGAGGGAATCCTGTGATAATGATAATATCATTCCAGTCAGATTGTTAGCATGTTCTTCGACATTTGGAAGTCATTTGTGCACCAGTTATAAGAAACAATATTTGAGACAAAAATCTTAAATTTGTTATTGTTGTCCGGGAAATCAATCGTTGCAAATAACAGATGTTATCAACTGCACAATAAGATTTTTTAGTTATTTTCCATTCTTGTTTTATATCCTTTAGCTCAAAATAGTTTAGATACCTGATGGTATGTTTATATGTGTATGTTAATATATATACACATATAAAGATAGAAAAATAGTTATGAATGCTTGATTGTTATATATATCTGTGTACATTGAAATACATACACATATGAAGGTAGAAAAAATGATATAAAATTTCTTATAAAATAAATTTAATTAAAACTTGTCAAATCAGTATATAAAAGAATTTAGTTTTACAAAAAGATTAATTAATTAGAGGAATTTGAACTCAGGATTTTTCAGTCTCTCATCCTCCACTCCATCTCAAGTATCGATACACATGATCACACATGAAGATATACATGATCCCCAATATATATATTTCGTGCAGATTCAGCCCAGTTGGACCAGATCATAATCTTCCACATGCATATACAATCAGTGCTCAGTTTATAATAAGATAGAAATTCCTCAAACTTTAATGGGCAGCCTTCAATCTTCGCACCATTCCAACTATTCAATCGTCCATTTCATGGAAAAAACAACAATGGAACATTTAAAGCCCTTATTGGATTTGATATTGTAGTCATAGCCATGTAGACTTTACTTCAATCTAACCCCTCATATTATCGGACCATTATGTATTCATGTATATATTAATAGAAGAGATATGGACTGAACTTATACTAAGATGTAATTTATTATGGATACATAATGGTTCAATAATATGGGAGTTAGATTGGCAATGTCTCCATTGGTATGACTACAATATCGAATCCAATAAGGGCTTTGAATGTTCCATCATTAGTTTTTCAATGAAATGGACGGTTGAATTGTTGGAAGGGTGAGAAGATTGAAGCCTGTCCATTAAACGGAGCACTGATTGTATATATGCGTGAGATTATGTTCTGACCCGACTGATGAGTGCTGATTCTGCATGAAATAGGTAGAGGAGATCATGTATCCTTTTCACATGTGTGTCATCATGTGTATTGATTGCTTCAGATGGAGTGGAGGATGAATACACCGAAAAATCCTACGTTCAAATCCCTCTGATTACATATACAAGTAATATTTAATATAAGCAAATTACATACTGCCTTGTAATTAAAAAGATCGATTATAACTCAAGGAAACAATTATAATTAAATTCTTTAAAATCTCAAAGATGTTAGTAATAGAATTCTGTTAAAATCTAACTATAATTAATTAATTAATAAAGATTAAAAAGTAGACTTAATTTATGCTGGATGCTTCTACGGATGAAAAATAAATTAATGGCAGTAGGATCTTAATGATTAATCAATTAGAAAAGGGAATTCTAATGATTAATTAAAAGTGAGCATATGGTCTAGAGAAGAGGTCTATTTGCTCATGGAATCTATATGCATGTATATGGACTTACAACATCACTGTGCTGGAAATTGTCATGTTTTGCCCAAGATCGCTTCTATCATGGAGAGACTTGCATTTGGACATGTCAAAGCAAGTCGAGGAACTTGAAAAAGATGCACCAATGTCCATTATGATTTTCATTTGCCTTTGGTTTAATATGTAGTTAAATTGTATATAATTTGATAGTAGGTATTTTTAATATTAATGATTTTAGCTATAGTTTTATTAGTTTTTATCAGGTGCAAATTATATAAGCATATAGTCTGTTCAGAAATGTAAGAATCTCTGTGACATAGCATCTATTTACTAATCAATCTTTTTGGGACCTGAAATAAATCTCCAAAAGCTTATCCCATGTCTATTCGTATGCTGCATGGTTAAGGCTTCCAAATGCATCAACAGTATGCCACATGCTGTGGTCAATTTACTAAACCCTAATTTAAATTAAAATTTTATGGTGCATGCTAATGCTATCTCCATGGTAATGGAAATTATGTTCACATCCTTTTCCCTTGTTAAATACCTTGTAAGAAAATATTTAGGATTTTTAAGAAACAAGAGTTAACGATGATGATTGAAAGCCATTGCCGCATAGATTCTAGAGCTCCAGGTGTATGGATTGTAGTTTATTTCTGTCTCTTCTATTGTGCGAATTTATAAACTTCTGACTAATAAAACTGTTTTTTAATTTTTTTATTTTATCGAAAGCCATTTAGAAACTTTTTTATTCTAGAAATATTGCTTTTTTGTAATTTAAAAAGAAATGTTAACAATGGTACAATTAAGTTTGTAACTCACAGAGGCTAAACTCTCCATACAGTAGCACCACTCAGTGCAAGTCAGAGTAATCAATGGATGCAAGAAGGTTTGTGCATAAAGTCCCTATCTGGTGTCTACTCATCCAATATCCCCAGACTAGTTTCTAGCTTGTGACTTTCATTAGTGAGGAGTTTTGGATCTGATGAGTAGGAACTAGATAGGGATTTTTATGCACAAGCTTTGCTTCCAACAATTACTCTGGCGTGCACTGAGTGGTGCTACTGTATGAAGAGTTTAGCTTCTGTGTAAACAGCTTGTGTAAGCATAAAGAGCGGAGATTAGTTTGTAACTACACTCAAAAATAATAACACAATCTCAGCAATGGTCTCTGACAACCATAAACAAAGATCTTGATACAACAGTAGCAATGGATCACCACCAACAAGGATCATGACATGAGAACTACAACGACAATGGTTCTATGACCACCACAAACAAGCAATTTGATGACATTAGCAATGCGTTAGATCTTGACAGCAACAACATTAGGTTTTCTGGCACAAAGACTTTAACACAACAGACTTTTCTGACCATCACACATATTTTAACACAAGAATAACAGTATTTCTTTGATCATCAAATTTAAAATCTGAATAATGTTCATATTTGGATGAGCTTATCTTTTGTAATTTAAAAATTACATTCTAAATGCTTTTAGGAGCATTCCCTCCTTTTTAATCCAGAGCCATCTGTCATAAATTTGAGTAATTAATGAGCACTAGATAGTAATGCAATTCTAACTTACATCCTTCTTCAATGAGGATTTTGGATTAAAGCTAGTATTAACAATAAAAATACAGATAACCCACAAAAATTTAATAAAATGATACAATCTTATTCTACTGCCCAACATTATTTACTATCTTTATGCTTATAGCAAAATTAAGAAGTAGATAATTCTGGATTGATTCCTAGCTGAGGGATAAAAACAAAAGTTTAATAAGGACTAAACAATGAGGATTGTCAATTCCTGTACAAGCTTTATGATAAATGCTTAGCCAGAGCCAGCACTTAAAATATCTCTGTCAGGAAGCCCTCCCCAAACCTCTGACAGAGATATTTTAAGTGCTGGCTCTTATTAAGCATTTATCATAAAGCTTGTAGAAACCATGGTCAGGGGTTTGGGGAGGGATTCCTGACAGAGATATTTTAAGTGCTGGTTCTGGCTAAGCATTTATCATAAAGCTTGTAGAGGAATTGGCAATCCTCATTGTTTATAACTTCCAAGCTTAAGAGATAGGGTCATGTGATCTATGACTCTTATTTTGACTATCTAATAAGGACTATTTTGGTGCTTGAATGTCATGTGACTTTTCCAATATCTGATTTTATAATAATTTTTTAGTATTTTAGTATAATGACTTATTGCATCATTAATTTAATGATTTACTGTGTTAATGTGTGTGTGTGTGTGCATGCGTGCATGCACCACTCTGTGTTAATTTTTTCATGTTCATACATACTAACATATGTTAATCTTTTAAGTATAATTTGTATTTAACCATCTGTTATAAATTTGTTATTTTTTAAAAAGAATATATATATATATTTTTAAAAACAAGCTCCATTATATCGACAATGTTCAGAAAGTGAGTTTCGTTGTAAAAGTGGGCGCTGTGTTTCAAAGGAATACATTTGTAATAATGACGATGATTGCGGGGATGGCAGTGATGAAGTGGGATGTGCTATCAGTCAATGTCCGGAATTCTATTTCCGCTGCGCTAATGGTCACTGCATAGAGAAAATTCTCGTCTGCGATGGGGCTCGTGATTGTCCTGACTATTCAGATGAATGGAACTGCAGTCAGATTTCTAAACTGTGCAAACCGTACGAGTTTCGCTGTCATAATTCTGTAAGTAGAATAAGTATTTTTAGTTTTAAAAATTAAAATAACACCAATTATGAAATTAATTTTGTATTTAGCGAGATTGAAATTTGTCACTTTTTTTGTAATGTTAAACTCTACGAGTCAAAAAAAAAATACAAAAAGGTTATAAATAGTTCATTGTAGTCTATGACCTTTTGACTAACCCCCTATAGAGGAACAGTGAACGAGAAAGCAGTCCTTACCAGGGGTTATATGTGCTGAGTAGTGAGAGTTTGAGCAGTTGCCTATTCTTGTTTTCCTGCTAGATAGAAATAGCCCAATATCCATTTACCGACCAATATTGGATAGTTGCTGATCTATCTGCTACCGCTTTCGGTAGTCATAGCAGTCGTGCACTATTAAGAGTAGGATGCACTAACAATTAAAAGGTATCGTTTATCACACCAGACTGCTGGGATTAATTATTAACACGGTTTATATTATTAACTATCATTTTTTGTATATCAAATTTATATCTGCACATATAGTAGTTACTTTAAAAGTGGAGAATTTCTGTCATCAAATTTAAAAGTATGCAAAGTCATAATGTGGATTGTGGTGATTACGCAGATGTTGGAAATAAGAAAGAGAATTCATGGTATTTATTTGCTATAAAGTACTTCCATTTTTGAATGGTTATTTTCCTTTTGAAATACATTCAGAATTGGTCATCTGATTGGCTAGATATTTCATTCTGATAATATTTCAATGAATTATTTGAATAAAAAAATATATATATATCACAGATAATATACTTTTTTTATCAGTTGCAAATTTTTATTTCTTGAAAGATCTAATATATTTAAGGTGATTAAGCTTTTAATATTCTTGCAGCTAAACAGTAAATAAATTCCACTTTTTTAAAGATAAAAAGTCTTTGCGTATGATTGTGTATACACCTGGGTCTCATTTTATGCGGTAGATAGGTTCCTCAGAAAATGAACACAAAAGAAATCGCACAAAAATAGACTTAACTTACCTTGAAAAATGGGGGTAGGTTTTGTATTTTTCAGAAATCGCATAAAAGCAAAGCAACAAGGAAAAATTACTTTAAAATTTGCATTAAAAAAATAAGGAAATAAAGTATGACTAATAAATAATTTCGGTTCTCATCTGATCCTTCGTGTCAGCCGCGGGTGGTGCGATTTCTAATCGAAAACACATTAATATAACGTTCCCGGGCTAGCGATTCTCTATTAATATTGACTTTTTTTTTTTTTGTTTACAAAGTTTACTTTCTTTCGTTTCTGAATTATTTTTCCCAAATAATATTTTTGACGATGGGATAATAATAGTTGTTTTTTTTTTTTTAATTTTTATTGACAAGAGGGTCTTTTTTGGTGTGTGTTCAAATAGTAATTTGTGTTTTTTTTAAAAATAGTATTACTGTTTTTGTAAAATTGGATTGCTGAAATTTAAGAGAGAACGGGTTTTTTTTGGATGGATCTTTAAATAATAATTGACGTTACTTTGATAGGTTTCCATTTGATTGCTGACAACAATTAGTGGGAGGGGTGTTTTTGTGTACGATTAAATAATAATTTACGTTACTTTTATAGGTTTACATTTGATTGCCGACAACAATTATTGGGAGAAGTGTTTTTTTTTTTTCGTGTGTGTGTGTGTATGTTTAAATAAAAATTAAAACCGTTACTTTTATCGGTTTACATTTGATTGACAACCGATTTGACTTCCTTTCGTTTATAAATTATGGTTTTGGTTCTACAAATAAATATTTTTGACAATGGGACAATAATAGTTGTTGTTTGTTTAATTTTTATTGACAAGAGTGTGTTTTTTGGTGTAGGTTCAAATAGTAATTTGGGTTACGTTTAAATAATAAGTTACGGTCTTACTTTGATTGGTTTACATTTGATTGCCAACACTAATTATTGGGAGAAGGGGTGTTTTTTTGTGTGTAGGATTGTAGACAACAATTATTGGGAGAAGGGGTGTAACCGTTTAAAGAATAGTAGTTTATGTTACTTTTAGTGGTGGTGTACATTTGATTGTTGACAATAATTAGTGAGAGGGGTGAGTGTTTTTGGGTGATGATTAAATACTAATTTACCTTCCTTTTATTTTACATTTGATTGCCGACAACAATTATTGGGAGAAAGGGGTTGTTTTTTTGTGTATGTTTAAATCAAAATTGAAATTACTTTTATCGGTTACATTTGATTGACAACCCATTTGACTTTCTTTTTTTTTTTTTGTTTATAAATTATGGTTTTGGTTTCCCCAAAACCTAATATTTTTGACAATGGGACAATAATAGTTGTTGTTTCTTTCATTTTCATTGACAAGAGCGGGTCTTTTTCGGTGTATGTTCAAATAGTAATTTGGGTTATGTTTAAAAAAATAATTGGTTTACCTTACTTTTACTTCTTTACATTTGATTGCCGACAACAATTAGTGGGAGGGGTGTTTTTGTGTACGATTAAAGAATAATTGTTCGTTACTTTTATTTTTTACATTTGATTGCCGACAACAATTATTGGAAGAAAGGGTTTCACGTTTTATTTTTTGTTTGTGTGTATGTTTAAATAAAAAATTTATGTGACTTTTATCGGTTACCGTTTGATTGACAACCGATTTGACTTTCTTTTTTTTTTTCGTTTATAAATTATTTGGGTTTTCCCAAATAATATTCGCTTTGACAATGGGACAATAATAGTTGTTGTTTCTTTAATTTTGATTGACAAGGGCGGGTCTTTTTCGGTGTATGTTCAAACAGTAATTTGGGTTATGTTTAACTAATAATTTATGGACTTACTTTGATTGGTTTACATTTGATCGCCGATAACAATTAGTGGGAGGTTTTTTTTCTTTTTCTATACAATTAAAGAATAATTAATGACATTCCTTTGATTTGACCGTCTGATTGCCGACGACAACAATTATTGGGAGAAGAAGGGTTTTTTGGGCTATGTTTAAATAAAAATTTTAGTTCTTTTATTTGACATTTGATTGCCGACGACAATTATTGGGAGAAGAAGGGATGTACATATAAAATAAAAATTGAAGTTACTTCTTTTATTTTTGATATTTGACGAAGGCCATTTGGAATCCCTCAAACAAGCTTGCCTTTACGAAGTGAACATTTCCGTCGGCCACAACGAGACTTACAAATGAAAGTCGAAAAATGTTTTTGGACCTCACATTTGCATATATTTGCCGCACAATCCAATCTTTTTTTTCAGCAGCAGGATGTTTTTTTTTTTTTTCTGCTGTATAAATATTCCAGCGCCGGCTTCCGTGTCTGGCAATTCCCATCTTTTCAAGTTTTTCTGTTGTTTGAATTAGTCATCTTCTTGGTCTCAGAAAATTTCTCGCTAAAACATGACTCAAAGCGAGATCGTTTAAAAATTTTACGCTAACCCACCCTAATCGAGAATTTAGGAGGTTTATAGCTTTACGAGGAACAATCACGACACTGTTTAAATTGTTAAAAGGTAACAGCACATCAATTCATCTTAAAAAAAAGGCCCCAATGAAAATTTAAATACTTTTGACACGATCAAATTAACACACCCTCGTACGATATTGTTACATCAAATACATATCACAGCATTATGATATAGTGCATGACACAAACAACTACGGCATTTTCCTCTGCTTTTAGCATAAAAAAAAGCCACACCATTAGCCGCTAAGCCGTGTTAACACTCTTTCTAGATTTTATCGTAGAAAGAAAGACTTAACTCCGAGTTAACACTCTACCTTTTAGCGTAGAAACAAGACTTAACTCCAAGTTAACAATCTTTCTAGGATTTATTTTAGAAAGAATGCTTAAAGGCTTGGGCGCGGCCGTGGAAACAGCATATTTCTAGAAATTTAACTAGAAATCGCGCCACCCCCGGCTGACACGAAGGATCAGATGAGAAACAAAATTTCAAATATTTGAAAAAAATTAATACAAGACAAACTTTTTTTATTAACTACAGTATTTAATTTTACATTTTTTCATATATATTTTAATCATTACCGCTATTTGACAATATGCGTTTGTTTGTGAACTGGTAAGAAATCAGATTCGTGATGTATGTACAACTAGCGCCACTTTCAGTCTTGTGCTGTGTTAATGGTTTTCTGTTTCTATATTAAAAAAATGAGATCGCAATCAAACAAAAAGATTATACATTATCATTAGAAAGATTATTTTCAGTTTGCAAAATCAATAAAATCTTCATTAATTATTTTAACAATCTAAAAAATTATTTATTTCTGTTATATCTAACAAAATATGTTTTAAAAGTTTAAAATTTTTGAATATTTATTGCGATATTTTTATATGTAAGTATAAATCTATAATTATTATTTACTCATTAGCATAAGTAGGTTATTTACATAGTAGCTAAGATTCTAAATACAGCTTCAGGCCATATTCACGTTAGCTGCTAATATAACGTTATATTTTTGGGAAAAAAAGTATTTCAAGTCAAAATAAGTTATTAATAATTTAAATTTTTTGATATCTAATAAATATAGTGAAATATGAAAGATATTAAGAAGAAACATGAATCACATAACTTCCAAATTGCATTAAAATAATCCGCATAAAACAAGACCCAGGTATATAGATAAAAGATTTTCATTTTTATAGATTTTCCACCGTTGTACTTATAAATACAAATACTTATATAATAAATTATATATATATTACAAATGTTTTGCAATCAAAATGTTATAGATATGTATTTCCCAAGATTGGCAGTGCGATGGATTGGATGATTGCGGAGACGGATCAGATGAATCAATTCAAACATGTGGTAAGCATTTTAAAATATCAAATTAAATGTAAATGAATAGATCTCCGTATTCAAATCAGATATTCTAATTCATTTTTTTAAATTAATACTTTCCTGGAATCATCCATAAGCTCACATTATGCTGAGCTGAGTGATACATCTGTTGCTTTTGGCTTAAATTTACTCTTTCATTTGCCAATTTGCATTTTTATAATTGATTAGTAGTTTATTTGTTCTCAGATCCAACAGCACTTGTAAATGCTTCTGAGAATTTTCATTCTTTTATTTGGATAGAATATAAAAACATATATTTTCTATAGGTTTGTATTGATTATTTTAGCAGAATATTTATGAAAATTATATTTTTTTGATCAGAATATAATGTTTAGATTCAGATTGTATTCAAAAGTATTTCCTTTTAGTAGAAGATGTCATGAGAAATGCAATATCATAAAACAGGATGTTGTGATTAGGACATCTCCATAATCTCCGTAATAGTTATTTTTTGTCATTTTTAATAATTATAAGTCAAATTGTAAAATTTTAAATAGAATATTGCGGTTTTATGATGTCTGTTCAGGTTTTAGTAGCAGAGGTAAAACACATTTTATTTTATTCATAAATTGACATTATGTGACAACATAAAGCTGTTTTTTTGGTTCTGTATTTCAGTTTTTTTTTTTCTATATTTGCAATGTTAAAATATTATCTTTAAAAATGATTTTTCTTTGTAAACTTATACTTGTAAACAAAAATGATTTGAAATTTATGGAAATATAATAAAGAATAAAAATTACTTTGTTAAAATAAAAAGTTGGAAAATTGAATGAAATGACCATTGGGGGGGAATGTAAAACTGTGAGAGGATAGAATTTAATATATTGATAATTACATGATTTTTGCATAACTGCTATTGCTATAATACTATATTTTTAGTAATATTTATAATCACAAGTAAATAATTTCAAAAGATGAACAGTTTTTTTGTAGTTAATTTCATATTTCAATTTAGAAATATTCAAAATTATTTGATGAACCAAGTTTAATGCTTATTCAATACTCTGTGTAGATGTGGTGTGATGCACTGTGACTTCTCCTTACACAGAGTCAGGAATCTCTCGGATAACGTGATGCCCCCTGAAACTCAAGTTTCATGAATGGGGGGCCCAGTTCTGTCACATGCTTGAACTTCTCATGACTTTCTGAGCAATAAATCATTTGATTATTATTTTACTCTGTTAGATTCTATGATTTGGTAGAGTGGTGCCTTCTGGAACCCAAGGTCTGTAGATTATACCCAGCTCTGACCCTTATGATGCTTGAACTTCTTGTGACTTCCTAAGCAGTAATCCATTAGATTATTTTCATCTGTGAGTTTAGCGCAGTGGTTGGCAGACAACAGGACTTACAGTTCATGAATCATGGCTCCAGATCGTTCTTTTATTTGCTCGACATTCTTAAAAACTCATGGTTTGTTGCCACAATCGAGTGCCAGGCTTTGGAGCTCGATGTCTGTGGACTGCATTTCAGCTCTGTCAGTTCCGGTGATGATTCTTATGAATTCCTGAGTAATAAACCATCCGATTCATTGCTCTCCATGGTGAGGTGTAGTGATAGAGTGCAGACTCTGGGGCTAGAGGTTCATGTTTTGCTATTATATCTCATTTTTGGCCACTCAAACTTTTTATTAACTGTCAAGCAATAAACCATTCGATTGCCCTACATGGTTTGATGCAGTGGTTGAATGGCATATCTGTGACTCGAGAGCTGATTGAGACCTAGCTCTTGTCATTTCCAATTCTCAAATTTCTTATAAATTTTCAGTCAATAAATTATTTAATTATTTATTTTTAATTATTTAATATGACATAACACTTGATGGAATTCTTATTCCCTTTGCTTCTCATGTTGTATAATCATATTATTTACAAAATTTATATTTTATTTAATTTACAAAGCTTATATATATAATTTTTCGTCATTTTTATGCTTTATATTCTTCATCCACTTCATCATGACATCGAATGCTCAGAAGTTACAAGGGATACAAAATTTCTTAACTTAAAGCTAAAGGTGTCAATTTGGGTTTCACATTAATTACTTGTTTGAATTAATAATCCTTTCACTTTGTTCAAAACTTCTTCCATTCTTATCAAATTTTAACAAAAAAGCATACACACATAGTTTAGTTTTAATTTTAAGCCAATAAACATCACATGACTACCTCCTCTTATGCTTGTGTATAATTGTTGTTAAAACAGGCAAAACTCACTATATATATTGCCACAGACAGCTAGTGTAATCAATGGATGCCAGAAGGCTTGTGCATAAAATCCCCATCAAATGCCTACTCATCCAATATCCCCAGACTAGTTTCTGGCTTATGGCCTTCGTCAGTGAGGAGATCTGGATGCAGTGCTCTCAGATCCAAGGCTCCTCACTGATGAAGGCCATAAGCCAGAAACTAGTCTGGTGATATTGGATGAGTAGGCACTAGATGGGGATTTTATGCCTTCTGGCATCCATTGATTACTCTAGCTGTGGGTGGCAATATATATAGTGAGTTTTGCCGGTTTTTTAGTTTTAATTTAAAAGGAAGTTGGTGAAGGATAATCTGAAGAAGAGTGCTAATAAATCGAAACCTTTAAATTAAGTAAAACAATGTGAAAAGTATACATATTTTTATAAAGTTTAATTAATAATATTTTTTTTTATTATTAATCTACTTTTTGTATTTTCAGTAAATTATTTTTGATTTTATGATTTGTTCTTTTATTTATAACCAATGAATTTTGTCAGCGGTTCAAAATTTTTTGTCCAGTTGAAAATAATTCAGTAATTAAAATAAGTTAGGAACTGCGAATCTAGAGGCATTTTCAAGCTTATTTACATTCATTGTAGTTCTTGAAAAGATGTCATTTAAAAGACAATAAATAAAAGAAAAAGGTAAAATTTTACTGGTTTCTTAGTGCAGTAATTTAATTGTGGCTGAAATATGTTTGGGATCTAACATAGATGAAATATTTTATAGGATAAATATCTTTTATGTAATGTACAAGTTCAGTTCAGTATGGGAATCTGTCTGCATTGATTCTTTCCATAACTTCATCTATATTTTGATGTGGGTCTGTTGCTCTATAATCGTTTTTAAATCTATTTTGCTTGTTTTTAGTAAACATCTTACGTAAAGTTTAAGAAGTTTGTAATTTTTTTACCCATTATTAAATATCTGTATCATTGTTGTATTTTCGTACATGGTTTGATATAGTGATAGAGTAGCAAACTACCGAACTTAAGATCCATAGATTCTCCTCAGTGCTGTAACTTCCAATACTTGGTCTTATGAATTCCCGAATAATAATCCGTAGAATTATACATATTTTGCCGCACATTTGGTACATATGTATTATTTTGACCTTTATTTTATAACTCTGCCAACAATTCTTCTATTTTTTACCTTTTATTTAGAATTTGTAGTATTTTAATTACAGTTATTGTAGAAATTATTTTATTTTCCAGATGGTGCTGATATCAAGACTTGATATCATCACTATTTTTAATAATTATGTCATTTAATATTTTTTCGAAGTGAGCCTGATATTTTATATTTTTTGAGATGTTTTTTTTCTTCTGTAGTTGTTGTTTCATTCTTATATTTTTTAGGTCCTTAACTTGATGGCACTACTTCTTTTTTCAATTTCATTTTTTTAAAAAATATTTTGCCGATAGCAATTCATAATACGTTCTTGTGAAAAAGTGACTGGTTCTTTTTTTAAATTGCCTGCGTGCCATCTCTAAATTTATGCATATGTGATATAGTATTATGGTTCAATTACTAACATATCTGGATCATGAATTATAGCATGAAATGCGACCGTACTTTTCATATCTCACAGATCATATTTAATTCTCTTCCCCTTAATTGCACAATCCTGTAAACTATTTGAAAACTTTTCTGTGACTCATAACTTCACTGTCATACAAAAGTTTATGTCATTTCAATTATTTCGCAGCAGATTTTCCCAATTATAATAAAGTTTAATGATAGCACATGGGTTAAGGTACAAAATACACCATTACATTTCATTCCAAACACATTATATGCCCACTCTAATACCTTAAACTTTTTGTGATGAATAACTAATCTATGTCATTATGGAACACACATTAATTCAGAGACTACACCTCATGCATTCTGGGGAGATTACAGTGTGTATATCTTTTGCAATAACTTATAAACTTTTAAAGCTCTATGCTTGAATTGCCATTACTAACAATCACATGACTATTTATAACTTCAACATTTGCCTGAGGAAGTTCTCATAAGTCATAGTTTAATAAAATTGTTTTGTTATAAGGGATCACCGGTAAAAAAAAAGATATAGTTTTAAGAAATTCTCAAGAAATTCTACTCTAAATTGAAATGTTGTTGATTGGTCCCACAAACAGATCTCCAGCCAATTGCAGAGCTAAGAAAGACACTGAAAAGACAAAACCTTCAGCAATTTCGGCTATTGCTAAAGACAATGCATCCGACAAACAAGTAGTTCCCAATGAAAGGACATACACCCACCCTGTCATGGGTAATCTAAAAATTTATTAGACCATGAAACAATCTGGTGAAAAATATCTTGAAATTCATTGTAAATGTACTAAAACCAAAACTTTTATTGATGAGAATAGGCACTATGAAGCAAGATAGATAACACACTCACATAGTAAAAGATGGGAAACAATATGGCAATTAAAATACAATGAAGATTGCACTTTGTGACTAAGCACCCAGTAAATCCTTTAGATGCTTCTTCTGTTGCTGACTTCTTTTTATAGTTAAATTCACTTATGGTATACCTTATTAATTCTACAGTAAACAAAACTTTTATTGATGGGAAGAAGCAACATTAAACAACATGACAACAAGGAAATATGAAAGAGTTTGTGAAACAACATAGCAGTTAAAATGAGGTGAAGATTGCATCCTTAAGCATCCAGGAAATCCTTTAGTTGGATCTTCTGTTGCTGACTTTTTTTCCTGGTTAAATCCGTTTGTGGTGAACCTTACAAATCGTATAATTAACAGAACTTTTAAAGCACCATGAACCAAAACAGTAACAAAACGTATACAGAAAGAGATCATAATACAACATGATAACTAAAATGGAATGAATATTGTGCCCTATGATTAAATTCCTTTATTGGGTTTTCTGCTGTAACTTCTTTCATTCCTGGTTAAATACAATTGTGGCAAACCTTATAAACAACAGTACAATAAACATACAAGGAGAGAGATCTTAAAACAATCTGGAAGAAGACTGCACCCTGTTCCAAGTACCAAATCTTTTAGCGCTGATATCTCCTTTTGACTAAATCTAATTGTGGCATATATTAAAAATAGGCAAAACTCACTATACATATTGCCACACACAACAAGTTAGAGTAATCAATGAATGCTAGAAGGCTTGTGCATAAAATCCCCATCTAGTGCCTACTCATCCAATATCCCCAGATTAGTCTCCTCACTGATGAAGGCCACAAGCCAGAAACTAGTCTGGGGATATTGGATGAGTAGGCCCTAGATGGGGATTTTATGCACAAGCCATCTGGCATCCATTGATTACTCTAGCTTGCTGTGTGTGGCGATACGTATAGTGAGTTTTGCATAATTTAACAGTTATATACAACCATAAGAGGTGGTGGTCTATGTGATGTTTTGTGGCAAATATTATAAATTAAACTCTTTTGATTCCAAACCTAAATAATTTGGAGGCACACTGACTAGCCTGAAGTGCTGCATAAATAATTGTTATTGTTGACATTTGATAAAATATACTTAGATTTACTGATTACCATTGTATCTGTTCAACAAATGCAGTTTGACATGAAAGAAAATCTAACAGTAGTGAACAAATTTAAAAACGTCAATATGGAAACCTTTCGTTAGTCTAAGAATGGCTCACATTAACACCTCATTTTAACTGGGAATGAATACTTATATACCCTTTGGCAATTCCGTCTGTTGAATACAGAGATAAATTTATTTCATTGAGACATATAAGGTTGATTCTAATTGATTTTGAATATGAGATATCTAAAACTCTAAAATTTTATACTTGGTTGGAAGGTTTTGAAATTTACATCTTTTAGAGTATTATTTAATTCAGCATCTTAACATTATTGCTATGTTGTAGTTTAATTAAGGTTTTTTTTTTTTAGCTAATACTCCATGCAAGTCAAAGACAAGATATCGATGTGGAAATGGAAGATGTATTCCAACATGGCGACTTTGTGATGACGTTGATAATTGTGGTGATTCATCAGATGAAAATGAGAAGATATGTGCTGTTTTAAATCGACCATGTCTACCAGGACAGTTTAAGTGTACAAATGAAAGATGTGTTGACGTCAAGCAGGTGTGTGATAGAGTCAACGATTGTCTCGATGGATCTGATGAGTTTTCTTGTCGTAAGTCAAATGAAAATTATTATGAATTATTTAAAGATTTGATTTGGCTTTCTTAATATTTTTTATTATTACATAATTTTACACATGGAAATATGAAGTTATTTTCATAATTTATTTTCACTTTATATGTTTTTGCAATGTACACTGTAAAATAATTCAATTCAGAATTGGATTATATTTGATTCCATTGGTCACAAATAATAATAGTTCACCAATTGAGATTTGTACATGATCAATTCTCTAGTAATTTAGGCCATAATATTATAATACCCAATCAAAGTTAATGAACCTTTTTTCTTGTTAAGCCAATAGTAAGTAATTATGCATATAAATGTATATGGGCGTACAATTTAAACAAAAAATAATTCCGAGATGATCTAGGACTTCAAAGACTTATAAGTAAAATTAAAAGCATTGTTAGCCGAGAGGTCAGCGCAGCAAGCAAACAGTTGGGTGCAGACGGTTGTTGCGGGTTCGCCTCCCGGCCGATGCTATGACATATGGGGGGAAAAAAAAATTATTGTTTTTTTTTATTGTGCGGCTAATTAGCAAACAAAGATGTTTAAATAATGGTATTCATTATTGGTTGGATCAACGGTTTTTTGTCCTAATTACAATCTGTTAATAGGAAGAGCAGATAAATTACATCATTGGATAATTTGTTTCTTATAGGCTCCCCTACTTTACTCTGGGCTAACTCATTCAGAATGTAGATCGGGGCTGAGTAAGTTTTTTGGTAATAAATACTTTTCTTCAATTTTTGAGTGTTGCAGAGCTGCAGATCATTGAATGTTGAAATACTTTTTACTAATGAAATAAGACGACAGTAAAATCTACGTTAATGGTTTTGATTGTTTTTTTTAAAAGCTAAAACGTTAAAGTATTAAAATATCAGGGACTTTTTACATATCTCTAAAACTTTTATGAAATAAAATATTCTAATTTTGTTACATACTATACTTCGCTAGTTTATTAATATAAAAATTTAGGATGAAGTCAATCAATATGGTCTAAAGAGTCACACAGAGTAGAGTAACTTTAGAAGCTGCTAATTTGCCCGTTATCGAGTAGGGTGTTCCAAATCGGCCTCTGTAGTCATATTTCACACTGAATATGAAGTAAATTCATTTTAAATATATTGCTTTGCTAAAAATTTAATTTGAACAATTGTATTTTAACTCCTATTAAAAAAAAACGAAAATTCTGTAAGACGAATTTTATATCTTAAATCTGCTTTTGTCGGAATTTTTGCCTATATGTTTATGGTGAACTTCACCGATTCTGCATTCAGCTTTAGGATATAAAGAAGAAAGAAACCATTTTGTTATGCAAATAAATAAATGTATGCAAATTTGAATTATAAATACAAATGAAAGGAAAAATCAATACTATGTACATGTCCATAATATTATATATAGAGCTCGCAAATAATTAGATCATGTGACTTGATTTTTTTTGTAATGTCCCGGATTTGAACTAGAGTTGAATAAATATGAAAACTTTTTCAATAGTCAAGATTTTTTTTTATGTAGCCTTGCATCTATAGCTAACCCAACTAGTTAACCAGTATTGATCAGTAACTAAATATCTAACTATAATTAGCAGAAACTAAAACAAAAGAGAAAATAATCAATACTTGAATCGCTGAACAATTTTATATTAATATATATCTAAAAGTTTTGCCAGAACATGAGTCCTGATAATGAATTATATCTTTTAGTTCCTATAAATTTAAAGAAATAACATTAATCTTTACGAGATTCTCGTTTGAAAAATGTATTCAAGTTTGAACTCCAATATAGCAGGAAAATCTCACATGAAATCAAATATGCCTTATCTTTCAATTTCAGGCCACACAGAAATATGTTTGAACTGCAATTCAGGGCCACTTTCACAAATCTATAGGTAAGTGGCCAGTAAATGAGTACCTAGTTATGTTTAGTACAGTATAAAACAAAGATCAAAATTCATGGAATTCTTACTACTTAACACTTGGCAAGCCAGGCAAGTACTGCCGTTTCACTCACTGTTCTGTTTTAAGGAATACTTTGAAAAGACTTTTATCTTCAGTGGCTGTTTTATCCCTGCTTATGAATACATTTTTTGTGATAACAGATATGAAAAAAAGTTCAATTGGATTCTGTGACATTGGCTTATTAGTGATTGAAAGAAATATGTGCCTTCCCTGATTGGCCAAATAATAATAATATGAATTATGAGCTTTGCAAACAATATCAAGATTAAAAATCAGAAGTTCAATGGTTTGACAAAAAGACTTAAGAATATTTAATGAATTTAATTTTCAAAGATGGAGTCATTAATAATTTATTAAAACATTTCTGCCAGCGGAGGGACAAAAGAGACAAAGAGCAAAGCTATTTATGCTAAAATAATATTTTGGTACTATTTGTTTCACGCTTATACAATTGATCACTTGAGAGCATCGATATAAAGAGTGATTATTGTATATGAAAGTGTAAATTGTGGTCAAGAAAGTGAGTTAATTGAAATTTGAAAGATTGAAAATTGTTTGTTTGATTGTTTGAAAGTTTTTCATTCACCATTTTATATATAGAAGTTTAAAAAAAAAAAAAAAGTTATTTTGTTGAATGTGTGTTAGTGTAAGGATATTTATGACAAAGTTGTATGTAAGATTAATTGGTTTTCAGTAAGTTTGGTACTAGAGGTTTTTTTTAAAATTTAAGAATAGTCATTTATTTTGAGAAAAAAGATAACATTTTGGAGGTCTAAGGTGAGAAAACATGTTATAATTTGATCAGTTTGAAAGAAAGTAAAGTTGTTATCTTTCCTTGCAAGGGGGTTTGAGAATAGGAGAGGCAGTATAAAGTCAAATGTAGAATAGGTGATTTGGGAAATAAGGAATATGGATTGCATTTGTATTCCACAATGCATATATAATCGGCAGAAAGAAACTAGGCGTGCTCTGGTAGAGTGCATTGCATGTGATGAGATTTATCACTTGAAATGTTTGAATAAGACTAGGAAGGATGTAACAGGTTTATGTTTATGTAGTCAGTGTGTAAAAGTTATAAAAAAGTGAGAAAGTGGTTTCTAAGTGTAGATAGTCTAAAGAGAAATTCAGGAGAAAGGGTGTAAAGGGTAGTTAAAGAAAATAAGACAGGGTATGGTTTTTGGTGGAGTGTCAGGAGATATGGATGGAGACAGTAGAAGTGCAATGGAGATGGTTAGCCAAAGAATAAGTAAGATAAAAAAAAGAAGTGAGGAATGTAGAAGCAAAATTAAAATCGTTAAGAGACAAAGTATAAGGAGATCAAGGAATTATTGAGTAGGAATGATAAAGAAGAAGTAGATAAGTAGGGCCAAAAGGTGGTAGAAAATGTTATGGATGGAGTAGAGAAAGTAGTCTATGAGGCAGTATTGATAGGAGATTCACTAATTAGAGAATATGGGGATATAATTGCAAGGGAAAATAGAAGCAGGTATGTAAGAGTATGTTTGCCTGGAGCTAGAATTAGGGATGTGGTAAAGTAAAAAATCACTGTAGTAGAGATGTGTATGTTATGGTAAAGACTAATAATTTGACAGAACCATCAGAGAGAGTAATGGATGAGTACATAGAATTGATTAGGAATTTGAGTCAGATTAAAGGAAGAATAGGGGTAGTTGGATTATTACCAAGATTTGACAAGAAGCATTTGTTAGATAGGGCATGTTCTATAAATGAGAGATTAAAAAATTATGCCAGAGAAATAATGTTATGTTTGTGGATATGTGGGATTGTTTTATTGGAAAGAGGGTGTTATATAGTAAAGACGGATTACATTTAGGAAAACAAGGAAATGAAGTTTTAGGGAGTCTGATTTATAAAGAATATATTTTGGGAAACTTATAAAGGGGCGTGAGGTTTTAAATTGCAGTATTATCAAAAAGAAGAAGAATGGACGGGATATAAAAAATAAGCAAAAGATAGTTGATTTAGACATAAGTGTAGATATGGAGAAGGAATGGATCTGTAAAATTAATGGTAAGAAAATTATTTATAAATGTAATGGAGAAGAAAGAATTTATAAAAGAGTAGTTAGGAAAGAAGAAATTATTAAAATTGGTTATTTCAATATGCAAAGTGGTAGGAGACCAGAAAAATGGCTGAATTAAATAAAGCAATTGAAAATGAAGAGCTTGAGGTATTAGCAGTAGTGGAAACACATCTAAGAGAAGAAGAAGAACCTATTCTGGAACAGTTAGTATGGCAGAGCATAAATAGAAAAGAAAAAGAAAAAAGGGGTGGTGGTATAGGTGTTATATCAAAAAAAATATTTAAATATTGTGGTTTGAAATAAGATTGGGTAGGCAAGAATGAATGGTGGCTGTAGTTTATATAGCCACTGGAGATAGTCAAACCATAATGGAGTGGAACAGTAGTATATATGAATGCTGAGTTAAGGATATACAGAGTTTTAAAGAAAAGGGGAAGAGAATAATAGTTATAGGGGATATGAATGGACATATTGAAGAAATTGATGATGTAGATAATAAGAATGGACAGCTTTTAAAGAAATTTTGTCAGAAAGTGAATTTGAGCATTAGAAATTTATCAAATATTTTTAAGGGACAATACACATGGTCTAAAAATAATATATTTCCCTCAATATATTATGTATTGGTAGAGAAAGAGGGAGTGAATAAAGTACAGAAAATTAAGGTGTTTGATAATGAAGAGAGAATATGTAATAGTGATCATAACTTCATTGTAATAGAAATGGTTAGTAATGTGATGGAGGATAGAAATAAAAGAAACAATAATGAAAGATGTGGATGGAGAGTGAATGATAAGATTAAGTTGGAAGAGGTTGAAGAAACCATGGGAGAATTGGTTGGGGATGAGTATAAGGACTGGTGTAAAGAAGTACAGAAATTGGCAAATAGGGTTTTAGGTGAGAATATTCAGAAGAATGAAAGTAATAAAAAAATGAGAATTAGTAAAAGTGTAAAAGAGAGGAAAGAAGCATGCAGAGAATATAAAGGTGCTATTAAGAACAATGAAAGTGAAAAAGATATTAATGCTAAATGTGAAAAGTACTTAGAAAAGAAGAAATTTGCTAAAGTAGATGATTATAGAGAGAGAATGAAATTGAATAGTAAATTGTTGGAGGATATTAATAAAAGTGGAAGAAATGGGATTTACATTAAAAGCACATATGTAGAGGAGAGGGAGATAGTATTACTAGATGATGAGGGAATAGAGTGTAGCTCTCGGAAGACTTGGAGAGAATCTTAAATAGATATATAATGGACATAGGAAAGATGTTAGATGTGAAGGGCAGAGTGATAGAAAACGTGAAAGCTTAATAATAATGGGAATATTAGGTTTACAAAAAATGAACTGAATGAGGCAGGGAAAAAAGTGAGAAGTGGAAAGGCAAGAGGTTTAGATGGATGGGCAGCAGAGATGGTAATGAATTTTGAGCCTAGGGCAAAAGTAAAGCTATTATCCTGTTTCAATAAGATGGCACAGAAGAGAGTTTTTCCAGGTAGTTGGAGTAATATAAGAGTAAGATTATTATTTAAAGGAAAGGGTAAAGATCATAGAAAGTTAAACAACTATAGACCAATAGTGGTAGCATCAGTTTTATATAAAGTTTTCTCATATATGGTGGCTTGAAGAGTTGCATCATAGATGGAAGAGAATAATGTAGTGGGGGAAATGCAACGAGGTTTTAGGTCGTATAGGAGATAGTTTATTTGTCGTTACACAACTCATGAATATGAGTAGGAATTCAGGTAGACCAGTTATATATGAGTTTTGTAGATATAGAGAAGGCATATGATAGAGTAAATAGAAATAGATTATAGAAGCTTAGCAAATTTGGGAATGGATGAAGCTTTAGTGAATATTATTAAGAAATTATATGAAAATAATTACTATATGTTTCAATTAGGGGATATAGAATCAGTTAAAATTAAAAATGGGGTGGGACTAAAGCAAAGATGCCCTATGTCACCTATTTTATTTTTGTTGCATTTGGGTGAAATAGAGAGAGCAATAGAATGACTAAGAAAAGGGTAGAAATATCATTAATAAATGGCAAGGGAGTGTATATATTATTAGGTCTTTTATTTTCTAATGATATCTTTTTGTGCACAAAAATTAGGGAAGATATGGAAGTTATGCTGAGGACATGTGCAAGGGTGGGTAAAGAGATGGGGATTAAATTTAGTGAAGAAAAATCAAATATAATGATAGTTAATAATAGGGAAAGACGTAGAATTTTTATTGGAGGATATAAAGTTAAGTGTGGTGAATAAATATAGTTATTTGGGAATCATCTTAAGTAGTCAGAAAAATTGCTAGAATGAATGGGAGAAAAAAAAAAGATAAATGAAGCAAAGAAAAGAAAGGATTGATTAAGAAATTAGCAATGTTTTCATATAATAATACGATATAGCTAGAATTGTGTGGAAGTTGAGTTGCAATAGCAGTGTTAACATATGGTAATGATGTGTTATGTGTTAGCAAAGGGGTATTAGATTACTTACAAAAAGTACAAAGGAAAGTAGGAAGACATGCATTAGATGCAGATGTGTGGACACCAAAAGAAGCAATTGAAGGAGAAATGGGATGGTCAAGTAAAATTTTTATATGAGGGCTGCAAAAAGTAAAATGAAAATGTTTGATAAGTTGCAGTTTATGGATAATAAAAGCATGGCCAAAATAGTATTTAATCAGGTTGCGAGTAAAGGGCAGGCAACAAGATGGGTGATGCGGTATGCGGAAGATTTGGATAAAGAATTTATATTGTACAAAAGGTAGTATGATTGTGTTAGGAGGACTGTTTAGTGTTAATGTGGTAAGGAATGGGATAAAAGAATAGATGCATTAATAAAGAATAGGGAGTTGAAGAGATGGGGAACTAGTATGGAGAGTAAAAAGAGTTTAAATATATATATATAAGTAAACGGAACATTGGATGCGAGTTAATTTATGATAATAGCAAGGAAAGTAGTTTATTGCTTAAGGCTCAAACAGGATCTTTAGCAACAAGAGAATATACATGTAAATGTAAAAATATGCATGATTTAGTCAACAAATTGTGTAAGGAAAGCATAGAAAATATTAGGCATCTGTTAATTGAATGTAAATGCTTGAAAGCAGAAACGGTACAAATAATGAGTTATAAAAGAATAAATATAAACAAAGTGAGTATACAGAAAGTGGGTTATTGGCTTTTATGCTGGGTTTGGGAAAAGATAAGGGGGATTTAGATATAAAGGCCATAGAGTTGACAAAGATTATATTGTGGAAATGGGATGGAGCAGATTATGGGAAAACTTAGGGTGGGGAATGGAATGGGAAGTTAAAGTGGCTAACAGGTTTCTCTGGGCATAGTTGCTGAGGGATTCCTGATTCAATTTAAAAAGTCACAATGCATAACATCACATCACATGTGGTATTAGGTAGACTTCAGATTATATAAGATATTTCAAAGCCTGGACTTTCTATCAATATCTTGTTTTGTTAAAGCATTTTAATATGATTTTATATTATTCAGAATTGAACGTTCTTTTACTTCAATTTTTTTTTCCTCATTTAATAATTTTATGAAGAAAGTACTTAGGAGAAATTATTTATTTAATTTACAAAAATACAAATATGTAGTTTCTATATACATTTGTGAATTTATTATCAGTAAGCCCGAGATGTAAAAATGTCCCAATACATATATAATATATTCAGCAGAAAGTTAGTATCCTCATCACATGGTCAATGGTATAAGAATATGGCCAGTTTTTTTAGAACTATCGTGATTTGTTACATATAGACAATGGTCCACCTATTGAAATTTATTAAGCATCCCTCCCATTTCTTATCCTAAATTTGAATTGCAAAATTCTTTAGGCTATAGTCTAATCTTATTTTATAAATTTAATAAATCTAAAAAATTATTTGTGGACTATCGCTTATATTAATGTGTGTGCATTATTATAACGAAGATTTTCACGGTTATAAGATGAAAATTGTCATACCATGTATTAGTTTTTTGCATAAAGAATTATTCCATCCAGCATGCCAAGAATCCTGTTTAAAGTATGTAAATTCTTCACTGAAGTCTAGCCAGTGTTTCGATGAAATCATGTATATACGGAATTGGTCTTAAATAAAGCTATTGGCAAGAGATTCAGCATAGAGCTAAATTTTAATTGATGGTTGTCTAGTGACATTATTGCTGGACACTTCTCGAATTATTTCTATTTTATATCTTAGTCTTTTATGAAAATATTAAATTTAACATAAGGATACTAATAAATACTTTATTGAATGGTTTGTTAATTGAATGTTCATAAGAAGGTTGAGCATTCAAAATGATAGGGCTGGGACATGATCCATGGTCCATACACCTTGGTAGAGTGATAGATTCTTGTCCTTAAAATCTGTCACAGGTCTGTCACATTTATACAGAATCAAGAGATTAAACTAGTTTTATTTTGAATATGTATAATTTTAATGTTTAAAACTATATATATATATATAATTGTAGATGATAACAGGGGCTCTCACAAATCATGTGATGATCAAAATGGTGGATGCGAACAAAAATGTCATGTCTTGGAAACAGGGGGATATTTGTGTTCATGTAAAAGTGGATTTAAAATCGATCTTCTTGATAGAAAATCATGTCAAGGTAATTATCAATTCTAGTGTTAACATAAAGTGTAATATTATATGTGTCTTTATTTACATCTCTATTAACTCTTTGTGACAATTCAGAAATCAGTTATTATATATAGGATCTAACAAGATTAATTTAACGAGGACCTAATAGAATGTGGTTAAATGCACCCATTTATAATGATATGCATAAAGCTAAAAATACAAACCTTTCAGGATTGGTTTCACAAAAGAATTGCCTTTATAGTTTATGTTTTAAAATAAAACAAATCAAATATGCTTAATATAAATAAAATCCAAACCTATTCTTTTTTGTAGTTAAGGATGATCAGGCTTTGGCACAGCTGATGAGAGAAGTTTCTTTGAAACTGGTTCTGAGAGCCTTTATAGTCATAATTTATGATTTAGAATTTAGTTATTACAGATATGTCAGCAATAAACAAATAGCTGATGCTTGAATACTTTTACTCTTAATAAATATTATAATGTATAGTTTTGCAAAGCATTAATTATATGTAAATGAGATATTTATTTTATATAGCGCGATGTTTCTGAATTGTAATAAACTAATAATCAGCTTTTTAAGCAAATGCACATGCGATTTGTGGATCTTAACAATAAATGAATACTCTCATTTTCCAATACAACATAAAGTCTTTGTGAAAGAATAGAATGAATCCACCTATTCTTTCAACCCAAACGTTTAAGTATGGACAAATCTTAAGTACTGGAAATGAGAGCGTGAAGATATTAAACAATCACTTTAAATTACTTTTACTATGTCTGAATGAATGACACCTATTCTTTCACAAAGACTTTATCTTGTATTGGAAAATGAGAGCATTTATTTATTGTTAAGATTCACAAAGCGCATGTGCATTAGCTTAAAAAGCTGATTATTAGTTTATTACAATGCATTAATTATGTAATTGCTTATGCTCATGTATAACAAATTGAAGTACCAGTTCTTTGGAGTGCCATCTATAAATTATATAATTTACCTGCTGTTGGAAAAAATCAGAAGTTCTCTGCGGAGCACACATTCAGACTTAATTGCCTTTTTCAACTGGCATGAGAGAAGACAATCTGTCATTGCCACTTTATTTCTATTTAAATACCGTTAGCACAATTCAATTGATGATACTATTTGAATCTTTGATTGTCTAATTTTAATAGAATATAT
This sequence comes from Epiperipatus broadwayi, assembly GCA_028023455.1. NCBI lineage: Eukaryota > Metazoa > Onychophora > Udeonychophora > Euonychophora > Peripatidae > Epiperipatus > Epiperipatus broadwayi. Next base: position 873,752 of record JAQFVV010000172.1, read on the forward strand.
TTCACCAAGACTTACACATTCAGGGCATGGCTATATTGACTCATTTTTCTCCAAGAACTATCTACGCATGATCAAATTAATATTAAATATGTAATAAATTCATACAGCATAGGTGTCAGGGAGTGACATGGTGCTAGATAAATAAATAATTTATTATATATATTTAATATTAAATTTAATACTGATGAGCAGTAAATTGTATAAATTTCGCTAATGTCATTTATTAATATATAGTGAGTGGAATTAAAAATGGTTGATGAAGACCTTCATGCTCTCATTTCTAAATGCTTACGGTTGACCTATATATACATTTAGTAAAAAAGATAGGGTGGATTCATCTTATCTTTTCAATGACTTGTATTTTGTATTTAGAAAGTGAGAGTATTCCTCAGTGTTATAAATTCATACAGCGCATTTGTCTGGGGACGATTCTCTAATTACTGTTACAAATACATGAATTTGTTGCATTGCAAATAACATCACACTTGTGATAGTGTTAAATCTTCGAAGCGCCATCTATAAATTAAATAATATATATCTATTACCATATTGATGAACATAAACCTCTTATTGTATATTTAGATATCAAATGTATCATTCTAGATTCTTTAAAGAAAAACGAGTTATGTATTGCTTATCTGGGCATGACTCTTGGAGATGTGGACTATAAAGTCTATTAAATAAAAGTTTAAAATTTTAATTAAAAATGAAGTTGTTGCATTTGATATAAAATTGGTCTGCTCTAATGGCTGTAGGCACAGGACAAATGAATCTAAAATGTGTTCTATACAGATTGGTCAATTTTTATAAATCAATATAATAGTGGATATGTATAAAATTTGTAGATGGCACATTAAAGCATTGATATCACTTCAATTTTTTTATTGTATTTGTTAAATGTATTGTGGGTGTATATATATTGGATCGGGAATCTGCTATTGATGATACATTATCTAGACTAATGATTCACATATCTATACATATAGATTATCCTTCTGGTGTGCATATGCATTAGTCCTAAATGACATTTTGACATTGGGGCTAAAGATTACTAAAATCGGATTTGATGATGATGATCAAATCTTCCATTCCATATATAAGGCACCTGATTAAATTTCCTGATCACCATTCACCCAACTCCCATCTCACAGGGGTGCATTTAATATTCGTTCATAAAGGTTTTATTAGAATGTACAGATTTTGAACTTAATTATCTACATTCAAAGCACCACTTTCTTTTAAGAAAGACTCTATACAAATATTTTATCCTCTGGAATCGTTATTGCACTTTACTAGGTAATAATCCTGCTTTTCTCAGCTTAGAACATGAGTACTTAATCAATGTGTATGCAGATCAGAACTATTTGAGAATGATGCACAGCTACCAAATAAGTTAAATAAAATATTAGCGATTTATTTAGACACTTGTTTGATTTCACACACACAAAAAAGAATAAACAAAATAATAAATATACTGTACAGAATATAAAATATATATTTATATAGAAAAATTATGGATTACTTTTTTTATTATTAATTATGTATTATATTTTGTTCATTATCTCATAGCTCTGAAGAAGACTGCAGGACAGTCGAAACATAACATAAGATTGTGTATGTGTATATATGTACATTAAAAAGTTTTTGCTAAAATTGTTCAAAATAGAGTGGATAAATTGTACTTAAAGTATATGCACATTTAAACAATTTACATCTATACTCTTGATATCTTTAAAATATTCGTTAATGAAACAGTTTAAATAATATACATATAATATGTAAAATTAAGAGCTGTTATTAATCTAAAAAAACTTTTTTTTTTTATAAATAATTTCTAAAAGAGAGCAAAAAACTTTTTTTTTTTTTTTTTTCCCCCCCCCCCCCCCGCTTGCTCTTTTTTTGTTTTGTGGGGGGGGGGGGTGGGATATTATGTGATGTGTCTTCTTTATTCATATAATAATAAAAAAATTAAAAACAATAAAAAGGGCAATTAATAACATTTACAAATTAAATTACTATTTTAATAAGGCCTTCTACATATATGTATAAATCATTAAATTCTTACCATGGGTTGGTTCAAAAGAATTTAGTAAGCTTACAATCGATGGACTATTTCTGATTTTGATTTTTGCAATATCTCGGTTGGCTGATTTTAGGCTGAATGTTCCAAGTTTTTACTTTAAATTGTTGCTTGATTTTAGAAGGCAGGTTTCATTTCACTAGATCTTCTGTTTCTGGGCTTCTTGATGGTTTTCTGAAATTGGAAAGGCTACATTGGGAGCTCTGATTGGTATATTTCTGGTATACTTAGCAATGCATATATATATATATATTTCAACTAAATGCGGCATTTTGGGTGTTAGTACTGACAAGTACTATACCAGAGATTTGAATCAAGCTAGAATGATTCTGCAATTACATTGCCGCCAATGAGTTTCCAACAAACATATCTGCTTTCCTCTTCTTTCTCTTTTATAAGCTTTTTGTTAAGCCAGGACAAACCTTCCCAGAAAGCCTACACATTTATTGTTACTGATAAACTGGTTTTAATTTTCTCTTTCTTAATCTTTTTAATTATCTTTAATTATGGTTCTGATTAAGTTTAACTGTCATCAAACTGTATTAAAACAACTTAGTTTTTTTTTTTTTTAATAGTTTATAATCGAATCAAATTAGTAATCGACGCTGTAAAGTATATAATTCTATTTTATAACTAGTGTATTTGAAATATTAGAAATAAACAAAGTTTTACATATTTTATCAATCTCCAGAAATTTAACTAGACATAAATGTAATCTACATGCACAAAGATATATGAGATCAGTTGAGAGAATCATTATTGTATTATTTTATTTTATTCCATAATTTTCAATTTTACAGAGGCAAAACTCTCCATACAGTAAAGCCATTCAGTGCAAGCCAGAGTAATCAATGGACACAGGAAGGTTTTGCATAAAATACCTATCTAGTGTCTACTCATCCAATATCCCCAGAATAGTTTCTAGCTTGTGGCTTTCATCAGTGAGGAGCCTTGGATCTGAGAGTACGGCAGTTGGAGCTTTGAGTTCAAATGAAAACACAATAAGATTTTTAATTCAAGCTCATCCACCTGTATGGTCATATAGATATGAACTCAATTCAGCATCCATAAATTTTGTGTCTTTGGTTCTTTAATAACCATAGTCACTATTATCTTATTGGGCAGGATTGGTATTAAATGACTAAACATCACATGATGCTTACACGCTACTGTATGGAGAGTTTTGCCTCTTGGTGATCATGTGATGGTTAGTGGTGTAATTTTCAATTTTATTTGTAAATGTTTAATAATTCATTTTCAGCTCATTTTATTGAGTCAGCTTAATATAGTTATGGCTAGAGATGGTCAATGTCCACAATATTACAATATATAATTTTCTACCAATATCAATCCACTGCAGGATTAAATTCGATCCAAGTTCAATCCAGTTTTTCTCTGATACATAGTCTCTCTTCTCCACCCCATATCAACAAATTTTCTTATTTTATCTGTGTAATCTCTTTTCTATATTTTTTTACAATCTCTTTTGTGATCCTGTTTAAGACTTCAACTGTCCCTCTTGTAGCAACAAGTCCAATCTTCTATTTCGTTTTTTAATTCTTTGAATGTTGTCAAGGATATCTGTTTGTTCTTTCGCTCCAGTATTTTTATTTTGCTTTTGATTTTTTTTTGTTACTCCCAATATTCATATTTTGTTGAATAGTTCAAAGTCTTTGTATTGTTCTGCTGTTAAATGTACATGTTTAAGATCTGTAAGTAAGAACTGGTAAAATACATCTCTTAAAAAATCTTTTGCAAACCTATAGACGTATCTGCTTTTAATATTAAATTATTTCGTTGAAAAGCATCCCACCCAAATTTAATTATGTGATTAATTTTATCCATTATGTTTCCATCAGTATTAATATTTTGACCAAAAGTTAATAGTTATTAAGTTTTCTAATTCATGATTGTCGAATTTTATTTTCTCTTGAGAAAATCCTTTGAACCTTGTTTAGTCCTTTTAGCATTCTTCTTTAGTCGTACTTTCTTACTATTGTCAGATTACTCTTGCAATATTTGCTATAGCTGTAAAGCATTATATACAAAACAAGAAGTCTTAAATAATCTTTATATATTTTTTATTTTTCGCTTTCTAATTTAGTCTGCTAAATACTTCTTATATATCTGATGTTGGAAGTTTTGGAAAAAAGAAACACTTTGTTGTATATTCTTCTCACTGATACTTCTTGATAATTCAATGTTTTATATGACGAATATGTTTAAGTATATGACAATATCCCCAGTCTACTTCTTGATAATTCAAAGTTTTATTCAACCCGAAAAAGCTTATAGAATCAAATATATTTAATTTATATAACAGGATTTGTTTATATCAAGTGGTTTTCTTATTATGGAAAAAATGTATCCAAGGGAAAATAAAAGTTATGCTCGCATGCACATTGAATCCATATTTATGCAAACATTTTATAACGATCACGTAATAGCTGATTGTTCAAAATTAAGAAGTATTTTTTTTTGTTTGCTTTATTAATCTTTAACATTTTAACAACATAGATGCATTTATATGTGTATGCCTGAGAAATATAGATATATGTGTCCATACATACTTTGTGTTTGAAAAGGAAGATTTTTAGTAAATGTGTTTTACCAGTTCTTACTTATAAATCTGAGACTTGGACATTTAATAGAAGAGCAATGCAGAGACTTCAGATCACTCAAAAAAGTATGGGGAGATGGGAGTAACAATAAGAGATTGAAAATGCAATATATAGGTAAGAGAACAAACAGGTGTTACTGACATTGGAAAAATTAAAGTTGGAGTTGGGCTGGACATATTGCTAGAAAAGATGATAATAGATGGACAAATGAAATCTTAAACTGGATTCCAAGAGATTGTAAAAGATCCAGAAACAGTCCAAATGTGAGAGATGGATGGATGAAATAAGAAAGTGTGCAGGGATGATGTGGAGAAAAGAAGCTAAAGATCGAAGAAGATGGATTGAACTTGGAGAGACCTTCATCCTGCAGTGGATTGATAATGGTTGACGATGATGTATGACAGTTAATATTTAGATCAATTTCTTTATAGTTATTGAATGTTTTAAAAACCGTAAAATACAAGAACAATCCTTTATTGCACTAGTAAGAATTTACCCGTTCATACTTTTCAGTAGATTTTCAAAAATAAGTTTTTACAAGAAAGGTTTCTTTCCCCACCTCCCTTTTTAAAATTAAGCAAAAAAAGCAAATTACCTGCAGAACAAGAAATTGTGATTGTGTCCTAAAGTAATCCAATTTCTGAGATATTATTTTATATTAAAACATTTTTTAATCTGCTAAACTGCATCGCTATTTCAATCCTTTTGCAGAAAAATAATGTGGAATGCTAAGAAAACACGATTCTTAGGATATCATAGTCAAAAAATTAAGTCATACATCACATGACTTAATACGCTTGTATTACAAATCTAATGTAATGAGCCTGCTAATAGCTCTAATCAAGCTTTTAAATGCTTTCTCTTGTGGAATATATCGGAACAGCTTGTTTAGAGCTATTAGCATATTCATTGTATTAGATTAGGATATCATTTATTTGGAAGAAAAAAAAACCATTATCATTTCTCTAAAAGGAAATGGCTGAAAAAAATTTATCGTGTTAAAATGAGTATTCCCTTAAAAAGCCCTGAGAAAAGAGATTATATTTAATATTAACTAGGATAATGGTATATGTTTTTCCTCATTCCATTATAATTCTTTGAAGAAAGGAAATAGTAGGATAATAGCAAAACGCTACTGCTGGATTTATTTTAAAAAAAATCTGCTGCTATGTCAAAATAAAATGTCAAAAGTAGCTGTATACCAACCAAAGATGCTTGCATTAAGTTTATTAGGAATAAGGTAAGAATAAAACAGAAAATAAACTTCCTTATCACAAGATCACCATTTCTTATGCTTGCTCATAACTGTTATTAAAACAGGCAAAACTCTCCATACAGTAGTGCCACTCGGTGCCAACCAGAGTAATCAATGGATGCCAGACGGTTTGTGCATTAAATCCCTATCTAGTGCCTACTACGCACAAGCCTTCTGGCATCCATTGATTACTCTGACTTGCACTGAGTGGCATTACTGTATGGAGAATTTTTCCGGTTAAAATAAGCTTCCTGTTGGATATATGAATAATATTTCAACCTTAATACAGGAAGGAACTTATCAGAATAAATATTTCAATGGCAGTTACCTACATTAAAGTCCGATGGATATTTTAAAACAGATGATTCGCGTATCAAAAATAGTAGTACTATATTTATAAATGCATTATCAAACATCATCATAATCAGTGCATATGTGCAGGGAAAAATATTCATTGATATTTGTGTTTATATAGTTTTATAAATTGATAAATTAATACTAGTGTATTGGACCAACTGATGAGTGCTAATTCATCATGAAATCATATATTGGAGATCATTTATCTTTTTCATGTGTTTGTGGTCATGTGTATTGGTTATATAAGATGGGGTGTATAGCTAAAGAAAGCTTGAAAGTCTGAGTTCAGATCCTCTTTAATTTCATTTTATAAATTAAAAGATTCAGTGTATGCAAGAATTAATCATTAAAGCTTGAAGGTGACTAATGTAATATATTTTTAAATTACTAACTCGTATATGAAATTGTAAGCTGAAGCTCATTTATTGTGTTGATTGGCTCCAAGAAGGGAATAAATTAATTTCTCCCAGATCATTATTATTTATAATACCGTATGTAATCACTATCTCTTGAAATCGTAGTTTTGAGGTTATCTTTATTGTTTGTATTTTTTTTTATTGTTGCCGTGTGATTTGCTTGAAAGATTTAATTATTTACTAGGTAAAGGAATTTGCATTTTGAAAAGTAATTTAAATCTAGTCTTTTATTTTAATATATGCTTGTGTGCCATTTAAAGTGAAGCATTTAATTTTAGATTCAAACTATATCTTATCCAAACAAGTTGAACGTCTCTCCAACACAGGATACACATATGGTAGCATTAGACATAGCAGAACTGTTTGGCTCGATTGATAGATTAAAATCTATAACCATTGTGAAAGAATTGATTAGACATGGCATGAATCAACAACGTGTACAATTTGTTGAAGCACTCCTGAGGTGGCTGGATAAAAACGTATGCAGTATTCAACCAAGAATTGTACTACATGTGCAGCAGTTGGCCTATGGGTCTTCCAGTGAGTGGGATCATGGCTAGCATTGTTCTTAATGCATATGAACAGATAATTATACCCAGACATTTAAGTAGTAACCTGATATTATACACCTGCTACGTAGATAATATTTTCATGGCGGCATCACCATGGAAGACATAATCACAGAGTTAAAAACTACCTCAGGATTTACAATAAATATAGCACAAAAGGAAATCGATGGCTGTGTTAAATATTTAGACTTACAAGTGGGGATTGAGGCTCAACGCTTCCACCATAAAATGCTGATCAAACCTATTAATAGAAGAAGCCGCATTCATCATCTGTCAAATACATCCAAAATGTACAAACTAGCAGGCCTGAAAATATTTCTGAAGAGAAATGCCAGATTGTGTAGCTTTGAAGCTGACAAAAATATGAATTTTGAAAGTTTTAGGGGTGATTTACTAAAAGCCAAATATAATATAAGATCAATAGACAAGATAATCAGGCGTTTCAAAGACCCTGCCAATCTCGTTGATAGGCAGAATAACACCAAAGATAAACTACCTCCAGTATACGCCCAGCAGGCTGTGTATAAAATAGTTTGGCCAGGAAACAATTGTTACACTTCATATTATATTAAGCTTCTGTCTACACAAGGTTGCTACAACATAAATACGCATATAATAAGGTGCTTGCAGATCCTTCCCACTCTTCCATCTTTGCATAGCACAAAGCCACTATGGGTCACTCATATATACCAGACAATCCATGCGTGATGTGCAGTGAGCAACATGAGATGAGAAGAAAAATTAAGGAGGCCTACTTCATTAATTTAGATGCGAACTCGTTAAATAAAAGAGACACGTTTTACGCAATCTCGAAGAAATGGCAGACCTGATTTGAATAATTTTGCATCTTTTGAATTAAATAAATAAATAAATGAACATCGGTATTAGGACTGTCTACAGCTTTGAAAATGAAGGCATCGTACCTTCGAAAGCGCTAAGTATAGAAATAAATATATTAGAGTTTAGTGTGGAGATATTACCGTAAAATATTTGAACATTACATATATAAACCCCACATTTAATTATTTTATTAACCCATGTTGTTTAGTAACAGAGTGAATAAAGACTAAATGGTTAATGAAGGGAGGTTTGAGATCATTATTGTTTATATATTCTATATACTAATTTCTCAGCCAAAGTAATGTAATGATTATTATTTCTGTGTATTAATATATGATATTTTATGACTAGAAATTAATGGCATTGTTCAGTTAAAACGTACGTTTAATTTCTAGTAAGATAAATTATCAAATGGCTTTATTGCTCAGGAGTTGATCAAAAGTTTGATCACTGGAAGCATCAGAACTGAAATCGATCTGAAGACATTATACTTCAGACTCATCACTGCGCTAAATTGACCCTGGTACATTTTAATGCAAAAAAATTTTCTTTATTTTCTTGACAGTTTCGACTGTTTAGCAGTCTTCATCAGAGGTAAAGGAAATTGAGAACGCTCCGATGAAGATTGCTGGACAGTTGAAACTGTCAGGAAAATAAAGAAATTTTTTTGCATTAAAGTGTATATGAGAAAAGTTATTATAAGCAATATATGAAGAAATGCAAAAAAAGTAAAGGAGAAGAATAAGAGTATATAATTCCTAATTATATGTTAGGCATCTTAAATTTGATTTAAGGAGAATGTATATGATTTGATTGTGGAGGCATTATGATCAGCCGCATAAGAGGTACATTTTCTTTCTATTCTTTCTTAGTTGCATTTATTGTTACATCTAAAACTGGATTTTAGTATTGTATCATTACGAAACATAAACAGGGTGTAAAAGAATTAGAAACAGATTGGAAGTCTTTGAAATGTGGACATGGAGAAGAATGGAGAAAATGAATTGGATGAATAAAAGGACAAATGAGGAAGTTTTGGAAAGAGTAATTGAAAAAAGAAGATTGATTGAATAAATTGAACATAGAAGGATAAAGTAGATTGGACATATACTATGAAGAAAAAATAATATTAATGCAAGTTGTTTTTCAGGAAATAAATGGAAAGGAGAAGAAAATATAGAAATTAACTTTACTGAATGTTATAAAAGATTGAAAGAGTTATATGGAATTGAAGATTTGGGATTTGATGAGTTGGTTTTATGATTGCTCTTAGAACATTTTCAAAGGATAGAGCATTGTTTATAGATTGAGTGAAAGCCCTGTTCATTGTAAATATAAATCAATTGTATCTAGTGATTTATATATAAAGTGTGTGCTGTGAAAAAGTAACTGGCAACTGGATTTCTCTCAAAGCTCTGCAGCCCCATTTCTGAATCAATACATGATACATGACAACATGGTTTAGCGAGTCACCACAAAAATGTTAATACTCTAGTATATGTTAGTCGAGGTTACGTCATGAGATGTATCAATGTTTTTAATCTTAACCAACGTTGGAAGAATGTGGTAGCATTTAATTTTATTTTAAATTGGGAAAAACTAACACTGAAACATTTGAAATTATTGAAGCTGTTTATGACTATGAAGCTAAGAGTTCGCAAGAATATTTTCAATGGCCCTGCAAGATTTTGTGATGCTGGGAGAGCATTGCAGACAAGCTGTGAAGATATGAAATATACTATCACATTTTATGTCATAACTTATGATCCAAACATGTTAACACTTGAAATTTTTTATAGATAATAACTAAACTATATCCTACAAACATGTATTCATTCAGGGATGACATGACAGATGTCTTAGAGGGAGAACCAGTAAATATTTGTAATTTTAATATATTAAATATATTATGTTTAATTACAAACAGAAATATTACTCTTTAAATAAAATTTAAAGTCTATATTTGTGCTAGAAATCATATGATAATCCCTAACCTAAGAAATAATTAATATTAATTATTAATATATTTGTCTGAAGTGGATGGAGTTAAAGTTGGGGTGCAGAAAGTTTGACACTTGTAAATCAAATTATAATGGTTTTAAAGTTTATATTGGTATTAAGAATGATATGATAATTTCTAATCCAATAAGTGATTAGTAATAATTATTAACGTCTTTAACTCAAGTGGATGGTTTCAATGTTGTGAGTGCAGAAAGTTTGACGCTCATAAATTAAATTGGGATAAATTAAATTAATTATATTCAGCTTTCAGCAGTCCATCAGCTTTTATAGCATGTATATTCTCTTTTATATATAAAAAAGGGAATGCATACGCTATAGATATCATAGGCTGGCTGTAGCTAATATTTATATTGAATATTGATATTTTATTCTATCGATTTATGTTTTAATTTATTACATATGAAATTATGTTAAATATTTAAATGTTTATTCACTTCCTCTTCTATTTATGGATAAATACTTTTTGTTGTTTTTAGATATTAATGAGTGTGAATTTTGGGGGAATAATTGCCCTCAGTTATGCATTAACCTAAAAGGAAATCATACATGTTCGTGTAAAGATGGATATGTCGATTTATCGCAGGGCCGAGGGAAAGATTGCAGAGCTTTAGGTTTGTACATAATTTTAATCTCTTATTAGTATGGCTTCTATTATTTTTTGCTATTATCTCCATTTTAAATTATTATAAATATGACTTGATGTTTACATGTAAATATTTTCCACTTCACGCCTTTTTATTGGGTCATATATTCAGTCTTATTGAAATTTTAATACATTTGTTTCCGCTAGCATTTTTATTTGAAATATTCTTACCATTTCGAATGATTTGCATTCTTTATCAAAAAAGGAATCTTTTTTTTTTTTTTGATAAATCATTTTTTTTGGTTATAAAATTAGCTTCCTGTGATGAAGATTGCAAATCGGTTGAAATTATAATAAACTTAAAAAAATTGGAGACAAAAAATGTATTGTAGCATTGAAATAATTTGGGAATGACTTGACATTGTTAATGAATTGTTTAATTCTGTTACTTTTTATTACAGATTATTTTAAGAGTAAAGAGAAAAGGTCTCTCTGCTCAATAATGAAACATTTAATGAACACTAGATGGCAGTTGAAATCAATTTCTACATAATAATATTCCAGTAAATGAATAGATGTGAGAATAAGATTATTATATAAAGAAAAGTGAAAACATTTTAGATTGTTAATTAGCCATAGATCAGTACTAGTAATTTTGATAGTTTTTAAAAATATTTATTCATATACTAATGAATAGATAAGGTCAGTGTTATGTCCACGCCCTCCTTAATCTTATGGTACGGACTCTTTTTGGGGAGATTTACAATGGAGAAAGAGTAAATATGAATCTTTAGTTTTTTTTAGGAATCTGCTGCTTGTAAAATTAAGTCGTCACTGATAAAAATTAAAAAAAAAAAGAAAAAAGATGTAAAAAATTAAGATTTTGACAATTTTTTATATTTATTTTATATTCATATTACTGAATCCATTTTTTTATCAGTATCATCTCCCATTTCTTTTTTTTCCTTTTCAGGTGATCCATTACTTGTATTATTTGGTAAAGGTGGAGAGATTCGGGAAATGGATACTTTCGTTGAATCGTATGCATATTATAGCTTTGTACATAGTCAAGGCCGCGTCTCTGGAATAGATTACGATCCTACTAATGGTAATTCAGTTTTCAAAAGTAACAAAACATTTTTTTGTAAAATTTGTAGTTTCTTTTCTGTTATTTTTAAAAAAAAAACAATCTGATAACATTTTTAACATTCAATATTACAAATGTTTTAATATTTTATGTGCAGTGATAAAACATTGTAAGTCGGAATGTTATCAAATAAAAGTGAAAGATACAAGAATTTCTATTTAATTTTCCTTAATTTTTTTACTATCTGTACATTCAATTCATTATTTTATGAATTTTTTTATTTCTCTACATTGGCACTATTTTTTTTCCTTTTTTTTTAGATTTAATATTTATTTTAATATATTAAGTAATAACTTTGCACGACAATTAAATTTGTATGAAAATAAAGCAGAGATGAACCAGTTCCATCCAGATGTGATGAAATAATTAAACAAATCCACCCCTTTTATGTGCTCGACCATCTTTTTTTTGTACTCTTCAATATAAATAAATAAATACATTTGCCAAACATTGAAATTTTGGAGTGGAATTAATATTCCACATCAGTTATAAAGACAGTATAATCAATTATGAATTCATATCTAATTTAGCAGACAATTAAAACTATGTCTTGTTATAATAATTCCTGCATTAATAATCAAATACAAGTCAAGTGATAAATATTAAATAATAACTTTGCATCACAATTAAATGTTTACGATGCAATGCGATATGGTTTCTCATTTATCGAAATCAGAAATCTCTCAGCCACTATGCTCAGAGAAACCTGTTAGCCACTTTACCTTATCTTCCTTTTCCATTTCTCACCCTAAGTTTTTGCCATATTCTTCTCTATCGTGCTCCATCCCATTTCCATAACATCATCTTTGTCCACTCTATGGCCTTTATCTAGATCCCCCTTATCGTTTTCCAAACCCAGCATAAAAACCAAGAACCCACTTTTTGAATAACTTCATTATTTGGACCCTTTCTGCTTGTAAGCATTTACATTTAATTAGCAGGTGTCTAATATTTTCCATAACTCGCAGACTAAATCATTCATATTTTTCCAATTTATGGGTGTATTCCCTGTTGCTAATGATCCTGTTCAAGCCTTAAACAGTAAACTACTACTTCCTCGCTATTATGAGCGCCAGCTATAATGGACATTATAGCATCATGTCATTGTATGATAAAACCTCCTTCGATATTCGTTAGCACTTATTACTAGACACTGTACAAATAATTGCATAACTAATTTTTCTTTAATAACTTTCCCCCCTTTTTTTTTATTGATCCAATGATTGACATCTTATTTTCTGGGAACCACACTACATCTAGCTGTGAAATAACTAAATAAATCTGTCGTAATACATTTAAGTGACTAAAAAAGTTTATTATTTAGTATTTATCAATTGATTTATATTTGATTATTACTGCAGGGGTTATTAAAATCATAAGACACTGTCTTTATCCTTTACCTAATTAGATATGACTATATCACAGATTGTGCTTTATTTAACCTTGGCGTCAATATTAATTCAACTCCACATATTTGATAAATTTGGCTTTATTTACATCAAACGTATAAAGGATTGATGGTCTGTTTCATTTTTTAGGTTGCTAAATTTAGGGTGGTTGATTTATTTAATTATTTTACAGCTAGATGGATTTTGTTAATCTCCGCTCTATTTTCTTTTAAAATATGTTGATTACTATTAATCTGAAATGAATTTGAATCTTTCTGTTTTCTGAATACTTTGAAGTCAGCCATAATGGCATTACAAAGTTATTCTCAAGATTATTATTCAATATATATTATATTTATAGTGTTAAATATATAATTAGGGTAATATTTCAAGATTAAATCTTGATGCTGTTATGGGTATAGACCGGTGAAATGCCCTCCAGCTGTAGCATAAGACAACGTTATCGGTAAAAGGTTATAATTTCTGTACCGAATATATTATTGAAGAAGTTGAATCTTTAAAAATTGAGCTTAAAATTTGATTGCTATGTGAATGCATGTAATACATACGTATTGTCAACAGTATCTGACATGTAAAACAAACAAACAAAAATATCGGATATTTACCTATAGTTGCCTACAGCAGGTTAAAGGCTTTTCCGATAACTTCCAAAAAATGAACACCAAAAGAGCAGACATTGCACTCAAGGCTTACCTATTGACTGGGGTTAGGAGTTACTAATGTTTCTTCATTCTTGTTTTACTTTCAACTAAAAATAGCTAAATATTAGTTTACCGACTAATATTGAAATGCAAATTGGATCGACTATTGCTGATTTAAATTCTTAAGTCAGTTTGGAACATAACTGTTTTTCTATGTTTACCCATCCTGGATTTAAATATTACTTGTTTTATTTTTTTCTTATATATATATTTGTACCTTTTGTGCATACTTCTGTATTCTTAATATTAATACAATTTAATCTAAAAGTGCCAAACTTCTTGCACTCATAACTATGACACCACCCTCCCCAGAAAAACACCTTAATGATTATTATTAATCACTTATTAGATTAAAAATTATCATATCATTTTAATCCAGATATACTTCAATTTTTAATTAAAGATTAATATATCTATTATTATTAAACACATTCACATTGCATAATTAATTCAACTCAAGTCTATTTTTTTTCCTGCATAATGACTTAGCTTTTGTTAAATCACATGATTTATTTCATTCAGATGTCATTCTTAATGTGATTAAATGAAATTGAAGCATATTTAATTTTTATGTTAATATTTTTGTCATTATCTGTATATGTTATTTCTCTTAATATTCATAAATATGTATATTTTATAGATATTTTATACTGGGCTGATAGTGGATTGAAAACAATTAAAAGAGCTTTTATCCCGACGTCTTCTAATCCAGATGAATCTCTGGCTCAGGATTTGGAAATTCCTAATTTAGTTAATCCTCAAAGCGTTGCTGTAGATTGGGGTGGCAAGTATGTTATCTTAATTTAGAATTTTTTTTTTCTTTTGTTAAAAAAATTTTTTTAAATAAGGGAAAATTTAAATTTTCTTCAGTTTTTCAAATAAAAGCATGGATTTCTTATGTTGTCTTAGTTCTACTTTATACTAGTTTGTCTGGGTTTGTAATCGAACAAGAATTATGATTTAATAGTTTAAATTTAATATTTTTTGTTATAATATACCTAGTTTCGATTTATATAAAGTATGTCTCGTGCTTTTATTTGTAAACGGTACAGAAAATTTATTTTTAAGTTTTTAATGCTTTTATGTGAGGTATTTCTTTAATTTTTATTTTCTACTTTTTAGTTTTGCATATGTAATATTTATAAAAATGCAACAGCAACAATTAGATTACATAATACTAAAAATATTAATATTAAGAGTAGAACAGAATGATTCATATTTCCAAAACTTTTTACAGCAGTGGTGTGAGAAGTATTTTGTGGATTAAAGAGTTAGAGTAAATGGAGATAGATTTTGTGATGATGTAATTGTTTTTGCAAATAATGCTTCAGAGCTTCAGGAAATGTTGCAAGAGTTATCAGATTATAGTAAGAAAGTAGGATTAAAGGTAAATGTTGAAAAGACAAGTAATGTTCAATGGATTTCTCAAAAAATGAAAATAAAGATTGATAATGATGATTTAGAAGAGATTAATAACTGCAAATACTTTGGTCGGATTATTACTACAGATAGAAACATAATGGGAGAAGTTAATCATAGAATTAAATTTGTTTGGAGTGCTTTGGTAGATATAATGTAGTACTAAAAGGAAATATGTCCAAGGTTTTTAATAAATGTGTTTTACCAATTCTTACTCACAGATCTGAGACTTGGGCAGGCAATTAGAAAAACAATACAGAGCATTCAGACCACTCAATAAAGTATGGAGAGTTTCAGTTTAAGAGTAATAAGGAGAGATTGAAAATGCAATATATGGGTAAGAGACTAACAGATGCTACTGACATCATTGAATGAATTAAAAGATGGAAGTGGAGATGGACTGGACATATTGCTAGAAGAAATGATAATAGATGGACAATTGAAATCTTAAACTGGATTCCAAGAGATTTTAAAAGACCCAGAAAGAGACCACATGTGAGATGGATGGATGAAATAAAGTGTGCAGGGGTGATATGGAGAAGAGAAGCTAAAGATCGGAGAAGATGGATTGAACTTGGAGAGACCTTCATTCTGCAGTGGATTGATAATGGTTGACGATGATGTTATATTTAACACTGAATTATTGAAATGTCATGAATTTATTTGAATTAGATTTTATCTAGATGGAAAGACAAAAACAGAGTCAGTCAGATAAAAGCATAAAATAAATCGAAAAAATCATTTGATCCAGTTTTCAATGAATTATTCATGTTTAAATTACAGAGAATGCTGCTAGAAATCACTAGCATCAATTTTACCTATAAAATAAACTTTTTTTTTTTTTTACTAAAATTGTTTGCAAACTCTAAAAAAAATATTATTGCCATCAGGAATACATATGTGTGTAAAGTTTAAACTAGATCGGACATTGGGAAGTGGATGAAAATTGAGTTAGAAGATTTCACAGACAGGCAGACTGACAAAAAAACAGAGTAAGTTAAATAAAAACATATTTAAAAAAATAGCTCTCTGTGTACTTCTCTATGTTCCAGAATGTCCACTATTATTAAGGAAACCTTTATTCTTATTTGATTAACGCTGATATGTGTTACATTGTTTCATTATTATCTGTTGAAATTGTAAGATTTATTTTCTGCATTTGTCACTATGTGAAGATCAACTATTGGTAGAGTGATCTTGAGAGTTAAGTGTTTTTGGATTGCATGTCAACTTGTCCATCTAAATTCACAAGACCACCTGAGTAACTAAGATTTGATTTTTTTTGTTGTTGTTGCAACATGTGATCTCCAATCACTAACAGCTGCCTTATTGACTCCATGCTTACATAATGATGCGTTTTAATGATTTTTAAATACATAAAAGTTGTAATGTAGCTCAAAATGTTTAGATGCTAGAGGGAGAGACAAATCGGTGAATTATCATTCATGATTGAGTGCCGTTACTTACTTCATAAAACCTTAATTAATCTATCATCTTCAAGTAAATTTCTGTATTCAAAACTAAAATAGAAAAATGGAAAATCTGGGTTATTGTTTTTAGTAGCAATAAAGACTTTGAAATGATTAAACTGTCATGCACACTTTAATGCATTGGTTGGAGTAATAGATTCTGGAATGGGAGAGCCTTGGATTGATTCTAATATTGGCACTTCTGGTCCTCAAACTGCTTATGAATTCCTGAGAAATTAAACTATTCAGTGATTCAATTTTTTTTCCTTTAATAACTAGCCTTTTTTTTTTTGAAAGCTGTTTTGAAGAGAGACTTGTGTGATATTCATATAACTAGAAAAGTTGTTATACAACCACTAATTATGAATTATGTTTGTTGATGAATATATATAAAAATTTTATATTTTAGAAAATGTAACTTTTATTAATCGAAATTATTGGTTTCAGTTCTTTTAAAGCTCCCTAATTTTTAGATATCAAAGAAATTATCATTCTCAGTCATCAAACTATTCAAATTTAAGGTATTAAATATTGTCTCTCTCCGATATTTGCATTTTCCCCAACATTTTGGATTGATTATATATGGAAGTAAAGAATGGGTGATAATTTTATGATTTGACATCATCATATAATCTCTCAAATGCTTACTCATTAATATATTAATTCCAGGTTTGAATTCTAGTCTTCACTGATGTAAACAAAATTCAGAAAAAGGTCAATCTTTAGGTGCAGATTTTATTGCATTATACCATATGATGTTTATTGATTACTCAACCTTACAGTAGAAGGTACTAGAATCATCTGAATATTAATGCTAATTATTGATTTAAAATTTTTCTTTAATGTTTTAAAACTTTGGGGCAGGCTATGTATATATTTTATATTAATTCAGTTTTACTTCTTGGTATTTTGTCTTTAGTATGTAAATAATAACTAAAATAAAACACCATTTATATAAAAGCCCTGGATCAGAGCCTTTTCAGGTTTGAGAATTTTTTGAAATTCAAGAGTACTCTTTTAAATCCCGAAATCAGAATGTTATAAACCTAAATAAACATTTTATAATTTACATTTTTGTTTATATATAAGTACTTTCTATAAGCTGCATAAATTTATTTTATTAGTAATGATTTAAAATTTTGAAATGAAATTTATGCTTATTTTGATGTCGTTAGAAAATTTTTTTGCAGCAGTAAATAATAATTTATTTTTGCTAATTTACCTTTTTTAAATTTCACTTAGCAATTTAATGTAATTTTTTTTAAAGTTTAATTGTAGTATTGATCATGAATTGAATAGTTATTGGATTAAGATAGAAGCAAAAAAATAAGTCCGTTGGATTTATTAATTAAATTAGAACTTGAAACTCATTTTGAAATATTAACAGACTTCAAAAATAATTTAGACATGACTGAGATCAATAGGAAAGTAATTGAAATTCTGTTACGAATGACTACAAATATAGCTTTTATTGGAATGTTTTTTTCTTTCCAAAATAATTTATTTATAATAAAAGGTTAAAAATCACTTTTGAAATTATGTTTAGGTAATGTTTATCAATAATAGATATTTGAATTAATGATATTCTATTGGTAATTATTTTTCCAGCAAATTTATAATAAGCCATTAGTAAGTACTCTAGATGGCAGTCTAATTACCGATGCTTGTCCTAATGCAATAAGAGTTTGTAAGAATGAGCAATAATAATAATAAACAGCCACTCAGAAATGAGTATGGTTTTTCTAACCCCCCCCAAGGGGGTGGGGGTGAAAATGAAAGTGGAGAGACAAAGAAAAAAGCTACTCTAGAAATGGGTGTTGCAATGACTGTAGAAACCCATCTGTAGACCACAAATATGTCCATATATAGAACCTGCTAGTTGTTATTTGAGATTTTGCAATGCTATCTTATTAGCTTCTGCAAAAAACTTTTCTTCATGTAATACTTTACCGTTATGCCTAATTGCAGCTCTCTAATGTATTCTATTCTCTGCCTTATGTTCCCAATGGAAACAATTTACGTTGCACTGCTTCAGAAAGTTTTTGAGATAATTCTTAATCATTTGAAAATAACTATAAAGTTATCCTTCCAAAACAGAAAGAGATAAAGAATGAATGAAAGTTAAAAATTAAAGATATGTTTTTGCAATGACTTTACAAGCAATTTTGAACCGTAAATACATTTACATGTATCATACGATTTTTTATTCAATATCTTACAGAGCTGTTTTTTTAACTTTTACGCCTTTTTTTTTTGAAAAGCTTTGTTAACAGTTTGCTAAATTTTAGATTTTTACTATATTCTGCTAACAGTATATTTTCCTGGTGAGAGCAGTTGATAATGAACTATGTTGGGTGTCTTTGAAGTAATTCTTATAATGTAAACAGGCTGATCTCCCATGAATCTTAAGCTCTTGTTTATTTCTGCTTATTTTCGTCTACTTTGCATGCCCCATCTAATACATTCTTTCAAATAACTTTGGGATGTAGTTAGTAAGCTTTCATAACTGATTTCAGTACCCCCCTCCCCCCACCTAAAATCATGACAAAATTAAATATCCTTACAAATATATCATTGATCATTTACTAAAAAGTATGTTCAAGGGATTGCTTATGACTATATATTTTTTTTGCCTTTATTGACAAGACTTGAGACCGAAAGCTTGAATAAACAAATGGAGTTAAAAGATGGCTGCCAGTTGCATAACTGTATTATTTCTAGTTTTGAATCGTGAGCCTCATTGATAAGGCCAAAAACCAGAAACTGGTTTGGGGATGGATTCAAGCTTACTATAAGTGGCATTGGAGTCAACTTCATAATTATTATTCCTATCAAAATATTTTACATGTTACTTTTTTAATTGCACCTGTAACCACTCTGCAACCTACCAAACTGTAATGATAGAGTAAAGAGGCAGACAAATGTCCGAGGTCCTGATTGATTTGGAGAAAAAGGTATAGAGAGGCCGCATTATGTCGATGCAAATTTATTTTAATTCATTTGAAGTTTATTTTAGCAGCAGACATACAAGATTTATCCTGTGCATGGGAATCAGACAGCTATTATTTTTCTGGTGAATGGAGTGAAAGAGGGAGGCGATCTAATGGTTGACTTGTTCAGGTTGCCAAAAACTGACTATATGTATACAATGTGTCCCAGTGAAAGGATGTGATTCTCTTTCAAAACTGCTTGCAGTACCATGTCTGAATTAACGTATGTGTTACGCACATTATAGTTTAGCCATTGAACAAAAAAATTTTCACTGCTAGTATGTCTGGGCCATGGGTTATGTTTGATCCAGGCAAGCTTTACAATTTTTTATCTTTATAAATCATCTTCAATGCTGTATAGCATCACAAAATCTTTCATATCACTTGAAAATATTCTTATGATGCATGACTTCACTTTCATACCCAGTTTGAATTATTTGTAATCTTTATATAGCAGTTTAAAACAAAGTGTAATGTTGGCCCATCGTTCCATCATGGGTTAATTTATAAAACATAACTTTTGATTCAGATGTGCAAGTACTTAAATCTTTTGTGGTGAATAATTAATTGCATGACTACATAATTCAAGTGTTGAATCAGAGATAGCGCAGCAGGCATTTTGTAAAGAGAACCAATCATTTTTTTACTGGAATACATTGTGCATGTAGTATTGTTTTTGATTTATCTGCATTTGTTTTTGTTTTTTTTTAAACTCCAGTTTTTCATCTCAGCAATAAAAGTCTGTCTTGTTTAATTGATTATTTTTATGTTTATGTCTTTTGTCTGATAGTTTTACTTCAAAGTTTTCTTATTGAATATTAAAGTATGTGCATTCTTAAATATTTACATTTTTTATTTAAAAATTGAACAATTTTTTCCTACTTACTCCAATTTTTAAATAGAAGTATTTGATTTTTTTTTTTTTTTAATTTCAAATTTTATAATTGACATGGGGGGGTTACTATAACATCAATGACTACAATTATTTTTCCTGCTTACTCATGTTTTAGGAATTTGTACTGGACTGATCCGTCATATTTTGGTAGAGCAAAGCGGGAAGCTAACTCAAGTGCTACTGTTGAAGGTGGGATTTTCGTCAGCACTTTGGAAGGACGTTACACCCATCCTCTTATTTTTCAAGATGTTTACAAGCCATGGGCCATTGCAGTGAATCCTAATCTTGGGTAAGCTGGGTAGCATTTTGACAAATGCTATGAGTAAATAAAATAATAATTTTTAATCTATCATTTTTTAAAATTATTAATTAGAATTATATTATTGTTACTATTAATGATAATAATTATTACGCAATACACTATTTCTTTTTTTGTACCGTTTAAAAGCAATTTTATTTTGTGTTTCAACTGAATCTGCAGCCTTCATCAGAAATTTTTTTTTATCTGTTGTATAGATTGATCTGCCCTCTACATAAATACACTAAATAGATCTTTGATGAAAGATGCAGACTGAAGAGGAAATAAAATTGTTTTTAAAGAATTTAAAAAAGAGAAATGTATTATATTGTATTAAATTGAACAATAAAGCAAAAATGAAGACCTTCATCTGATGATAATAATGATTCAGTTTTATAAATAAATAATTTTATTTTTACAATTTATTTTAAAATTTTTACTATTTAGTTGCTTGGTGATTATTAAATATATCTCTCTCCCCCATTAAAAATTGCTACATTTATATAGATATAAATTAAGGAAGATCATTATGTAATCAACACCAACAACCAATCACAAATGAGGTTGGCCATACCAACCCTGTCAATTAAATTAATTTTTTAAAAAAACTACAAATACTTTCACATATAGAACATTCTGTTTTTTTTCCCTGTTTATTTGATATTTTCCAAAGCGTCATTTAATGTTTTCCTCAGGAAACTTCTCTTTCAAATACTTCACTATGTCTAATTGTAACTCTCCAATGTATCTGTTCTTTGCCATATCTTCCCAATGTAAACAGTCAACATTTTTAGAATGTCTTTTGAGATAATTATTATAATGAAATGTGTACCTTTCTTACAAAAATTATGCCCAAGTCCATCATAAAATATCCTTTTAGGAAATCTTGTTTTGTTCATTCCTTTTATATATCTAATTCAACCAAGGTGATATCTCAGTTAGAGAGTATAATATGACATCCAGCAATTTGAAAAACATATTGTTTGGTCTTATGATCTTAACATATTTTTAAAATTTTGCAGAGCATTCTTAAATTAAACTTTTGAAGTGCTTTTATATTGCAGCTGTATCGTGTCAAGTTTTACATCCATACAATAAATTAGGTAAAATAACAAGTCTATATACAGCTAACTTAGTTGCAGTAATTATTTCCCTGTGATGAAATATTCTATCTTCTAACTTATTAAAGAAAGCAGCAGCAGCATATTAGAATCTGTGCTCTATCTCACCATCCACGCTCATCTTTCTTTTTATAAAGCTAGTAAGATATTCAAATTAGTTTATGTTTTCAAGTTGAAAAAATTCAACTTAAAAGTTGCTGAGGAGTTTTTTTGAACATAAAGTCTTTATATGTTATCTTCAAAATATGTAAAATAACCACAAATCATTACTAAAATATATTATTTGCATAAGAATATAGATTTATCCAACTATTCAAGCAGATTGATTAGAGTTCAAAGCCTTAGGCTGATGTGAATTTTAAGTTTTATTTGACAAATAAAATGGAATTAACTGCGGTTGCTAGATCCATGTCTGCATTGCTTCCAACTTTGATTTCTGTGCCATTAATAAAGTTATAAGCTAGAACAGGTCTGGAATGGGGATTTAATTAATAAATCTTGCTCAAGAAATAGCACTAACTAAAAATATTTTCTTCTCTAATGGTTACAGAAAAACATTATGTATATAGAACTTTACATAGTATTAATACCAACAAGAGAAAAGCTGGCAAAATCAGTAACTATTCAATTAGTTTTAGAGTTGACTTGCTTATATTAAAGGAGTCAGTGATGAAATTACTAGAAGGCGATGTAATTTCAATATTAGGACTATCTTTTCCACCTGCAAAAAGATTGATGACTTTTTCAAAGGCTTAAAGACCGAATATTTTTGGAATATCAAGGTGTCTATGAAATTTCATTTTTGCCAAGAAGCTATAAGGGTCAATCAAACAGACATATTAGTGTCAAAGTTAGGGAGCATAAAAATGCCTCCAATCAAAAATTGATTACATAGCTTTTATATCACAATTTTTATCAGTTGGTCACACAACCTGACTTTGATATTAAAATACTAGCTAATTTATATGATTTAAGAACTACGAGAGAATCTATTGGAAATATTAAAAAGATCATATAGTTTAAACAAATGAGATGAAATACATTCCAGCCTTATGGAAACCAATTATTTTATCTCTTCCTTATAAAATTGATTTTAATAAATCAACCAATTGTAAAACAGAAGGAAGTAAGAACATGGTGTTATTTCACCTTTTTCGAATGAATTACTTATATATGTGAATGATAGTTCTTTGACTCGTGCACTTTCTCATTATTATTTAAGATGTAACAGTTCTTCATTGAAATTTTGGCTTTGACAAGGATGAATATTATTTCATTGAAACGTTGGAAATAAAAACAAATATAGTACATGGTATAACTCAAATGAGACTATTTTCATCATATAACTTGAATATATTAAATATATTGTAACGGAATTTATCCCAATCATCAAGCAAGAACTGCCTAACACTTAGCTTAACCCTTCAATATAGTAATGCAATCAATAAGCAAAAATACCTGTCACATGACTAGCATCTGCCACTGTACTATTACATGCAAACATTAATATTTATATTCAATCTCTGGATTTATTCAGCATTTATTATATATTATATGTTAATAAATTTCTAATCATTAACAGTACAATAGGATACATGTGGCTACTATAACATTACAAGTATCAAAAATAACATTTACCTACAGATTATTTCTAATAATTTTCAGATAATATAAGACTCTTAAATATGAATGTAATTTGGTTTCACTAGTTATGACTGAATACAAATGGGAATTTTAATATTGCATCCAGCACATATTTTAGCATATAAACAAAACTGTAATGATAGTGTTAATGAGCTATAAGTCTATTATTATGAAAGCTTAAGCAATGCCAAATCAGAGATTGTGAACATATTTCTACATCTGTACCATTTTAGGTTGATGTTCTGGACCGAAGTTGGGTTTATACCAAGCGTTAAAAGTTCCTGGATGGATGGAACTCACGTAACTGTTTTGGTCAAAGATATCGTCACATTTCCAACTGGAATAACAATAGATTATGCAATGAATAATAAAATTTATTGGTGCGATGCCAAAGAAAACCTTATCGAATCCATGAATTCTGATGGCAGCAATCGGGCTAGAGTTGTTTTCAAAGGTAATTTTTATTTATTTTTTAGCTTAATAGTTTAAAGTTCAAATATGCTTCCATAACAATTCACAAGTCAATCTCTTTTTGTAAATGAAATCCAATTTCTCATAACAATAGTCTAAATAGCCATTTTATCTATTTTTTATCTAATTGGTAATTAGTGTCAATAAGAGAAATTGGGTGTTAATTACAAGTTTTGAATTGTTGTTAAGACAGAATATTTGGACTTAGTTGTTTTGCATATAAGATTGTATATGCATGTGAGCTGAATAACAGAGTGTTAGTTATTTTTTTGTTATTAATGCTAAATCTCAATTGTAGTACTGGTCACATGTAATATATTGAAGTGAAACTATCGATACAACAATTGAACACTGATTAATTACTTAGATTTGGCTAGTACAATATTGGTTTGAGATTTAGCATTAGCAAAGTAAATGAAACCTCATTTATTTGTTATAAATATCATAGGGCAAAATATTTATTTCATCTATATATGTATGTAGTGTATGTAATTTTATATATATTAATGATGTAATAATAACTAGTGGCAAAATTCTCCATACAGTAGATCCCAAGATCTAGGTGCAGTGCTCTCAGATCCAAGGATTCTCACTGATAAAACCACAAGCTAGAAACTAGTTTGGGGATATTGGACCAGTAGGCACTAGATAGGGATTTTATGCACAAACTTTTCTGCATCCATTGATTACTCTGGCTTACACTGAGTGGCGCTACTATATGGAGAGTTTTGCCTCTGGGTTATCAGCTTGAGTAAATGTAAAGAATAGTGATCAGGTGATGTTAAGTGGTTTAATAATAACTAATTGGCCACACACTTTTGTAGAACTTTGTTTCATTGCATTTTAAGCCTTTTTGTTAAAAATATGCATATAAATAAATATATCATGATATTTAACTTGTAAACATTAAATTGTAACTAAATTACATATGCTTTCTGTTACTGCTGTATATTTGAATTATTATTTAATATTTAAAAGTTACTGTGATTTATTTATTACATGTATTTGTTGTGGTTTACATTGATATTAAATATATATATATATAACATTTGAGATTAAAGATACCATACAATAAATATTTTAAAATACTTTCTACCTTAATATAAATCAATATTTAACAAGAATAAAGCAGGTGTTTATCTCTGTACCTCAATTATTAATATAGAGGATTGACTAAAACACTTTGGTTGGAACGATTGAATATTTAAATCAGTCATGCAATGTATTAAACCAGCAAGCATCACATGATCACTCTCCAATACTAGCACATAATTGTTTATAAACAAAGCAAAGCAAAACTCCGTATAGTAGTGCCACCTGTGCTAAACAGAGTAATCAATGCACAAGCCTTCTGGCATCCATTGATTACTCTGTTTAGCACATGTGGCACTACTATATGGAGTTTTTGCTTTGCTTTGTTTATGCAATGTATCTAAATATGTTTCAAATTGACTAAAACACTTCGGTTAAAACTATTGAATATTTAAATCAGTCATGCAATATAACTAAATATGTTTCGAATTGATTACTAGAGATATTCTATTACACATTTTCATTTGTTTGAATCGACGTTGGCAATGTTTAAATTGAAAAAACTCTCAAGCTTGCTAACTATTGTATAAAGTCAATTTGAAACATATTTAGGTACATTGCACGATTGATTTAAATATTCATTCTTTTTAACCAAAGTGTTTTAGACAAGCTTTTATATTAATAAATAAGGCATGGAAATACATGGGCTACTTTATTCTTGTTAAGGATTGCCTCTGTATGCTAGGTTAGAGAGTATTTTATTATGAGTTTTAATCTCTAATATTATATATATATATATTAAGCACAGAAAGTATTCTATTGTATATTTCATTTGTTTGAATTGTTGTTGGCAATATTTAAATTGAGAAAACTCTCAGATTTGTTAACTATTGTGAGAAATCATTTTGAAATGTATTTAGGTATACTGCACAAATGATTTAAATATTCATTCCTTCTAAACAAATTGTTTTAATCAAGCCTCTATATTAATAAATGATCATGAAATAAAAAACTGCTTTATTCTTGTTAAATATTGATTTATACTAGGTTAGAGAGTATTTTAAAATATTTATTGTACAGTGTTGTTTTAATTTTGAATGTTATATATATATATATATTATATATTATAGCACTATTATCACTTTATCTTTCTTATTGCATTGTCAATTGCGTCTAATATTAATATCATTTATGTTCTGTATTACTTTTTACAATGCTCTTTTATAACCCACTAGTGACGGTTTCGATTGCCCCAGCAATCTTCTTCCAGAACCTCTACTTATATTTCGAAATCTTAACTCTATTCTTTATCTGCTTTATGAAGTATTATAACTTTATCTTTCTTATTGCATTGACAAATTCATATAATTTTAATATTATTTATATAAGTAGAAGTTGGGAAGAAGATTTCCGGGGATCGAAACTGTCAATAGTGGGTTGTAAAAAAGTGTTGTAACAAATAATAAAGAACATAAATGATATTAATATTATTAAAGCACTGGTGGTATTCATATTATATATAAATATATGTAAAGAATTGTTGCCTCACATGGTCTGGTTCTAAGGGAGCATTGCAGAATCTGGGATTCAAGGGTCATAGATTGTGGCTATCCTTGCTACTTTGGAATGTTCAAATTTCTTATGAACTCCTAAACAATAAAACCATTTATTTATTTATTTTTTAAAGAATTATAAACACATAATACCACAACCCATTTCAACATTTATGCATCTTGTTTAGAAAAAGATGGTTTCACCAATAAAAAGACATATATTTAAACAACTACAAATGAGTAATACAATTTAAATTATCCAAAAAATGGTTAATTTTTGGAGTTTTCATAATTTCTCCCTATTCTTTAAATATACTTGACTTTACATGATCATAGACCTGCTCGTAAAAGTGGGACCATTTTTTACTAGTTGTTACTAAGCAATTAGAAATAATGTTATTATTATGTGTTTGTAATTTTATGTGATAATAACCCTTAGGCTATCAACAATCTCAATCTGTAGTCAAGGTAACCTTCTTTTACAATAAAAATCATACCAGCTTATTGTTAAAGGTTACCTTGACTACAGGTTGAGATTGTTGATTGTATAAGGATTGATTGTTATCATCTATATTTATAAACCTATTAAAACCCCGAATAATTGGTTTTTATTGTCTTTGTAATTTTATGTTTATTTCTCTTATTGCTCAGGAATTCATATGCCATTGAAGTGCTAGAAATGCCAGAATTGAAATCCATTTGAGAACTTTATGCTCCTCAATGTAATCTTCTTATCACTGGATCAAATTATGAAAACATGTAATAAAGTTATTTTTAATATATGTTGAGAACTATAAGGCAGGGATGTGTTTAATAAAATTGTTATAATGAACAATTCTTTTTTCGACAATTTACTTGAAATTTAGATCCGTTTAAATTTGGAAATTGTAAATAAATTAAGTTTCGTCCCTTCTTTCTAATTGTTTAAATTTTATGTCTTTATGTGAAGTTACAAAAGCTAGGAAAGATGGATCTTATGGTTTATCGTTAAGCTATTATAAACAAGAACACTGAATATTAAATTGTACTGTCTTATCATCGCTTTGTATATTCAACAAGTTAGCTTTATACATAGATATTTTCTTTACATCGGGAAGATGATTCATAAATATGCATCACAAAACCTGCTAACACTACTGCTTTATACCTCCACGATCGAGAAAATATGGTCTTTTTATTAGATGATTGATATTTTCTGAGACCTTATTTGGATCTTTTTGATGGCATGATGTATATGTTAGCCTATGTCTTCAAGTATTATTATGTTTGCACTTAAATTACCATAGAAGAATATAAATTATGATCTTCTTATGGTGGTTAACTTGATAGCCAAGTCAGCAGTTGATGATCAACAGCACATAGTGCTAAGAATCATTGAGTTTACAAATCGTTCATGTTTGGTAATAATAATAGTCGTAATGGTAGCAGTTTATTTATTCACCTATTCAAGAAACAAAGTAAATAAGATAATAATATTCACTTCATACAAGAAAGATCTTGAGTGGAATTTAAAGTGTAACATAAAATTCAAAACAAAAAAAACAGTAAAAAAGTACACAAAATATTATTTAATTTTCATCAGAAGAAAATTATATCCTAACTCAACCATATTTTATTAACTTCAAATGAAGAATACTTTCAAACCAAGATGCAAGATAGAGATTTTGAAAAGACAAGAATGGCCATCTAGAGCGTGAAGGTCTTCCATTAATTATTTTAAATCCATTAACTTTTATTCTGTTAACAATCGTGAAATTTTCCACTTTACTATCTATTAATATCACGAAATATTAGAATCTACGTAAATCACTATTTAATTTTCATGTGCAGTATTAATATGTAATTTTTATCAGAAGGGAATTTCACCCTATATATATGCGCCATATTGATTTTAATAACTCGATGTTTTGTTGAGTACAAATGAAGAATACTCTCAAACCAAGTCACAAGATAGAGACTTTGAAAAGATAAGAACGGCCTCTTATCTTTATACCTAAATTCATTCGAATTATTAAATTCAATACTTGGTGTAATTTCCTCCTGATGAAATTTACATATGCATACTGCATTTGAAAATTAAATAGCATTAAAATATTATTTAGTAAAATACAATCCCTGAAGTAAATATTTTTTAATAGAATATTGTTATTTGTTTAAATTATAAAGCTAGGATTTGTGACTCCAGAAAAAAATAGAAAAGAATAGAAACTTAAATAGAAAGATATTGTAAATTGAAAGCAATGAAAAAAGATTGCTGATAGATAAAAGAAATGTGAATAATAATGCCAGAAAGGCTTAATGGATTTAAGTATAGAAAGGCTAGTATTGTTTAATTAAAGCAATAAGCTGTTTTAAACTAATTAAACAATAGAATAAAGAGGAAGGGTCAGTTTAATCAATATTTGAAAGTCTAATTGCAGGTGAAAGAAATGTACACTGACACAATTAAAAGCTCGATGATAATTTGTGAAAAGATGCATTACTTGGGGGGGGGGGGTAGTTGAATGTAAAGAGCTATTACCTTTTATAAAAATAAATACCAGATATTAAACTGCAAAAATGTATAAATAGTGTGTGCTGAAAAAAAGCAGTAACTTTTTCTTACTCTTCATGTGATGTTGCTGTTGCATCGTGGGATATCAAGAGAAAAGACCCAGAAAAAAAGCTGTTGGAAAAATTTGAGAACTCTGTAGGTGCAAACAGCCGGATAGGGAGCTTAAACAGGCTGCACTGGTCTTATTTTTATTTGTGTGTACCTGATAAGGCCTCATGAGAACTGTGCAGAGTCGGACTGTGAGTATAAACCATTTTTTAGTTATTTACTCAGGTCTAAGAATTGTGAAAACAGTGGTTAGTGTTGTTAAATGTGGGAATATTAGCATTTAGTGGGAAATAATCCTCCAATTCAAAGACTGATTTGGTCATAATAAATGCAGAATTTTAAGAAGATATATGTGCGGGAATAACCGCTGGGTGGTCAGTTGTTAGTAGTTATGTATATAAATGTAAATAAATATATTTTTATCATTATTTTGATGTTTTCTTTAAAACTTATAGTCTAATTTTTGTTCTTTGGTTGGCATTCAGCTTTGGGGTTGAATACACAATATATACGATGCCCCCCCCCCTTTTTTTTTTGTTTTATTTCAGGTTAAATATACGCAACCCAAATTACGGTTAAAGAAAAAAAAAACATTTTTGGTGTTTAGTTCATTATTCCTCGAATTAAATAAATGTTATATATATTGCAACAGATATTTTGTAGCTATTTATATTCAAATTTAAAATGTCATAATCAAAATAATTAATTTAATTTATATTAATATCATTTGCTGTTTCATGGTTATGCTAGATAGGCACTTTAATAGAGAGAGATTTATAATAATTTTAATTTGTTTAATTGGCAGGAATTTTTTTATTTTATTTTCAGAGTTGAAACAGCCATTTAATTTAGATGTTTTTGAAAACTTTTTATATTATACAACAAAAGACACAGGTGAAATTTATAAAGTTGATAAATTTGGCCTGGATAAGGAAATAATTGTTGCATCCGATCTACACGAGGCTTCGGGAATAAAACTATTTCAGTCTCATCGTTATAATGCTTCGGGTAAGTAGTTTAAAATATGGTGCTTTTTTATTTATTATAAAAAGTTAATTAAAGTTGTATTTTATTATTTATATTTTAGTTACTTCCAGATGTTCGTCAACCTCTTGTTCTCATATTTGCCTTTTAACACCTGCCGCATTTACCTGCTTATGTTCAGATGGTTATCGGCTAAAAGAAAGCCGTAGTGAATGTCAAGGATGTAAGTATAAAATATTTATTAAACAAAACTTATATGTGTGTAAGAAAGCTAATTATCTACAAACCAGTAAAGAAATGTGAAGAAACCATTTCAAAACAAGTGAATGCACTGCCATCTAGTGTTATTGATTTACTCTATACAGATAGACTATCATTTATCCAAAACCTATAATTCAAAACCTTATGTTATTAAATCAAAATTATAAAGATGATATTTTAACTTTTGACAGATAAGGTCCGTATCATATATATTCAAAAATGAAACATCTTGAATTTTTACTTATTTGGTTGAGAATACAATTTTTTAAATAACTTTAGTTAATGTAATGCATTGATAAAATATTATATGTTGTTGTAAAATTAATTCCCCATGAAAAGCTCCATCTTCCCTCCTTGCCCTTTTATTTCAAGTTAAATATAACAACCCAAACTGTGGCCAAAGAAAAAAAATATTTTGGGGTTTTTAGTGCATTATTTCTCGAATTAAATAACTGGTTTTTATATATATTTTTTTAATTTTGCAACAGAAATTTTGTAGCTATTCGTATTCAAATTAAGAAATAAGAATTCATGCATATTAAAAATTATTTCCATGATTTTTTGTTTTGTTTATGAAAGCAACATTTAAAAAAAAGCAAGTCTTATTATTGAGAAGAGAATAAAGATTTCACTCTTCATTTGTTTTTGTTTTTTACTTTAATTAACTGTAAACACTTTATAGTGAATATTCAATGGAAGTTTCTTTTTATAGAAACTATTTAGGAGGTCCTCAATTTTGATGCTTTATACTTTCGTACAATTTGACAAGGGCAACAGAAAAAGACAATATAATACAGAACTTTTTATCAAGAAACAAACGAAAAAGGATACTTATGGATTAGCCTGAGCATCAAGATTGATTATGGTTAATTCCGGACAATAAAATTCATTATATATATATTATCACATTAATGCAGTAATTATATATATATTTTAAAAAATTAAACTTACTACCAGATTTTTAAAAAAATATATAATCCTGTCTAATAATTAATTTATTAATAAAAATAAATAAATTGACATTTAATTGCATACACTTTGTCTTTCAATTATTACTAGGAAAACAAAACCCTCTTTTTTTTAAACATTAAAACTTAACCACCTGCTGCTACCTTTTCTCGTTTTCCTATAAATTTTAATAAAAAGTTGTAAGGAAAAAAAACCTAATTTATAAAAAATGAGAAAAGATGGAGGGAAGGGATTAAGTTTTAATGTTTAAAAAAAAAAGGTTTTGTTTTCTAGCCATAATTGAAAGTCAAAAGTGTAATAAGCAATTAAATGTCAATTTATTTATTTTTTAATTAATAAATTAATTATTGGACAGGATTATATATTTTTAAAAAATTTGGTAGTAAGTGTAATTTTTTAAAAAATATATATAATTATTGCATCAATGCGATATATATATATATATAATGAATTTTAATTTCTGGAATTATCCTAATTAACCTTGGCATCCAGATTAGGTTACCAAGACGAGTACAATTCAACTAACTATCTCTTGATAAATTTTTAAAGAAAACACCAGATACTAATCAATCAATGAAGTGTTATTTATGTATATGCTAATTCAACTCGTTAAACAATAAATATATTTAAAAATACTTTTTATATATATATATTACTCTACTTTCATATATTTCAACTTTCATACATGTTTCAGTAACCAGTTAAGTATGAAAGTCAAGAACTGCCTGTATATACCACCATCTAGTGCATATAACTGATAACTTACTGGACCGATATCTCACATTTGAAATTTGTCACACCACTGCAATTAGATTGGACAACCCCAAAATATTTCAATATCATATTGCATTGGCATTGATTCATAATGAGTATACAGAATTTGAAGGAAATCTAGTTGATTGAAATGTGTTAAAAATCAGTGCACGGTTTGAAGGACAAGCAGACAGAATTTCTAAGTTAAATAAAAGTGTTTAAAGTATTAAAGAATGTAAACATTTTTAAAGACATCAATTTTATATTTATTCATGAATTGTGAATATTGATAGATAAGTTTTGAAATACAAATTTTGGTAATAAGTCTATTGTATTCTTCATAAAATTAGAATTAAAATGATGTATAATTGTTTATATGTCGTTCCACTATATGTCAAAAAATAAAAATAACACCATATTTCATTTTAGTAAATCAAAAAGTATGTGGGGGATGTTGTGTCTTTTTTAACAAAATTAATAAAATAAATATTACACCATGCAATAATTTATTCTCATTTATTTATTAAAAAATAATATTGGTAAATTACAATTTGGAAGAGCAAATATATATTATAACTGTGCATGTGACTTAAAGCAAGCCATATATAACGTGACATTGCTTTTATAAGCTTGTATTTACAAAAATATAATACAGAGAACATACCAATATCAATTAAGAACTTATTTGAGCTCTTGCTGCACTTTCTGTATTACATGTACATATATATATATATTGTAACGAGCACAGACAACGTTATATTATTTTTTTTTATTATTAAACATTAAAATAAAAAGTTCGCATTTAAAATTTTTTTTTTAAGACAGAAAAATTGAAAATAAATTCTACCTTAAACTCGTATATATATAAATCGCACAGATGAGAAAAATTATTAAAATAAAACTTTATTAAAGAAAAAGTATTTTAAAACTAAATTTTAAAAAGATTTGGAGATAAAATTATATCTTTAAATTTATCTTTAAATATATCTTTGGATTTGGAAAACAGGTTAATTAATGTTATGGAAATGATTATTTTAATTAGTCCAAGTGAACAAGCCCTTGGGCATATAAATGTATAAACAACGGTCAGATAGGAAAACAATAGAAACTTTTAGCAAATAAAAAGAAATCCCTATGGAATCGGACCTCAGCGAAAAGACCGCCATCATCGATGACGTAATGTTGAGTCAATCCTTAAGATTAATATAAAAGGAAAAGTTGGAAATTATTATGGATTATTAAGAGAGGACTGAGATGTGTTAAGTCGGAGAGTTGGAGGTGAAGGGATTGAAAGACGCACTTTCAATTCCTTCAGTTGTTATAAAAATGGAGAAATGAAACATCGCTTTTCTTATACTGAGGACAACAGGATCATCGGGGGATTTAATGTGGATTCCAAACGGCATGCAATGAATAAAGAGGAACGTTGAAAAAAAAATCGTAAGAACTTTAAAAACATTTTGAAACACTAAGAACTTTAAAATATAAACTTTCTCAGTCTTTAATTTATAAGAAATAGAATCCTATCTGACCAACGTTATTTATTAATTAGTTATAATTTTATTTAATGTATTTCTTTTGTAAAATCATTTCCATTTAGTTTTTTTTGTTCTTTAAGTTTATTATGATTTCTGTTTTCCGATAAATTAAAATATATCAATGTTAAACTTAAGTCGGGCATGAATGGCTGTATAGATTTGTAAAGTTATATTAGGGGAGGGTAATCTTAGGTTATTTGTTTCGTAGTTAAATTGGGTCAATGGATTGGATATATTGGTGTAGTTAGTAGATTTAATGCAAGATTCGCTATGGGCAGAATCATTTGTATACGCCGCACTCACCCGTTTGCCTATGGAAGGAATTATAAGTCGGAGACCGCAGTTCCTTTCTATGGATTTTTTTTTTATTGCTCTTCTTGTCAGATAGATGTATATATTCCTATCTGACGAGAGGCAATTTCTTCTCTTAACTTTTTGTGCTGCCGTATTTCGTATTACATTGAATACATCGATATATCAGATGAATTGGCGTTAGTTCAACTGCGAACTTTTGGCCTAAGGTTAAATAAGGATAGAATATTTTCTTTCAAATGCAAATCTATGTAGTCTATTCATACTCGACACTAAATAAAAATGCAATAAATTTAAGTTGTTTATAGATGCTTGCATGGATTGGTTATCGGTTAATTATGTTTTGGGTTTTCATATTTGATCAAAATATATAGACATTCGATAAATAATGATACCTCACGGTGAGTATCTAAAATGTATTTATTCGGATGTCTTTTAAGTTATTGGTGTCAATGCAAGTATCTTATATGTGAATGCTAATGGGTTACTTATAAATTTCCCTCTGCAATTGACGGTATCAATGACTTTATATTTTGATCGTTTATGTTTATTTTGAAATGTCTTTAACCGTGAAATCTATGTAACCAATCTATACTCAACATGTTTTAAAACAAACTTTTTTTTAAATCCATTTGTGCGAACTAATAATAGTATAAAATTTAAAATGTAAATTAAAAATCTAAAATAAAAGTTAAAAAAAAAGGTAAATGTTAAAGTAAACATATTAAAATAAAAATGTTATATGTTATATATATGTGTGCGTAAATAAATTTTTGTATGTTAATTACTGGCAGTGGCTTATTTTATTCCTTTTTATATATTCTTAGATAAGAGTTTATATTATATTATTTAATCTCTGCTACTCCTTGAGCTAGTGACTTGGTCTAACGACCGGAATCAAAATTTAAAAAAAAAAAATTTTTTTTTTTTGACTTACGTATCTGTCTACTTTATAAATTTTTCTAGGTTCAAATTCCTAGATGGCGCCCTGTAGTGCAGAGTTAAATGAAGCCATAGAATCTGTCATTGAGACAATATTCAGAAAATAATAGACATGAGCATTGCCTTGGCAATAGGTTACTCATATTTTATTGGTTTATTTAAGTAATGGCTGAGGTAAGGTGATTTACATATGATAACTAGTAAGCTATGTGCACTTAAGGTTTATTATAATGAAAGAGGATTTCTGTTTATTATCTGGATATTGTCATGACAACAGATTAATGATATTCTGTTGGTTAATTTTAAGCATTGGTCGGAGATATGTGATTTAAATACAACCAATTGATTGTTTCTAATTATATATCTAAAATTATTTTTCTTGTTTTTCACACAAAAATTCCTTTTATTAAAATAAAAGCAGTTCTCTACTATAGTGCCACTTATTGAAAGCTTGTATAACTATTGATTATCAAATGACCTATTGTATTTTAAACCGTGATTTAGTATATATGTTTACATGCAATATTAAATTTCAAAAGCTAAGCTAAAAATATTATTAATTAAACTATATCAATTACTTTATGCACAGATAACGAAGCTAGAACGTATATATTTAAAAGCGAAATTTTAATTTACTAAAATATAAAACTATTAAATTATAGAGCTTAGCATGACTAGTTGTATTACCAATTTGTTTCTTAGTCTTAATGTGGCCATTTCAAGTTGAACAAAATGAAAACCACGCGACTCGTTCAACATAGTTCCATGTACAAACACACTAAGAAAAGCACTGCTACTCTTCCTAGACCATGAGCTGATCTCTGGTCATTGCTTCAATCTTTTCACAGTGAAGTTATTCTTTCATAGCATGATGATAGAAAGCGAAAGATTTTAAGAAGGCTTTATCAATCACCTGGGATGCCAACGCCATCAATAAAAAGGAATCTAGCACCCCACTCTTTAGGAAATGGTGTCTATAGCCGCTCCCTTCTCATTAACATGCAAATTTTCTCAGTATTTATTCATTTTGATTCCCTTGATATTCATAATCGATGTTACCTATTGTAAACAGTCGGGTTTAAACCCTAGTTACAATGTAGAAAGGCGCACACATATGTTATATAGTTTAAAATTAGTTTCATATAATTTGATTTTATTTCGTTTTAGTATTTATTTTTGTAGTGGGAGAAAATGTTTAAAATTTTATTAAAGTAAGAAAAGAGGGAGTGGGGGGGGGAATTTGCGTTTTATTTCTGTAAAAGTGGTATATGTATGTATTTGCGGTGTGGATAGACAATTTTAGAAACGAACGTATGAATACATTTTTGGATCCAAGATAAGAGATTATTGTAAGAAAAAAAAAAAAGAGATATATTAAACATCGAAGGTCTTATCTGGGGAATTTGAATGAAAAAAAAAAAAAATAAAAAAAGAAGGTTCGAGAAAAAGGTTTCCGGAATGTTAATTGCCAAAATGTCCGAAGGTGCGAAAAGTTCTTTTTGCTTATTAGCTTAACTGGCCATCTATACCACGTGGTGGGGAAGAAAGGGGACGGACTGTGTTTGCGAAAACAAAAGAAAACAAAAAAGTGACAGGGAGAGTGGAGAGGTAGTTTTTTTTTTAAACTAGTGTCACTTTTATTTTGGTTTTCAAAGAGGAAAGAAAAAAATAAAAATATATTCAATTTTTTTTTATATATATATTTTAAGAAGAGTAACTAAGGCTACGGCCGAACATGAGTACGGTGGGGTAAAAGCTTAAGCGTGCTGGGTTTTCTGGACCTTACCCCAAAGAATCCATGCGGCAGTGACCGGAGAACATCTACCGGAGATCTATCAACTTTTCGCAAGGGAATCGATCCGACTCGGAATGAACTGAAGCGTGATGAACTGTCTCGTACGTTTTGCTTTGGATTTCATGTGTTTTTCTTCTTATTTTGATATCCCCGGGGATCACATCGGACAAATTGCAGGTAATATGAACTTAAGATATTTCATTTCCAAAAATTACCACGTTTTTCTGAAACCCTCAAGGAGAACGAACGAAGGCAAGAAACTTATATATTTTTTTAATGATAAGGCCTTCCAAATACAGCTGATTAGATTTTTATCTGTGTATACGTTCGTTTTCTTGTTCTGTTGTAAATCCACACAAATACATATGTAGGTTTTATTGGGTTATGTAAACGTTAAAAGGGTATGGGCAATATATTTTCTTAAAAGTAGAAAAAAAAAATATTATAATAAAAGGTGTGTTATTTTAAGGCTTATATTACATGTGTATGTTTTATTATTTGACTCATAGAATATAGTTAATGAATTTAAACAATTGATCCGAGTTTCGCTGTTGGTTGCATAGAGTTTTCCCCCGTACATTTTCCTACGGTTTATTGGCCACCCGCCCTGAGTACTGAGCTAGTAGAGAGGTCCTATTACTGTCGTATTTTTCTCTTCCAGCATAATACTTATGTAAAAAGTAAGTTTGGCGCTTGGAGTCAATGATTGACGTCCATAAATATGCTGTGAGAGAAATACGAAATTTTCTTATCACTATTTTTTTTGCTTAGAAAGAAAAAAGGGAAATATAGATATTTTTTTTTTTATGATAAGAACTAATAAGTATACGGTAAACGAGTACACCCGTTACAATGGCGTCCCAACTAAGGCTTTATGAAGAATGGAATGTATGGGGGCCCGAGTAGAAAGATTAAAAAATTCGATAAGGGAAAGGAGGGGGAGTAAAATAGAAATATTAGAGAGACGTGAAGTTTGTTTCGATTAAAATAGTTTTATTGAAAGACAGAAAATAGTTTTCCGAGTGGTTGATAAAGAAATTAGACACGTAGCATGGCGCTTTGGGGGGGGGGAAAGGAAAACCTACCACGTTGTGATTTTGGAAGCAATCAAAACAAAGTACTACGATTTTTTTTTTTCTCCTCATTTATATATATAATCAATACACGTATAATATAAAAGACAGAGAGTATAAAATAAGGAGGATGGGACTGATAAAAATAAACACATATGAGGGGAGGAAGGAGGAGATGCCAACAGATCACCTTAGGAGTCTGCAAAGGTATTTCGAAGGTTATGGGATACCGGAAGAGATGAAGGCGATAGTAGCATCAGACCACCTTGAAGCTCAGGCTAGGGATTGGTGGAATTCACTGATGCACCAGCCGCAGACATTTTTAGATTACAAGACAGCCCTGGAGAGAGTGTTCTGGAGTGAAGAGAGACAGGAGGATATTCGGTCCCGAATAATAAGGGAGAAGTTCCGAGAGGGTGGACCAGAGGAATACGTAGATTTTTTTAGGCGACAAGTGGCCCTACTCAAGACGTTAAAAGCATGTGATTTGTCAGAGAAACAGATGGTGAAGACAGTATGTAATAACCTGCCCATAGAAATAAGAGTGATACTGGGAGAAGGAGAGAAATCTACTAAAGAAATAGACGAAGTATTGAGTAAAATGGAAGTAAGTGCGAAAATGAGACAGATACGGGGGGAAAAGGAAGTAGATCAAGGGAGAGACATAGGGTTCAGTCAACAATCGAATCCAAAATGTATGGGAAATCTGATTTGTTCATGGGAGGACCGGGTACCAAGTTACGCATGCCAAACATGTCCAAAAATACAGATAGCAACTGGACAGACGAAAGTGGAAGCACTTATAGATACAGGAAGTCAGGTCTCTGTAATAACAGAGAGATTATATTATAAACTTATCAGGGAACAACCAAATATACCTGTTCTGCCTTTGAAAGCTGTACAGGTGGCAATGGCCAACAACAGAAAGGCAAAAGTTGAACCCAAACAGATATGGTTAAATGTTAAAATCCAGGGAGTAAATTGTCCTCATGCATTTTTGATTATGAAAAATCTGATCTGTGATGTTCTATTGGGAACTGATTTCTTATACAAGTATAAGTGTAAGTTGAACTACGAAAGTAGACAAGCCACATGTAATGGGGAGGTGATTGGTTTCGTGATGGACAGTACAGATGTTTCAATAGGCACTTTGCAAGTTGTCGATGACAACAAGGATGATGTGATAGCGGATAAGATAGAACAGGTAAAACTGGCTGGTGGAGAAGGGAAGGAAATGCTAAGAAAGATACTGAAAGACTACCACCAGGTGTTTTCAGATATACCAGGCATAATCCCAGGTTTCGAACAAAGAATTCAGGTAAACGAAACTCAACCATTTAAGGCAAAATCATACCCCATCCCTCATCAGTATAGAGAACAGGTGAAAGCACAGATAGATCAAATGTTGGAATGGGGAATCATATCAAAAAGTTCATCGGCATACTGTAATCCAATAGTCGTGGTAAAGAAAAAAGATAACTCCGTACGGTTGTGCCTTGATGCGAGGCAATTGAATAAAGTCACAGTTCCAGATTGTAACATACCACCACCCATGCAAGAATTAATTGGTAGATTTAACAAAAAAAAAATTTTCTCGACATTTGATCTGACAGCGAGTTACTGGCAGATAGGTCTGCACCCGGAAGACCGCAAATATACTGCTTTTAGATATGACGGCTGCTCGTATCAGTTTAACCGCATGCCATTTGGCCTAATTAACAGCGGGGCTGGTCTACTGCGGTGTTTAGATAAAGTATTATCTGCGGAAGTAAAAAAAATAATTACAATGTATGTGGACGATGTATTGATAGCGTCTTCCGAACATGGAAGAACATGCCAAGGATGTGGAAATGTTTCTAAAGGAATGTTGGGATAAAGGAATTAAGGTAAACCTGAAGAAAAGCGTACTGTTTCAGGAGGAGGTTACATTTTTGGGTCACCTTATAGGCGCTCAGGGTGTTCAGCCACACCCAGATAAAATTTTGGCCATCAAAGATTTTCCCGCACCAAAATCTAAAAAGCAGGTACGATCCTTCTTGGGTATGTGTAATTTTTATAACCGTTTTCAGGAACAATTTGCTCAACATATGGAACCATTAGTTAGACTATTGAGGAAAGATATGATGTGGGAGTGGGGTGAGGAGCAAAGTCAGGCATTCGAGAAGGTGAAGCAAGGGTTCATGAAACACGTAATGCTTGTTTTTCCGGACTTTGAAAAACCTTTCATAGTGCAAACCGACAGCAGTGGATACGGGCTGGGAGCGACAGTATCACAGATCCAAGAGGATGGTCAGGCAAAAGTACTATATTTTTTGAGTAGAATGCTCAAGGGCCCAGAGAGACATTACACCGTCACCGAAAAGGAAGCTTTGGCTATTGTTTGGTCATTTCAAAAACTCCGCACATTGTTGTTAGGGTCAAAAATAATTGTTGTTACGGATCATCAGAGTCTAGAATTTATTAACCACAGCTATCTGACAAACAGTCGGTTGGTAAGGTGGAGCTTATACCTTCAAGAGTATAATTATGTGGTAAAGCATTGTAAGGGATCAGATAACGTCGTGGCTGATGTTCTGAGCCGCAATCCAGTACGTGTGCCATCAAGTCACCTGAAGGTTGAGAATTTATACGTGGCAGGGGTAAATTTGGGAATGAATGATAAGGTAGAGAATGACCTTAAAAGATTGGCCCAGTGTCAGAGGGATGATGCTCATCTAGGTAAAATAATCGGACAACTGGAAGGGAAAAAGGGCAAGAATGAAAATGAGTCCATACGTGGGATACACCGATACAGACTTGATCAGAATGTGCTCCAATACAAAATGGATGGAGAACCAGAAAGCTGGAGGCCGATAATACCACAACCAATGAGGAACGCAGTGGTGACTCACGTCCACCAACTATATGGACATTATGGGGTGTGGAAAACAGAAAAGTGGCTTAAGAAGTGGTTTTATTGGCCGGACATGCATCGAACTATAGTAAAGATAATCCATCAATGTGAACTTTGTCAAAAAACTAAACCTGCAAATAAAAATTATGCAGGTCCAATGAGCTCGATAATTCCAAGGAGGCCTCGTGAGATGATTGCCATAGATTATTACGGGCCATTACCCATGTTCAATAAAAAAAGATATTTGTTGGTGGTGTATGATTTATTTAGTAAATTTGTGGCCGCGTATCCAATGAATCAAGCCAACGCCCGAAACACCATACGTTTGCTAGAGAAGGAATATTTTGCTACCATAGGAAAACCACAAAGTGTCCTATCGGACCATGGTACACCGTTTATTTCGGGAGAATGGAAAGCATGGATTCACAGGTCCGGGATCCAACATGTACTAACATCGATTAGAAATCCTCAATCAAACCCATGTGAGCGGGTGATGCGTGAGTTGGGTCGGTTGTTTAGGACCTACATCCCCACTAATCACCGTGGATGGGTTAAGAAAATTCCAGAAATACTTAATTATATAAATTGGGCAGTTAACGAGTCCACCGGATTTTCTCCCATGCGACTCCAGTTTGGGAAACATGCTCCTAAATTGATCAAAACCAAAATACCAGGACCAAAGGAATTGCCGATCAACATGGAGGAGGATCGAGAGCGGGCATATCATACACTTTTAAAAAGGAGTCAAGAAAGAAACAAACACACCCTGGGGAGGCCGTATCATTTTAAAGTGGGCGATCTAGTCATGGTAAAGACACCACATGTGAGCGAACCGGGAAAATTTATTTGTAAAAAATTTTGTAGTTTATATGATGGACCGTACCCTATTGTTAAGTGTCAGGGTGATAACGCTTTCTGGGTGAATACGGGGCAAGAGGTGAAGGGATCATACAATGCCCGTTCACTCAAGCCCGTGCCACTGAACTAGGAGCCGTTCAAATACGGAGATCGTATTTGAAGGCTTCCGGGAGGAGGGTATTGTAAACAGTCGGGTTTAAACCCTAGTTACAATGTAGAAAGGCGCACACATATGTTATATAGTTTAAAATTAGTTTCATATAATTTGATTTTATTTCGTTTTAGTATTTATTTTTGTAGTGGGAGAAAATGTTTAAAATTTTATTAAAGTAAGAAAAGAGGGAGTGGGGGGGGGGAATTTGCGTTTTATTTCTGTAAAAGTGGTATATGTATGTATTTGCGGTGTGGATAGACAATTTTAGAAACGAACGTATGAATACATTTTTGGATCCAAGATAAGAGATTATTGTAAGAAAAAAAAAAAGAGATATATTAAACATCGAAGGTCTTATCTGGGGAATTTGAATGAAAAAAAAAAAAAAATAAAAAAGAAGGTTCGAGAAAAAG
Source organism: Epiperipatus broadwayi (assembly GCA_028023455.1). Taxonomy (NCBI): domain Eukaryota; kingdom Metazoa; phylum Onychophora; class Udeonychophora; order Euonychophora; family Peripatidae; genus Epiperipatus; species Epiperipatus broadwayi. Next base: position 916,191 of record JAQFVV010000172.1, read on the forward strand.
GTTTCCGGAATGTTAATTGCCAAAATGTCCGAAGGTGCGAAAAGTTCTTTTTGCTTATTAGCTTAACTGGCCATCTATACCACGTGGTGGGGAAGAAAGGGGACGGACTGTGTTTGCGAAAACAAAAGAAAACAAAAAAGTGACAGGGAGAGTGGAGAGGTAGTTTTTTTTTTAAACTAGTGTCACTTTTATTTTGGTTTTCAAAGAGGAAAGAGAAAATTAAAATATGTTCAATTTTTTTTTTATATATATATTTTAAGAAGAGTAACTAAGGCTACGGCCGAACATGAGTACGGTGGGGTAAAAGCTTAAGCGTGCTGGGTTTTCTGGACCTTACCCCAAAGAATCCATGCGGCAGTGACCGGAGAACATCTACCGGAGATCTATCAACTTTTCGCAAGGGAATCGATCCGACTCGGAATGAACTGAAGCGTGATGAACTGTCTCGTACGTTTTGCTTTGGATTTCATGTGTTTTTCTTCTTATTTTGATATCCCCGGGGATCACATCGGACAAATTGCAGGTAATATGAACTTAAGATATTTCAATTTCCAGAAATTACCACGTTTTTCTGAAACCCTCAAGGAGAACGAACGAAGGCAAGAAACTTATATATTTTTTTAATGATAAGGCCTTCCAAATACAGCTGATTAGATTTTTATCTGTGTATACGTTCGTTTTCTTGTTCTGTTGTAAATCCACGCAAATACATATGTAGGTTTTATTGGGTTATGTAAACGTTAAAAGGGTATGGGCAATATATTTTCTTAAAAGTAAAAAAAAAAATATTATAATAAAAGGTGTGTTATTTTAAGGCTTATATTACATGTGTATGTTTTATTATTTGACTCATAGAATATAGTTAATGAATTTAAACAATTGATCCGAGTTTCGCTGTTGGTTGCATAGAGTTTTCCCCCGTACATTTTCCTACGGTTTATTGGCCACCCGCCCTGAGTACTGAGCTAGTAGAGAGGTCCTATTACTATCGTATTTTTCTCTTCCAGCATAATACTTATGTAAAAAGTAAGTTTGGCGCTTGGAGTCAATGATTGACGTCCATAAATATGCTGTGAGAGAAATACGAAATTTTCTTATCACTATTTTTTTTGCTTAGAAAGAAAAAAGGGAAATATAGATATTTTTTTTTTTATGATAAGAACTAATAAGTATACGGTAAACGAGTACACCCGTTACACTATGGATCACAATTCTTCACTCTCTTTATTCTGCTATGACTATAGTATCTTGATTGTATCAGAAGTACTTAGTATCAATAAATCTTTCCTTTTATAGTCATAACCTGTTTTGTTGTTGAATGTTGTAACATTTATTTTTCATTAATTTAAATAATTAAAACATATTATCCACAATTCTAAGTAATATTCCATCTACCTGTAAGTTAAATTTAATGTATCTTTTAGCTTTATGGGTGGTGGGTTTGGCATTTATCATTGATCTCATCACTTTCAGCTTTTTTTTTTTTACAAACCCTTATAAAGTTTTTGTCATTTATATTAACATCATGATTTTTAGCAGGTATTTCTAAATGAATAAAGCTATTCTAATTTCAAAAGGAAAGAATGAAAGATAATAAGATGAAGAGAAAAGTAGAAAAGATTGGAATTGGAAGTGCTGTGCTGTATGGATGTTCAAGGGAATCATCAAATAGGTTCCAGAAGTTGTATTCAATTAAAAGGATTGCAAACAGTGGTTGTTCAAACAGCTGATGGACAGCAATACACAGATGACTATATGTCACTAGCCATCTGTTAAGAGTCATCAACCAAAAGTGAAGAGTTACCAATCAGCAGTATGTAAAGTTGGAAGTTTCCATACCTACAAATAAAAGATACTGGACCTGCTGATGAAATTACTGAACTTGATGAAGAAAGAAAGTGATGAAGACATCCACCAAAGCATCTAAATGGCTACTTGTTCTAAGGCTAATTTTAGTCAGGGAAAGGGAATGTTATATCTCCTCTTAACTTCAACTAATGGACTAGTCCTGATTCTATCTTATCTTGGTTGGATTGAACATTTATTGCCACAGACTAATAGAGATATGAATAGATAACATTTATCCAATAGTTGTAACTGATCAATGAATGATTATGCTTAGTTAATCTTGTTGTTTTCATCATGGAAAGAAATCTGGCTATAAATAGTCAGCCCATTTAGAGGTAAAATCAGACAACAACAATTTACTGTTGGACCTGAATGGCAGACTTGCTTGATATATAGGTAAAGCACTGAAGCAAATTTATGTTAGAACTGGAAGCTTTCTAGAACTTAATTCAGACACAAGGCAAGCTGACACAGAACAGCTGGAAGTGAGATAATCTTAGAAAGGTACTTGAAGTCCCTTACATTAACAGTTGCATAGCAACTAAATGCTATAGTGAGCCAATGGTATCAGGCAAAGGTATAAAGGTATAACAGTTGTATATATTGTAAATACACCACATTTGTATATTTAGTTTAATTAATAAGTGCATTTAATTGTACTTTTACAAGTTTGTGTTTATCATAATTCATACATAAGCACAACAGTTAAAAATGAAAATATGATTGAACAAATACACGATTTTCTTCTCAGTCTTCGTGTAAAGATGACTGGTGGCATAGAGGTCTTAACATGTTCACTATTCTTGACACCATATTGAATTTTTAAAAAACTAACTTAGAGTCACAATTTTCACAATAACTTCAGTTTTCATAATGTTAGAGCAAAAAGCTTTACATCGATAGAAACTAGAAAAACTAAGGAAAGCAATAAAGCCAAGATAAATAGTGACAACCATTTAAAAAATAAGGAAGAAAAGAAATTTCAACATTCGACATAATTATTACTTTATTGTTTGTTCATAATTTCTAATTTATTAGTAACTAAGTTTAAAGTACATCTTCATTGATAATTTCTCTGTATTCCTCATAAAATTATCTTTCAAACCATATATGATACTTCTTACCTGAGATAATCCATAGCTTCAGAATGTCCAAAATAAGTCGCATATGAATTCTTCATTTTTATCTTGTATCCAAAAAGTTACCAAATCTCAAAGGCGTCTATAAGAAAAAGATTCATCCTAATAAAAGATACAAAACAAATCATTTCCAGAAGATAGATATGCATTTGTCATCATAGCAATTGGCTTCTTGCCTATCTAAAACTAGAAATTGTAGATTATTGTCTGTATTACTGATAAAATGAGTTTCATCCTTTCATTTTATATTTTTTGTGTACATCAGTGATGTTTATATTCTTTATGCACACCAGTGATGCTATCTTGTTATATTTATTGTCCCACAGAGATATAATTTATTTGCATATAGCTCATTTGCTAGCTATAGAATTGAAAATAATGTGATGCAAGATGTGGTAAAACTACTGACTTCACATGAGTACCAAGGCATAGGCAAAAATCAGAATTTGATTTTTTGTCTGCATATAATTTCATGTGGTATATATATATATAAAACTATTGTGGTTATCTCCACACACGTACCATTTGAAATCTTTCTTTGTTGGTTTTAAGTGTTTATATTTTCACATGGTACTATGCCCAGTAAATTTTGTGATTGCTTTGTCAACTGCAAAATTTCTGTATATTTGATAATCAGTTCTAAAATTTACATTGTACTGCTCTAGAATACCTTAATTTTATATATATAGACATTACTTGTTATATAAATACAAACCTGTAATTGCAAACACAGTAATATAAATATAAATATAGTAATAAATTATTAAATATTTTGAGAATCATTATGTCTTGAAAATAGGATTGTCTAAACATAGATCTGAGCCTCAAAATTACATAAACTACTTTTGTTGTATTTGAATACAAATATTTAAATTTATATACATATAATAAAGAGCATAAATGATATATAATTTCTATATACCACACAGACACCAATACATACGTAAACATACCATTTATCAAATAATTTTAAAAAAATTAATTTTTAAATATTTAAAAATAATAAATTTTAATACTTATGACCCGATATTCTAATTCAGAGCCCCAAAATTATATAAACTACTTTTGTTGTATTTGGATATAAGTGTTTAAATTTATATACATATAATAAAGAGCATAAATGATATATACAAATGCAAACATACCATTTATTTATCAAGTCATTTTAAAAAATTTACTATTCAAATAATTAAAAATAAAATTTTACTTATGACCCGATATTCTAATTACATTTTGAAGGCTTTAAAATACGAATTTTATTGACATCTTTTTAATCCATTTTCGTATGCTCTTTGGCTATTTAAAAATTTCTGCCTTTATCTTCTCCATGAAAAATAGTAAACTTGGTAAAAAATAAAAATATTAAAAAAAAATTCAATTTTTTTCGGATTTCAACATAATGTATGTCATTCAAAAAAGAATTGAAAAACGAAACAAATGCTGTGATTTTTGTTGATGTCATGCTTGTAGTTTTTATGTCATTTTAAAAAGAACATAAAATTTCAAGGACATGCCAGTGAAGCAGTTAAAACTAACTGTCTGGGTAAATAATAATAATAATGTTGCATTTATTTTCTATTATTAAACGAAGTATAATAGTTTTTAGTTTTTTGTTACTGTGAATAAAACTGAATTATTCACCCATTTCTCAACTTCCAATCTGTTTGAAACTTTACATTTCTGTAATTTTCCCATTGATAATATTTTTTTAAATATTTGCAAACATTTTTTGTTACAAATTAATGAAAAATTTTAACATTGATGCTAGCATTGTTAGCGGCACTCCGTGGAATTTTAAACCGAATAATTAATTGAAAGCTGAATCAGTCGATTTTTTAATTTATTTTTTATTTAAATAATAATAATAATAATATTCAAGGCTTCGGTATTAGACCTGCAATGTGGGGGAGATAGGATGCCTTTTCATATCCACAGTAAATGTGTAATTTTGCGCTGATATCAAATTGAAATGAAATAATCCCTGCAATGTTATTCAATCTCGTATGAAAATGTGTTTATCAACGGGTCTTTTTTTTTGTAATATTTCGACATTTTCAGTTATTGTTCAGATTACTTTCTGACAACAGGATAAATATTTAATAAAAGTCTTATAATAATTTAAATTTCTTTCTTTTTGTGTATTTTTTTTTTTGTTTTCTTTGTTTAAAAAAATGTACATTTATTAGCATTTCTGTGGGGAATCCTGGCATATTCTGTGCAGTCACATGTTCAATAAAACTCCATTTTGGGGGGAAATTTTTCAGTTCAAATCTCCATTTTATGTGTGTTAAAAGTAAATATCAAATTTGTAGCTTGTACATAACAATTCCTGTTATATATTACACAGTAAGTGGCATATGTGTGTATCTAATGTGTTTTTGTAAATAATATTTAAAAAATTATAATTTAATGATTGTTTTGTGCGTATTTAAATTAACATTTTTTTTTTGCATAATAGCGTCATTTACTTAAGGTCGCACATCAATTTTTTTTTTGGTTTAAAATGTTGTTTTTAATATCAGTTTATATATCATTATACATTTTAAAGTTGTTAGTGTGACAGTCGTATATATTTGTGTATGGCAAATCAATATTTTAAAAACAAAATACTCTTTTTTAATCTACATTTCTTCCTCAGAATTGTTTTAAAATCATCTTTTTAATATCCATTTGTTTCTCAAAATTTGTTTTAAAGGGCTGTTTTTAATATTATTTTTTAATACTTTAAAAATAGGTCTTTTTAATATCCTTCTGGCATTCATTGATTATTCTGGTTGGCACAGGGTGGCAATACTGTATGGAGAGTTTTGCTTTGTTTATTCTCAAAATTTGTTTTAAAATGCTGTTTTTAATATTTGTTTTTGTACTTTTAGTTATTTTTATTAGTCCTGCAACACAGAGCATGTATTAGACTTGCTGCACCTTTTCACATTCATATCAACCTGCCGATAACTGGGTAAATCTTGCGAAAATATCATGTACATGATCTGTATACATGTTACTTTTTTTTTTGCAAATTTTGCGAAAAATATCGTGTACATGTTATTTTGGTCAGATCACGAGATTACAAAGTTATGAGCAGATTGATATAAATGTGAAAAGGCATAGCAAGTCTTATACATGCCCCATGCTGCAAGTCTAATACTAAAATACTGTAAGCTTTGAAATCAGTCAACACTTAGACAATCCCAATATGACTATCAATCAACAATCTCAACCTGTTGTCAAGGCAATATTTTCACAACAAAGGATTCCACCTTTGATTGTTAATGATAATTGATTGATTTTATTGATTATTTTTTATTATATACTTTCATTTACCATAATCTATTCTTTAGTCTGTGTAGATAAAAATCTAAATTTAAATAAATTCATCACCTTTCAATAATTCAAGATTTATTTTTATAAAACAAAAAGATATAGAAAAAACATTTTAAAGAAACTATGTTATTCACGTAAAGGCACTAAAATAAAAAATAAATGTGTTTCAACTTTTACAAATAAAAGTATGGAGTGTACTTTTATTTAAATAAAAATTATATATAAATTTTTCATGAACATAATAGAAAAACAGTGAAAAATATTAAATTTAAAATGTTAAATTATAATTCTTTCTTGATAAGAAACCCATTAAAATTAATAGAAAATAGAACTAAGACTATTATAAATATGAGCGTCCTCATACTTTTATTTGTGAATGCTGGAGAAAATTTACTTTTTAGTGCATTTCTTCTAACATTATTTATATTTTTATATTTTGCTTCATTGAAAATCTAGTGTTCATAAATAATAAGAAGATTCCTATGCTTCAAAAATATTTTTTAAATAACATGGAATTCTTGTGAATAATGTGTATTTTTAAAATTATTTTACAGACTTTGAGCTTCCAAGGCCTCTACCTGATAAGTGTATGTGTTTGAACGATGGAAGTTGTAGAGTCGTTAATGGTAGATTATTTTGTGTGTGTAAAGATGGGTTCAATGGCTCACAATGTGAAATTGGTATTAAAGATGCCTTAACGGAAACAAGCACAGCGAGTAAGTATAAATAGGTTTAAAGCTCTATTATATATATACATTAATGTTATATATATTTTATACGGAGTTGCTTTCTATATTTATCCTTAGTTGGAATAATAATCTCTCTCTGTAGAAGTAATAGATTTCAAATGTGCATACTATAAGAATAATTTAATCAAACTGTCTAGTATTTTAACAAACTTGCAAATAATGCTCTCTTGCATTAAAATCAATTCGCCAGCCAAAAAAAAAATATTGTCCGACTGGCTGATTAGTATTTTTATGAGAGAGTATATTTGTTAACGTAATTCTCGAAATTCTGGATTGTAAATTGTTTGCATGATAGTTAATAGTATGCACTTTGGAGTTTGCATTAGAAGCACATGTAAAGTTTTACAAAATTTATGACATATTTTTATTGAGCGATAAAATGAAAGTTATTGATTTTGTAATGGCAAAAGAAGGAACTGTGAAACATTTTTGCATAGCATCAGAAACCTTCAAGTTTGACAATTTTAACTAAACATCTGAAATGGCTAATAGTGAGTAGGGGTGATTGTATAGATGCCAAATTCAATACATACTTACCTTTTATCGATTAGCAATATCAGTAAAGTTTTGGTAACTCTACTTAGTGTGTAATATTCTAATCTGTTTTGTAGAGCCTGTACACAATGAGCACCCTATTTCGATCATTTAGTTGAATAGTTAAATCTAAAATTCACCAGTTCTTGTCACCGATTAGGCTAGCAACATCTGAAAAGGAGAATAATACCGCACATCATGTTATAGTCTATATTAATCTGTGTTATTGCCAACATTTGATCATATAGTATTTGGGAAAAGTATAAGTTTCAATTTTTCTAAAAACATATTACAATTAGGTTAGATGATAGAAATAGTTATGATTTCTAACTACAAATAAAATATCTTTGACATAATCTTTATGAAATAAATGGGTCTGCTCTTTCCATGAAAACTATAGTGAAGTTCACTGTAAGACACTCTTTTACAAAGTTTTTATTGTACAGTTATTTCACATGTCCATTCCTATGTAGATGTGATTTTTAGTAAATTGTATAGTATTATGTCCAATAAGTTGAAGAAGATATTGCTTGGTTTTATGATCTTGCCCTTATAGTTTAAAATTTTTACAAAGTTTCCTTAAATGAATAACTTTCTAACACCATTATTTTATATTGATAGGTATCCAGTTTTATTACCGTACAGTATTTTATGTTATGTATGAAGAACATGTTAGATTTTTTTTAAAACTATTTGCTATAGTTTTACTTTTATTTATGTTTGATTAATTATTATAAATTTATTAAACACACATTGATTATGTAAGTAATATTTACTGAGACTGTAATCTCGAAAATATGTGTGTAAAATGCAATAGTAGGGACCTCTACAGGTGTTATCTTCCATAGCGTAAGCTTGTGGTTAAACACCTATAGGTCCCTACTATCGCATTTTACACGCATATTTTCGAGGTTACAGCCTCAGTAAATATTGATTAGTTATGGTAAAATGTAACTTTTAAAACTAAAAAAATAAATTATGTAGTAAAATTACCTTTTTCATTAAAATGTCACTAGGATCTCTGTTTAATATTTTTAATTGCTGTAATCTTACAAATAGCTATGTTTCTTTACTTAGCTTTAAAAAATTTGATGGTTCATAATGTAATCTGCAACAATTTGGGGGGGGGGGATTCTTAATTTCTATTTTTAAAATATTGAATTAATACTCTGGAATGTCCTGTATACGATAGCAGGATTCTGTTAGGGAAAGATCTGAATTATAAACTGCTAATCCAATGCACGCAATAATTTATTTTCTATAGATGCAATTTATTCACTGTACAATCTTACGTTTCGACTGCCTTGCAGCCGTCTTCAGAGCCACTTTTAATTTATTCACTGTACTTTAACACTTTTTAGCAAAAACCTTTTATTGTACATACATGCATATACAATTTTACGTTTCGACTGTCCTGCAGTCTTCGTCATAGTCACTTTTATTTTAATTTTAGTGGCTCTGAAGAATACTGCATGACAGTCAAAACGTAAAATTATGGATGCATTATATGTATATACAATAAAAGGGTTTTGCTAAAAAGTGTTTAAAATACAATGCAAAATAAAGGAAGTGGTGAATTTGGTAATATTTCTGAAGAATTTATTTTTTAATTAATTAAATCAAATTATTGAATTTACAAGGCTTTTTAAAAATAAATTAGTTGATTATTCAGATCACAAATGATAAAAAGCAGTCGCACAATTCCTTTTTAAGAAAATCTATCTAGATTAAGCTAATCGATTTTTAGCTAACTTTAAATAACAAATTTAACTTTGGGAAGTTTATATTTATTTTATATTTCACCGTTAAACTTTTGACAACGTTTGCGAATGGCACAAGTATGAAGCAATTACCGTAAGTTATGGTTTGATATTGTGCTATATTTTTTTTACATTAACTAAAGAATGATCATATTGAGTACTGATTTTCAAATGGAATCCATAGTAGAATAATGATTCTATGATTTATATTACCATATAGCTAAAATCATTACTCAATTTTAAAATATTTAATTATCCTATTTATTTGGTGTACTGAATGTTTCTTATATAACTAAGTAGAGGGATTTGAACTTAGGATTTTTTATACTATATTCGTCCTCATTCCATCTCAAACAACTGATACACATGACCACACATATGCGGAAAAAAGAAAACCATCATCAATATATGTATTTCATGCAGAACCAGCCCTCATCAATTGGGGCAGATCATAATCTCCCATACATATATACAATCAGTGCTTGGTTTATATTAAGATAATAATTCTTTAAACTTTAATGGACAGGCTTCAATCTTCTCACCCTTCCAACTATTCAACTGTCTTATGTAATTGAAAAACCAGTGATGGAACACTCAAAGCCCTTGGTGGATTAGATATTCTAATTATACCCATGTAGACATTATGTCAATCTAACCCCTCATATTATTGAACCATTACATAATCATATATATTAATATGAGAGGGATGGGGTGAATTTATATTGATGTAACCTATTTCCAAGGCAACATGTAATTAGCTTATTCATTCTAGGTACTGAATTTTTCACATATAAGTAAATAGAGGGATTTAAACTTAGAATTTTTTAGTCTATATTTGTTATTAAAACAGGCCCTCCATACAGTAGCACCATTCAGTGCCAACCAGAGTAATCAATGAATGCTAGAAGGCTTGTGCATAAAATCCCTATCTAGTGCCTACTCGTCCAATATCTCCAGACTAGTTTCCGGCTTGTGGCCTTCGTCAGTGAGGAGCCTTGGATCTGAGAGCACTGCACCTAGATAGGGATTTTATGCACAAGCCTTCTGGCATTCATTGATTACTCTGGTTGGCACTGAGTGGCACTATTGTATGGAGAGTTTTGCCTAATTTTAATAACAGTAATGTGCTAGCATAAGAAATAGTGATCATGTGATGTTAAGGGGTCTATATTTGCTCTCCACTCCATCTCTAACATTCGATACACATGACCACATATATACGACAAAGATAGATGATCCCTAATATATTTATTTTGTGCAGAATCAGCACTTATCAGTTGGTTTTGCATGAAATACATACATTGGGGATCAGCTACCTTTTTTGCATGTATGCGATCATGTGTAATGATTGTTTGAGATGGAGTGGAGGTCAAATATAGATTGTCAAATCTTAAGTTCAAATATCATTATTTAATTATTCAATATTTATGAGAGAAAAAATGTTTCAATAAGTAAATAATATTAGCATTTATATTAAACAATGATTTTTATTATTTAAATAAAGTTTAGAATTAATGTGTATTGCAGAAATATTTTTCCACTTCATATTATCTTCCTGTCTATATCTTGCAAATTAGGAAGCAGTTACCAAAGCCGCCTCTTTTTAAATGTCTTCATGCTTATTATATCTAGAGCTGATATTTCAGAGTACACACAAAATCTTTGCAAAATAGAATTTAGATATTAGTAATGATTATGAATGTGTGACGCACAACAATAAAATATTAATGGTTGTTGTCGATTAGCCACCATATCCTGCTTGATGGCGTTGTTGCTAAACAAAAATGATTCAATACATTTCCTGATGCGCATTTCAATCTAACAAATTCTAGCGTAATTGTAGATAATCTTTTTTTTATTAAAATAAAAGTAGCGTGTGCCTAGTAAACGGCATTTTAATGTGCTTTTACCTAGGTAGAACGCTATCAGGCGGCATATGGCGGCTAATTGACGATAAGCTTATTAATTCACCATTGTAATATTGGAAAGTTTAAATTAAATAGGAAATCGTATTTTTAATTTTCTAATTGCCTTTTTTATCATTTGTATAAAAAATATGTAGTCTTTTTAGTAAAATATTATATATTTGATTGTTTTCTTTTGTAATTATTGCTGTAGTAAAAGTTTTTTTTATTTCTTTATATTTAGACGTTGTTGCCATTGTAGTTCCCATCATCCTTTGTATAATTATTTTGGCATTCGTTGCATTAGTGTTCGTTTACTTCAAACGCAAACCAAGGTAAGTTGATAACATTTCTTTATATTTAGACGTTGTTGCCATTGTAGTTCCCATCATCCTTTGTATAATTATTTTGGCATTCGTTGCATTAGTGTTCGTTTACTTCAAACGCAAACCAAGGTAAGTTGATATCATTATCTGCGTTAGTGTTTTGTACCTTCTTGACATCTCTTACATCTGTGAATACATATTTAAATGCTAACATTGTTTTTGTTTATAAAATACCAGTTAAGTTGACCAGTAAAATGCTATCACATAAGGATAGTGTTCTCGACGGCAAAAGATAAAGAATTTGTGTTCCCACTACAGTATAAAGGTTTATCCCGAATTTTACTAGAGCACTTTTTACTACCTGCTCTTTTTCATTTTGTAAAAATTGGAAAATGTCAATGGATTGGTCTGGTAAAAATTCTAAACTTGCTTATAAATCCTAGCTATGTGGCGGAACATCCAACTTATTTCATGAGTTTGAATAATATATTTCATGAGTATGCCGGGCAGATGAACAACAGGAGACCCTTTAGGGCTCCTATATTTGTATGTCACCTCAGCCCTCACGCTTAAACAAACCAAGAAGGTGTCAGCAACTGTTTTCATGACAACTCTACAGTTAAGCAGTGTATGGATTCTCTAAGTTTAACGTTGCCCTGACAGCATATCATTAATATTCTATTGGTTTATTTAAGCATGATAGTTGTGATGGTATAATTTAGGTGCGATACCAACTAGTTGTTGACATGTAAATGTTTTAAGGTCAATAAAATGTACATAGAATGCTTTTATCTCAACATCCAGGACAGAATATATTACTTCTCTGTGCAGTACTGGGTATTACTACAATTAATAGTAAAAACTGATATTTTTACAAATTCTCTGCTCTGAAGAAGGATATTGGACAGTGTAGTACATTTAAACCAATGGTAGAGCCATTAATTATTATCGGTATGTAATTTTTTATACAATCTCCGTTTTAACGCTATTACACAGCCCCATCTCATTTGTGATACGCAGTATATAAATAATTTTAAAAAAATCAGACGTTAATGGTACCATAAATTATTGTAAAGAGATCTTTAAATTATAGATGTATTCAGATACTTTTTATTAATTATAAGTTAAAATAAGAGCATCGGACAATTTTGACAAATAGAATGGCATGGATATAAGTTCTATGCATGATCACCCACATTTATGTGTGTGAAAACTGAAGAAATTTTTTTTTTCTTTTTAAGTGCCTTAAAAAATTTATTTTTTTGACCTCGTACCACTAGATGGCGGTACAGTTAAGAACGATGAATGGGAGAAAAAATTGATAAATGAAGCAAAGAAGTGAAAGGGGCTGATAAAGAAATTAACAGTACTTTCATATAATAAACATGATGTAGCTAGAATTGTGGCTATTACTAATAATCCTTTCTAGTAATTTTTGATAGTTTTTATTTAATTTTGTAATGAATTTGGATTATCTTCCTCAAGTCCAGTTCTCATTAAAGATGTATAAAGAAGCTGTTTTTAAAAGATTGTGATATCATACATCAGAGCATGATTTAGGATTAATAGATAAATGGGTGGATAATTAAATACTGCAAATATGGGTATAAATTTGATGGTGTTATATACATTTTTGCACGTAATGTGGAGATAAATTTCTTGGCGTTATATATACATTTATGCATGTAACATGTATTTTTAAGTCTTCAATTATTCATTATGAATATAAACAACCTAAGAATCAAAGCAGTTTTAAATTTCGTTAGAGTTACAAAGAATTATCAACTTATCCTTTATGCATTGTTAAAATTATAAAAAATTAAACAAATCCACTTTTTATAATTTTTACAATACTTATTTTAACTGAAAAACAGGCTTATTATATACCTGTATCAATATATGTAATATACAGGGTATATGAGCACAGACTTTCTCATGACCCACCACTCTTCACACTATCTCATATCACTGATACACTTGAACACATATATCTCAAAAAGATAAATAATTACCAATATACGTATTTTATGCTAATTCTTACAATTTCGATTGACTAACAATCTTTGTCAGAGCTAACTACTACCTTGGTATTAGTTAGTTTTGAAGAAGATTGTTGGTTAATCGAAACTGTAAGGTTGATTAATTTTAATAAAATAAGTATTGTAAAGGTAATATGGAAGATGGATTTGTTTAAGTTTCATCAACTATACCAAGTCCATCATACAATGTATTTCATAGCAGATTATCTTGTGCAAGTTAAGAAATGTTGATGTTGCATTTAAAGTATAGCAACCTTTGACCATTTCCATATATTAATTTTGTAAAAAAGAACATATTAACAATTGTGAAATTCATAAAGAAAATAAACCCTTCTTTATAAATATATTATGTATTGTATAAGAGTATCAAACTCTCCATACAGCAGTGCCACCAATTGCAAACCTTTGTAATCAATGGATGCAGAAAGATTTGTGCATAAAATCCCTATCTAGTGCCTACTCATTCAACATCCCCAGATTAGTTTCTAGCTGTGGCTTTCATCAGTGAGGAGCCTTGAATTTGAGAGCACGACACCTAGATCTTAGGTTCTAATTCAACCCTCTAGCAGCTATCTTTTACCTATTTTGTTAACTGTAAAGCTAGAAGTCCAAGATGAAAACATCATAATGTTTCCAACCCAAGCTCACTTACTTATATAGTCATATAGATCTGAATTCAGTTCAGCATCTATACATTTTGGTGACTTTGGTTTTTCAAATACCACAGTCTCCGTTATCCTATTGGCAGTATAGGTATAAAACCATCAAAACACCACATGATCCCCAATTCTATGCTTACATATGCTGTTAATAAGAGTATCAAACTTTCTATACAGTAATGCCACCAAGTGTAATCCTTTGTAATCAATGGATGCTGGAAGGTTTGTGTATAAATTCTATATCTAGTGCCTACTTATCCAATATCTCCAGACTAGTTTTTAGCTTGTGGCTTTATCAATGAAGAATCTTGAAAATTTGAGAGCACAACCTAAATCTTAGGATCTAATGCAACCTTCTGATAGCCATCTTTTACCGATTTTGTTAACTGTAAAGCTAGAAGCCCAAGATGAAACACCATAATGTTTTCAATCCAAGCTCATTTATTTGTATAGTCATATAGATCAGAACTCAGTTCATCATCTATACATTTTTGATTACAAAGGCTTGCTCTTGGTGGCAGCACTGTATGGAGAGTGGTATTCTTATTAATAGTGTATGTAAGTAATTTGCAATGGTGATCACATAATGTTTTGATGGTATTGTATATTAATGGCGAGATTGTAAAAAGATAATTATAATTTTTAGGTATCCAGAATCTAAGTATACGTATGTTTATTAACTATAAACTGCTTTTCATATAATAGTCGTGTGTGTTTCATCTTGCACATTGTAAAGTAAAACAAAGTGAAATCTTTTTAACACGTATATCATAGTGAAAACCCTTGATTTTTGAACCTTGGAGAATTTCCCAGTTCATAATTTGTTTTTGGATTGGTATTGCATAACTTATTATATTCTTGTTATTATAGGGCATTTAAAATGCATTCATTTATAGCAGTATAAGATATTGCTCTATGGTATAAATAATGTATTAATTATCTGATTAATATCGTACCATTTACAACTTTCTTCTATTTTTTATATCAAAACTTTATTCTGACAGTTTCGACTTTTCTGCAGTCATCATCTGAGCTACAATATTCAAATACATAATTATACAATTAATACGTTTTATATACATAATTAAATAGACAAATAAAACATACGTTTTAACCTGACTACTATAAACAACCATTTCCCATTACTTTTAATTAATTTTATCCACATTATTTTATTTTTAAAAATATTTTAAAACTATTTATTATAATTTTAACTTTTTAATTTTAAACCTAACTCTTATTCTATTCTTTAATACATATTATTGTCTTTTTACCTATATTTTTTTAATCAACCTCTAAGCTCTTCTTATTTTTATTTTATATTTTATAATTAAGTATTCATTTTTTCCACATTACAAATTATCTTTTTATGTTACAAATTACTGATCTTTATTAAAATCCTTAATCTTAAATTAATTAAGAGTAACGTAATAAAATGGGAAATGATTATTTATAGTGGTTAGGTTAAAATGTATGTTTTATTTGTGTATTTAATTATGTATATAAATATGTGTATAAAATGTATTAATTGTATGATTATATATTTGAATATTGTAGCTCTGATGATGACTGCAGAAAAGTCGAAACTGTCAGAATAAAGTTTTGATATAAAAAATAAGTCGTAAATGGTATATGTAAAAATAGAAATCAATACATAAGAAAAGGAAGAAGAAAATTTATCTAATTAATGTAATATTCATTATATCTATATATAATTATGATAATTATTGTTTTTTTTTTTTTAAGGTGGGGTCATTTTGACAGTCATTACAACGAAAATCCACGAAGAGTTTCCTTCCACAATGACAATAATATCAATTTTGGGACACCAGATTTTATGGGGAATGGTTTAAGTGACGTACATTGTGGAGTAAGTATTATATGCCTTTATAGCAGTTTATACGGTTTACAAGATTCCATATATATAAAAAATATAACTAACAGTTAAAAAAAAACCAGCATTTAATCCCTATCCCCGTAGTACCTAACTTTTCCTGCCTGTATTGCAAAGCTTTTTTAGCCTTTATCTACATCGCAGGAAAAAGCCTTTCCAGCCCTCTTCCATACTGCAGAGCAAGGTCTTTTCCACTGCTCCACATTACAGGGCAAAAGCTCTCTAGCCTTCTACACCACTATAGCCCTCCTCTACATCACAGCTCAATCCCTCTTGTTTCACTTTATATTGCAGGTCAAGGTTTCTAGTCTTGTTATACATCACAGGGCAAAGTATCCAGCCTTTTATGCTGGAGGGCAAGAACATTTTCACTTCTCTTTACACAATAGGGCAAAGCACCTTCAGCTTCTCTCTCCAATTCAAGGCAAGGCTTATCTTGTATTCTGCACTACCAGATAAATTAGCTTCTCTCTACACCACAGAGCAAGACATTTCCAGTGTTCATCTACATGATAGGACAATGCCTCTTCAGTCTCTTTCTACACTGAAGAGCAAGACCTTTTTTTCACTATTTTCTACTCCATAGAAGTGCTTTCCAGTCTTGCTCTACACCCCAGAACAAGGTTTTCCTATGTCTTTTATATTACAGGGTTAAACTTCTCCAGCCTCCCTTTATATTGTACAACTCAGTCTTCTGAGCCTCCTTATACAGGGAAATTGTGAATAAAAAATTAACATCCATCTAACTGGTTAGGGAGAATTTATGTTTGCCCTTCCTTATTTTTTTCCATAAGTAGCCTTTATATAAATCCCAAAATTTATATGCTGATCAGTGTCCTATAAATCCTTTTCACATAAAGGTATATAACCAGATAGACAAGTTTTTAACTAGTTTAATGTCCAGGTCGCCATAATGAATTTTTAAAAAAACTGGCTTGAGACACAATAACTTCAGTTTTAATAATGTTTGAACAAAAAGTTTTACATTGATAGAAACTAGAAAACCTAAGGAAAACAATAAGGCTAAGACAAATAGTGATTACCATTTAAAAAAAAAAAAAAAAAGAAATTTCATCATCTGACATAATTATTATTTTATTGTGTTCATAATTTCTAATTTATCATTAACTAAGTTTAAATTACATCTTCATTGATAATTTCTCTGTATTCCTCATAAAATTATCTTTCAAACCATATATAATACTTCTTACCTGAGATAATCCATAGTTTCAGAATCTCCAAAATAAGTCACACATGAATTCTTCATTTTTATCTTGTACCCCAAAAGTTACCAAATCTCAAAGGCGTCCATAAGAAAAAAAATTCATTCTAATAAAAGATACAAAACAAATCATTTCCAGAAGATAGATATGCATTTGTCATCATAGCAATTGGCTTCTTGTTAATCTAAAACTAGAAATTGTAGGCTACTGTCTGTATCACCGATAAAATGAGTTTCATCTCTTCATTTTATATTTTTTGTGTACATCAGTGATGTTTATATTCTTTATGTACACCAGTGATGCTATCTTGTTATATTTATTGTCCCACATAGTTGTAATTTATTTGTATATAGCTCATTTGCTAGCTATAGAATTGAAAATAATGTGAAGCAAGAGATGGCAAAACTACTGACTCCACAGCATGAGTACCAAGGCATAGGCAAAAATCAGAATTTGATTCTTTGTCTGCATACAATTTCATGTGGTATATACATAACTATTTGGGTTACACCCACACCATTTGAAATCTTTCTTTGTTGGTTATAAGTGTTTATATTTTCACATGGTACTATGCCCAGTAAATTTTGTGATTGCTTTGTCAACTGCAAAATTTCTGTATATTTGATAATCAGTTCTAAAATTTACATTGCACTGCTCGATCATATCTTAATTTTATATATATAAACATTACTTGTTATATAAACACAAACCTGCAATTGCAAACCTGAAGACAGTAATATATAAACATAGTAATAAATATAGTAAATAAACATAGTATAAATTATTAAATCTTTTGAGAATCATTATGTCTACAAAATAAGTTGCCTAATCTTAGATCAGAGCCTCAAAATTACATAAATTATGTTTGTTGTATTTGAGTATAAATGTTTAAATTTATTTACGTATAATAAAGAGCATAAATGATGTATAAATTATATATCCTGCTCAACACCAATACAAACGCAAACATACATTTATCCAGTAATTTTTTAAAATTTACTATTCAAATAATTAAAAAATAAAAATTTTAATACTTACAGCCTGATATTCTGATTACATTTTGAAGTCCAAATGTGAATTATTGGCGCATTTTTAATCGGCTTTAGTAGACACTTTGGCCGTTTAAAATTTCTGCCTTTATTTTCTACATGAAAACTAGTAAACTAAGAAAAAAAATAAAAAAATTAAATGAAGGTATTCACAAAAATATTCATAAAAAATCCAATTTTTTTCAGATTTTTAAAAAAATGGATACTGTTAAGCAGCCACATTTATAAGGAAATGAATGCTGGGATTTTTATTGATTTCATGCTTGTAGTTTTCACATAATTTAAAAAAAAACACAAAATTTCAAAGAAGCGCCACTACTGCACTGCAATTTCACTGTAACTACTTAACTAGTTAAATCTCGATAATGAAATAATTTTTCATATAAACAATGAGGATTGCCAATTCCTCAACAAGCTTTGTGATAAATGCTTAGCTAGAGAAAGCATTTAAAATATCTCTGTCAGGACCCCCTCTCCCCAAAATCTCTGACCATGGTTTCGTGCTCTGGCACTCCTCAGAGAGGTGCTAGGGTAGATCGAGTGTCTGAACCTACCCTAGCACCTCTCTGAGGAGTGCCAGAACATGAAACCATGGTCAGGTTTGGGGGGGAGGTCCTGACAGAGATATTTTAAATGCTTTCTCTAGCTAAGCATTTATCACAAAGCTTGTTGAGGAATTGACAATCCTCATTGTTTATAACTTACAAGCTTAAGAGTATAGGGTCACGTGATCTATGACTCTTATTTTGACAATTTTTCATATGCCTCGGTATATTCTGATATCTGCAATAATAAATCTCATACTTGATTATCTTGAAATATTTTTTATGACCTCGGCTTCTGAATAATAAAGTCACAAAATATTTATGCTAATCTTGCATTTAGATTATCTATATGTTTGTAAAGATGTATATTGTTTATAAATCAAAAATCCCTCTCCCATAAATTGATAATTTCATATTTTATGTTTTTACTTATTTATATATAAAACTTACAGAGGTTTTGTATTATGGTATAAAAATTGTGAATGCTAGTTTTATATTTATTGCAAATGATAAAACGTTAGGCTTCACTTTTGTTTACATAATTTAAATCTATTATTAATAAAGTGCTGAAAACTTTGAAATTATTCAAACGGAAGTCAATCTCCGATAATGCGCTATTTCTTAAATATTATAAATTTTTATGCACTCGCCCTCTGCTAAGAGTTTAAAAAATTTAAGTGAATCACTTAAGTTTAGAACGTACATTCTATATACACCAATTCTTACAGACCATGCTTGCGCACAATAGACTCAAGCCCTGATTTAAGCATGGTCTGTAAGAGTTGGTGTATATAGGATGTACGCCTAAACTTAAGTGATTCACTTAAGTTTTTTAAACTCTTAGCAGAGGGCGAATGCATGAAAATTTATAATATTTAAGAAATAGCGCATTATCAGAGATTGACTTCCATTTGAATAATTTCAAAGTTTTCAGTAATTTATAATAATAGATTTACATTTATAAGTCATGATTGTCTAATCGTAGGTGGTTAAAAATGAGACACTGTCTTTCTCTTGTGATGGGTTAAATAGATTTGCACAATTGAATATTTGATAACATCAGGCACACAATATACTCAAGCCTTGATTTAAGCATGGTCTGTAAGTTGGTGTATATAGAATGTACGCTCTAAACTTAAGTGATTCACTTAAGTTTTTTAAACTCTTACTGGCGGGGAGTGCGTGAAAATGTATAATATTTAAGAAGTAGCGCATTATCGGAGATTGACTTCCGTTTGAATAATTACATAATTTAAATAAATTATTTTGATTTTATTACAAATGAAAAATTATAAAAAAAATTATTTTCATTTATATTAAAAGTATTATTTATAATCTTAAAAACAAGAGGCAAAAATAATAGTAATTTAAAGCTAATTTTTAGAATTATTTTTCGAATAAGTATATTGAATTACATCTCTATTTTCTAATATTACATTTGCTGAAAAATCTTCTATCTTGTATCTTTTTTTTTTAAAATACAACAAATTTGTTGTTTCAAAAATTACAAAATAAAATGGAATTCATTGCCCACATAAATAGTCATATTATTTGTTTTTTTTTTTTTTAAAAAAAAGCTACGTAGTTATATTCGCCTAATTTGATCTATCTGTGAATAAATATGTATATATTGTAATGAGGAGAGAAATGATAAACGATGAAGATGGGGAAACACCAGAGTTTTTTCTATTTAAAACCCCTATACTCATTAGATTCATCAAATAATATGTTTATGAATAAAATAAGATTTATTTAAAATGAATACAAGATACTATCTAAATAAATTTTAATTTTGATAAGTCATTAGTACGTATAGTATGTTGGAGTGATGTAATTTTTCAGCATTGTTTCTTAGTATCAAAGTCTAACTGCAAAGCAGATGAAAACAGAATCCATTTTGGTGTGTCCATTATTTTTATATGGAAAGTATAGAGCATGTTTCAATCAAAAGATAATTTATTATCTGTCCAAGTTGTCCACAATCCCATCTTTGAATAAGAGTATGTGTTATATAGTTAAATAGTTTAGTTATTCATCATAAAATTTTAAAGGCGTAGCATGTCTGGGTCACGTGTTGTGAAATGTGAATGTTTCGCACCTTCGTGAATCATCTTCAGTGCTCTTCCACCATGAAATCTTGCAAACTATTTGAGAAATGTTGTTTGCAACTCATGTCTTCATTGCTATATGCAATTTGAGTTATTTTAAATGAGCCAGTAGCAGTTTTACCCATTTTAGAACAAAATTCTTTGTTCCGTCGTGAATTAGGATAGGAAACGCAGTCACATTTTATGCCGTAACTCATGATCCGGATACGCTAATCTCTTAAAATTTTTGTGGTGAATAGCTAAATTACATTAGTAGTTAACACTTAGAGAGAGAATCTCTGGCCACCTTTTTTACGGTACACATTGTATAGATTTAGACAACGATAGTGATTATGAGAGCAAAGATCCAATCCACAAAGGCTTTTACACCTCATTCAAATCTGCCCTAATTCCTATTTACAAAGGAGCATCATTAAATTCTCAAATGTAAAAAATAATGTTCAGTGAGGATGAGAAATGATGAAAAATGATAAGAATAAAGAGTATTAAACTTTATCTTAATGATCTATGTTAATTAGATTAATTAAATACTATGTTTATTATGAATGAGACACTAAAATTTAAATTATTTAAAGTCAATACAAAATGCTATCCAAAAATATCTTAAATTTTGATAAATCCCATTAACACGCTCATAGTATAGTGCAGAAATAGCCAAACTATATGTCTAGAGAGTCACTTGTTAAAATTGAGATGTATTCCAGAGTCGCAGTTAAATTTTTGAAATGTACAATAGAAGCAAATGATAAGTGTGAACAAAATCAATAAAAAATGCTTGTTATTCACATGTGATTGTATTTGATTAGCCAGAATGTTAAAAATTAGTGTATAATATGTTAAAATGAAGCACGCTGTAGTTCGGCAAGGCGTTCATTCATCAGTTGTGCTTCATTTTTTGATTTTACCAACTTCGTTATTGAGTATAATGATTCGCAAGAATACGTCCCAAATATTGGAATTAGTTTACAAGCAGCTTCTTTTAAATGAGATATTTAGATTTTGATATGAATATCCTGCTCGTATCTTGTTTTTTGCTTGTTGAAGCTGTGATGATCAAGAATTTAAATAAAATTTTCGAAATTTTAAAATCTAAAATCAAATCAAATAAATTACACTCTTTATATGTATATGAGTTAAGTGGCAATAATTCTTTATTTTTCTGAATAATAAGTTAATAATAATTATCTTTATTGCTCAATTAAAGTAGCGGACGTTAACGTTCAAAAGTTAAAGTAGAAGAATATGCTCGACGATATTTTAATTAAAACTGCAAAGTATTACATCTCCCGACAATGTCTAAATGAAAACTGAACTGGTAAGTTTGAATAAAGTATTAAATTTTCTGGAAATGGTAGCAAAAAAAAATTCATCGATGTTGACCCATATAAAGCTCTAAACAATCATTATAAAATTGCTATTACAAAAGAATAAAGCATGCATGGTTTCAAAATAAAATTTAAATTCACCATGTTAATATAAATTATATCATGATTTTATTTCAAGTTTTATGAGCTACATATGGCTTGCGAATGTAGTTTGGCCATACTTTGTATAGAATATAATAAAGTGATATATTTAAATTTAATTCAGCATCTTATAGTACCAAAATCTAACTGTGAAGGAGATAAAAAATGAATTCATTTCCATCCATGGCCATGATCTTAACAGAGGAAGTAGATTTAGAAAATAAAATTGGAAACAAATATTCTAATGCACATTTATGCATTTCCATTCAAATTGTCTTTAACATGACAGAATCACCCAGTACTCATTTTAGCAAACTTACAACTGATTTCATCTTCTGTAGATGATAGTGGATTCATTTTTGTCATTCTTTGGAGTTAGACTTTCATATTCTGAGGCACTTAATAGAATTAAATATATCGATGCTTGTAAGATCAGTCATTCCAAAATATTACGTATAGCTCACTGCTAAATAATTCCAATCTTGTGTACTTACAATAATGCCAATTGTGTACCAGATTATTAGAAGGAGCACCCATAGTGATCCCGCTCTGTGAATATAAGTTATGGCTAATTTGAATAAAGCTTATCATGCATATACTTGAATTGTATGTTCAATTGTATAATTATCCTTGCATGAATCTGCTTCTATAGATATATGATCGTGGATGGAAGGTAGAAACAAACTTATTTTGCATATCCTTTGGAGTTAGACTTGGATATTGTGAGGCATCGAATTGAGTTTAGTTAGTGCAGTTCATCATATCAGAATATTACATAGTATTAGTGCTATATAATTTCAATAGACAGAATATTAATACATATATATATATATATTTATGTTGAATGAAATATTTCTATGGATTGTTATTATAATAAAGAATAAAAATAAAGATTTTATCCATATAAACAGAAATAACCTTTAACTTTTGATGTTGCCAAGAAATTATCAATTACTACTAATTGACAATCCTTGAGCTAAACAAGTTTTCTCATTAATCTGTAATAGCACTTAGCTAAAAGTTATCTCTGTTTAGTATGTATACTGATGGGTTATTATTTATAATAAATTATGCATGGTATCCATGAGATTTGAGATCCACTTAATGTTTTAAAATGTTGATATTTAAAAAAAAAAATATACAAAACAAACCAAGAAAATTATTGAAACTTTTTATTGGTACAGCAAAGAGAAAGTGTTCAACTGTATAAATATTTATACCTGTGTGAAAATCCGTCATTGTGTATACATAAGCAGTGTTTATCACTGAAAAAGTGATTGATCCTTTTCCTAAGAAGCTTGCAGGACTATTTTGAATCAACCCTTATTTTATGTAGCGATGCAGTACAATTATTTGTCACAAAACTTTTAAGGTGGTAGTGGGTCTGGATCCTGAGTTATGATATGAAATATGGTAGTATGTTTTGTACCTCAACTCATGGTAAAACAAATGGATTAACATTACATTTTGTTTTAAATTGGGCAAAATTACTACTGAAACATTTGAAATGATTGAAACTGTATGTCAGTGATGCCATTAGAGAAAGAACATTTTCAAGTTTTTGTAACATTTTGCAATTTCTGGGAGAGCATTGAAGGTGATTTATGAAGGTACATTCACGTCATAAATCGTGATCTAAACATGTTAGCATCTTAAAATTTTTGTGTTGAATAGTTAACTTGTGTTACTACATAACACATATTGATTCAGAGATAGCACTGCAGACTGCTATTAGGGAACCCGTTACCTTTTCACTGGGGCACATATTGTATATTAATACCCTCTCTATATAATAGTAGAAAATGTATTTGTTTATATGTATTATATTTTTAATTAATTTTAGAACAAGTGTAGATGTAAACATATATTTCATATTCATTCGTATAAGTGCTTTTTTTAATAATATGAACATTATAGCAATGTTTCTGCCAAATCATTGTCCGTATAGTAGAGATTATTCAAGTGGATATAGGAGAGATTCTTGAATTTTTAAATTTTTTATATCGCTGCAATATCTAATTGAATGACTTCCGTTATCAGGACAATGTCAGCTACAACATTGATATTAAGTTAAGCAACCAAATATATGGATGAATCAATATATATATATATATGTTTGTACCTTTTACCTATTAAAATCTGTTCTTTATTATATATATTTTTTATTTTTGTTTTAAGGATCCTTTGGATTCAGAATTTAACATAGGAGACCCCAGCAAACCAACAAATTTCAGTAATCCCGTTTATGATGTTATCGGCCAGATGGAAGTGGAAGCAACAGATTTGGCCACGATGGGACCATTTGGAAATAAAATATACATTAATGAAGACATGCTAGATGACGATATTAAAATTGTTAAACCAGCTTCACCCAAAAGTAAAAAAGGGAAAGCTGGTTTTAGCCCAGCGTCTGTTGATACAGGCAAAGACACTCAAGTGTTAGTGGAGGAAGATTATGATGAGAAAGTTTCTGAAGCGTGAAATATTTCAATTTACTTAGGTGATAATGGAAATCATTAAATTATTGACAATAAACAAAAGAAAAACTCAATATTCTTGAAAATGGTTGTAATAGTGTGAAAAAATTCTGCAAGGTGGCAGCATTGAAATATCTTACTGAAACATTCCGTAGGTGGAAAAGGAATAATTTGGTCTGCTTTGCAAACTCATTATGATATTTCTTGTCAGTTCACCTAAGGCAACTATCTCTGGGCAGGAAGAGGCTTAAGAAAAGATAACTTTCTGTTATTGTACATATATATTTTTTTATAAGCAAGAATTGAAATTGTTTAATTATTGGGTTTTAAAATAATCTCACAATTGTATTATCATTATCTTAACTTATGATATTGATTCCGTCCAATCAAATTTTAAAAAAAATTCCTGAACTACTATTTTTTTAAACTTCCATTTTTATAATGTACCGTTTTTTAACGAAACCTTTGTTTAAACTATATTTTTTTGTTTAAAATATCTTTGCACAGTATAGATTTTTTTGTTTCATGTAATAAAACATATTTGTATAATTTTGTTTAAACTTTTAGTAAAGCAAAGGTTTGGACTGAGAGCTGGATTCTCTACCGTTTTGAATAGTTGACCGTATGCAGGCTAAATAATGTACACAATGTATATATTATATACTTCTGAATTTGAATATTCAGTACTGGCAGAGTGCTGGTAAATTTTATATAGAAATAAAAAGATTAAAATACTTACCTTTTGTTGTTGTTTATATTCAGTTTAATATGAGAACTAACATAACTTCTCCAGAAAAACAGTCTTTTAATTTAAAGGCATATTTTCAAATCGAAAGTGTTGGCAGGAAAGAAAAAAAACTATAATGGTTTATCTTTTGAAAAGCAGTTTTTTGATGATAAAATATACATTTTTGTTACTTTGTATATGTGATATCCTTGTGGAAAATTATAAAACTAAAAAAAATATAGTAATATTTATATAATTACATGCGTTTCGCATCCTATATTTAATTAGATGAAATATACACCAAGGAAGTTACATGATACTTATTATTTACAAATAATTGTTTGAAATATTCATTTCACCTTATATCTTCTTTATGCATTGATAACATTATAAAGTAAATCCACCATTATTTTATCCTTATAACAATACTTATTGTATACTTTATCAATGTTATAATTTCCACTAAATCAGCAGTCTTTTTCAGAACTAATCTACATAAGAGTACATAAATATTTTATATGTATTAAACTTTTCTATATTCTCTTCTCACATACACTCCAGTGCAAATTTTATATAATTTCTCATTTTTCTTACAGGTTCGATTGTCCTGTAGTCTTCATCAGAGCTACGTGTAAACATATAATCATATAAACATTATTTTATATACATATATTTTACATCATTATTCATAATTACATCTAATTTTAATTAATTTTACCTTTACATCTTTTAATTTATACGTATTATTTATTTATTATTATTTTTATCCCATTCTATTCTTATTTTTACCTCTAATTTATCTATCATTCTACTTTCATTCTTTTATAGCATTAAACATTTCTATTTCACTTTTCATTTCCCAATCTCTTTTATTACCTTTTTTTATTATTTCTTTAAAATTCTTCTGTACTTTATTCTTATATACATACTTTATTCTTTTATTAATAATTTCTATTTTATTTTATTCCTATCTTTATTTTTACGTTTTATTTTTATTTATTCATTCTAATTACCTCCTATATAACTTTCATCCTTTCTTCTTATGATTGTTTAAAAAAATTTTTTAGTCTCTTTTTCATATATTACTTTAATGTAACGCCCTCTGTTATCAATTCTCTTAACTTTTTATCCTATTTTTTAATTTTTTAAAAATTTTTCATATATAATTTCTTTTAAATATACTTTTTATTAATAATAATAATTTTTCTATAAAAATAATGCCCAGCCCCCACTTTCTTGAGAGTTGGCTTAATCTTAATATAGCTTCTTTTATCTCTTCTTTCATTAATATAATCTATCATTTTTATACTATCTCAATAATATACGTCCTGTTTCTATGGAATGCATATAAATCGGTAATCTCTTATCATACCTATGTAGAATATTTAGAAAAATAGTTTATCTTATCAAACACAAAACAAACATCCCATTATAAACTGAGGAAGGCTACTGGTCAGTCGAAACTGTCAGATTGATCAAATATAAAATAAAATAAGCATCGTTATGTGATAAATGGTGGATTTATTTAATTTTTTTATTATTTATCTG
Organism: Epiperipatus broadwayi; assembly: GCA_028023455.1. NCBI lineage: Eukaryota > Metazoa > Onychophora > Udeonychophora > Euonychophora > Peripatidae > Epiperipatus > Epiperipatus broadwayi. Next base: position 943,507 of record JAQFVV010000172.1, read on the forward strand.
ATAAAAGATAGAAGGGTTCCTACAATTGGTTTATAATTGAGGTTATTAAAATATATAGTTGATGATTGGTCTTTGGATCTACCTTATATTACAAGATGTGCAAAAACCAGAAAAATCTCAAAAGCAGGAAATAATTACAGTTAATTCGTATATTTATGAAAGCATATATGTAGATTATGTCACTTTTAAAAATCTAAAGAAAACATTATAAAAAAAGGTGAATTGTCTTCTTTTTATTATTATTTTAATTACCATTTAAGTAATATATGTAAAAAAAAAAACGTTATAAAATATGCTTTTATTTAATTGAGGCGTAAAGCACTAAAAACAAAAAAAAAATATTTTTTTCAAGTACACTTTTAATTGATATATTTAATTTTAAATAAAAACGAGAGCATCCATAAATTAATTTATTTAGTCACTAGTTTAAAAATAGTGATCAAATTAATTTATTGATATCCCCACTTTTATTTCAAATTACATACACCGATCCAAGAAAAAAAATTTTTTTTTTGTATTTATTGCATTTATTCACATGCATAATTGTACTGCCTTCAAGTAAACAATTACTCTTTCCATTAAGAACTATCAAGAAATTGGTGTTTTTTAATCGTAGACTTTGGGATAAAAAGCCAATAAACTTGCCATGCTGTTTAATGCATGTTGTTTGGGTAGTCTATCCACATTTGTTTACCATATGAATAAGTCTATAGTAACAACAGTTGCATTGACCAGAATGTATGAAGTAGACGTTAGATATTTTTCTCGTTAGTTTCTTTTAAGGTTCTGTTAGCAGCAAATCTTTTTCAGCAGTTCAGCGGCTGGATATAAGTTATGTGAAATTTTAATCATTTGTGTATAATGTGAAAATACGCTTCTTATTTAATTTATGTTCTTATCTCAGTGTATCACCATATCTCAGTCATATCACAAACGTCTGCCCGGGAGGTCAGACCAACTTCTCTTACTGGGTGCATTTTTGAAATATCCACATCACTTTTTTCAAGTGAGTAAGACATGCATAGCTCATATTTTAACCTTGACTTCATGTACACTTTTTTTTAATATACTTTAACTTTGTATATAAATATATTTTATATGTTTCAAACTTCTATTTCATCACAGATTCCTGAAATGTGTGATCAAAAACGTGGAAAAAATAAATGATCTTAAGATGCACATTTGGTGCGGAATCAGCACTTTTTCAATTAGCCCTGATTACAATCTCTTATACATATTTTCATCATTTATGTAGTATTATCCAGATATTAATTTGCTATAGTTTGATTTATAAGTATAAAATCTTTTGCACTCACAACTTTGACACAAACCACTTTACGGAAATATATTAATGATTGCTTCTGATCATTTATTAAACTAGAATATATCAATAAAAATAATAAATATGATGGTAATTTCTTATTATATACAGTCATTCAACTCACAAAAATACTTTCAGTTAATTGCTTAACCCTTCTCAACTGCTGTTAAATTCAAAAATTTAACGGCAGTTGAGGAGAGTTAATGAATTAACCGAAAGTATTTCTGCGGATTGAAAGATTGTATATAATACTTAATTGCTGTTATATTTATTATTATTACCTATATATATATATTGTAATGTTTTCCACATCTTGCTAGGTCTCTGTACGCAATAAACTGCGTGAGTTGATCATGTTATGGAAAAGAAAAAAATGTTTAATTTTTTTATTTCAAAAAACATAACTATATTTCCTGATCAACTCTACCTAGAAATTGTTACAAGTACAATTGCGAACCGAATCAGTTTTTAATTTATAAATGAGGGTGCCAGAGTCATTAGACTCACTTATTCTGCATCAAACATATCTCGTAACTCGTAAAGTAGTAATTATACGATCGAGATTAAAATTCCCGTTAAGTAGTAGGAGATATTCCCCTTTAACTTAATTAAGAAAATAAATCTACTTGGCAAAAGTAATTTATACCCTAATTTGAATCTAAATAATCAAATCTAAAACTTAAATATAATAACATTATTAATTTTTTACACGTACAATGAAAGATATATTAGTAATAAAGATTTATTATAGCCCGTCAAACATCTAATATTTATGATAACAAAAAAAATTATAATATTGGAAAGGATTATGCATAACTAATTTAATAATTTGATTCAAATATTTCTTCTTGAAATAGTAGATAGTTTGGGTCTCTTTTATTTTTCTATGGTAATCGTTTCATTCAATACTCAGTTCGTAAATCTTTAGATAAAAAAATTATGAGATAACCATTTCATTTAAATTTCAGTTCATAAAGCTTTATATAAAAGTTATGGCCATTAACTTACCAGTAAGTTTGAAATTTACATAGATGATTGATCATCCGACATCCAATTCTTTCAATGTATAGTCCGCAGTAATTTTTTTTATTGTTTTATTCCTTCCAAGTCTCCGATTGGTATTTAGGTAGAGCCAGACGACGATTTAGGTGACTTCCCGAGAGAAAGTGTCGGCAAATGATAGAATTCTACTCACTCATGGAGAGTGGTTTCAGTTCATATCTAAGTGGACGTATTTTATTATTAAAAAAAAAAATGAGGTACCTCAAATTGTTCAACACTCTCTAAAAAAAAAAGACCCTTTTCCAACCTGTCGGCTCCTTTTATATCCCCAGATCTTTTTTAAAGTTCTGCACATACTTCTTTTACCTTTTGTTTTCTTATTTTATAAACTTCTACATTATTTCTTCTTTTTTTTTTACTACAAAGTCTCTTTTCTCTTTATGAATTCCTGCCATCTTTAATTACCATTAGAAAGTCATTTCCGATAGTAATCTTTTACATTTGAAATTTCCTTTCACTATTTGAATCAATTATTCGGTCTGCATTTTCCAATATCGAATCACAACAAAGAAAAATTAAACTTTCATTGTACGTTTTTCTTAAAAAAAGAATTATATTACAAAAAAAAATTAAAGATCGGGTTCTGTCTTTTTTTTTTAAAATGATGTACAATATCAAATAGCAATTTGTACCATATATATAAATAAACAGTACAATATATAAGCTGAAGTGCATACATAAAACACTTATTGCCTGCTACATGATTTGGTAAAGCGGTAAACTCTAAACTAGCCTCTTTTTTTCCAGAATTTGTGACTGATATGTTTTGTCTCTGCACGGTTTGAAACTAGTTAAGTGGCAGGCTCTGGAGCTCACATTTCTATGGATCAATTCCCAGCTCCGTCACTTATGGTACTCTGATATTTTATGAATTCTTGAAGGGTAAACTATTTGGTATTTTTTGTCTGCTCATGGTGGAATGATAGATTCTAAAGTTCATGGACCATGGCTCAGCACTGTAGCTTCTAGCGCTGACATTTTTTATGAACTTGTCACAATAAAACACTCAATTTAATTGTAGAGTAGCAGATTCTAGAATTTAAGGTTCCATGAATTGCAGACCTGGTGCTCAAACCTTTATGAACTCCAGAACAATACCCATTTGATATTTATTGCCTGTTTACTTTAACGCAGCAGAAAAGTGGCAACTGGAACTCGGGGATTATGGATCTCAATCTGGCTCCACTGCTTTTGGTTCTCAAACTTTTTGAGGAACTCTCAAGCATTAAACTATTTCATTGTTATTTTATGCTTATAAGTATTTACATAAAATCACATGATCACCATTACCTATGCTTGGACAAATTGTTATCAGCAATAGAAAACTCTGCAGACAATAGTGCCACCCAGTGTAAGCTTTAGTAATCAATGGATGCAGGAAGCTTTGTGCATAAAAGCCTCATCTAGTGCCTAATGCAATATCCCCAGACCAGTTTCTAGTTTGTCTTTCATCAGTGAGGAGCCTTGGATATGAGAGTACTGCACCCAGATCTTAGGATCTAATGCATTCTTCCAGCAGTGACTTTTTACCTATTTAGTTAATTATAAAGCCAGGAGCTTGGATTGAAAGCAGTATTGTGTTTTCATTTTGGATTCAAAGCTTTATAGTTAACTAATAAAGTAAAAAAATGGCTGCAAGAGGGTTGCATTAGATTCTTAGATCTAGGTGCAGTGCTTTCTGATCTAAAGTTCCTCACTGATGAAAGCCACAAACTAGAAACTAGTCTTGGGATATTGAATGAGTAGGCACTAGATGGGAATTTTATGCTCAAATCTTCCTGCATCCATTGATTACTAAAGCTTGCACTGGGTGGCACTACTGCCTGGAGAGTTTGCTACTGGTATTATATACATATAAATTTGTAAAATAGAAATTCAAACAACATTACAACACTAGCCAAAAATAAAATTTTGCTAAAATTCTTCCACATCCATCATGGTTCCATCTATCAATTAATAGACCTTTTTCAAGTGAAAGTCAACTAAACATGCAACATATATACAAAACAAAATAGCCTTCCCATCATTCACTACAAAAATCAACTTTCTTTAACATTTCAGATTCAATAAAATTTATCGTGACAGCTCATCTTTTCTATTCCCTTTTTTTTTTTTTTTTATAAAAGATAACCTCTGCTTTGCCAAATATTTTACAGCCTGTATTCAGTTCATGAATGTTAAGTTATGATATCTATTTTTAATTTTGTTCTTATGACTTTCATTAAGATTATTGAGTGTTTGCTGCTGTTATTAACAGTCTGTGTAAGCATATGATATTATGATCGTATGATTTTTGATGGTTTCAATTTACTATTAACATTATTTTTCAAAAAATTTGTTTGTATTATAATCTTTAGTCAAGATGGCGCCATGAATTATGTCATAACTAACTATACACATTTCATTATATGCTATCCAAAGAAATACATAAATAAACAAAAACCATTAAAATTTACAAATTTTATGGTATTTGGTGGCCATTTTTCTTCTCTGAGGCCATAAGCAATTACATATATATCAATTTTTTTTTGAGCATAATGCTTAAAGTTTTACAAAAAATTTGAACATATTGACAGTTGATTTTGTTTTTAAAATGTCAAAATAATTAGATCCTAATTTCGTATTAACAAAGTCACTATTATGTTTCTATATTATTGGGGAGCAAAGGAATATTGGTAGTTAGTTATAATTATTGGTTCAGTAAATGCATGAGTAAAATATTCATAAATATGTCCCTTAATTTATTAGTAATTTATTTTTAAAATTTTGTTTATACTATACTCTTGATTTATATTACTATTATACCTATAAAAAAGCATTTGTGGTATATATTGTAAGGAAATAAGTATATGACGTTACATTTCTTTCAAATAAAAGTGGGAAAAAATATAAATTACCATCAAGTAGAAATATATATATAAAGAGAATTTAATAATTTTATTTAAATTAATATATATAATGCACAAATGGCAAATTAATTAAATAATTCTTTAAAGTTTAAAATCTAAAAAACAAGATTGTTTTAATATAAAAGAATAATAATAATAAAAGTTGTTAATTAGTTATTTTTAATCTTAGAATGGAAATGATTTTCTATATTGACATAATTGCAAACAGGCCCTTAGGCATAAAAGTCAGATAAGAGATATAAATTTGAAAAAATACTAGTGATAAAATTTTGAGTTCCCGATCGAAAGAAAGCAGATCAATAACAATGGAAATAAGCACACGGTCAGCAGAGAAAAGTCAAGCCAGGCAAAGAAAAGTACCCCCCCCCCCCGCATTTCTGTAAAGTAACACAGTTCTGGATTTGTGTACATATAGAGCAACAATAAAGAGGCAGCAAGCAGGATTTCAAAAATGAATTTTTTCCTTTTTTTTTTTTTAATAATTTTCTAGAAATTCTTAACGTAAGACTCCTTAGCAAAAGCTTCGGCAGGTTTCCAGATTGAAGAACAAAAGAAAAGTTCTTTATTTATACCCCTTTCCCCCAATTATATTTTTAATTAAACTACTTATTAGTAGCCTATTGTTTCAAATTTTTCCGTTATCTATTTTTCTTTTAATTAAAATGTTTCATAAATTAATTGCTTTCTTAATAGATTCTGTTTAATTACGAAAATTTATCTTATCTCTTTCTGCCATCATATTTTAAAAATTAAAAATGTTCTTATTTTTTTTATATTTTATTTCATTAACTTTTCCCTTTTTAAAAATAATTTCCCTTAAAATAATATATAACTGTTGATGCAGGTCATTGTTTAAGTTTGAGAAAAACATAACATTCACTGTGGTTGGACTTATGGTCTTTGCTAGTCCACAGTGAATGGTGAAGCCAGCATATATATATAATTGTATATATATGCACAGCTTCAATATGTGTGCGTGCATGTTGAAAAGTACTGTACATTTGCAGTTCAATAAACCATAGGTATTCGATTATAATCTCTTTATCAATAAAATGTGAGCTATTTTATGCTTTATACGCTGAACATGAAGAGGGCTTAAAACAAAATATAAGATAGTATACGGTCCACTGCACACACACATATATGTGTGTGTTTACTATACATATAAAGCTTGTGTGTGTGTTGAAAAGCATTGTACTGTATACTTATAGCAGCTTAAACATTACTTATTGTATTATAGCATAGTTCATGGCTTTAATGTAAATATAAGAACAACTTAATTATCTCAAATTCTTAAGAATATAAATTATTTTATACCTCTTTTTTTCTTTTAACTTAAAAAAATTAACTAGTTTAAAACGATACAAAAGTGTATTGTCTTGTCTATACTGAACTTAATGTAATTTAGAAGGGATTTGAACTCAGACTTTCAAGCTCTCTATAGCTATCCATTCCATCTTATACAACTGATATATATGACCACATGTGAAAAAGATAAATGATCTCCAATACACGTATTTTGTGCTGAACCAGCACTCATCAGTTGATTCAGATCATCTCCAATACATATATGTAAACAGAGCTCAGTTTATATTAAGATATCAAATCTTTATGCTTTAATGATCCGTCTTCAATCTTCTCTACCTCCCAACTCTTCGGCCATCCTATTATTATTGAAAATCTGATGATGGAACATTTAAAGCCCTTGTTGATGCCAATATTATTGTCATACCCATGTTGACTTAAAGTCATTCTGACTTTTCACATATAAGACCTTATGTCCATTTAAATACACAGAAGGGGGATGGGCCAAATATAGCTGAATATGTAATATTTAAATACAAGTATATTGATCAGAATAACATTTTAAAATTGTTATGGGAGACTAATGCTAGAATTGGTAAACAAATGAAAGATGAAAATGCTGTAGGTAATTTTGGTTATGGTAATAGAAATGAGAGAGAATGTAGACTTGTGGAGTTTGCAGAAAAAGAAAAACTTTATATTATGAATTCTTTTTTTGAGAAAAATGTTAAAAGGAAATGGACATGGAAGTATCCAAATGGAGGTACAGCAGAATTGGATTATATTTTGAATAACAGAAAATACATATTTCAAGATTGTAATGTTCTTAATAAATTTAACACAGAAGGTGATCATCAATTAGTAAGATGTTAATGCAAAGCGAGAGAGACAAAAATTATTATGAAAAACAATATTTACAGTTGATATTCCTAATCTTCAGAAACATTCTAATAAATTTAAATTAGAACTTACAAATCGGTTTCAAGCATTAGTAGATTTTGAACATGATTCAGATTTAAATGAAATTAATATGAAAATAAGTGATACACTTTTGAAAACTGCAACAAAGATAGCTGGTAGATAAAAGCAATTGACCAATAAAATTTCTACTGAGACTAGAGAATTTATGAAGAAAAGAAGGAATATGAAGATATATAAAAATAATGCATTAAAAAGGATTGAATATCTCGAATTTTGTAAAACGGTGCAGAAAAGCGTTGAAAATGATTTAAGAAAGTATAACTGTGAAACAGCAAGGAAAGCTGTAGAAGATAATAAAAGTCTCAAGAGTGTAAAACAACATTTTGGTATTGGTAGAAAATTTATATCTGCAATAAGAAAAAAAGATGGAATTATTACTAAAAAGAGAGATAACATCATGAAATGGGTAGAAGACTTTTATCAAGAATTATATAACCTCCTATATCTATTATATCTTCTGAATTGCCCAGAATTTTAAATGAAGAAGTGAGACATGCAATTAAATGTATGAAGAAAGAAAAGGCTCCAGGTAATGATGGAATTATAATTAATATATTAAAAGAATCAGGTGAAGGAAAAAAAAAATGTAGCAAAATTATATACCAAATGTCTAAATGATAAAGATGTACCAGATGATTGGACGAATGCAGTATTAATATTTAAAAAAGGTGATAAAGAAGATATTAGAAATTACAGATCTATCAGCCTTTTATCAGTTTTATACAAAATTTTTACCAAGATAATTACAACTCGTCTACAGAGAACATTGGATTTCCACCAACCAAGAAAACAAGCTGGATTTAAAAGTAGTTTTAGTACAGTAGATCATATCCAGGTATTGAGAAAAGTTATAGAAAGGACAAATGAATATGTGTTGCCATTATGCTTAGGATTTGTAGATTATGAAAAGGCATTTGATTCTATAAACATTTTTTAATGATTAAAGCATTGGATCATCAAGGTATAGATCCAGGATATTGTCATACTGTATTTTAAAGAATATTTATAAAAATGCAACAGCAACAATTAGATTACATAATGCTACTGGGAAAGTCAACATTGAAAAGGGTGTAAAACAGGGTGACTCCATATCTCCAAAACTTTTTACAGTAGTGCTGCAAGAAGTATTTTGTAGATTAAAATGGGAAGCGAAAGGAGTGAAAGTAAATGGAGATTATTTAAGTCATTTAGATTTTGCAGATGATGTAGTTGTTTTTGCAAATAATGCTTTAGATCTGCAGGAAAAGTTGCAGGAGTTATCAGATGAAAGTAGGACTAAAGATAAATGTTAAAAAGACTAAAGTAATGTTTAATGGATTTTCTCAAAGTATGAAAATTAAGATTGATTATGATGAGTTAGAAGAAGTTAACAGTTACAAATACCTTGGTCTGATTATTAATACAGATGGAAACATAATGGATGAAATTAATCATAGAATTAAACTTAGTTGGAGTACTTTTGGTAGAAATAACTTGATACTAAAAGGAAATATGCCTATGTGTTTGAAAAGGAAAGTTTTTAATAAATGTGTTTTACCAGTTCTTACTTATGGATCTGAGACTTGGACCTTTAATAGAAGAGCAATACAGAGACTTCAGACCACTCAAAGAAGTATGGAGAGATGCATATTGAGAGTAACAAGAAGAGATCGAAAACGCAATATATGGGCATGAGAACAAACAGGTGTTACTGACCTCATTGAAAAAATTAAAATACTGAAGTGGAGTTGGGCTGGACATATTGCTAGAAGAGATGATAATAGATGGGCAACTGAAATCTTAAACTGGATTACAAGAGATTGTGAAAGACCCAGAAAGAGACCACATGTGAGATGGATGGATGAAATAAGAAGGTGTGCAGGGGTAATGTGGAGAAGAGAAGCTAAACATTGGAGGAGATGGATTGAACTTAGAGAGACCATCCTGCAGCGGATTGATAATGGTTGATGATGATGATGATATTGTCTGTACCGAATTTAATGGAATTTGGACTCTGACATTCAAGCATCCTACAGCAATCCACTCCATCTTATACAACTGATACACATGACCACATGTGAAAATGATTTCTAATATATGTATTTCATGCTGAACCAGCACTCATCAGTTAGTCCAGATTATCATCTTCCATTCATAATCAAGCAAATCATACTTTAATGGACAGGCTTCATTCTTTCCCACCCTCCACCTCTTTAGTCATCCTTATTGATGCCAATATTATTGTCATATCCATATTGATTTTAAGTCATTCTGATCCCTCATGTATAGGACTTAAATATGTCCATTTAAATATACAGAAGAGTGATGGGAAGAACATGAGCTGAATATGTAATATTTAAATACAAGTAAACTTATTGTAATTAGACAGGACTTGAACTCAAACTTTCAAGCTTCCTATAGCTATCCACTCTATCTTACACAACTGATAGACATGATCACATGTGAAAAAGATAAATGATCTCCAATCTACATATTTCATGCTGAACCAGCATTCGTCAGTTGGTTCAGATTTCTTTCAGTCTTTCTGGTTAAAGTTGTGTTTTATATTCCAGTATTTTGCTAACAAATCTCTAAATAATTGTTTTCAACTTATTTTTATGAATAGGTTGATAATAGTAAACATTTTATATATGTTTTTTTAAATAATGGTATATAAAATAGAAAATAATTTCCACTTTATTCTAAATTTTTATTCTTCACCCGCCTTTATGTTCTTTATAAATCTATATAACAATAATCATTTAATAGTATAGACAAATATTGAAATATAATTGTTTCAATGGTTGATTTCTTAGAAGTTCACATAAAGTTTGAGATCTGGCAGTGACATGATAGGAGATATAACTCATGGACCATATGTCATTCTAATGCTGCTCTAAACCACACAGAATAGAAATATTGAAATATGAATAGATAAAGCAATAATCTTATTAATGTAGTTTTAATTTTCTAACTTAGTTATTTTAATTAATATTGCTACTAAACATCACATGATCACCCTTATGCTTGCTCATAATTGTTATTAAAACAGGCAAAACTCTCCATACAGTAGTGCTAGGCAAGCTAGAGTAATCAATAGATGCCAGAAGGCTTGTGCATAAAATCCCAACTAGTGCCTACTCATTCAATATCCTCAGACTAGTTTCTAGCTTGTGGCTTTCATCAGGTGCAGTGCTGTGAGATCCAAGACTTCTCACTGATGAAAGCCACAAGCTAGAAACTAATCTGGGGATATTGGATAAGTAGGCACTAGATAAGAATTTTATGCACAAGTGTTCTGGCATCCATTGCTTACTCTGGCTTGCACTGAGTGGCGCTACTGTATGGAGAGTTTTGCCTATTTTAATATGTTAAACTTTACTTCATTTATTGCATGTCAACTTATAAAATTTGAATACTAAAATTTGCCAACTTTTATACAAAAATTCCTAATACAGTAATACCTTGTATATTAGTAGCGGAATGGAGATTGAATTCTCACTTTAAATGAAATTCATTGTTAAGTAAGTTGTGTTTTTTCATTTAAGAATACATAAAGATTAATTTACATGTTACGACTTATACATTTGGGCCAAAAGTTACATAATCATGTTTTATTAACATTTATCAAAAATCTTTCTTTTCAAGCACAAGTATTTATTTATTTTTACCAAAAGCACATTCAAGATATTTTATTTATTTTGTATTTTTTCATTATATATTTATGGATTTTGAAGTTATATGCATTTGTTAAGACTGAACGCTTTTGTAAATATTTCGCTAACATTTTAATACTTATATACACATTTACCAACTTATCCTACTCATTCCAAATATATTTTATCAGCATCTAGAAGTCTAAATTAAAAGACCTTCTTTTAGTAATCGTAATGCAAAAATGGGCTTCATTACCCGTGTGAATCTTCCCAATAATTTATTTCGTTTAAGATGGCAGTTTTAATACAGATTTTTTTTTTGTTTGATCAATTTATCATTAAAGCTGGAATTAATTTTTTTTATATAGAAAAAATTGTATAAATTCATGTACCGGGATTTTAAAATGAATTGGTAGATTCGTTCAGAATTCAGTGCCGTTATAACTGTAGTGTTACTAAGATGCTATTACTGGTGTGTGTGTGTGAATGTATAATTTCTGTTTAATTATTAAAATGAGATCATTAAAAGTGAGATGCAAACTCGTATAATTGATTATTAATTTAGTAATTACACCATGTTTTCATCTGGTTGATATATTGAATTCATTGTATTTCCATCAATGTTGATAAAGGTAATCTTATAAATATCAAAAACATTCTATTCTTAATCCTTTATCAACTGAATGTTATTTATTCATATAGCCTAAGGAGAGAATGGTTTACTTAGTTAATTACATATACATTAAGCTATACTAGTTGTGTTTTATATATGATGAATTGGTCCAACGTGGTTAAAAGTATCTTAGACAATACCATTTTTAACCAGGGCTGCTACATGTTGGTATGCAGGTTGTGCAGATAACAACAGAGCATCATTAGGGGTGCTGTGTGCCATGATAATAAATTTTATGTATAAATGAAAATGTTTAAATTTTCATACCATTTTATTGCTAGAAACACATTCTGATTGTAAATATTTTTTATTTAAATATAGGAGGATTACTTTTCTACTTTGTCGGGTAACAAATGCTTGGAATATATTACAATATCTACTATATATTTACTCTACCAGTGTACTAAACTGAATAGACTTGTGTCGTGTTGCCACAATAACATTTATATGTAAATGAAAATGTTTACATTTCCGAATCACTCCTTTGTTAGAAATAAGTTCTGATTGTAAATATTTTTTTATTTAAATATTAGAGAATTACTTTTTTATAGTCTTGTGACAATTATTCAAAATATTCTACAGAACATATATACTCTACCACGGCATTAAAACGGACAAGGCCATATTTTAATAATCAAAATAAAACGACATTCACAATAATGACTTTGGAAGCGAAAAAATAAAAGCTTAAACTGGAATGTTTATACACTTAGTATATTATGCTGGACATGCTTTGAATATATTTAAAATATCGTATGTAAATGGATTATTCTCCAGTACATGAGGGGTCAGAATGACTAACAGTCAACATGGGTAGGATGACAACCTTGGCACTAACATGTACTTTGAACGTTCCATCATCAGATTTTCAATGAAATGGATGGCTGAAGAGTTATGGGTTGGAGTAGTTTGAAGCCTGTCCATTAAAGTATGAAGATTGGTTATCTTAATATAAAACTGAGCACTGGTTGTATATAAGTGTGGAAATGGTAATCTGGATCAATTGATGATTGCTGGTTTAGCATGAAATATGTACATTGGTGATTATTTATCTTTTCAACATGTGTGTGATCAAGTGGGTCAGCAATATGAGATGGCTTGGACAGTATAGGGTCATGTGAAAGTCTGAGTTTGAATCTCTGATATATTACATTATATATATATATATGTGTGTGTGTGTGTAAGCCTATACAGTATAATAAATTAAAATATCATAATCATAGGAATATAGTCATTTAAAGAGTATGTGAGTGGATTTAAATGATTCACTTTTTTAGAGAGGGGAAAACAGGATTCTTTTTTGGTGATGGTATTTGAATTGTTGGCAATATTCCATGCTTTTACCTTGTGCTTTGCATCATTGCATTTCAAACATACCACATTGGCTGACGTAGGTTCAAAGGTATGGCCGAGTTTATTTTCGTTGTGCTAAAAATATGGATTTGTGGTCAGAATTGTTCTTAGCTCTATTGTACATGTACCGATGCCGTGTGACTCTTGTTGCCAGGTTATCATGGGATTTCCCGAAATAGATGGCATTGCTGTTTGCATGATTAAAGGAAATTTTATGTTTAGGGGTGAATTTGTCTTTGGAGTGTTTAGATTTTCAAATCACTTTTATTTCAATATCCTAATTTATATAGAAAATGACACATTACTATTAATAATTTATTTAAAATTAAACATTTAAATATTTCCTGATACCAATTACAGTAATTAAGTTGTATAGTAGATAATTGTATCGGTGCGTTTGATATCATACAGTAATCGAGTGCAAGGTCCTGAAATATGAAATCGATTTCAATATCGTCATGAAACTTTTTATATTTTAATACCAATATTATTATTTTTTTTTACATGTTTTACTAATCGCCTTTCTTGGCTGAAAATTTTAAAAATTTGCTGAAAATTTTAAAAATTGGTTGAAAATTTTATTCGTCAGGTAGTTAATAAGAATTCTCCTAAAGATGAGTCTGGTCACAAATTTTCAGAATCATATTAACATTATTTACCACCTACTCTTTCTGGGTCTTTTACAAACTCTTGGAATCCAGTTTAAGATTTCAATTGTCCATCTATTATCATCTCATCTAGCAATATATCCAGCCCACCTCCACTTCAGTCTTTTAATTTTTTCAATGAAGTCAGTAACACCTTTTTGTTCTCTTAGCCATATTCTACGTTTTCGATCTCCTCTTGTTAATCCCAATATGCATCTCTCCATTCTTCTTTGAGTGGACTGAAGTCTCTGTATTGCTCTTCTAAGAGAGAAAATTTTTAAGTTATTTTGTGGCTGCCAAAACTAGAAAAGTTAATATGTAAACATAAAAGTAAAAATGTAAATAATCATAATTTTTTAATACCCTACTGTTTATGTAACTTTTATTAAATGAAACGTTATCGAATTCATTTTGTTTTAATTTATATAAAAAAAAAATTCACAGAAATGTAGTCGCAAGTAATATTAATTCCAAAAAATACAGACATAAATAGCAGTTAATAATGTACATAGCCTAAATGCAATTTTGGTGTTGAGTACCTTTCTCAACAGCAACAATTATAAAATTAAAAAAACAAGCTGTTACGTACTTTATTAATCGCTGATCACGTCTGCATTGGTTTGGAATTAATATTCCTTGTGATTACATTTTCCAATTTATGCTTATTCAACGTCTGTTTGGTGACTTGCTGTATGTAACTGCTTTTTTAAAAAAATTATAATTGTGGACAAAGGTACTCTACATCGAAAAAAGCATTTAGATTATATACTTCATTAACTGTTGTTTACCGTTGTATTTTTTGATTTAGTTTACAAAGGTTATTTCACAGGATTCACGTACTGGAATTCACACAAAGATGCATCTCACACAGTGACCCTATTTATTACCGCAGCATTGTATAATTTGTTTAATTGGTTGTTGTCTTGGAAACATCACTAGTGGGAATTTTACTTAAGCTTGTGGTTTAAGACCTGTAGAGGTCCCTACTATCGCATTTTTATACGCATGTTCTTGAGGCTACAGCCTTAATAAATATTACTTATATATTTTAAAATGAAATTTCCACTTATTAAAAATGATTTAATCACATGTATATAATCGTTTATGATTATTTCACAAGAAATTATATGTAAATGGGTTAAAACTTTTGACTAGACTTAAAGGCTGCCGAAATTCAAAATTGCTCTGCTCAAAAGGTCCACTGATAATTTTCTTTTGAGGATACGTTGGTAGAAAAAAATAAAAAAATAGCTAACATTTCTATATGTCTTTAACATACTTCTTCATAGCTTTCTCTTTTTTAAATTATAAGTTGTTTTTTTAAATTTCTGCATTCCTTTCCATTCTCAGGAATTGCATGAGCTACTCTTAAATTTATCTTTTCTATAAAACTGCTTATAAATAAAAAAGTAATTAACCGATTTTGATAAAAGAAGCATTAGTGGTGGATAGGTTGGAAGGTTGTGTGAAAGGGCAAAGAAGGTGTAGAAGAAAAATGTTTATTCGATGTGTTTGAAAAGCACGTTGAAATGCTTACAGATGTTGATATGTAGGACCTACCTTTTGGTGTACCATGCCATGTTTCTAGCAATCAATTTATAACCATTGTAGTTTGTGGAATGGAAGAGTAGTGGACCCTTGATCTGAGTGAGGATATTTTTGTTTATGTAGTTTAGTGAAGTGATAGAGGTAGTTGGGGGGGGGCTAAAAGTTACTACCAGATTGAAACTGAATTCTATCAATTTTGCCACCCAAATCGCATTTGACCTCCTGAACAACCATCCAATGAAAAGTAGAATCTAGTCTTAGCTTCATAGCTTGTTTTTCTGTGAAAATCAGCAACCTCAGGTTCAACAATTAATCTCTTATTTAAATATCGTGGCATTTTTGTTTTGGTTCTAAGTATGAAGTCGAAAAGTGATTTCTCAGGTTTCTGCGAGTGAAGATATTACTGCTATTTTTATTTGTGTGGTATAAAATGACAATAAAGAAATTTTTATTGTAATCACTAAGTTGCAAATCTCATTGATTTTAAATATGGCCAAATGGTATTGTTGAACCAGATGCTGATATTAATAATTCAAGGGATGGTGCAATAAGTTCGATAGATTTGATATGCATTGAGTGATCTCGTGCAATAAGAAAATTTTTGTCTACACATAATAACAAAGGTCTATGCTCAGAATGATTTGAAAGAGTTTCCCATATTTTGTGTCAAAAGCTAGGTAATTTAGTCTTTGAAAATACAATTCCAGTATTTTTTTGCAATTTTATTACACTTCTTTGTAGCACTTACAAGGGGATGGGGTGGGGGGGGGATGTAATATAACAAATAATTATAAAGAAATGCTTCTATTTACATAAACACATTAAAAAGTAAAAAATAAATTCTCTTCAGCCTTCACAGTATTCTTGGATTATGTATTCAGAAGTACTCCAAGAATATTTCAAAAACCTGGAGTGGTATACACTCTTATTTTGGCCATCTAATTGTAAGATTGCTACAGAAACTGAAGAAAATGTATTTTTTAGTGTATTTGTTGTATTTTACTTTTTAGAACATTTATATGAAGGCCTTAAAATTTTTATTTTCTACTTTTTAGTGATGTTAGAAAATTTAAATACAATTTAATACCACTAGATGGCAGTATTGTAAAAAGTAGTAAATCTCATAGAAAATGTAAAATTTTCACTATTTTTTTCAACAAAATTGGAAAATGGGAAGTCAGTGAAAAGTGAGTTGCAAGAATTCATAGGTAAAAAAAAACATAATTAAATAAAACTAGATATATTCTCATAATTATCATCATCAACCATTATCAATTCACTGTAGGATGAAGATCTCTCTAAGTTCCACCCATCTCTGATCTTTAGCTTTTCCACATCACCCTTGCACACTTTCTTATCTCATCCATCCATATCACATGTGATCTCTTTCTGGATCTTTTACAATCTCTTGGAATCCAGTTTAAGATTTCAATTGTCCATCTATTATCATCTCTTCTAGAAATATGTCCAGCCCAATTCCAGTCTTTTAATTTTTTCAATGAGGTCAATAACATCTGTTTGTTCTCTTACCCATATATTGTGTTTTCGATCTCTTTTTGTTACTCCTATCATGCATATCTCCATACTTTTTTGAGTGGTCTGAGGTCTCTGCATTACTCTTCTATTAAGTGCCCAAGTCTCAGATCCATAAGTAAGAACTGGTAAAACACATTTATTAAAAACCTTTATTTTTAAACACATAGGCATATTTCCTTTTAGTATCAAATTATTTCTACCAAAAGCACTCCAACCAAGTTTAATTCTATGATTAATTTCATCCATTATGTCTGTATTAATAATCTGACCAAGGTATTTGTAACTGTTAACTTTTTCTAACTCATCATAATCAATCTTAATTTTCATATTTTGAGAAAATCCATTAAACATTACTTTAGTCTTTTTAACATTTATCTTTAGTCCTACTTTCATCCGATAGGTCCTGCAACCTTTCCTGCAGCTCTAAAGTATTATTTTCAAAAACAACTACATCATGTTCAAAATTTAAATGACTTAAATAATCTTTATTTACTTTCACTTCTTTAGCTTTCCATTTTGATCTACAAAATACTTCTTGCAGCACTGCTGTAAAAAGTTTTGGAGATATAGAGTCACCCTATCTTACACCCTTTTCAATGTTGATTTTTCTATTATCATTATGTAATCTAATTGTTGCTGTTGCATTTTTATAAATATTCTTTAAAATATGACAGTATATTGGATCTATACCTTGATGATCCAATGTTTTAATCACTGAAGAAATGTTTATAGAATCAAATGTCTTTTCATAATCTACAAATCCAAAGCATAATATGGCAACTCATATTCATTTGTCCTTTCTATAACTTCTCTCAATACCTGGATATGATCTACTGTACTAAAATCCACTTTTAAATCCAGGTTTTATATTGTGTTACATTATTTAAGTGTTTTTATGTTAGTGGCTTGCATGCCTTGAGAGATTTTGCCATTGTCTCGACACTGAAAAAAAACGGCAGTAAAGTTATTTCATTTATCTTAAGAGCTTTTAGCAAGGATATTATTTTTTAATTTTTTTTTTTTATTAGGAGCAGGTTATAGGTCATTATAAAGTTTAATCACAATGATGACATCATATAATGGTAACGTTGCAGAAAGATTGAGTCCGAGCTTCTGTAAATCACAATTTTCCTTCATCTTTAGAATATGGATTTGAATAGTGTTCACCTTATTCCAGGCTGTTTTTCTTTCAATTAACCCACTGAAACAGTCAATACTTGTTAGTAGATATGGGTCTAGCTATTTTTAGCTAGAGAATAAACATTGGGGTAAAAAGCTCAAACCTTCACAATTTATCAGTGCACTTGGTGATTTCCATCTCTTTCACCATTTCTTTATGGAAAGACATTTGTCCTACAGTGGGTTCAAACATGGTTTTATTGAAATTGATCTGGAGACTTTATACCCCAGAGTTGGAGATTTTGTTATATGCTGGACAAATTAAAACCTTTAAGATGTGTTTTTGAAGGTTTAACCCAGGAATACTTTATTTCCGAAAGTGTTCACATTTTTTTCAGCCAAATTATCAAGATATTTTTCTGGAATGTACATTTTTTTGTACTGGCATTAAATTATTGTTTTCATATACATTTATTCCTTAAAAGCTTCTGACAATATCTTTATTCCAGTTTTTTTTTTTGTTTAATGATTATATGCAAAAATAAAGAAGAATTTTGGAAAGAGAGAAGATTGATTTGGAATATGTATATTGAGCAAAGGATAAGAATTAGATTGGAGTATAATGGGACCGATGATGTGAATATAGAAAGAGAAGTTAGACAAGGATGCAGTATATCATCTTATTTTTTAATACATAGGGGGTTTGAACTCAGATTTTTACATGACCTCCAACTATCTATGCTATCGTACTGCTGACACACTTGATCACACACATGTCAAAAAGATAAACAATATTTAATATTTATTTAGAAAACCATAATGTTGGAGGTAGAGTAATAAAATGTACAAGATTTGCAGATGACATGGCTCTTATAGCTGAGGACAAAAAGTGTTTTTAGAATATGTTGAATAAATTGGGGGAATGCTGTATGGAATAAAGATTAATGTTAAAAAGACTAAGTGTTATAATATTAATATGATCTATGTTCCTTATTACTCTTTACAATGCTTTTTTACAATCCACTATTGACAGTTTTGATTGCCCCAGAAATCTTCTTCAGAAGTAGAACAAACTATCAATAGTGGATTTGTAAAAAGCATTGTAAAGAGTAATAAGGAGTATAGATGATATTAATATTATATGGATTTGGAACTGCAATAAAAAAAATAACATTATAATATTTCACAAAGAAGGCTAAGTATTTATGGATAGGGAAGAACGCAAAAAGACTGCAAATTGAAATCCATGATACCATAATTCAACAGGTAAAGGGATTTAGATATTTGGGTAGTTAGTTTAATGAGGATGAAAGAAATGAAGATAAAATTAAATGAAAAATAACATCAGGAGGCATTTATTAAAAGAAAAAGTATTTTGTGGACTTTTGAAGAGAAAAAGAAAAGATTAATTAAATGCTATGTGTGGAATGAGCTATTGCATGGTTGTGAAACATGGATAATGAGTAATAAAATTAGGAACAAATTTGAAGCCTTTGAGAAGTGATGATGGAGAAGAATAGGAAAAAATTAGTCGGATGAATAAAATGTTTTGAAAAGAGTAAATGAAAGAAGATTAAGAAAATTAAAAGGAGAAACTGGGTTGGACATATATTAAGAAGAAAGTATAGCTTAATGAAAGGTGTTTTGGAAGAAATGGCGAGTGGAAATAATAAGAAATGATGGAAAAGATTGACATTGTTGGATGATATAAGAGATGGGAAAAGTTATGTGGAATTGAGATGGACTTTGAAGAAAATGGATGAATTGCTGATATGATTACTCTCTAGATCTGCTTATGGAACAGAATACTATTGATTAAGGATGCAAGATTAATTTTAATTACGCTGATGGACAATCACGATCAATATCACAGACCAGCTAAGGAAGATACGACTTTGAATGCATTTCAGTGCTATTTGTGAGGATGCTTAAAATCTAGCTGATATCAGCAATCTGATATTGGATAGAACTAAAATATCTGAATGTTTTTGACATTAAATAATGTATTAGTTGGAGAAACATTTTTTTTAGAGCAGATTTCAAAAACGTGATCTTTTCATTCATTTTACTAATTCCATGACCATTTACCCAAATTAACTATGATGATGATTAAATAAAATCCATTCATTAAATAATCATCAGTATCATTTTCAAGTACCCCCCCCCCCAGAGATTGAATGTCGCTCCAAGTTTAATCAGTTTCTCTGATGTATAACTCATACCACACCAGTGAAGTTTCTTATTTCACCCATCCATCTGGTATACAGTTTGTCCATCTTTTTACAATCTTTTGGGATCTGGTTTTAACTATTTATTTATTATCACCTCTTCTAGCAATATCTCCAGTTCAGTTCCGTTTTAGCTTCTTATCTCTTTTAATAATATCATTCATAGCTATTTATTTTCTTATTTGTGACTTTCATTTAGATGTCTTCTTGTTATTCCTAACATCATACTTTGTTAAGCAGTCCAACGTCTCTGCAGTGCTCTAATGTTAACTATAATTTATTTAACTTAGCATTAAAAATAAAGTTCTGCTTTGGCAGAAGTGTAGGTGTATTTATAATCAACACGAATGTATATGTGATATATTTTAACTAAAGTTAATTTTTAAATGGTGAAAATGATAATTAATTCATACCGGTTATTTTCAGTTATTATCAACCCATTACAGTATGAAGATCTCTTCAATCGTAATCCATTTCCCCCGATGCATAGCTTTTTATCCGCATAAAACAAACGTTATCCATCCATCTCGTAGATCTCTTTTACAATCTTTAGATTTCAACTGTTCATATACGTTACATCTAGCAATTTGTCCATTCCAGTTCCTTTTCAACCTTTCATTTTTTTCAGTGGTGTTCATGACATCTGTTTATTCTTTCGACCATGTATTTCGCTTTTGACCACTTCTTATTACTCCAAATTTACGTCTCTATATACCCATGGTCTGAAATTTGTGCATTGTGTCCAAGTCTCCGATCTACGTGTGCATATATATATACTACGAATCTCTATGCAATATATATGTCTTGGATCAAATATTATTTTCTCTAACAAATGTCACTTAAAAAAAAAAAAAAAACTACACAATCGCAGTTTATATACCAATGCTCATAACGAACTGATAAGGTTTCGATAACTTTATGTATTGATATCAATTTTTTGTTGCTAAATTTGGAAGAGATAAATATTTTATCAGATTTTTAATTCACAGAAAAACATTATTATATTTCAAATAGTGAATTTAAGAAAAGCACGTTTCTGTTGGAAATAATTTGTTTGGATTAGCATTTAAACTTTTAAATTTTATAAGAGTTTAAGTTTTGAAGATTACACTTCAGATACGATCCAACGCACACCTTACAGATTAAGATTTAGCTAAATGTAAATAGACGAAACAAATATATGGACGATATGTGGTATATACTACTATATTTAGCATATTCAAAATGAAGGTAGGACTTTTTTTTTAAATGTACAATTTATAAAGTACTCGTTCAATTATTACGTTTTCATTGAATGTATACCTGTGTATAAGTGTAAACAAAGAAAGCATATAAATCAATGTTACGCTATCAATTATTATCAATAGATAATTTTTTTTTATTCTCATATATATGTATACATATGCAAACATCTAAATAAAATTATAATTAAATAAAAGTTTTAAAATGCAATATTATATTTCTAATTCAACATGATAAATGAAGGGGTTTTTTTTTTTTTGTTTTACAGATGGTTACATTGTGATTTACAGGTGTCAAATTCACTCTACCCATAACTTTTGACACAATCCATTTCAGATACAGTAGTAATTATTACTAACCATTACTAAACTAGAAATTGTAGCTTAGATATAAACTCTGTTAAAGATTAATATATCTGATTTTTTAAAATTACACACACACATGGAGTTATTCACATTTCCCTTTCACCTGTAATATTTTTATAAATATATTAAATAACTTCCACATATTCTTTTAAAAAGATATTCCAACTGAGTTATAAACCATTTATGTGTCTGTATGGTTTTGTTAGAGTAGCAAGTTCTGGAATTCGAAGTCCATTGACCACAACCCAACTCTGTAACTTTCAGCACCCAAAACTCCATGTGAAGTCTAAGTAAAGCCAATTTATTATTTTGCCCCATGGTTTGGCAATGGTAGAGTGACAAAATCTGAATTTGGAAGACCATAAATCAGGATTTGGCTCTGCCATTTCTGAGTTCAATTTTCTTATGAACTCCAGAGTAATAAAATCATTCAACTAATTTTTGGGGTAGTAATAGGATGATAGATTTTGGCACTTGAGGTCCACTGGATTGGGTCCAACTCAGTAACTTCTGGTGCTCCAAATTCCTATGAACTTTTGAGCAATAAACCTATTTGATTATTTTTGCCTATATGGTTTGGTATGTAGACTCTGGAATTCAGCATCCTTGGATTATGATCCAGCTTAACACTTTCACTGCTCAAAGATCTTATGAATTTACAAACACTAAACCATTTGGTTTCTTTTTTCAATTGACTGAATTTTGAGCATTTTTTCAAACTGTAATTTTTTTTTGGTTTTCTCCAATAGTTAAGGATATTGTAAAGTCTGAGCTTTAAATATGATGTTTACAAAGACTATATAAACCAATTTGTGATTCACAAATATCATCCAGATGCAGGATATGCTGGTCCATTTTTCTGTTTTCTTGACATTTTGCAGAACTGTCTTCTAATTTCTTCAGGAGAAAACTATTCTTTCTTAAATACTTCAACACCCTGCCTAATCACAACTTTTCAAAGTATTCTGTTTTCTGTCACATCTTCCTAACAGAAACAATCAATATTTCATTTTTTAAGAATGTCTTTAAGATCATCGTTATAATGTAAAAGGATTTACCTCTCCCACAAAAATCATGCTCAAATGCAATTTATCCACTTTGAATACTTTTTACAAAAAACCCTTATGGTATATATATACATACACAATCTTATGTTTCAATTGTCCTGCAGTCTTCTTCAGAGCTATGTTATAATGAACAAAATAAAATAAAATACATAACTATAAATAATGCCATAAAAATGTAAACAATAAAAATCATAATAATAATAAAAAAAACTAAAAAGTAACAAAATATAACAAAACATACTATAACTGAAATACATATAATCAAACCCAAATAAAACAATCCAATTATTATAAAATAAAATATACAATATAAATATAACAAATATAAAATAAAATATACAATATAAATATAACAAATATAAATTATACATATGAATTACATCATAGCTCTGAAAAAGTCTGCAGGGCAGTCGAAATGTAAGATTATGTATGCATATAATAAAAGGTTTTTGCTCAAAAGTGTTCAAAGAAGAGTGGATAAATTGTATTTATATAAGATAATACAGCAAAATAAAGGGAGTGGTGAATTTGGTAATATTTCTAATACAAATGAGGTTTGGAAGTTTTAAAAATGACTATTTATTAGTCAGCTTTCAAAACAGGTTATAGGTTGTATTTAAATTTCCAGGAATATAAAAATCCCAAACTGTTACACTACAAATGTCAAATTTCTTGTCTATATTAATATCTTAGATCAGAGTAAAAGGTGGAATTCATTTTTTACTTATATAGGGGTTGCCTTGACAACAGATTGAAGATTCTTAATGTAGATAAACTCGCTGTTATTGTGATTATGAACTAACTAGCATTGTGCAAAATCAGTTTTGTCATCTAAGTAATAATTAATACAAATGGGATTTATCCACTCTACTTTGAATACTTTTTAGCAAAAACCTTTTATTGTACATATATGCAAACACAATCTTATGTTTCGACTGTCCTGCAGTCTTCTTCAGAGCCATTTTTAATTTTTAGTTTTAAAAAATTAAAGTGGCTCTCAAGGAGACTGTGTGATAATTGAAACATAAGACTGTGTATGCATATAGGTACAATAGAAGGTTTTTGCTCAAAAGTGTTCAAAATAGAGTGGATAAATTGCATTTATATAAGAAGATACCGCAAAATAAAGGCAATGATGAATTTGGTAATATTTCTGAAAAATATCCTATTATCAATCTTGCATTATTCAATTATTTTACAAATCCAATCCAATGAAGATATGATTTTACAATAGGTGACAGTACAATTTGAAGAATGTATTGATTGGTTTTATGATCTAGTCATTATATCTTCAAAAATTTACAGAGAACCCGTAAGCTAATGCACATGCACTTTATATATTTTAAACTATATAAATACTAACATTCTTGAACACAAGATAATGCGCTATATAAATAAATACCATAAAACGCTATATAAATAAATACCTTATTATATAGAGAACCCTTAAATAAATTTTTTTTTACTATTTTTATATTGCATTTACAAGATATCTAAGTTCCACTTTCATACAATAAGTTAGGTATAATAATAGCTGAGCTGTATATAGCTAACTTCATTGCAGTAGCTATTTCTCTGTGATGAAATATTCTATCCTTTAACTTATTAAAGTAGCGTTTTAATATGGTGGTTTGATAAATAAATCACTTGAAATAATTTACCTTTATATATCTATTGAATTGATAGTTTGCAAAAGACCCAGAAAGAGACCACATGTGAGATGGATGGATGAAATAAGAAAGTGGGCATGTGTGATGTAGAGAAAAAAAGCTAGAGATCAGAGATGGATTGAACTTGCAGTGGATTGATAATGATTGACGACGATGATGATTTAATTGGCGTTTTCTCTGGTACAATATTATAACAGAATTCACTTCTGCCATTAGTAAACATTGTGACAAAGGCTACTATATTTTCAATGTGCATTCTACGCATAGTTATTAATTTATAATACTTTGAAAATGATTAAAAATAATTACGCTATGAAATAAAATATCAAAATATATTTATAAGAATATTACGTGTACTGAGAATGTCAAATAAACGAATATGCGTGCGTAATAAAATAAAATCTAAAACCTTATGACAATATATTTTACAACAACTCTACAAATGCGTTTTTAGATATTTATTTTAAAACAGAAAGTTATTTTAATTTTTTGGAATATAACTTTATTAAAATACTTTTTCAAGAAGTCTTATGCGTCCAAGTTTAAATTTTCTGCTTTATAATAATAATTTCCATTAGTAACTCGTCTTAAGCGCAATAGTTCAACTGAAGTACTCTCAATTTTAAATGAAAGAAGCAATTAGAGTTAATTTAGACTGTGTTGGTTTTCCTCAAAATAAAATATATTCGCACCTGGCTTCTTCTCAAGATTAAAGTAGTATATATAATATAAATAGACGCGCAAGCTCTTGACAGTTCTGTGATAGTGTTATTATTATTCGATAGTGGCAAGTCGAGGTCGATTTCCGACAGTCTATAAATAGCATTTAGACAATTCTTAAAAATTTAACGTAGTATATAAAGTTTCCTTTTCCCAACCAAATTACAATACCATTTGTTTTAATACAACTGTGATGATCTATCACCAGACTAAGTCATTGAGCCATCAGAAGTAATATATTAAGAAAATACAAAAATTGATTATTCTATCCTCCAGCAGATGGCTCTAATGTAGCATAAAAATCAATTTGGAAGACATTAAGGAGGAAAAACGCTCTTGGGACATAACATATGGGGGGGAATCGAATTAAAACTAGACAAAAAAAATACACACTCATCGATTACACAATGGGATAAATTTATAGGAAGCCACAATAAGCACTGTATAATATACATTATTCAATTATATCTGTCTAAAAATTCCAAAAAAATAATAATGTGAGCAATAACTTATGAGAGAAAGTTCAATTAATCATGCATAAGCAAAGTATCTCAGTGAATAGATAACTGGTTCTCTTTCAATGTAGTGCATAGTTTATCTATTCACCACAATTATAAGGTGTATCACACCATGAATTATGAATTGACACGTTTCCGTGTTTTGTATGTTTTGTATTATCATTGATTGTATTCAGTGTTCTTCCTTCCAGCACAAAATTTTGCAAATCATTTGAAAACATTTCTCGCGATTTATGGTCTTACCGCCATACACAGTATGAATAATGTCAAATATTTCAGTAATTGTTTTACCCAATTGAAAAACAAATTGAATATTAGTACTTTGTTCAATTATGGGTTAAGATATAAAACACTGTGATATTCCATGCTACAATTCATGATTCATACAGGCTAGCCCTTTAAAATTTTTGTGGGGAATAGCTAAATTATGTTTCTCCATAACACTCATGTGATTTCAGAGAGGGCATTTTACACAGTTTGAAAAGAAAAATGACCACTTTTTTATTTGAACGCACTGTGTATATATTATCAATAATTTCGGTATCAGCCTTCTTTTCCTTCCTTTTTTTTTCACCACATTATAAGTTTACTATATGAATTTTTTCTATAATATAGGCTTTTTTTATACCTGCACTATAATGTGTAATATGAGGGTTTGAATTCAGACTTTCACATGACCCTCAACTATCCATGCTATCTCATACTGCTGATAGACTTGATCACACACATGTTGAAAAGATAAATAATCACCAATATCTGTTTTTTGTGCTAAACTAGCATTCACCAGTCTGTCCAGATTATTATCTCCACACATATATATATAATCAAAGCTCAGTTTATATTAAGATAGCCAATCTTCATACTTTAATGAACAGGCTTCAGTCCACTCCACCCCACAACTCTTCAGCCGTCCATTTCATTGAAAATCTGATGATGGAATGCTCAAAGCCCACATTGGTGCCAACTCCCTGATCCTACCCATGTTGTCCATAAGTCACTTTGACCCCTCATGTTCAGGACATAATCTCTTTACATACAATACGAGTGGTAGGCAGACCTTTCAGCACTATATTTTAATATATGAATTTTTTCTACAGTACAGGCTTTTTCATACCTGCACTCCAATATGTAATATATAGGGGGTTTGAACTTAAAACTTTCACATGACCCTCAAATATATACGTTATCTCATACTGCTAATGCACTTAATCACACACACATTATACATTTACAAAAATGTTTGCAATGGTACAGCTCTGATATGGCTACTGTTGAAATTATGTCATTCCAGTTATTATATTTTAGTATAAGACAGTAGTTCTAAGGCAGATATAACGGAATGTTATATATACACGTTTTTGGCCATGAGAAAGAAATGTTTAATGATTATCTTTTTCGATTTGCTATCATAATATAAACTGAACACTGATTGTTTAAATGTGTGGGAGATTATGATCTGGTCCAACTGATGAGTGCTACCATGAAATATGCATATCGGGGATTATGCATCTTTCCCCATGCATGTGGACATGTGCATCGGTTGCTTGAAGTGGAGTGGAAGACGAATAGACTGAAAAATCCTTTAATTCAAATCTCCCTACTTGCATTTATATGTATGTATATTTCTCTATACTTAGTACACTTAATAGAAGAGCAATACAGAGACTTCAGATCACTCAAAGAAGTATGAAGAGATGCTTGTTAGGAATAACAAGAAGAGATCGAAAATGCAATATATGGGTAAGAGAAGAAATACGTGTTACTGACATCGTTGAAAGAATTAAAATACTGGAGTTGGGTTGGATATATTATTAGAATAGATCTTAAACGGGATTCCAAGAAATTGGAGAAGACCAGAAAGAGACCACATGTGAGATGGATGGATGAAATAAAGTGTGCAGGGGTGATGTGGAGAAGAGAGGTTTAGAGATTGGAGAAGGTGGATTGAACTTGGAGAGACCTTCATCCTGCAGTGAATTGATAATGGTTGACAATGATGATGATGATATTTCTCTACTCTCCAAACTGCAAATTATAATGCTTAAAAATTAAAAACCTCAAATGGATATAATTTTTATATTTTCTTTGGAAATAGCGAAAATATTTTTAAATTAAAAAAAAAAAAATGTTAATAAAAAATAATCGAAAGACTTTATTATATCGGAAGTATCAAAACTACAATCGATCATTGGGCCGAGAGTATCAGAACTTGAGTTCGAGGCTATTACACCCCAAAGTCTGAAAGTCTGTCACTGTGCCAAATGACTCGGGGAAAAAGGACAGTTTATAATACATAAAGTTAAAAAAAAAGATTGTATTTTTATATTTAAAATGCATTTTATTTAATGTAAAGTAATACAATAACACCGACTTATACAGAGGCGTTTAATTTAATCCACTTTTATCAAATTCCCTTTTCTCTTTGCTGCCACTTAAAATCGACTTTTATGTAATTTCAAACTGTTTATCGTTTTCTGCCGCATTGAGAAATTATTTTGCGCGTAATTTTGATTTTTATGACATTAAACTGGGTTAAAGTGATTTAGTATAATCTTTGTAATTGTTTTTTTTCTTTCTATTGAAATTCTGCAGGATTTAAGCATCTCGCAAAAGTTTGACAACAAAATATAAGATAAGCTCTTATTTTTAAATAATCGTTTTAACATCAAAAAAATATTTTTGAATGCAAGCTAGTTTTTCTTCTTTGGAAGTAATCGATCATGATTGATTTTAGTAATACATACATATATGATTTAATAAATATAGCTTTACTTCTCACTATATGTAAAATATATAATTGTTAATTAGAGAAGATATTAATTAGTATTAAAGTTTATCGGCTTAACGTTTTCGAGGATCCATGTCTCATATTCATAGCCTTCATAAAATGTATAATAAAATATGCAAATACAAATATTCAAATAAGCTAGTATTACGTAGCCCATTTCTTCGAGATCTCGAAGCAAGTATCCTTTCTATTAATGGCATGGATGTTTCCATTGATGTAAAATGCCTCCTTTATTTTCTTTTGTGATCATTTGATTCTGAGCACAATATTATGGGATTGGCGGGTGTGAAGTTGTGTCCAGATTGTTTAGCATGCTCCAAGAATACAGAGGACGTGTTGCTGTTTTTCTGAGCTCTGTTAAATGTGTAAATATGTTGACCCAGTCTAGTATTGATTGTAGCTTTCGTTTCACCATAATATATAGCATGGCATCCAGCCTGAGGGCAGGCAATAGAGTACACCACGTGTGGAGTGAACGATCGATCAATGTGGTCTTTAGAGTTATTAAGCAATCTATTAGAATTAGGTGGAGTTCTAACTGCTATGTTAAATTTATCGTTTAATAAATCAATATATCAATAAATATCATTTTTTTTATAAAAAATAACCCATTAATTCCATTATTGAAATGAATCTATTTTTAAAGTTTTATGAGCCAAGCTCCTTTTCTATATCCACATATACATTTTAATTTATGGGTGTTACTTGTGCAAAGTGTTGGGTTTACGTGAGATTATAATAAACACAGACTTGTAAAAATACGATTAATAGTAGTTATTTAGCAAATGTATATACAAGACTGTTTAAGTCTGTTGGCATATATATATAGAGAGAGATTATGTACAATAGTGTTTGGTATAATATATGCTTGATACGTTGCCTTGATATAACGTTTGGCTGCCGTGCAACTATTTATGTAAAGGGTTTTAGGTGCCTTTCAAAGTTTACCCAAAACTTCCATCTATGCACGATGAGACTTTCAGCTGTTTTTGTGACAGCTTGCCCCATGTCTGGCTAAGATCTAGCAGTTTTCGGGTCTAAGGTGAACTTTCCTCACTGCTCAACCATATAGAGGACAATGTGCCTACTGCCACTCAGCTCTGGCAGTAATTTGTTGTTATCCATCTCCAAGTGGATGGACTATTTGTAGTAGATCCCTATCCATAATGACAGCAATTGGATTCACTGAGCGTCTTCACCAATTGGCCTGTTTCTGTTATAGGATATATCTTATCTATATATTTATTGGTCTGTGGAGGTGACAGATTAATCCATTCAAGATTCTATTGTAAGTTGTGATATAGTACATAGCTTCTCAGAAATTTAAATTTCATATTCTTTAAGCTATGTGGATTTGATATTTGCATTATATTATTCTACATCTTTATTTACAAATGTAGATCTGTATATATTTGTGAAAATATACTTTGAAAATGATCATAGAAAATAATCAAAATATAGATGGAGATGTAAAATAATATCATGTATAAGTAGATATGGAAAGTTTAGTTCATAAAATAACAATATTTAAGGTAAAGAATTGAGTAAGTGGAAAATTATATATTAAAAATATACAGAAAAAAAGGATCCAAAATATTTCTGTTGTGAACTCATCCCAAATCAGCAGAAGCTTACCTTCAAATAATGGACTTGTCTTTATTCCTAGATTATCAGAAACTGTGATTAATTATAATTACTTATTTATAAATGAAAACCTATTATTATAAAGTGCTGAAAACTTTGAAATTATTCAAAGAGAGTCAATCTCCGTTAATGCGCTATTTCCTAAATATTATAAATCTCCGTGCATTCTCTCACCAGTAAAAATTTAAAAACCTTAAGTGAATCACTTAAGTTTAGAGCCTACATTCTATATACACCAACTCTTACAGACCATGCTTAAATCAGGGCTTGAGTCTATTGCATGCCTGATGTTATAATCAAATATTCAATTGCTCAAATCTACTTAACTCATCGCCGGAGAAAAACAGTGTCTCATTTTAAACCACCTATGATTAGACAAACATGACTTATAAATGTAAACCTATTATTATAAAGCACTGAAAACTTTGAAATGATTAAAATGGAAGTCAATCTCTTATAATGCATTATTTTTTAAATATTATAAATTGTGCACTCTCCTGCCGGTAAGAATTTAAAAAACTTAAGAGAATCACTTAATACTATTTAAAAAATAGCCCATTATTGGAAATTGACTTCCATTTGAATAATTTCAAAGTTTTCAGTGCTTTATAATAAATTTACATTTATAAGTAATGTTTGTCTAATTGTAAGTGGTTAAAAATGAGACCCTGTCTTTCCCCTGCAATGAGTTAATAGATTTGTACAATTGAATATTTGATTATAACATCAGACACAAATAGATTCTATCCCTAATTTAAGTATGGTCTGTAAGAGTTGGTGTATATAGAATGTACACTCTAAACTTAAGTGATTCACTTAAGTTTTTTAAATTCTTATCAGTGGGAGAGTGAGCAGAGATTTATAATATTTAAGAAATAGCACATTATCGGAGATTGACTTCCATTTGAATTATTTATAAATGTCTAAATAAATAAAGTTATTTATTTATAAATAAATAAAAGTTATTTATAAATAAACAGTTTCTCTAAACATTTAGGATGATAGTATTGTAGTTGTAATTATACATCAGTCTATTTCCATCATTTAAAATTAATTAGTAAATACTTTTAGAAAAATTTAAATTCTGTTTAACATTTTCAAATACATTCAACTAGATTCTCCTCTGCCCAGTGATAATATTAGCATGGAGGTCAAACAGACCTTTAGGTTTATTTTTACTTGAAATGAGCCCCATTGCTGACAGATACCATAACTATGACTAATATAACTTAGTCAAAAGTGCACTAGACAAAAATTGTGAATTTTATTCAGATTTTAAGTTTATTTCGTTTACATTTTGGCGTATAGTTATTTTCCATATTACATTTTCTTGAGATATTGTGTATCAAAATTTTCAATGTTACATTTGTGAATATTGAATTTAACGCAATGATCTAACTAACTAAACTATTCTGTCAATATATCTCGGAGGGTTCTTCTAATTTCTCTACTTTTTTTTCTTGAGGGCAATGTTAATGAGTGGTTCCTGAAACTTATAGGAGTTACTTGTCATTGGCATGTGAACAGATAGTTATAACATTTCTTTTGTAGAGAAAATACTCACATGACAATAAAAAACAACCCCATAAGTCAAACTGTGTGGTAATTCATAAGGTTTGGAAATTGCTCATTAATCCACCCTCAAGAAAAAGGAGCAATCAGGGAAAACTCTCATAAATAAGTATATAGTTTAAATTGTGCTTTACACAAAAAAAGTGAAGCTTGTCTCAATCTTATTAAAAGTTATATGGCTTAGCGCTGTCAGAGACCTTGTGTCTCCATAATCATAGCCTACTTTTAACTGAAGTTTAGTTTCGGTTTATGTAAAATTTTATGCAAATTTTATAACAACCATTTTTCTACTAACTGTTATCTTTGGCAGAATTGCCTAATTTGTTACAGCATTAGCTTAAATTCAATATAAATCTAAAGATCTTAGGTTCAATTTCCCTGCTCATACTGTCACTGATCAGGCTAGTAATACCGGAATTAGAGGAGAGTGATACCACTCAAAACAGTGCATTTTAGGTTAAGCTGTATGATATTACTAACAGTTGAATGTATTAGAAAATTTAAATAAAGTGTGAATTTTTCTAAAAATATTTGACAATCAATAGGAAAAGTTCAACAGTTATTCACAAATAATGCATATCGTTTTCCTTTAAATTTATAGATAAAACAGATATATTGTTTATTTAAATTAATAGATAAAAATGTATATCTTTCAAAGTTTTGAGTACAAACCATTTAAATTATTTATTCTCCTGTACATACATTGTCTTTCCATTTTTGCTAATATTTTATTTTCTGATCCTAAAATGACCTTACTGTAAGCATGTCAAATATCTACATAAATGTTCGTTTCTGGCAAACACTCATATTTGTAGACAATTCAAGTAGGAAGTAAATATTAATAGACAATGATTAATACAAATTATCATACAGTGTTTGTTATTAAAATTATTATTTTAAGAATGAAAATAAATATAACCAAGAACTTAGCACCCATGGAAGTATGACTCCCAACCGCCAGCTCTTTATATAATATTTGTAATATAAGCTTATTTAAATTAGGTCATGTGACATCTGACTATTTTTTTTTGTAATAGTATTATTATATGGATATATGTTTTGTATTGCTATTAATTTTAATTAGTCATTCATGAGGCTAAAAATTTCCAGGTTAAATTTGGCATTGTAACCTATGTGTAATGCTGTTTGTTTTTGTTGAAAAATTAGCATAGTCAATACATAGAAATTTACAACAATTAAATAAATTATTTTCTGTAGTGTAAATTTTCGCTACACCACTCTCACACAAAGTAGGGATTGATTTCTACCCGCTTTTAACACCTTGTGGAGGGATTAAATCTATGATCCCCAACATGCACATTTCATACTGAACCAGCAGTCATCAGTTGGCCTAGTCACATTCTCTTACACATATCTTTATCATTGTTCACTATATATAGCTGGAGATTTATTACAGTTTAATTGATTTGTGTCAAACTTACTGCCTTTACAATTTGGCATAAATCACTTGATGGTAATATATTATTCATTTTAATTAGTCATTCATAAAACTAAAAATTATCCATTTAATGAATAATATTTCTGTAGTGTTATTTTCCCTACACTACTCTCATGCAAGGTAGGGACTGGTGTCTATCTATTTTTAGCATCTTGTGGAGGGATTTAATCATAAACATATGACCAGCACTCATCAGTTGGTCCATATTATATTTTCTTACACATATCATTATCATTGTTCACTATATATAAATGGGAACTACTACACTTTAAATTGATGTGTTAAACTTACTACCCACACATCTTTGACACAAACCACTTACATCATGGAGATATATTATTAATTAGTCATTCATAAGACTAAAATTATTAATGTAATGAATAATATTTCTGTAGTGTAATTTTTACTACACTACTCTCATGCAACATAGGGACTGCTTTCTATCCATTTTTAACACCTTGTGATGGGAGGTAATCCTAAATATGACCAAAAACATGTAAAACACCATACACATTTCATGCTGAACCACCACTCATCAGTTGGCCCAGACCACAATCTCTTACACAAATCATTATACCACTAAACATCACATGATCATCTCATGCTAGCACATAACTGTCAGTAAACAGGCAAAAACTCTCCATATAGTAGTGCCACCTTGTGCTAACCAGAGCATCCATTGATTAGTCTGGTTAGCACAAGGTGGCACTAGTATATGGAGAGGTTTTGCCTGTTTACAAATCATTATCATTGTTCATTATATATAGATGAGAATTACTACAGTGTAATTGGTAAGTGTCAAATTGACTGCCCTCAGAACTTTGAAATAAACCACCCGATGGAAATATATTATTAATTTTAACTAGTCATTATAATTATTCATTCAATGAATAATATTTCTGTAGGGTTATTTTCACTGCACCATTTTCAAGTAAGATAGGGACTGGTTTCTATCCTTGTAATGAGAATAACACTACAGAAATAGTATTCACTAAATAGATAAATTTTAGTCCTATGAATGACTAATTAAAATTATTATATTAATATTTCCGTGGAGTGGTTTGTGTCAAATTTATGAGGGCAGCAAGATCAACTCATATCAATTACACTGGGGTAATTCTTCAACTATATATATATATAGTGAACAATGATATGTATAAGAGAATGAGATTAGGGCCAACCGATGACTGCTGATTCAGCATAAAATATGCGTCTTGGGAATCATACATCTTTTTCATGTGTTTGATCATATATTTATGATTACATTCCTCCACAAGATGTTATAAGCGAATAGAAACTAATTCCTATCTTAGTGTTTTCCTGAAGGTTTGTGATGATGGTGTTCTAGCTGTATTTTTATATTGGATTATTTCCATCATCTAATATGTGTGTTGAATGTCTTTAGAAAAGTTTAATTTTAGTTAAAATATTCCAAATGCATTCAACTGTTAATAATATCACAGTAAACAATTGTTAGTAATATCACAGCAAACAGGTTAGTATATGCACAACGTTGCGGATGGCTCAGTTGGTTAGAGCATTACCTTAAAATTCAATAATCAAGAATCTAAGGACCCAGGTTCGAATCCCATGCTAGTACTGTCACTGGTCAGGCCAGCAACACTTGAAGAAGAGGGGGAAAAATACCTCTCGAAACGTTGTGCATATATTGACCTGTTTGCTGTGATATTACTAACAGTTGAATGCATTTGGAATATTTAACTAAAATTAAACTTTTCTAAAGACATTCAACACACAGATGATGGAAATAGTCCAATATAAAAATATAGCTAATCCTTATCTTGTATGCAAGTAATGTAGTGAAAATAATATTTCACAAATATTATTCATTATATTTATTGCTATTTTATAATAAATTTTTATATGTTATATATGAAAAGGTGCACAAACCCACACGGGCCTGCTTGCAAATTTCAGCTTTATTTTTGTGTAAATATCAATGCATCTTGATATAACAAAGAGACACTATTTGCAAGTTCATTTAAATAATTCTTTAGGAATATGGTTTGTGAATTGTCATAGTATAGTAACCCCTTTGGATTCTGTTGTTCGTTGAATAGGTGTATGTTATCAGTTGTATATTCGATAAATCATAATTCACTTACAGACTTGTTAAAATTGTTAATATATTTAATTATTCTCCATCTTTTGTTGACTCCATGTGAGTTGAAAGATAATTTCGTATACAATCTTAGATTCTTTTGCTTAGCAATTAGTAATGTAAACAAAACTAATTTCTTACTATTAAATCAGTATTCTAGCAGACATGTATGATTATATTATAAATAATGTCAGGTAATCATTTTATTTAAAAATTTATAAATATCAAAGATCGTATAAAACTGTCAGATGTATTGTTTTATATAAAAAAAAAAATCTTTACAAACTAAATAAAAATAAATTACAAGTGGTTTTTTTTATATTTACATGTCACTTAGTATTTTTATAAAATTATTTGAATCAAAGAGAAAGCCGCTTTTTAATTTAAATTCCAAAAGAATTTTTTGTTGACATTATTTTGTATTCATATATATATAAAATACATTTATAAACACCGCTTTTGTTTTCAAAATAACAAACAAAGAATAAATAAATCTAAATTAACCGCATTATTAACCTTTTGAAAATACCGAACAGGTGCATCAAAATGTCAAATTTTTGTTTATTTTAATTAACTCGTATTAATTAATGAAGTGGAACAGTGCGTTAACTTGTCTATAGGTTTATTTATTGTGGGTAGCAAGTAGACATTTAGTAATAAAACAATTGGGTCATCGTGGTCCAGTGCTGCGTGAATAGATCCTGGGTTCGATTCCAGTTCACAATTTCCGGTGGTCGAACTTCTTATAAATTCCTGATCAATAAAATTATTCGATTATTTATTTTAATAAAATAATTACGATTTTGGGACAACTGTTTTAAATCAGTTTTTCCCATTCTTCCTAGCATTTACAATGTGTTATCTTTCTATTTATTTCAGATTGTTGTTCTTTTAGAAAACTCTTTTTCTGATTTCCACGTTTTGTTTCCTTTATCTTTGCAATAATTATTAATTGGTACATTATTTTATTTGCAGTGGAGTAATTTATTTATTTATTATTGTCTATTTATTACATAAACATTTTTTAATGCCTACGTATAGTAATTAATCAAACAGTCAAGTTCTTAGATACCACGTGACACCAAAGCATTGTAAATGCTTCTCTGAACGTTGATTGTTTCACGTGACTTCCCTCTCTAGACTTTAATAGACAGGATTTGTTCCCATAGGTTAGGTAGCTAGGTAACAGTCTTAGGAACAAAATTGAAATTAAGCACTAAAATAAGACATTTAATACATTTTTTTCTTTTATTACATCCATAAAATCTTTTCAATAATTTTAAAACATGCACATTTTAAGATTTACCAAAATTAATGGGCTAGGGCTGGTAGCAGGTCAGTTATTTGGTTTTCTGATTCCTATTTACCCCCCCCCCCCTCCATTGATGTATACAGTATACATATAACTGCAAACAAACAAACTGAAAGAAAGTTTAGTAGTTAAATATAGTAAGAAAAAATTACAATAAAATTTTGTCATAATGGGGCACATATATTAGTATGAACAGTCAAAGCTATTAATTATTTTCGAAAGTTTGGAATAATAAAATATTATACTGTATTTGCATTGTGTAAAGAACAAAGAAGAATGTGTTACCATTGTTTGTTTTTTAGGAATATTGGACTGACTACACATATATAATCTATTAAATATATGTTTTAAAATAAAAAAAATATTTACAGTTTAAAATTACATAAAGTAACATTTATATCAAACTGTAAGAATGATAATAATTAGAAAGTAAGGATTAAGAACAAAAGGAATGCTTAATCAAAAGATATGTAATCAAGTTGGTAGATTAAAACAGATTAACAAAACAAATTAACAAAACTAATTAGTTATTCCAAAAATTAAAGACATTCCTAGAAAGATCAAGTTAACTACAGATAAATATTAAAAAAAGGACTAAGCCATCTCCAGAGAAATATTAAAAGAAGGATTAAGCTAGCTCCAGAGAAATATTAAGAGGGATTAAGCTAACTCCACAGAAATATTAAAAGAAGGATTAAGCCAACTCCAGAGAAATATTAAAACAAGAATTAAGCCAACTCCAGAGAAATATTAAAAGAAGGATTAAGCCAAGAATTGTAGAAGAGACCAGTGTGTCAAGATAAAAGCTTCACCTAGATAAAAAAGAACTTGGACAGGCTTTTCTACTCCATGATATTCTGGATGAAAATCACAAGTGGATCTAAGGACATTTAAAACCATCTCAACCTTAATTATAATTTTAGTAAATCTTCAGGCTAAACTGTAACTCTGAAATTAACTTATTACTATTGTATAATAAGTTAAATCTGATATTATATAAGTATTACTATTGACTAATTACAATTTAACAATACAGTTATTATATAAAACAGATAAACATTAAAATAATATAAAACACTAAATATTAAAATAATATAAAACAATATTTCCAAGTGCTTTCAACTTGTTTGAGTCCTTATCAAGGCTGTATAAAAATAGTTATACTCTACTAAGTGATAAATTTGAACATTTCATTATATCGGCCAGGAATAACTAATGGAAAAACTGGTTAACTTTGCATTAATAGTGCCAGAAGAATTTTTATAGCATATGACTCCTTGATCTTATGTTTTTTATCATGTGTTTCATTCATTAACATACTAAACTCTTGAGAACAACATACATGCCCCATAGTACTTTGATGAATATAGAGAGCTAAGTAAACTATCATATGCTATAAAAAATTTCTGGCACTATTAATGCAAAGTTAACCAGTTTTTTGATTAGTTGTTCCTTGATGATATAATGAAATGTTCAAGTTTATCACTTAGTAGAATATAACAATTTTTATATAGCCTTGATAAGGATTCAAATGAGTTGAAAGCATTTGGCAAAAGTGTTTTCTATTATTTTTAATGTTTCTCTATTTTATACAATAGCTATATTGTTAAATTGTGATTTATATTTTATAATAACAGAAATATTGGATTTATTATAGACTACTTAAAAATTATCCTATTTACATTAAATGTTTATTTAAAGTTATGTGCTCTGTGATTTCTTTATTATTGATTTATGTATCTGTTCAAATTCCTTTTTTGAAACCACGACTG
Source organism: Epiperipatus broadwayi (assembly GCA_028023455.1). Taxonomy (NCBI): domain Eukaryota; kingdom Metazoa; phylum Onychophora; class Udeonychophora; order Euonychophora; family Peripatidae; genus Epiperipatus; species Epiperipatus broadwayi. The sequence continues at coordinate 982,075 of JAQFVV010000172.1, forward strand.
TCCCCTTACTTGCTCGAGGAATTCAGATATAAATACAATTTATAGTGATATTCTTTTGCTTAATCTTAAAATTTGTTTATTTATATATCAAACATGTATAATAAAAATTAAATCGCTAAACACCACACGATCACCATTCTTTTTGCTTACCCAAGCTGTTTGTATAGAGACAAAACTAGAGTAATCAAGGAGTGTAAGAAGATTTGTGCATAAAATCCTTATCTAGTGCCTATTCATCCAATATCCTTAGACTAGTTTCTAGCTTGTGACTTTCATCAGTGAGCAGCTTTGGATCTGAGAGCACTGCACTTAGACACCAAAAAGTATGGATGCTGAACTGAATACAAGCTAATGAGTTTGAATTGAAAACATTATTATGTTTTCATTTTGTACTCAAAGATAGATAGATAATAAGGCAAAATGTGGAATTGAGAGGTGTGCATTAGGTGCAGTGCTCTCAGATCCAAGGCTCCTCACTGATGAAAGCCACAAGCTAGAAACTAGTCTGAGGATATTGGATGAGTAGGTATTAGATATGGATTTTATGCATAAACCTTCCTGCATTCATTGATTACTCTGGCTTGCACTGAGTGGTGCTACTGTATGGAGAGTTTTGCTTCTGTGTGTATAATAAAAATTACTGGACTTAACATGGGAGTTATTGACTTATAGTCTAAAATTTACTTAGTGGCACTCGCTAAATATCTTCTGGATTAATAATAGAAGACTGTCAAATATGTCACATAGTACTATTAAGGTAGTAGTTTATTTGAACGTGGTATTGGTTGGCAAGACAAAAGTTTGCCCAAGTATATCCCATGAGAAAATTACTGAAGGCAAGATAAAAAATGATATAAGTATCATGGTTTGGTGAAGAGCCTGTAGTCATAAGCTTCCACTATGAAAGTAAAAACATATTCTTCATTCATAATATGATCTTCTCATCACCAAAATTTACTATAAATCAAAACAGTTTTATTAATCAAATACAGTTTGGTAAAGCATCTATCTTTGGAAGGACAGTTTCACATGTCATTTTCAGCGAGATCTAAAGAAGAAATTAAAAAAATATGATTTTTTATATACTTTGTATGAAATAAATCTGTAGCAAATTCTCCTTGCAGTAATGCCATCTAGTGCAAGCCATAGTAATTAATAGATGCTAGAAAGTCACACTTTGTGGCACTACTGTATGGAGAGTTTGCAACTGCTTTAACAGCTTGTGCAAACATAAGAAATAGAGATCACATGGTGTGATGTTCAGTGGCTTAAACAAAACATGGATGTTTCTGGTGATAACAGAAGCATATATGACCATTAGAGAAGGTTATTAGATATATCTAGAGGATAAAATAAAATATAAAAAGAATAAAATAATGACAAAAAAGGAATATTTATTGAGAAAATTACAAAACCAAAGACAAACTTGGACAGATATTCAATTAAAGACAAATATAAGTGGAAAGTTAATCACATAAAAAAAATAGTTGTAGACTTACTTATTTTCTCAGCCATTTTTGTATTCACCAAATATCCAGAAATTACTGACAAATTTGTAAAGTCACTGGATGATACCAAAACAAAAAGAAAGTGGAGAGAGACCATAAGGAAATACTACTTTATAATATTTAGTCACAAGGTTTGCTCACCTTTATGAGAGGTTGGTGGATGTAAAAGGGCATTTAAAGGACTATTATTATCTCTGCTAATCATCATACTTATTAGACTACTAAATGAAAGACTGATAAAATGAGAAAAATTATTCTTAGAACAGAATTTTCTCCGTCACAATGTTCTTTTAATATTCATTGATAAAATCAATAAACATTGATACATTTGAGCTTGTCTTTGATTGTCTTAACCCATGAAACACCCCAGGCATACAGCATACTTCCAGAATTTCTAAAAATAATTAGGATCTGAACCCTATACACGATTGGCAAAATTATTTTGTAACATTATTCTTGCGAAACTATTCTAAAAATTTGGTATAAAAGCAAAACTATAATAGTCTTAAAATAAAATAAACTCAGCAACAATCCAAAAAATTATAACCTATAATCATTATGTGTATATATATATAGTGTAAAATTATATGTTCATGTATATTCGTATTCATGTGTTTGTTATAGTTCTGAAGAAGATTGCTGGGGCAGTCAAAAACATCAATAGCGGGATGTAAAAAGCATTGTAAAAAAATAATAAAGATCATAAATGATATATAAATGATATTACTATTATATAATCATTATTATATGTATTTACACCCATTTTGAAAGAATCACATTAAGAAAAATCTCACTAAAAGTTGAGAACCATCTACCTAAAGTCTGGGTTTTGGGCCAGGAAGAAGGTGCTGTAATGACATTCAAAACAAAAAACGAATACAACTTTTATTAAACTAACTTCAGTTTACAATCATGTTTGAAAAAGTGGTATTCTAAAAGTTTCTAAAAAATTTTAAGTCCATGTGAACCATTAATTTGTTTGACAAAATGCTATCAACTAAGTCTAAATGAAAATCGTGGTGGATATCAAATTTTACAGAATGGCCTGATTCAAGGTCCAGTTCTTTTGCCTACTTTATTTTAACACCATCAATGATCTTCCAAAAACAGAAAATTCATTTTGGCCGATGTAACTGCATTGACTTTTCATAACAAATCTTTTCCTGGAATAGAAAAAATATTTCTGTTAGGATATGAAAATGTTGGAAATATTTTTCAAAGACTGGGATCTTATTCAAAATCCATTGAAGTCAGCATGGTTAATTATCATCTCATAATCTGATTACAACCATTCGTAATGATAAATTGGAATGCAACCCTATTCTATGATTGATATTCAGGAGTAATCTTATATCATAGCTTAACTTATTTATCTTATTTATCTAAGGTTACATCAAAGTTAATTTTTAAGAATAGATCTCATATGAAGCTGAATGACACTACTTGGAGTTGTGGTGCAAATATTTAACTAACCACTTTTTTAGTGCTAGCATATTCTAGAGATGAATCCCGTGCCCTTTTTGGAGCAAAGTTCCTATACTAAACTTTTGGATTACTCACACCCTTAAGCCTATTACACTTTCTATTCTTTCATATATTTCTCCATCAGATGTCAGAAAGGAAGTTAACTCACAAAATGTCTAATAAATTGGCACTAAGAATTTCACCATTTACAACTGATCTCAACCTAACATTCCCTTTTTGAATGTTCAACCAAAATTCTATAATTAAAGAATTGTGGCATAAGAGTGAAATTCCTGTGAGTAAATGAAACTACCTGGATTTGAACTTCCTAGATACAACAAGAGCTTCATAAACAGATTTAGGACAACAGACAACCATTTAAAGCTCATCTGCTCATAAATGAAATTTAAGAGCTACTGATCTATGGAATTATGAACAACTCTATCTATACCCAGCATAGGTAATGACTACCTGATCTATGGCTACAGTGACTGAATTAAAGGATAGTAAAATTAATAGTGGATCTGGCTTCTGGTTCGAATCTTCATAGCTTCCTTTATGGTATTTTGATGACAGTTACGCTATCTTAAACTAAAATCCATAATTTCCTTTGTATTATATCAAATAGGGTGTTAAATCTCTTTTCCATAGAACAAATTAATAAAATAATTGGTCTATATATATAGCTACCTTAGCTGCAAAAGTTATTTCATGAAATGTCACATGATCACCATTTCCTGTGCTTACACAAGCTGTTAAAACAGTGACAAACTTTCCATGTGGTAGTGCCATCGAGCAGTGTCATTCAGTACATCCATTAGTCACTATGGCTCGCACTGGGTGGCATTACTGAATGGAGATATCATTGCTTTAACAGTTGGTGAAAGCAGGGGAAATGGTGATTATGTAATATTTAATAATTTAATACCATTCCTGCACATGGGATGATAGTGACCATGGTTATTAAAAACCAAAGACACCAAAAAGTATGGATGCTGAACTGAGTTCAGATCTATATGACTATGTAAGCTAATGAGCTTGAATTGAAAACACTACTGCATTTTCCACTTTGGAGACAAAGCTTTATAATTAGCTAAAAAGGTAAAAGATGGCTGCTGGAGGGTTGCATTAGATCCTAAGATTTAGATGCGATGCTCTCAGATCCAAGGCTCATCACTGATGAGAGCCACAAGCCAGAAACTAGTCTGGGGATATTGAATGAGTAGGCACTAGATAGAGATTTTATGCACAAACTTTCTTGCATCCATTGATTACTATGACTTGCACCAGATGTCACTATTTTATGGGGAAATTGTCACTGTGTGTCACGGTAAATCACATCACATCACTGTTTTAACAACATGTAAGTCCATCTTCCAACTGAAAAAACTACAAGATAGTTAAATTGACTTACATTCTAAAGTTGCTGACGATATACAAAATACTTAAAAATTCAGTTTAAAAACGCAACACAACTCAAAGGTTAGGTAGATTATATTATTATTAAAGACGTACATCCCTTACAATATTGATTTGATTATATAAAAAATAATACCAATCTAAAAAGTGTGGAAGGTTTTGAAACTTATTTACAGTATAAAATATAATAACTATAAATAAATATAGTCTTTGTTAATAACATCATAACTGATTGGTAATTATTATTTTTTTTTTATGCTTAAATAGCTTATTAGTGGTGTGGAAAAAAAATCAAATAATCATAAAAGATTAATTCAGCTTCCGTGCTATAAAAATTCTATACTAATAATAATAAAAAAAAATAGGTCGTTTATTTAAATCTTTTATAGATCTTATATTTCTGTGGCAAACCACGTGATCATATACTTCGACTGCTGTTTTTCATAATAGCGTGAAAAAAATAACGGTTAAATATGAATACGAAAATATTCGCATATTCAAAATCACTGTTTTATAATCTTGTTGTTCAATAATTAATAAATATAGCGGATGTCAGAGACCAATTTATCTGTCAACGCAGTTATATACGTGTAGATTTCTTGTGTGACCGAAGTGGCATCGATCTTAGTTTGTTAAATGCATGATATTAATTTATTCAAACATTAGTCTTCCTTGTAAATTCCTTTGTCTAGGTCATTATTTAATCGTATGATAAAATAGCGTTTCTCTTCTTAAACCATTATGTAATTTTTTTTTTTTAAACATTGGCATATAAATAAAACGCACTATATATGTATTAGCGTGACATCCTATAATAACCACAGATGTAAGCATAATGAAACTATTCTAGCGTGAACTATATAAATAATGTACGTTTAGAATAAATTGTTTTTATATAAATATTAAATTAAAATATTTTTAATCCTATCTAGAGTTCGAATCTTTATTTTGGTTAATTATTTAAATAAAAAGGTTTTTCGATATTGATATACTTCGTTAATAATTCTATCTTATTCGGGGATTCATCTTCGACAGCCCTAATTCGAGTCTCATGTCTCTGTACCGCCGTCATATATAATACATTAATGATTCTTACTAACCATAGTATTACGCCAGTGAGTTGGGTAACATATTAAATGGACTCATTATATTGCAATTGTATTTTTACAATTTTACTAATCTTAAATAAAATATTTTAATGTTTTTATAATTTATATAAGTAGCGTTAACTCACTTCTCAAGAAAAGATTAAACTTTATTTCACAATTTAACTAACTCACTGAGTAATGCTTTCAACCTAAGAGGTCATAATCATACACTAGTTTAGTTGATAAGTTTGAGCACTGTGATTATGATCTAGGTTGAAAGTATTGCTCAGCAAATTATTAGTTAAATTGTAAAATAAAGTTTAATTGTTGGTACTTATGTATTAGACCTGTTGTGACATTTTGCATATGTATCAATCTGCCGATAACTTTTAAATCTTGCAACCTCATCAAACAGTGTCTAGATTGGAATTAAATAAATTGAACATTGAAAATTGCTTTTGTCCTCTATTTTTTTAATCCAAAAAATCTTTTATATTGTGTTTGACTTATATTGTAATTTTTTTTGGTTAATATTGCTTTAGTATCCACTTTGTAATTTCCTGCCAGAGTTAATATACACTGTATTTTTTAATTTTAAGTAAAATTTGGAAGTTGCAACTTGTGTTTGTGACAGCAGAATGCTATATTAAAAACTTGTAACTACCTGTTTTTATTTAGTATCGTAATGTGTCTATTATTTTTGTGTAAAAATTTATACTTTTTGTATTGTTAAAAATTTACATTTGCAGGTGTATGTATTAATATTGGTGGACTGATATGTAAATGAAATGTCACAACAGATCTAATATATAAATATCTAATCTTTTCTTAAGAAGTGAGTTAATGCAACTTATAGAATTATGTAGCTAAGAAAAGAAGCAAAAGTTGATAGATTTAATGTTTTTATGTTATGATGATAGTGTGCCCATGTTTTGTTTCCATACAATAAAATAGGTAATAGCTAATTTAGTTGCAATAATTGGATTCTAATGGATCTTGTGTGGTTTTATCTTTTTAATTTCTTTCATCTGAATATGTTATATTTAAATTTTTGATAGAAATTGAGAAAGGTAAACTGTATTTTGAAAAACTAAATGCAAAAATGTGAAATAATTAAATAAAAATAGAAAAATACATGCTAGTTAAAAAAATGTAATTTACCCATAACAAATATAAAAATTTTTGTAAAATAATTATTACATGCAGCAAACATATAGCACTCATTAGATATTACTTTATGATATAATTATGCCATCTAGTATAAGCTTAAGTAATTAAATAGATGCCAGATTGTAGTGCTTAATAAATCATTATCCAGTGCTGTCCTCTAGTGACTAATAAATCATTATTCAGTGCCATCCTCTAGTGATTAATAAATGATCCAGTGCTGTCATTTAGTGATTAATAAATCATTATCCAGTGCTGTTATCTAGTGATTAATGTATCATTATCCAGTGCTGCCCTCTAGTGAAAATAAATCATTATTCAGAGCTGTTCTCTAGTGATTAATTAATTCTTATCCAGTGCTGTTCTCTAGTGATCAATAAACCCTTATTCAGTGCTGTACTCTAGTGATTAATAAATGACACAGTGCTGCCCTCTAGTGACTAATAAATCATTATTCAGTGCTGTCCTCTAGTTATCCAGTGCTGTCTAATGATTAATAAATCCTTATTCAGTGCTGTTCTGTCCATATATCTCCAGACTAGTTTCCAGCATATAGCCTTTATCAGTGAGAAGCTTTTTGTGTTTTGAACAATTCAATTGGACCTTATTTAGATCTAATGCACTTTTCTTCTATCAGCCATTTTTTAGTTTTTGATATACTATCAAGTTACCATTCCAAATATGAAAACCTTGTTAATTATTTTCAATTCAAGCTTATTTTCTCTGCATAATTTTATAGACTTGAAAGAGTTCAATCTCTATATGTTACGATAATCTTAGGTTTTATTTTCTTGTTAGTCATGTGACTTTATATAAATTCTTATGTAGATCCGATTTTAACATAAAAACCTAATTGATAGATTCCTTTTAATTTATAGCCTGGAGGAAGGGCAATTTACTCAGTTTATGAGCTATGTTTAATTTAAAGTTTAATTATTTTTCAAATAGTTTTAATTTATATTTCTCTGGAATATATAAAAATCAAGTTTAAATACACTTCTCCTTACTTAATATTTATGTTTCTGATTTTGTCCAACTAATTTCTAACATTCCTAAAACCCATTATACAGTACTTAATGATAATCTCAGACACCAAGATTGATTATGAAATAATCTGGACACCAAAGTTGGCAGCCATGTTTTATCCTATAACCACACCAAATACGTTTTACTTGTTAACATTGATTATAAATCCTTGTTAACTTTTAAAAATAATAATTCCACTCATAACATGTAATTAAGAACATATTTTAAAAAAAATATATCACATATAAATACTTTCCTTCCCATACCTTTAATGAATATATTTTTAATGTGTTAAAGCATCGGGGGAAGTGAACCCTGGGACAATTGCTTGTAAGGCAGCTGTGCTAACCATTCGGCCAACAACGCTTGATTATGAATATATTTTACTTGTTAATTTTAAAAAATATCAATATATCAATGGTAACTTTTAAAAAGAAAAGCAATAATTGTATTATAAATTTCATTCAAAATATGTAATTGATCACATTTTTTAAAAATATCGTATCATGTATAAATGCTGAAGTTTTTTAAGCAAGCGAAAAAGTCAATAGGAAGAATACTTCCACAGCAGTGGTTATTCGGTGACTTGTGCAGAAAGATCAGTGAGTGTTTTATAATATATGTTCCAGGGACAACAGTTACTATTACGGATGCTATTAAAGAAAATGTGACCGATGGATCTATGATTTATTTTGATAACTAGAAGGCATTGAACGTTATAAGGTGAATTGCAGATATAACTTCATTTTTATGGGTGTTTTTAAAATAAATCCCTGTAGCTTTAATTATTAAATTTCTTTTATTGAAAATTTATTGTCGCAGTTTTGTGTTACTTCTGTGAATGGAATTTATAATACATTTATTGCTATTTTTTAAAATTAACAAAAATTAATAATGATTTAATGAATATTTTTTAATATTAACAAGTAAAACATATTTGTTAAAATTATGGGATAACTATGTCCCTGAACATGTATAATAAAAAACCATGGCTGCCAATCTTGAATTCCGAAATTATCTGTAATCAATTTTGGTGTGGGGGATTATTCTTATGCACCGAATAATTATACTCAAATATTTTGAGATGTTATGAAAAAGCCCAATAAGTATCAGTTATTTTGAATTAGGCTTACAGATTATGCTGATTCGGTAGACATTTGGGAAGATATTACAACTTTGGACGTCAAGACATAGAGTCCGGCATTGCCGAATTCTGAAGAATATTTATCAAAATACTGTAGCAGCCATTAGACTATATAGTAACATTAAGAAGATTAAGATTAATAAAAGTATTGATGAGTTTGATACATCAGCTAAACTTCTCGCAGCGATTTATGTGTTTTGTGAATTAAAGTGGGAAGAGAATGAAAATAAATGGAGATTGGTTAAGATATGTGGATTTTACAGATGATGTAGTTGTTTTGGCAAAATATGTTTTAGAGCTTTAGAAAAGTTTTCAAGAACTATTCTATAAAAGAAAGTAAAATCAAAGATAAATGTTGAAAAGTCTGAAATAATATGCAATGACTTTTCTAAAAAAAAGGAAGAGAAAATAAATATTGATAATGATGAATTAGAACAAGTTAAAAATTACAAATACATGGGTCAGATTTTAATGCAGATGGCAGGAGTAAAAATAATAGATAAAATTAATCATAACATTAAACTTGGAAGGAGTGTTTTGAAATAAGTAATTTAATATTAAAATCAAATACACCTATGTTTTTAAAAAAGGATATTAACAAATGGGTTTTATTAATCCTTACATTATAGATCTGAGACTTGGATATTTAACAGAAAAGATGTGGATATGTATGTTGGATTAATAAGGAGGGATAGAGGCATGAACTTGTCCTAACTCATCTAAACTTAACTGTACCTCTAGCACCTAGACTTACATAATAATAGATGGGCAGTTGAATAGTAAATTGTATTCTAAGAACTTGTACAAGATCTAGAAAATAGAAAAAGACATTACGTGAGAAAGATAGATCAGTAAATTTGCTGAGGTGATGCGGAAAAGAGATGTTTCGTCTCCGAGAAACCGAATTGATTTGAGACTTTCATGATGAAACAGTGATGATGATGATAAAGAGATAAGTTAACTACTGTTAATTATCAGAAAATTATTTAAAATGCAAAAAACGTTGTGTAAAAAGACTGAGAAAAGAGGGAATAATTAAAAGATTAAATTTAAGCAATATTTACTCATTTACATCTTATCTAACTTCATTAATTTTCACATCCCTTTAATAATGAATATTCTTTAAGTGCTAGATAATAAACTTTACAACAGCCAATCATCTTTAAATGTATATAAAAAACGATGTGTTAATTTGAAAACATCAAAAGCAATTGTTATATTTTAATTTTATTAGAAAAATTTATAATTTTCATACATTTAAAATTAAAGAGAGATGATTTTTTTAATGAAACAATCGAGAAGTTTTAGATGTGAGCGACATCTTTTGCGATATTTAAAAACTATAATAAATATTCTTTTTACCGAATAAGTACTCGTACTTTCTCTCATTATTAATAAAAATACTTTACTAAATTTTAAAAATCTATTCAGTATATATACATCTTATCTGCGTTCATTGTGCTTACGAACATGGGGAGGGTTTTAAGATTTAAATGTTTAAATTTTGAAACAGAAATAAATGAGGAAGGGAAGAAGCCAGTAAAAAAAGATGTGATTATTCTATTCCAAATTAAGTGGTTCTTGTTAGGTATTTTATTTAAAGATATTTAATTTCAGTTTAGAGCAAACCAAAATTTTATAGTATATTAGAAAAATAGATTTCATATTTCAAATGATTAATTAAAGTAATTTCTATATAGTAACATATATATAGATGTGTGCGTACATAAACAGAAAGACAGACAAATAACATTGTGAGAAATAAATATTTCATAAGAGAGAGACAAAAAAGAAAAAAGCAGGATAAAAAACAAAAAATAGGGGGAAAGAGCATAGGAGATAGATTAGTAATAGTAATAAACAGTCACTCTTATATGAATATGGCCATTCTAACTCAAGAAAAAAAAAAGATAAAAAAAGAAGAGAAGAGAGAGACAAAGAGATGGAGAGGGGGGATTACTCTAGCAGTTATTTTTGCGATAACTACATATACTAATCTGTGAACCCATAACTACGTTCACACGTAGAACATGTTGATTAGCTTTTCTGTTTACTTAATACTTTATGATGTTGTCTTTTAATTTCTTCAGTAGAAAATTTTTCTTTCTGTAATATAGGGATATCAATATTAGATAAATGATATGAAAACTAAAACGTGAATGTTGTTTTTGCAGCATTTATTTCTAATATCTATCATATCAGCGATATATTTCTGATCTCATGTACCGCAGAAATGGAAATTCCCCATCAAGTGTAGCCATTTTCCATTTATTAGGAGAAATCTAAAAACATGATAAAGGATACCTTACAGGAAATTGGCATCAGTTTTGTAGGTCTATCTATTATATAAATATCATATGCGCTAACTACTCATGCACACACAAAGCTGAAATATTTTATTTATTTATTTATTTATTAAAATAATGTAAAATAAATATGTATAAGTGTGGCTGAGCGCTTTCAAGGGACTCAGCCTTCATAGTCTTAGCCATATTGTGACTGACGAACCTAGTTAATTGCAATGCAAATGACTTTATGTATTCCATTTCTTGGATATATTGTAGCACGTGTCTTTTCTGTTGATTCGTTCTCTACAAACAACCACAGGGTCCGTTGGTTGACAATGGTGACCTGCTGAGCTGCGATGCTGGGAGAAAATTGAGTTACAAGTTGGGTCAGTTAATGCTTTGTTGTAAGAATATACATGTTGAGACAGCTGCGAAGATAGAGAGGCTCTATGCAAAAAAATGATTGCCCTATATGAGTTTGAAATCAATCACACCATTGATGCCTTATTAACTGGAACACTCTTGTCCAATGTTGACAAATCGTTTAACATTTTGTTGCAGCATTCTAGAGCAAAATACATCACTTTTAGTATATGAACTTATTTTTCTGGCAATATTTTAAAGTTACCGTTTTTAATAGGAGTGTTATGACGTGAAATTGCTGAGATCATAAGAACTGGACTACACATAACTGAGAGTGAGGCATATAGTTTAAAAAAGACTTTACACATGGCTTCTCCTCTTACTAGAGAGATTTAATTCTTCTTTAATTTTTCATGCATGCATCACACTGACAAACTGGTCACACACTTCATGGACCAAAAGATAACCCAAGATGATAGTTATCCAATTCACACAGGGAATGCAATCAAATATTATTTAGTAAATATAAAACTGTGTTCTGGATCTGATTAGAGCTTCTATCTCTCCATACCTGCAATTTAAACATCATTAATAACCCTAGACCTATTTTTGAGGTGAACAGTTGACACCCTTCTCTCATACCAATCAGAGAATTTCAAACTTTTTTTTCCTGTAAGAAATATCTTAACCTTACTGTAAACATTATTCAAATAGTATAGCCTTTTTTTCATGCATAGTTCTGAGGCAAATAAAGGCATTTATCAATGTTCATAAAGGTCTCATGATATTCCTACTATTTTGTCCACGATTTGCCTAATTGTTTTGATTATTAATTGAGTTAGATATTGGTTTCACAGTTAAAGCAGATTTTATTTCAAATCATTATTAATTGTTAAATAGTTTACAAGTTTAATATTTCTGTAATGTAATTTTCATTACACCACTCTTATGCAAGATAGGAAACTGGTTTCTATCTACTTTTAATACCTTGTGGAGGGATATAATCATATGCCCAAAGATATGTCAAAAAGATCTATGATCACATGTCTTTGGTCATATATTTATGATTACATCCTTTCACAAGGTGTTAAAAAGGGATAGAAACCAGTCCCTACCTTGCATGAAAGTGGTGTAGTGAAAATTACATTACAGAAATATTATTCATTATTGGATAATCTCTAGTCTAATGAATAATTAATAAAAATTATTAATATACTACAAGTTTGCTTTACACACACACACACACACACATATATATATATATGTAGAAGATTCAGGAACAAAATTTATAGCATCATGTCCTCAACCTCAGTTTGAATCTAGGCCAAGTAAACTTGGAATGTTTCTTTTAGATAATAAACTTTAATTTGAAATCATTATTAATTATTAAATAGCTTATGAGTTTGCATTATATATGTATAGAATAACCAATGTGAGATTTATCTAATGTATCTTCAACTTGAGTTTGAATTCAGACCAAGTAATTTTGAATTTTTTCTATCAGGTAGTCAGCTCATATTTACCTCAGTCAATATTAGTCAATAAAGGGATATCTAATTATTTTTTTGCCATAAGGTAAGGCAAGATATAAACCCATTCCAGTTCTCACTACCTGATAATTGGGAAACCTGATGGATTTTGCTTTCTCCTTTACTATTTCTCTATAAAGGACCCTTAGAAAAGTCTTTACACTGAACTCAGCTATTGAAAAAGTTATTTTTATTTGCAAATTTTTCTTCAACGTATTCCAACTCAACCTCACTTATAATGCAGACATGCACTAGCGCAAAAACAGAAACTCAGATCATACCTCATCAGTTTTCATGAACTTCACAAACAACTGTCACTTGTTGGGTAAACAAAATGTACCAAATACTGGAAGCACAGTGTTTTTTATTATCCCACATTCATGCAAGATAGATAATAATTTCTATCCACTTTCAACATCTTGAGTCCACTTTGCATGAGAGTGGCATAATAGAAAATCCAAATTGTCAGCACAGACATGAAGATTCATGTATTTGATATCTCCATCTAAGATACTGTTTGATGATTGATGATTGATCCATAACCAAAAAAAATAATTGAACGGCTTTGTTGAATAGGAGTTCATAAGTACTTGAATTGATACAAAGACCTTATGCTCCAGAAAATGACACCCTACCACTGCACTAAAACAGATGAAATGTATGAATTATGAGAGAAGGAAATCTGAGTATCTGTGTTAGTGAATGCTTTTAATATGGTGAAATTGAATAGGAGAGATACATCAAAGATAAACAGACAGTTATAAAATATATAGACCAAAATATTTTGCATCAAACTATGATTCTGCAAAGTCCGACTAATAACTTTTTGCGTTGACTAAAATTACTTGTTAAATGTCTTTAAAATTCAAACTTTATTTAAACTTTTTCAAATACATTCAACTATTGGTAAGAGCACACAAGTTAGTATATAACATAATGTCTAAAGTGGTATTTTTCTCTCTGCTTCAGCTGTTGCTGACTAGGATCATGAATAGACACTCAGATAGTCTAACCAATTAGGTTATTCTTTCAAAGGAGACAGACAATAGAAATTTCATATATTATCTATGAAGGGAGTCCTCTCGACTTTTTTCTAAAAAGCAAGGTTTCCAAATATTATAAATTATCACATGAGATTAACTTATGGTGTTGATTGACATGTGAGCGGCTTCTTTAAATTTTCTTCTTCATGCTTTTTCTTTTCTGTATAATGATTCATTATGTTTGGGAAGCACTTATTAACTTTGCCCTTAAGAATAAAGTGGAGAGATCAAGAGGATATCCAACTGTAAATATATTTAAGTTCTATTGGCTTTGGAAGACTAGTCTAATTAGTTTGAATAGTGCTTTAAATTACATATTCACAAAAATCTAAAGGTCACTAGATCAATTTCCATATTAGTATAGTTACAGATCAGAACAATAACTGCTAATGAAAATAGAAAAATAACATCACCAAAACATCACATGATCACCTCTTATGCTAGCCTCTGCATCCATTGATTACTCTGGTTAGCACTGGGTGGCACTACTGTATGGAGAATTTTGCCTTTGTTAATTACCAAAACATGTTCTATACTAATCTGGATGCTATTCCTTTCAGGTGAATGGGAAAAAAATGTAAATAATGTTTGAATTTGTATAAAGGCATTAATAATTAAACTAGATACGGAAATAGTCCAACATGTAATGATAAACAAAATTGCATCCACTCATCTGAAAGTTTGTGAAGATGATATTATAGTTGTAATTACATGATAGCAGTTGAAGTTATGAGATATAAAAGTTCTGAAGATTTCTGTGGCAATTGAGAGTCTAAACTGTAAAAGAGGGTGGTAAATAAAGCTTTGTGTAACAGTAATAAAGTTCATGGATGATTTAGTATTATATAATATACATTTGACAATGCAATAAGAAAGATTAGTATAAATTTCAGTATACCACCCTTATGTCAGATAGGGACTGGTTTACACCTCTCCACATGGTGTTAAAAATGTATAGAAACCAGTCCCTACCTTGCATGAGAGTGATGTAGTGAAAATTACCCTACAAAAACTATTATTCCTTAAGTGGATAATCCCTATTCTAAATAAATGACTAATAAAAATATTAATATACTTCCATTATGTGGTTTGTGCCAAAGTTGTGAGGGCAATAAGTTTGACCCTTATCAGTCAAACTGTAGTAATTGACTATCTATACACACTGACCAATGATAGAGATATGTGTAAGAGATTGGGATCTGGGCCAACTGATGAGCGCTGGTTCAGCATGAAATGTGTATCTTGGAATCATATATTTTTTTCATATGTCTTTGGCCATATGTTTATGAATACCCCAAAGGATAGAGAGCAGTCTCCACACCTTGCATGAGAGTGACATAGTGAAAATTACACTACAGAATTATTAATTGTTAAATGTTTTAGAAAAATTCAAATTTTATTTAAACTTTTTAAATACATTAAACCAGGGGTCCTCAACCTTTTTGCACTTAAGAGCACATTTTATAATACCGGCCAGGGGGTGGGCACCATTTATTTTTTCAATGTAAATTTATAGTTGGATATTGTTATAATACACATAATGTACAAAAATATATTTATTTCAAAAATAAAATTTTAACATATAATTAACGTTTATATTTTTACACTGTAAAAGTATAGTATGCCCTACAATTTGATTATAATATAATACAATAATTTATAAGAAATTTTAAAAATTAAATTTATTTGTATCAGATAAATAATTTTTTATCATGTTCGGATAGCGGAGGGCACATTAAAATGGTCTGCGGGCACCATGGTGCCTGCGGGCATAGGGTTGGGGATCCCTGCATTAAACTGTTTGAAATAGCACACAGATTGATATACAATATAACATTTCAAGTGATATTATTTGTTTCTCTTCTTTAGCAAATAAATAGAATCATAAGTCAATGTAACATGGTAATTCTTAATGTTTGGATACGACTCTTAATCTTAACCTTAAGAAATAAATGAAAAATTTAAGAGGACCATCATTGATAAATATATAAAATTTCTACTGACTGTTGTCTTTGACAAAATAGTCTAATTGATTAGAACATGAACATAGATTCAATATTCACAAATGAAAGGTCTCAGATTCAATTCCATTGCTAATATTGTTAGGTGTCAGGTCAGCGATATCTGAAGAAGGGAGGAGAAAAAGTACCACTCTAAACCTTATATATTAATCTAAGTTTTATTTATTGCTAACAGTTGAATGTATTTCAAAAGTTTATCTAAAGTGTGAATTTTTCAAAAGACATTTAAAAATTAATATTTAATGATGGAAATAGTCCAACATATAATTACAAATATAGAATAAACTTTATTAATTACAAACTATGTACATGTATTGACATATGTACAGGGGATTTTTTTATATATGACATAAGGGGCACAGCTTATAAAATAGAGGTATTATGACTAATGTCCGAAGGCAGATACAATGATTCAGCTTTAAAGTATAATTTATATCATTTTAAAAGAACGGACAGCTAAGAAAAATATTGTGTGTCAAATTTTTGTCATAGTATTTCTGGGTATATATTTTAGAGCATATAAATATATAATACACCAATCTTTATTATTATTTTTAGAATGTTACATTTTTATTATCAAAAATTACAGAACAGAAAGCAAGCTACCTGGTTCTAATAGGATAATTACTATGGCATTGTATGGATTAAAACCTTTGATATTTTTCTCAAGCGATTCTTTTAGATTAATTATTTGTTTGTGGAATATGAACTGTCATTTCACAAAGATGAGAAGTATGGACATGTTTCAAAAATGTGCATCATATCTTCTGGATGATAATTACATAATATGAGATCCAGATTTAATTTAAAATGGCTAATGAAGAAGGTTTTTGTAGGGATTATGTTGAGTAATAAGTTATGTAAAACTTTTAGTTACGATTGAGGAACATTCATACTTTGGAATCGGATTAAAGTTTTAGTAATTGGGAGGGTAAACCAGAGACATCTGTCAGGATATATAATTTTTTTCCAATCTGTAAATGAAATGCCAATTAAAGATTTGTATGTTATAATTATCCAATAGGTCAAAATGCTCAATAACATGATCATTATGAAAAGAACATGCATATGGGAATTGAGCAAGCAATATTATAGGTGGAGGAATGGATTTGAGGATTGGATTAACTGTGGTTCATCTTAGTTCTGATACAGAATACAAATGATTGAAGACATGTTATATTAAGGCCACCTTTGCAAATAGGAAAACAAGCATTTGTAATTGAGAGATGTGATGTTCATCTCCAGATGTATGATGTGGTCATGATATTTTTAACAGTATTCTTAAAAGGTGCATCTATACACTATGGCAAGCCACTATACCACCCAGAATAGTATTAACAATACAAACTTTTACTCTAGGGTAGAGCAATTTTGGACAGAAGGCTTTTAGTTTTGTGGTGAACTTGTTTATGACCCGATAATTTAGATGGTGGAATAATTGTGTTTTGAATAAGTTAATGGGAATTTGGAGAAAAGCTGAGTATGTACCTGTAAAGAATGAAGGTAGATTGTGACTTGTAACTATCTGCCATATAGATGACATATAAACTTGTATTGTAGATCCTGTTGGGGTTTCAAATTTGTTCAGAATATGAAAAATGGAAGAAATGTTTCTTATGTCTTTGAAGACTGTCTGTACATCATCAACAAAAGATAACACATTAATAGTAGTGCCAAAATGAGGAAGGAAAAGGCTTCTGTGCGCTGCTCAATCTCTTTGATCATGGAATTTATATATATATATATTGCAAGTAATAGTAAAGCAGATGATGAGCCATGTGGAATACCTTGACTTGGTTTAAAGGAAGGAGAGAGGCACATAATTTTTTAGCGTGATGGATCTGTTGATAATTTTTTATGGCCGTAATCAGATGGGTATGACTAGGTAAGAAGTATGCTTAATGTGTTAAATAAATATTTCCAGTTTACCAGTCAACATTATCTTTTATCCACGATCAATAATTACAGTTTAATAACAAGGATATTTTCTATTTTTATATCCAGCATATATTTTAATTGCTAGCATTTATGCATTCGTTATATACTTATTTTATTGACGTAACTAATGCATTATTAAATTCATTTCGATGAGGTATATATATATAATTTTCTTTATAAAATAACATCTCTATAAATATTAACAGGTAACATAAACAACACCTGCATCGAATAAAATCATGTTTTCTCACCAATGCTCTTGTAGAAAATTAGATCATTTTTAATTTAATTTTACACAAATGAAAGTATTGATATTACTGAATCGGAAATAACTTGGTCGGTCGTGCGTGGCTGGCAATACAGGAAATTTGGGTTTGACCAGTCTACTTTTTACTTTAAGGTTTAGTTGTTGATGTTAAGTGCAGTTTTCTGTTAATCTCGCTCTGTATTAAAACAACTCTTGAATGTATCAGATATCTAGAATTATATAAATTTACACCACTTTATTATATATATGAAGCTACAATGAAACCATACAAATAAATGCCACAATAATCTGACTACAAAATTATCCAGCAGCGCCACCTAGATTACAAAGTGTTATTATAAGCAGATTAAAAAATGGGGCCGTGATTCATCTGCTGCTAATATTTTAAATAAGCATCATCTCAAAACAGTACAGACAATTGAAATGAATCTAAACAAACCAAGATGTTACTATAGCTCCTATGAGTAAATTTTATGGTTGCAAGGAGAATTAATTTTTAATAATTTTAATAGCTTGTAAATCGCTATAATTCATTAGAAAAGAATTTCACATATGCATAACATTACACTTAATCACATATCCGAATGTCACAATAACATATATATATATAATTATCCAACTGCACCAACTAGATTATAAGATCTTATTACATGCAACTGGATAATTCTATGTATAGGTTGTAGTGACATAAATATACATGATATAAACAAAAGAGTTGGGCTAGACATATTGCTAGAAGAAATGATAATAGATGGACAATTGAAATTTTAAACTGGATTCCAAGAGATTGTAAAAGACCCAGAAAGAGACCACATGTGAGATGGATGGATGAAATAAAAAAATGTGCAGGGGTGTTGTGGAAAAGAGAAGCTAAAGATCGGAGAAGATGGATTAAACTTGGAGAGACCTTCATCCTGCAGTGGATTGATAATGGTTGATGATGATGATGATGATCTATGCAATAGCTAGGAAATGTGTTTAGGAGTGATGTTGCCACGTAGCAAGTATTTGATATTGATAGTCTCAAGCTAAATTATTTGCTTTAGTGACCAACAGTAGCTTTTTTGTCCTGTGTTTATTTAAAAACAAAAACAGTTATTATTGGTTATTAGAACAAGTAGTTTAGTTTGGGATTACCCATGCAAGTTGATAGCATTTTACACTGCTAATACATTTTTAAAGAGATTCTATAAAAATAATCCCACTCATTGCTTTGTTTACATCATAATTTATTCATTGTGCACATATAAAATACTGTAAAACCATCAAAACATCATGTAATCACCATTTTATATGCATAAGGCTGTTAATAACATTAGGAAACTCTCCAAATGGTAGCGATTTGCACTCGGTGGCACTACTATATGGAGAATTCGCTACTGTTATTAAAATATCATAATGGAACAGAATAAATTAAGCAAAAGAAGTATGCTTTTGATGTGTCAACCTTGTAATTATGACTGTCAATAACTTTGAAGTTTATCGTTCAGGATTTAAGAAACCAATTTTTGATTAATTTAAAAATTATCGGCCCTTTAGTTCATTATGTATTCATTTGGTGCAAAAAACCAATACTTTTTTTATGTTTTCTGTCATATCTATTCTACACATTATCTTAACAATACCAGAGTCAAAAGTATGTCCATATTCCTTTTAATGGTTATATATATATATATATATATGTAATTGAAATGGGAGTAATTACCTCCCATTGAGTTATGTGATGTCAAAAATGATAGAAAGATAGAATAATACCCAGCTCTGTCTTTAAGCTCTGTTCTTATGTATACTTAGTTCTTTGATGTAGTTTTCAAATTACAGGATGAATTTTGTCTATTGTTTTAATTTATGTACAGACTAAATGATCAAAGTTCACCCTATAATTTCAAAACTATGTCAAAGACTAAGCTTATGTAACAACAGAGCTTAAAGACAGAGCCAGGATTTTATTCCATCTTTTCATAGTTTTTGATGTCACATACTCAATTGGAGGTAGTTAATTCTGTTTTAAATCACAGGTATTAAAAAAGTTATGACTATTTATCATTACCAATATATACGTTAAATAAACAACAGATAAATATTTAGCTTAAAATATTAAACTATTAACAGCGCAAGCAATTGTTTACCTGTATTAATTTGGGTAGAACTCAGTTCCTACCTTGAAAGAGAGTAAGGTTGTGGAAAAATATTGAATTATTAATCTGGGTTTGGAGATTCAAATTTTGGATCTTTCTTGTTCACCTGGTGTGATGGTGAGTGGTTGTGCAGTGGTACTGTTATATTTCTCTTGGGCAATAAACATTCATCTTTCCATAAGGTGTTATAAATGGATAAAAGCAAATCCCTATTGACAAGAGAATGAAGTAATGGAAAAATATCAAGCTAACAATATTAGCTAAAGGTTCAAGTGTTTGACATCTCTAGTTTCTCTGACACGTAAAGATTGTTCACAGAATGCATGCATAGTGACAATGGATTCTACTAGTTTATGCCTATAGGGGACATGAGATGAAGGATGCATTGATAAACCCCAAAAATTTGAAAATTGAGAAGTGACCCTTATTTCCCTTAATATTTATTTTTCTGAGAAAACTGTATTAGATGGCAAATTGGGATACCTAGTTCCATAATCATCATCTCAATTCCTTCATGTTAATTTCAGATAGGAAAAACTCTGTGACTTGAAATTGGATATTCCAAATATGCCCACCACTATTTTCAATTAATTGCATTTGAAGGTGGTCTAGAATTTCATATATAATAATAATCACCATTATGCAGTATATAGTAGTTTGAAGCAATTTCAAGATGGAAAATATCCATATAATTTAAAGTTTTTAACAGATGTTGTAGATAGTGAAATATTTTAATAAATGGGGATTCTGTTTTTAATTCTAGTTAAAATCTGCAGTCACAATGTTCTTTAAGTGACATCCAATCAAAAACAGTTGTGCAGCTGGAACAAATACATACAGTCAGAACTATAGTGTGGGTAAAAAACCCTTGTTTTTGCAGCTGTTTCTGATTGGCTGTTACATTAGAAACATCATTGCTTCAGGTTTTAATTAGAATTCAGAATGGAGCCCCAAACTTATTAAAATATTTCACAAGTGTTGAAGGAATCTACATTGATGCAAAAACATTAAAAGATGGAAGATGTATCAACATGATTATTGGTAAAATAAATAATAGTAAGGTATTGCTTGTTCCATAAGTTATATGACATTTGAAAACATGAATGATAGCTGAATACAATAATTTCATTCAGTTAATTTATATATTTTTATTTTTCTTGATTGCAAATTGATCCATAAATATTTAGTTCTTAAGTCTACTTCTGAGCTAAACCCTCAGGCATTAATACTAATGAAATTAAGTATTCTATAATAAGCATGCTTTTTAAATTCTAATGATTAAATATGAAAACAGCTCATTATCTTAATTTTATATAAGTATTGTGTTCTAATTTCATAAATAAAAAGAACTCGGCAATTAAAATAATTTGTTTTTGGCTATTTGGAATCTTATTGGCATGGTTGGAACAATAATGTGTGGTCCACAACAACTGTGACCAATGATTCCCCTATGATAAAATTTTGTTATTTGTCTATTAGAAAACACTTTACTATTGAAAAAACATGTTTTAAATAATTCTAAACTAATCAAATATTGGCAATAAGTATAAAGATTTTTAATCTCTCAGAATAGAATTACACCCTGGAATGCCTACAATGCAATTTTATAATGTAAATGTTGCCCATATCTTATGCTGCTCTTAAGAAAAGTATTTGTTCTGTAGAATTATCATTCCAAATTAAATTTTTTTATTGCAAACATTATTTACAATAAATATAATATTTTTATAAAAAATGTCAAAAATATAATCATAAAAACTCGAAAATAGAGAAATAAAATTTATTTACATAACTTCTAATTAAAATCAGTTGATTGCTTGATACAATCATGTCTTATAACAAAATAAATTTAGTTTTTAGTATTGTAAGCATTATTTACAATAAGAATTATAATATTGGTTTAAAAGGATAAAAATAGCCACAATTTGCAAATACAGAGAAAAAAATAGATTCCATTTAGACTACAAGCAGTATGAAATACCTCTAATCCCCAAAAGGGGGCAGAAACTTATACTATTTGAGATAAATTTAAACTAATTTAATTTTTGTAAAATACAGACATATCTATAAAGATACTAAAATGAACACATGTTCAATTAATTTTTTTTATAAAATTAAACCATATGAAATTTTATACTGGTATTACATGCTAGTATTACATATTAGTTATAGTCATTGTGCAATATTAATGTAAATTAATTTTTTTAATACACTTTTTTTGAGTTTCTATGAAAGCCTTCTGATATAATTTATTGATATATTTGCATTTATTTTTAAAAAAATATAATTTATTATATTTATAATATCTTTTCTTTTTCTTTTTATTATTTGTAATAGTATGTTTTATGCCTGCAACTGAAAAGATGTCATTTTTTACTTTTTATAGATAGTTAAGCATGCTTTCAATATGGGAAACCAGATTCATAGCTCTCATTGCTTGGCTAGGTGTGCCATGGTATTTATTTAGGAATAATTAGTTAAATGATTTTAAATATTCCACTTATTTAAAAGCTGAATCCTATTTTCTTTTTTATTATTGATATAATTGTGGTTAGCAGTAAACCACACCTTCTTAAGGTCATGCCATCAATAAGAAAGAAAATAGCATTTCAACTTTTGAATAAGATATATATATATATTATAATAAAAATAAAATGCCATATGTCAAATGCATTGACCAGGAAGTGAACCCGGGCCATCTGCTTGGAAGGAAGCTATGCTAACCACTAGGCCACCAATGCTTGACAATTAAAAGTGATATTTAAAACCTGATTTAAATAATTAGCCTAATTATTCCTCAATAAATACTGCAGAACACCAAGTCTAACAATGAAGGCCATAAATATGGTATCCATCACCGAAAGCCACTCAGCTATGTATAAAAAATAAAGTTGCAGATGTAAAATGTTTTGCTAAGTTATATTTATAATATATATTTGTATATCAAAATAAAGTGAGATAAATATTTTTGAGTGTGTTTAATTTTATGCTCTTCTTTTTCATTTAAAGCAAATGTAACATACTTTTGCAGACCTTTTGATTTCAAAATCATAAATTTTCAAAAATTAGGGTAAAAGTGTAATATATAATTGGAATATTTAAATAATGATTACATACTAATTCTAAGCCAATATGTAATTTGCATACACCGAATGTTTTTATATGTGTAAATAGAGGGATTTGAACTCAGAATTTTTTTAGTTATTCATCCTCCAATCTATCTCAAACAATCAATACACATGACCACATGCATGTGAAAAAGATATATAATCCCCACTACACATATTTTGTGCTGAATCAGCACTCATCAATTGGGTCAGATTATAAACAATCCAGTCACTGATTAATTATATATGTGTGGGATATTATGATCTGGCTCAACTGATAATTACTGGTTCTGCATGAAATATGTATATTGGGGATCACACATCTTTTTTGCATGTGTGTGGTCATGTGTATCTATTGTTTAAAATAGAGTGGTGGATGAATAGACTGCAAAATCCTGAGTTTAAAGCTTTCTATTTACAGATTACTTATTAAATCATTATTCTTATTTTTATTAATTACATATTCTCTATAAGATAAAGGTCTTTCCAAAGTGAATTCAGTTTTTGTAATCTTTAGCTCTTTTTTTTCACAATATAGAAACAAACTTTCTTATTTCATCTATCCATCTATATGTGATCTTTGTCTAAGTTTGTCTGTATAATCTTTTAGAATCCATTTTAAAGCTTCAAATGTCAATCTATTATCTTCTTTTCTAGCAATACGCCCATTCCATCTCAATTTTAGTCTTTTAATTTTTTCACTGATATTAAATACTATTATAAAAGTTAAAAAATTGTACTTTTGGATTACATCAAAATGATCCAAACATCAGCTTATTATAGTTGTTCTTCGATATTTCCCTCCCCCCAATCATCCTGCTATTTTTTTTTTTTTTTTTACTAATATTAAAGATTTATCTATTGACTTAAAGTACAATTACGGTTCATAAATATGAACCATGGAAAATGTTATAATCATGGTGAAAATTAGTATAAAGAGAAACCCATGAAAAAAAATAGTACACATGGTGCCAGGCTATTAGTGCAATGTTTAGTTATTAAATTATTGCTTCAAGTGATCATGTTATCTCTAAACCTATAATTGATAGACTGAGCTTTGATTTGAGAAGCTCAGAAAAACATATGGAATATTTTATTATTATAAAGCACCAAACTTCTGGATATTCAATTAAATATTACTATGAAAAATATTACTAGTACATTTGAATCTACTCCTCTGCAGTGGCCTCACAGCAAGTGTAGGCAAAGTAGTTAAGAAGATCAGACTTGCCAATAACTCAAGATTATCATCATTTTCAACCATTAATCAATCCACTGCAGGATGGTGGTTTCTCCAAGTTCAACCCATCATCGCCAAACTCTAGTCTATCTTCCCCATCACCCAACACACTTTCTTATTTCATCCATCCATCTCATGTGTGATCTCTTTCTATGTCTTTTATAATCTTCTGGAATCCAGTTTGAGATTTCAACTGTCCATCTATTATCATCTCTTCTAGAAATATATCCAGCCCAACTTCACTTCAGTCTCTTAATTCTTTTAATGATGTCAGTAACTCAAGATATGGTTACATCATCTAAAATTAATCTCAAATCAATATTTTTTTTATATCCAAACACGAATATGCGATTGAATAATTATGGCATAAAAATAGAATTCGTGTGAGATTCCAAACTTCTTTTTCCTTTTGCAGCAGTAAAATCAAGTGACATTTGTCTTTCCAGATATGTCTCAAATCCCATCAACAGATTTAGAATGATTCATAAGTACTTGAACTCATCTCTTCATAAATGGCATTTAGCAGCTACTGATCTATGCAGATATGGATTAAAATAAGCCACCAACCACATAATTAATGACTGTTAAATAATCTCTCTCTTGGTTGGAATCTCTACAGGTTCCTTTATGATATTTTATTAATAATTATCTAAAATAAAAAATCCCTATGCTATATAAATAAATAAACCATAAAACTGAGACCTTAATTATAGCTTTTGTACATTAACAAAAGCATTTAATCTTATTTTGATGTATCTTAAAGGTCCCATCCTAAGCTCTCTCTCCCTGGTTCTGTTTATCAGATATCTCTGCGGATGTCTTTGTTTTAGGATTGCCATAATCTCGTGAGGTTCCGCGTATATTAGATATGATTATACGAATAACAAATTAATATCTATAGTTTTCTTATTTATTTATTAATAACGATATACTACATATATATTGTGTGCGTTTAAATCAATAATTCATTTTTCTAATTAAATGCGAAAATAGGTTATTATTGAAAAAAAAAATTTTTTTTTTACATATTTTAAATAACTTAAAATAGTGGTATTGGTTGTAAAAAATTCTTAAAATCGCAAAAATAATTTAATTTATAATAATAATATTAAGTAAGGCGTGAAACTGCGACATTAATTAGAATAGTTATTTCCAGTCAAAGCTCTTTATGTATTACATAACTCAGCAGGGTCACGAGGTTATGTTTTGCTTTTGCTCTGATAAATAGCATTTTTTTATATTAAAACTCTGAAAAATCAAATATTGCTTGAATTTAAATTTTAAGCAGAATGAAAACAGTTTACGTAAAAATTATTCTATCAGAAGCTGAAGGGGCCATGCGCCCAAATGCTGATGTAAAGAATTTAAGATGAACTAAATACGGTGGGAAGATAGAAATTACGGGCTGTGCCGTCTAATCTTTTTAAAATCAAGATTTGGATGATATAAATATGTTTGCCATTATATTTTCTTTCCCATTTCTTTTCTGGGATTTATGAAAAATTATATCTGGAATGCTTTTCGACGTTGTGGATCTCATTTCTTTAAAGTCAATGGAAGCGTAAACATACGCACGTGCTTCGCGACGTCATAGCTTAATAAAAAAAATAAAAAATATGAGCAAAGGAGTAACGGAATAAGACACGGATGCCTGCCATGCGAGGCTCGTAAATTGAACCGCAGGATTAACAATATATTGAGCTCGAAAAATAGCTTGATTTCATATCAAAATTGGGTATTAAAAAATTGATGATTTTCTTCTGGCACGGCGAGGATATAAAATATCGGATTCTCTAAACAGGTAAGAGAAATGTTTTAAAGGTGCGTGACCTATTTGAACTGTATATAAGTAAATCGCTATTTGTAACGATTCTCTCTTTCTAATAATCAGGTTAAATTTTTAAACTAATTACAAATTAATGCTAGGTTTGCGATTAGTAGATAAATAAATCGTTAACGATTAACTTAGATACCGTGAAAGCTACGCTGTCTACCCCCCCCCCCCAATCTTTTTTGAAGCGCTGCTAAAAATAGACAGAATTGATTTATATAAATATTTGAAAAATTTATGTACAGCTCTTAAGCATGCTTTTATGCATTTCGTGTGCATGCTTAACATAAACGGCCTTGGCCATCCGCATGCACGCACACACGGATATTTTATAAATATACAGACAATAAAATTGGAGTAATTTATAAAGTTTAAATAACTGTTTTCAGTGGAGGCATACTCATTAGTCCAGATAGTAAATTAATCTGAAGAAGCGATAGACGTATTTATAGTTGACAGTTATTGATTATTACTTTCTATGTTCTTAAAAATAATACCATTCGTTGTTTGATATAATGGAGAGTACTAGCCTCAGGGTCTGAATGTCATAATCGCAGCCCATCTCTGTCTCTTCCGTGTTTTAACTTCTTATCCGCACTCGTACTATAAACCATTCGATTATTATTAATGTATTCAATAATCTCATATTTAAACTTGCATGACAATATAAGGAAGGCCATTTGTATCATGATAATGAAAATGGGGTTCGAATATAGGTGAAATTATTTTTTTTTCATATTGTACAAGCTTTAAATGTATTTTTCAAGCATTCTCCTTGTAGTTAGCTCAGTTATTAAAAATCGGAATCCAGCAGATTTGAACAAAAGGGTAAACTGAGGGGGGGTGTGTGTGAAGTATTCCTCATTTTCCCATCCAGTATTTGACTAGTTAAAAACTGAACTATAGCCCTAAAATTTATTAATTATTATTTAGCTTATAGATTTTTTTTTTTTTTAATAACTTAACTATTAGACTGCCATAAAGAAACTTGCAGAGATTACAATCCCGAAAATAAATTCACCAACAGCTTTATTAAGACCTTCACTTCTGTCCCGGAGCCATAAATTTGACAGCATGTGGTTCATAGTTGTGTTTGTTCACACATACATAGCACAGTGACTGATAAATTTCATTTGCGGAGATAAATGCAACAACCATAGGCTGTTCTGAATCTATTTATGAGACTCCAATTGTATAGGAAAACGTAATTCAACTGCTTTTATTATTGCGTCTGGTCTGGAAAGAGAAATTTATTTGGAATACAGTGAGAATTCCATTTTTTATAACAACATTTATATGGTTTAGGCATTATGACAAAACAAAATATTCAATTCTGGTTTTACTAGCAACTAAAAAATTCCAGACAGACATTAACATTCAAATTAAAATATTCAGATTTCTTTGAAGTAATAAAACATAGATCATTGTTATTTTGATAGGAGTTGAAAGTTATTTATGAACAAATAGTCAGAATTCTCCATGTTATATATTCATGAGGGGGGTGCTAAATAAATGTCATATGCAATGACGATACAGATAAATAAATATCAAATATAACCCATTTGCAAATGTAACTTAGATACAATAGTTAAGGCAATGAGATGCTTACCTTGAAAACATTTTCTTGTCATAATCTTCGTTCACATAAATGGAAGTATCTCATCATTCCACATTCTTTGCATAAAGTCCTATGACCATAAACATGCAACCTTACTAGTAATTCTTCAGTAATCCAATTCTTGAGTCCATTTATCATCTTAATTACTGATCCAACCACTAAACCTGCACATATTCCCGTTATTCAAACTGTAATAAAGTTACCATGTGCTACCACTACTACTGTGTTTTGGATTCTTTTGAATATAACTTATTTATTGACCTTCTCTATTACATTATTACACTTAATCATTTTTTTCTTTTTTTTAAAATTCTTTTATTTAACTTAGAAATTCTGTTTGCTTGACTAAGTTAAATCTTGTAAGTGAATTTTAGCATACTTTTGTAGAATGGATTTTCCGCCAATTTTGTACATATGTTAAATCTGAATGATAACGAAATATAACATTGAAATATTTCAGTGCTGTCCAGTCTAACAATGTTCGTTAACTGGATTTCAAAATATGGTACCAGTTTGGCAATTTGGTACTTTAACCTGACCTGCTATGTGGTCGCAAGGTACTTTAACCTGACCTGCTATGTGGTCACCACATAGCAGGTCGGGTTAAAGTACCGTCAAGTTTTCAGTGACATGTACTAAGTGGCAGTGTATTTTTTAAAAATATGCCAAAATTGAATGTTGATTAAAAAATGTTTACAGTTAATTAGAAAAAAAAAAAACGAAAGATGAAATTTTAATTTCTTTTGATTGTTTAACTTCGACTTACATTTTAAAAAAACTTTTCATAAACAAAAATATCTTTTAAACACTTTTTAACACACATGAATTTCATTTAAAAAACTAGAAATATGGTGTTGTTGTTTACATTTTTGGTATTTAAATTTGAATATAAATAGTTACAAAGAGTCTGTTGCAAAATATATATCACGTAACTAAAAAGTAAAAAATAACATATATAAAAAATATTTTGTAAAAAATACTTTAATTATTAATTTGAGAAATAATGCATTAAAAATCAAAAAATAAGTTTTTCTTAGATCACAATTTAAATTAGCATATTTAATTGGAATAAAACCATTGGGGCAAATATAAACTAATTAATTACTATTTTATGTACCCCCCCCCCGCGTTTATTTCAAGTTAAATATATCAATGCAAGTTGCGTCCAATAAAAAAAAAATTTTTAATTTTTTAGTATATTATTCCTCAAATGAAATAAAAGGTTTTTTTTTATAAAATATTATATATATATTATTTTTTCAAAGCTAAAATTAAAGTAAAAAAAAACAACAATATCATTACACTATATAAATGGCAGATTATAAACTTTTAATTCATTAAATTTTAATGCTTTTTGTAATTGATTGTGAACATTTCAAATCATCTTCAATAATTGAGACAATTAGTGCATACCAATCTGCATCACTTCCCCTGCTCTGTTGCCATAACAACCTCCTTTCTTATGATTATCAGCTTCTTTCTCCATTTATTACTTATTCTCTATAGTTCAACATATTTTTGTAATATCTTTGTCTTTAAGCCTAAAACAAGAGCATCTTTTTACTTTAGCACCATCTATAATATGCTTCAGTAGTCAATAAAAATCTCCACTTACAGATTAGTATCATCTGATATTTATCAGAGACAAAATTAATACCAATTATACGTCTAGAAACATACATTTTACACGGCAAGCTAAAAGTTTGAAATTCAATATTCTCTGTTTTGAACACAAGCCAATCTGCTTGAACAGTTTTATAGATCTATATTTTAATAGCTTTAGTTATTTTCAACTATAGGTAGCTCTCCCCCTCTTTCAGCCAGGGATAACCATAACTTTGAGACTTTAGCTTACACAATATGCGTTAAAACAAAATCATCCCTTTACACCAGTGCCACCTATAGTAAGCATGAGTAAACAATGATTATCATGTAGTATAATTTATGAAAAGTTCAGTTTTACTTTTCAAATTTTGTTTTTTTATTTTATCCTTTCAAAGGTACATCACAACAAATCAGCAACAAATTCTTTTTTCACCTCACTTATGCCATCTAGTGTATGCTTTAGTAATCAATAGATGCCAGATGGTAGTGCTTAATAAATCCTTATCCAATGCTGTCCTATCTAAATATCCCTAGACTAATTTCTAGCTTATGACTTTGAGTGCCACCTAGTGTAAGCTTTAGTAATCAATAGATGCCAGATGGTAGTACTTAATAAATCCTTATCCAGTGCTGTCCTACCTAAATATCCCTAGACTAATTTCTAGCTTATGACTGTGAGTGCCACCTAGTGTAAGCTTTAGTAGTCAATAGATGCCAGATGGTAGTACTTAATATATCCTTATCCAATGCTGTTCTATCTGAAATATCCAGGCTAGTTTCTAGCTTATGGCTTTCTTTAGTGAAAACATTAATATGTTTTTTCAATTAAGGCTAACAACTAATAATGTTTTTTCAATTAACGCTAACAACTTAATAGTAAAAGAAATAAATAAAAGACAGCTGCTGGAAAAAAGGTCTATTAGATCCAAAAGATTTGGGTTCACTATTTCAAGATCCAAAGCTCCTCAACGATGAAAGCCATATGCTAGAAACTAGTCTGGATATTAAATAGGACAGCTATGGAAACAGATTCATTAAGCATTACCATCTGTCATCTATTGATTATTAAATCTTGCACTAGATGGCATAAGGGTAGTGAGAAAAATTTTTTATTCTCATCTACATTTAGTTTGCCTCCAATCATTATTCTCTTTCTTCCTTGACTTAAAAAAGTCTCTAAATAAAATGTTTCACAGATCTCATTTTTATATGCTCTTATTGAATTTAGTCTGTTTTTTTGTTTTTCAGTCTGGATAAAATCTTCTAACACAATGCTCACCCATTTCTCAACTTCGTATTTAGTTGAAATTTTGTATACATATATATTCCTGATGACAGAATATTTTTTTTAGACTTTGCAAACAATTTCAGCATACAATTTAAATTTTTACTTTTTATACTGGATGCGATGCTATGCACTATGACTTCTCCTTATATGAAGTCAAGAATCTCTCAGTCACTATGTCCAGAGAAATCTGTTAGCTACTGGATTTAGTATTTTTACAGTGCTGCCACCTAGAAGTATTAAATTGTATCCAAGCATTTTTCATTCCTAATTTTTTGAACTATTTAAAACTAAAAAATAGAAAATAAAGACATATAATTAAAAATAAATATAAAAGATAAAAAATTAATTTTCTTCAGCTTTTACAGTATTTTTAGTATTAATATTATAAAGTAAAATATATAAAAAAATATTATAAAGTTAAGAATACCAGCATGGGGTGAAGAATATTAAATTTAAAATGTTAAATAATAGACACACATTTATATTTATGGTCGCATAATACCAAGAATGCTGGGGAAGCTGAAAAAAAATTTTATTTTAGACTTTTTTAGTATATCATTGGTTCTATTTTTTAGTGTGTTTTATGTAAATATAAACATTTCTTTAGTTTTTTTATTTTAATTTCAAAGAGTGGCAGAATAATATCTGAGTCTTATCGAACTCCTGATTAATCGATGCAATTTTTTTCTAGTTTCCTTATTACCTTTTTAGTCATCAATTATGTGCTAATTTTCTTTATAATTTCTATCCAGCTACTAATTATATATTTTCTCCATTTATTTTCATTGTTTTAATTTTACTTTCACTGTATTTAACAAATTTAAATTATTTTATACATTTGATTATAAAAAAAAATAATCAATCAGTTTATTGCTCGAGAAAGTTTGAACATTTAAAGCAACAGGATCCCTGGATGTTAAATTGCACACAACCCTGTATGAAACTAGGATAGGGTGTACTTCTGTTTATTCTTATTATTAATAGGCCCAATCATTTCATTACAAAGTCTAATCCAATGAATTCTTTTTATTTTCAATTCAAGCCTTGTTTAGCAACTCTTCTAAATAATTCATAAACAAGATGTAAAAAAGACACCACATTTTTTTACATCTCTTTTATATCAGTTTCTCTCAAAAGAAATTTATCATTACAAATTGAAATCACACAATCTACTAATGGCATCTGATCTACTTTCAAAACCAAATGCTTATTTTTAAAGCTATTAAATGACTACTTATGAAATTTGTATTGTAACATGAAAAAAAAAATAAAACATATATGGAAACATTATTCATTAATCATGTGATATAAAATGTCCACATTCTATTGGCAAATGAATTTGTACATAAATTGAAATGTCCACCATTTTGTAACTGACTTAAACAGTTCTTAAAAAGAGCAGACAGAAGACATTTCTATCTTATATATATATTTAAATATTTTTAATTATCATTTCTTTTCCTCCCATTTAATTTAAATTATTTATTTTCTTTTTCACATTAAGTTTTTTTTTGTTAATATTGTTTTATTAAAGTAACACTTTATTATTTGTTAGAGTAACTTTGACTTTTATATATTATGAGTGTTTGTTAAGCTTGTAAAAATTGATTTAATTATGTTTTATATATTGTACTTTATTTATCTACCTACCTACCTACCTACTTAGCTACCTTCCTACCTATCTATCTTCATATCTATCTACCTGTCTGTCTACTTAACCACTTACCTACTTGTCTATCTATCTATCTATCTATCTATCTATCTATCTATCTATCTATCTATCTATCTATCTATCTATCTATCTATCTATCTATCTATCTATCTATCTATCTATCTATCTATCTATCTATCTATCTATCTATCTATCTATCTATCTATCTATCTATCCATCCATCCATCCATCCATCCATCCAACCCCCCCACCCCCTATCTATCTATCTATCTATCTATCTATCTATCTATCTATCTATCTATCTATCTATCTATCTATCTATCTATCTATCCATCTATCCAACCTACCCACCCCCTATCTATCTATCTATCTATCTATCTATCTATCTATCTATCTATCTATCTATCTATCTATCTATCTATCCATCTATCTATCTATCTATCTATCTATCTATCTATCTATCTATCTATCTATCTATCTATCTATCTATCTATCTATCTATCTATCTATCTATCTATCTATCTATCTATCTATCTATCTATCTATCTATTCAAATTAGCAAACGTTTGTTCATTTGCATAACAAAGTGGTTTCTTTCTTCTATGATTATGGAAAACTTCACTAAAAGTGCACTTAGCATTATGTTATAAAGAAGAAAGAAAAGATTTGATTATGCAGATGAACAAATGTTTACTAATTTGAATTACAAATGCAAATGAAGCAAAAAATCAAAATTACTATATATATATAATTTGCTTTATTACAATATCTAATTACAGTTTTATGTTTAGTGTGGTTTATTTCTTTAATTTAAATCCATTTTAACCTTTTACTTTGAATCATAATTATTCTTTGTAATGTTATAGTTGAAATTTGCCATCTATTATTGAATTCATTTATTATATATTATTTTACATAACATTTTTGTTTTATGTTACAATTTTGAAATTTTTATCTTCTAAGTGCTTATTTGAATTTTGAAAATTGATTATAAATACTTTTTATTGTATCATTTTTAAATATAAGTTATTCCTTTGTTTTTCTTAAATATCTTTTATGTAATTAAACACCATATTTCTCTTTATATATATATCTAACTGGACAGGAAATAACTGAAATTTCCAATGAGTTATTTAACATGAATAAACTCTCTAAAGGAAAGATGATACAACCTATCTGTTAGTATTTGTTCTTCTATACGCTAAGTTTATTTGTGTAATTTTAAACAAGGGAATGAATTTGATCTATAGATCATATATATTTATGGAACAAATGATAATAATAATCCTTTAAATTTTCAGAGGATCGAAGCTGAGTTTTAGTTTAAACAAACTCTAAATATGAAATAAAAACTCAGTTTTAAAACCTGTAAATAATATATAAGTCAGATTATATGTAACTGAACAGAAAGTAACTGAAACTTCCAATGAGTTATATAATGTAAATAAACTCTCTAAAAGACAGATGGCACCACTTGTCTCTTACTGTAAAAGATGATATATTTTTATGTGCAGAAAGAAAAGATATGGAAGTTATGTTGAGAACATGTGCAAGGGTGGATAAAGAGATGGGAATTAAATTTAGTGGAAAAAAAATCAAATATAATGATCGTTAATACTGGGGAAAGAGAAGATGTAGAATTTTTGTTGGGAGATATTAAGTTAAGTGTGGTGAATAGATATAGTTATTTGGGAATTATTTGAAGTAATCAGAAAAATTATTTGGATGAATGAGAGAAAAAATTGATAAATGGAGGAAAGAAAAGAAAGGGATTGATAAAGAAATTAACAGTGTTTTCATATAATAACTATGATGTAGATAGAATTATATGGAAAGGAGTTGCAGTAGCAGGGTTAACATATGGTAATGATGCATTATATGTTAGTAAAAAGATATTAGATTATTTAGAAAAAGCTCAAAGGGAAGTAGGAAGACATGCATTGGATGCAGAAGTATGGACAGCAAGGGAGGCAATTCAAGGAGAAATGGGATGATCAAGTTTTCATATGAGAGATGCAAAAAGTAAAATGAAAATATTTGGTAGATTGTAGTTTATGGATAACAAAATAATAGTCAAAATAGTATTTAATTGCGTTATGAGTAAAGGGCAGGCAACAAGATGGGTGAGAAAGATAATACAGTATGCAAAAGATTTGGATAAAGAATTTATATCAGTATATTTGTACAAAAGATGGGATGATTGTGTTAGGAGGATTGTTGAGTATTATAGTGGTAAAGAATAGGGAGTTAAAGAGATGGAGAACTAGTATGGAGAATAAAAAGAGTTTAAATATATATATATATAAATAAACAGAATATTAGGTATGAGTTAATATATGATAATAGTAAGGAAAGTAGTTTATTGTTTAAGGCTCGAACAGGATCTTTAGCAACAAGAGAATATACATGTAAATGGAAAATTATGGGTGATTTAGCCTGTAAATTATGTAAGAAAGGAATAGAAAATATTAGGCATCTGTTAATTGAATGTAAATGCTTGAAAACAGAAAGAGTACATATAATGAAGTTATGGAAAAATAAATATGAAAAAAGTGATTATACAGAAAGTAGATTATTGGTTTTTATGCTGGGTTTAGAAAAAGATAAGGGGGATTTAGATATAATGGCTGTAGAGTTGACAAAGATTAAGTTGTGGAAATAGGATGGAACAGAATATGGGAAAACTTAGACTGAGGAATGTAAAATTAAGTAGCTAACAAGTTTCTCTTGGTATAATTGCTGAGAGATTCTTGACTTCGTTTAAGAAGAAGCTACAATACATCACATCATCACATCGCATTGACTCATCTTCAATAATGGATTTGTCCGAACTATAGAGCTTTCTAGATCAGATTCAGAATGTGGAACAGTAATAATGTAAGCAATAGCCATGATATAAACAAACTGATCATATAATCAGATTAGTAAATCCAATTGTTCACAGTATGATATAGAAGATGGTAATAAAATTGAGGCCCACTTGAGAAGTAGGGAGATAAGAGGCACTGTATTTATTTCAGAACAATAATTAATAATCAGAAGTTAATTTGACACTAGTGCCTCCATTAGTTGGTAAAACGTAGTCAGAATGCTCCAAGCATGAAGAGAGAAGTCATCAATAACAAATATTTATCAGATCTTTTATAAATCAAGCCAGCGTGGTTCAAAACGTCAGACTTTATGAAAATCTCACCGACCATAATTGGTTGGTGAACTCTTTAACCTCTTGTAAATACACCTTTACCCCCCTTAATCATGGCAATTGGTTGTCCAAAACTCATGCAAGAATATTGTACACAGAATACGTATTTATAATAGGGATCTATGGAAAAAAATTGGTCGGTTCCTAAAGTTAAAAATTACACTAACTTAAGAATAAAGTACATATTAAAAAAAATAAATTCATTAACACTTATTTTAAATGCAACCTGTTATTCTTATAAAACTTTTTTTTAATTCAACATTCGCATTTTAAAATGTTTTTTTTTTGATTTGAAACCACTTGGATATAAACAACATTTTTAACGAAGTTACAAAATCAATAATTATATTTACATAATTACCAGGTGTTCTAAAAATAATATACAGTAATTAAGAAAGACACACACAAAGCAGTTTAATACTTGTAATTAGAGTTTTCCTGAAAGTCTGTGATGATGGTATTTTAGTTGTCCTGTACCGTATTTATATATTGGAGTATTTCATCATCTAATATATGTGTTGAATGTCTTTAGAAAAATTAAACTTTATTTAAATAATCCAAGTACTGTACATTATATTTAATTAAAGTTTAATTTTTCTAAAGACATTCAAGACTTATATGTACAGTATATAGTATTATAGATTCATTAATTATATATATTTTATGTTTATACGTTCTAAAAATAATAAATTCCCGATATAGTGAACAATCGATTGTAAATCGAAATAGTGGGTACAAATTGCTGATGATCGCTATTGTGAAATATCGCTAAGTAGCCAATCGCTAAGGTTTAGGTCTGTATTATTACGTAAAGAAATACAATAAATATTTTGATGTTTGAGTTATTTTTTTGTGTGAAAACATTATTTGCTGGCAACGAAATGTACATACATAACATATACAGCATGTAAATATTTATATCTTTTTAAAAAAAAACTTAATATCGAATAATCATAGGATTTGTTTGCTGAATTATGTGTAAACTTTTTAAAAAAAACAACAACAAAAACTTTATGATGGGCAGATATAATAATAGGAGAATTTATATTTGTTTACATAATTGCTGGTAATAATTATTCAAAATTAGTGGTTTGATAATTAAAACAATACCTGAGATATTTTTAATGAGTAGAATCTAATATGTGTTAATATTAAATCGTTTAAGAATTTTAGCTCCAAATGTAATTTTTTTACGTTATAACTGAATCCTTCACTATTGAACGGAATGCGTTTTTGTTTCAAATAAATTTATATATTTCTAATTTTATATTTCAAATTTTAATTTGGATTGAAAATTGATTATAAGTAATGTTTATGCAGACAGATTTTTCACTTTGTTTTTAATTATATAAAATAATAAAGCAATTTTTATTAAGATGAAACTGCAGTTTTTACTAGGGTGAAGCTATTCATTATAAAATCGTTTCCCGTCATTGTTTTGTATGGAAGTGAAACTTGGACAGTTTCATTTAAGGATGTTTCATGAAATTTAAAAAATATAATAGCATGATTAAGCAATCAATATATCAGGCAAATGTGTCAATATGTTTATATTAGTAAAACTAACACTCGGATATCTCTTTGCGTTTATTATAGCAATAAAATTTGCAAGAATCATGTAAGTAATTCTTAATTATATAAAAAATATTCAGACTCCAATCGATACTTTTTCCCATGAAAATAACAAATATATATAATACCCAAAGCCATTGAGAAGGTAATATTGGAGATAAGTTTAACATATCAACATTCCTTGATTGCAATATGATTCTGTAGAATCCATTATTGGACATCATAATTTAGATTGGGTTAGAAATATACAATTGAATGGACAATTCAAGACTTTCTAAAAAGAGGTCTATGGTGAACTTCACTATGATTTTCTTGGGAGAGATGGACCTTATTTACATTATAGAGTTTATCTATAAGATATTGTAAAGCTACCCAATGTTGATTGTTTTCACATATGGAGAGGAATGTATTGTGGAGATATTATTAGATACAATGTTGAAATATTTTGGGAAAAAAAGCTTTATGAAGAAGTTAAAAAACAGCATCACACAATGTCAAATAAATAGAAAAATGGACCAGAATGTCTTATATGTGGACATATTTATGGATCACAGATTGGTTTGTATAATCATTGCATATCTAATCTCTAGGGCAGTTCTCTGTCTTAATTGTTTTATCCTTTGTTCTTGGAATTGAAATGGCCACAATATTGATGATGATTATTTATTAAAAAAGTCACAAAGCAGATGAAGAATTAGAATAGAACTATCCTTAAAGATAGAAGCTTTAGGTGATATTTTGACTGAATCTTTTTAAGATGCACATTAAATTTCCAATCCATCACATATTCTTGAAGATATGATAAAGACATCTGAAAAGAATAAATGATCCCATAATATATTTCAAGCTGAACTGAAACTCTTCAGTTGGCTCAGAGCTCAAGATCTTACTCATGTCTTTATCATTTTGTTCAATATTTATAATACAAAACACAAAGAAAAAGCAGGGTAATGTAGAATTAATGATATCATGGGTCATCTATGTTTAATCAAAAAACAGATATATTAATCTGTAAGTGGGATTAAAACTAATATCTGGGCTAGGAATAGTATAATCTCTAGCTTAATAAATGATTAAATAATCATTATATTTGTCCACATGGATTAAGTTATGAGCACAGAAAAAATTGACATTTGCAAATCAAATTATAATAATTTGATCTTAATAAATATTGAATAAATGTGGAAGACCTGTGTAAAGGATTGAGACCAGAGCTAATTGAAGAGCAGAAAAGACATCTTGGGAGGTATTTTGTCTTTTTCCAATACCTTTGTTTATATGTTTTAAGAATAAGTGGTAGAACAGGAAGTTTTAAGTATATCTAAAAAAGGATATTACATATAAAAAAAAGACTTAATTAAGAAAAACAAATATATTAATCTTTAATTGGATTTAAAGTTTATATCTGGACTAAGAATCATATGATAATGTCTAATTTAATAAATGTTTTTCAAAAATCATTAAGGTATTTATCTACAATGATTAGTTATAAAGTTTTGAGTACAGAAAGTTTGACACAGGTAAATCAAATTATAATTTGGTATTGATAAATATTAACATGTGTAAAAGTTTATGACTTTTAGTATGATATGCATTTTGGGAATTCTTTTTTTATGTCTTTGTTTCTATGCTTTATTTTCAAGAATGCATAATGGAGTGGATATTTTAAGCATAATCTTAAAAAAATATTACACATAAAAAAGAGAAGTGAAGTTGGATTTATTATTATGTTTTATTATTATATTTTGATTTACCTGTGTCAAACTTATTTCACCTACAACTTTGACACAATCCACTCTAGATAAATACAATAATGATTATCATTAATAATTTATCAAACTAGAGATTATCTCTAGCATAGATATAAACTTTAAACCTCAGTTAAAGATTAATATACCTGTTTCTTAATTAAACACACACACGGTATAATTCAATTTCATTTCTCGTTTTCTATGTGTAATATTTATTTTAGATGTTTTTAATTATATCCACATCATTATATATTCTTGAAACACATAAATAAAGATTCTGTAGAATATAAATGCCCCCCCTCCCCCAAGATGCATTTCATGCTAAACAGCACTCATTAGTTGGCCCAGGCCATCATCTCTCAGTATAGTCATGAATTACTCTATGTGTCTGTTTAATTAAAAACATGGTAGTTAAATTAATTTTTAATTGAGGTGGTGTGGGGTTTATTAAGAATATCTATAATATTAACATGTTTATGTTTTATTAAAAACTGGATATATTAATTTTTAATTGGATATAAATTTTGTATTTGGGATAGGCTTGTTATAATAAACTTCAGTTTAATAAATGATTTAATAACAATACTGATGTATTTATCTAGAGTGGGTAGTGTCAAAAATGTGCATACAGAAAATTTGGAACTTATATATCAAATTGTAACACTTTGAAAAAATATTGAGATGATAAAATTTTTAAAATATTTTATTACTTGATGATAATTATTTCCGTTATTTTTTTCGTTTAAAAAAGTCACCTTTCTTTCTTTGTACGTGTGTGTGCGTGTACGCATATATATAAATTTATAATTTAAAATATTTAAAACAGAAGTAATTTATAATAATATAATTTATATTATATCCAAACTGGCTTTCATTATCTTCCAGTATTATCCATACGTCTTTAATAATTTTAATCGTACTTTAAATTTCATGTTACATTAATTTAAATGTTATTTGATCATTGACTCATTACATCCTCTGTATTTTAAATGAACCATGCTTTATTAATTTTTCTCTTCCTATCATTTCGTTTTTCATACACAGTTTTAACTTTTCCTGGATTAAAAATAGGACCTGCTGTTTGCGCATGATCTAGAAACAGTTTCTATTTTTTTTTTTGCTCTTTTATATTGACGTGTGTGTGGAACACAATGTCATTATAAGTTTGCTTTAGTCTCATTGAAATAATAAATAAACAAATAGGATTGGTAGTCCTTATTTATATAATATAAAATGTACAATTTAATTTTTATTTTCGTAAATCTAAAATATTTTCAGTGTGTTAAAATTATGTTAGGATTACTAAAATAAAAGTTATATTTATTGTTACGATATTTTTTTTATATTATATGGATTAATGGTAACTATTCAGACTGTCATATAAATATATTAACAACAGTGCATATGTGTACGTTGAAAGTAAAGATTTCTCCAACCACTGCACAAACAGTGTTAAACATCTCAGAAACTATTAATTAAGTAAAATAAATTTCACTTTACTTGAATTTCAGAGACTTTATATGGGAGACAGTGCAGCCAGCAGTAATGTTTGTGGGCAAAATCCTAACTCTCAACAGACTTTCATAATTATTTGCCCTGTATATTTTCTAATATTATATATATATAAATTAAGCATAACTTAATGTATATGAAATTCAAATGTAAGTAAATCAACTCCTTCATAAGTTTTTTTTCTTCTCATATGTCATAGCATCGGCCAGGACACAAACCCACAACTATCTGCAATCAACTACTCACTTGCAAAGCGGTTTCGATGACCTTTTGGCAGTTAAGAATAATCCACCATATTTTAATTTTTATAAGCATTCATTTGCTGATGTCCATAGTTTATGAGAGAGTTAGTTCATTTCCATTTGAATTTTATACACATAAAACAATATCTAATTGATATTTACACATACAAATATTAATTAAAGTTATATAGAGAGATTATTAAGTGACATTTTGTCTCTATCCTCTATTTGCACAATTATATTTTGAAATGATTACATCATATTTAAATTAGGTTAATATTTAATTTGCACTATTTATTTCCAGCAATGTCAGTAAATGAATGCTTATAAAACTTGAAAGCTTAAAGAATAGATGAATTCAGTTTATTTTTGTTTGTTTGTTTGTTTATAAATGAGGGTTATTTATCTGTAGTTTATGGGGGAATTAGTTAATTTCATGTGTACACCATATATATACTTATATATTTAATAGCAATAAGGAGATTTTATCCATGTAAACAGAGATAACTTTTGCCTTGGAGGTTGCCAGAAAATTATCAATTACTACTAATTGTCAATTTCCCTGAAGTTAAATAAGTTTTCTCCGTTAACTTATAATAGCTTTTTTGTTGGGGTTTATTGTTGAAGTAAAAAGAAGTCCAATAAACTTCAACAAAAGAGCTATTATAAGTTAATGGAGAAAACTTATTCTGGCAACATCAAAGGCAAAGGTTATCTCTGTTTACATGAATGAAATCTCCATATTTCTGTTCTTTATTAGAATAACAATCCATGGGAAATGTTTAATTCAACATATAATAATAAAGAGATACAAAGCATAATCATAAATTTACTGTATATAAAAATAATGTTGTGAGGAGAATTGATCTATAGAATCATATATTGAAATATCTATTAAAAGATGGGTTTACATTTTTAAAAAATTATGATTTCAATAAATTGTTTATATTTTATATAATACATATATTCTGACTATGCAGTTTCTGTATTTGCTTGATAGATGACTCTGAAATCATAAAAAATATGTATAAAATTTGCCAAAAATTAAAATGCCTACTTTAATAAAAGTGTGATTTTTTATGGTAATAATTTTAATTTAATATTATAAAATATTAATATTGTTATAATATGGAAATCATTAAAGATTACAATGTAATTATAAAATAGAGATTCTAAATAAATTATATTAAGATATAGTCAAGTAATAGTAAAATATTACCAGTAGCGGTCAAATATTATTACTAGGTTATGTACTTAATTATTTAGTTACTCAATCTGCTTCTAACAAAGAATATAACACAAGTTATATATGTCCATTGAGTGCAGTGAAATTGAAATATATAATTATTTAATAAATAAGAGTTTATAGTGCTAGATATTTATATGCAGTGTTTTGAGATTAACTTATTAGAACCATTTAAATATAAATGTGTAGCCCTCTAGTGTCAGAAAATGACAATCCATTTTTAAAGGTTAATCTGATATCTCTTTATCTTCCTCATCCTTTAATATGTCGATTTATTATATAGAGGGTGCTTTAATTATATTTAAATAGTTGCAATGAGTTAATCTCAATATGTAACCTATTATTTAAAAGTAGTTTAACTTTCCTTTTTTTTAAATATATATTTGGAATATAGATTTTTTTAAACAGTTTAACTATTAACAAAACATCTCAAAGAGATATGTAGAGATTTTAACCAGAATATAGGATCACTAGTGATTTTTTCAATTCCACCACAACAACCTTACATTTAACAATCACTAACTTTTGGATTTTGTTTATGCTCGTCCACAACTACAGAGGTAAAAGGCTGTTAAATTTCATTTGGCAAGCAGATGGGCACAATTACCATGAACTATCTTGAATCTGTTGATGAAACTCCAGTAATATCCAGAAAGGTCAAATCCAGATGACATTACTGTTGGATCTGGAAAAAATTATTTGTTTGCAACTTTGTACCAAGTTTAATTTTCATGTCATTATTCTTCGTATACTAAGTGTTGGTTAAACAACCAAAAAGGGGATTCAAACTAGTCTGGGGATGTTGGATGAGTAGACACTAAATAGGAATTTTATGCAAAGCTTTCTGGCATCCATTGATTACTCTGGCTTGCACTGAGTGGCACTACTGTATGGAGAGTTTTTGCCTGTTTTAATAACAGTTATGAGCAAGCATAGGAAATGGTGATCATGTGACGTTTGGTGGTAAAATTATATACTGAATTATTGATAAATTTAATCTATCATTATATTTTTGCACATTTTCTGGGAGGCAACTTCTGTTCTGATATCTGTTGGAGCAAAGGTAGAGTAGATTTGACTGTATCAGAAAATTTCTCATGGTAATATTTAACTGAACCACTAAACATCACATGATCACTATTTCCTATGGGTACACAAACTGTATGCGTTTGCTACTGTTTTAACAGGCTGTTAGAGTTTGTTGCCGCTTTAACAACTTAACTTGTTAAAACAATAGCAATTTCATACAGCTTGTGTAAGCATAGGAAATGGTGATCATGTGATGTTTAATGGTTTATTACCAATCCTTCCCATGGGATGATGGTGACTATAGTTATTAAAGAATAAAAAGCACCATAATTTATAGATACTGAACTGAGTTCAGATTTGTATGATTATACAAGCAAATAAGCTTTGGATTGAAACATTATTGTGTTTTCATTTTGGACTCGTAGTTTTATAGTTAACCAAAAAGATAAAAGGAGGCTTCTTGAGGATTGCATTAGATCCTAAGATCTAGGTGCAATACTATCACGTCCAAGAGTCTTCACTTATGAAAACCATAAGCTAGAAACTAGTCTGGGAATATAGAATGATGAGGCCCTAGATAGGAATTTTATACACAAATCTTCTTGCATACATTAGTTACTATGACTTGCACTAGATGGCATGGATAGTGTGCTACTATTTTAAATATATAATTGCAGAAGTTTAGCGAGGGAAGTTTATCACCACTGACATATTATTCACTATCAGGATATGCTAATACTAAGGAAGTCATCTATAAAGTACTTGCGCCACAACCCCAAGCAGTGCCAATCAGCTTTCCAAGAAGGTTAGTCCTAGAAATTATTTTAGATCTAGCCTTAGATAAGTGATACCATAAATTGGACAAAGACAGTGGGATTGAACCTTTTGGATTCCATGAACCACTGAAAATTATATCAAAATTTCTCCTTACCACAACTTTTCATTAACATCCCATAAAATAATATTTAATACCATTTATTTACATAATTTACTTTTCAACATTTAAAAAAATATTATCTTTTGTCTCAAATTTTCAAGCTTGAAACATCTTGTTTAGAGTTGGGAAATCCAAGCAAAATTTTAACAACCTTTAAGAAAATATAAAACATATATAAAATACAAGAAAATAGTTATTTTATTTATAAAGAGAACTTACTATCTT
The DNA here is from genome assembly GCA_028023455.1 of Epiperipatus broadwayi. Taxonomy (NCBI): domain Eukaryota; kingdom Metazoa; phylum Onychophora; class Udeonychophora; order Euonychophora; family Peripatidae; genus Epiperipatus; species Epiperipatus broadwayi. The sequence continues at coordinate 1,026,556 of JAQFVV010000172.1, forward strand.
TTGGATAATTTTGAAAAACTGTTCAAAGGTCGTTGCTATGTTATTTAATAATATGAACTGTATGCACACACCTAAAACAGGCAAAACTCTCCATATAGTAGTGCCACTCAATGCAAGCCAGAGTAATCAATGGAAGCAGAAGGCTGGTGCATAAAATCCCTATCTAGTGTCTACTCATTTAATATCCTCAGACTAGTTTCTAGCTTGTGGTTTTTATCAGTGAGGAACATTGGATCTGAGAGCACTGCACTTAAACCTTAGGATGTAATGCAACCCTTCAGCAGTTATCTTTTATCTCTACTTAACTATAAAATTCTTTAGATTCTAAGATCTAGGTGCAGGGCTCTCAGATCCAAAGCTCCTCACTGATGAAAACCAGAAGCTATAAACTAGTTTGGGGATATTGGATGAGTAGATACTAGATAGGGATTTTTTGCATAATGCTTCTGACATCCATTGATTACTCTGGCTTGCACTGAGTGACACTACTTTATGAAGAGTTTTGCCTGTTTTAATAACAGTTATGTGCAAGCATAAGAAATGGTGGTCATGTGATGCACACATCTAAAGGTTAAAGTTTATTTTATCTAAATAATATAATCTAGTGCAATATTCTTATTACATAGAAATACTATAACTTTATCTTTATTATTGCATATTCTTTATAACTTTTACAATGCTTTTTACAATCCACTATTGACAGTTTTGATTGCCCAGCCATCTTCTTCAGAACATCCACATATAAATAGAAATTCTGAAAAAGATTGCTGAGGCAATTGAAACGGTCATTTCTGAAGATGATTGCTGGGGCAACCAAAACTGTCAATAGTGGGTTGTGAAAAAGCATTATAAAAGTAATAAAGAACATAGATGATATTAATTTTATACATTGAAATACATTAACAGCAATGGTTTAGTGACTAAAATTCAATGGATCCTTACTTAACAATACCTTATCAACAGCAACAGTGTTTTAAATGGCAACCCAGTGTTCCCAAAACTCTAATATAATGTGATAAATTCTCATATTAATTTAAGAACATAAATATTATATAAATTATATCATCATAACTTGCATTATTTTTTTACGATCAGCCAATAATCAATTTACATATAAAACCAAGATACATATAAAACTTATTTTCATTTTTTTATCTAATTAGTGTGGCAGTAATATATAATAAATAACATAGTTTATTGTCATTTCTTTATGTATGTGTAATAAAAAAATAATTCAATAACTTTTTGAATTAGAAATTCATAAAGAGTTAGAGTGTTGACCATGACAGATTAGAACTGTGATTTATGGACCTTGAAGGCAAGAGTTTGCCACCTACCAACTAGATGCGTTATTACACAAGAGGTTATAAAAAATTTCAGTACCAGAAGAAATAAAGTGAAGCAATAGTACACAGCCATTGAATTCCAAAATTACCACACTATGCAGCACTAAATGGTATGTTCAAATGAATGAATGATTTATTGCTCAAGAGACAATAAGACATTCAGACCTTGAAAGGGACAAGCTTGGACCACAATCTATAACTATAGCACCTGAGTCTGCCACCATATCACTGCCACAAACCATGGCAGGACAGGTATAATAATATAATCTATTGAAACCTTCTGGTTATGTGAAAGCATATTTTCCGGCTATGATTTATGTTAATTTGATAATCAATAGTACTTTAATTCTCATTAATCTCTTCACACAATAATTTCTATCATTTGGGACAGTTGTTTTAAATGATTTTCATTTCCTGTACAACCTTTTAGTATTAATTACTAGAGCTTGCATTAGGTGGCACTACTGTATGAAAAAAGTTTTGTTATTGTTTTAATAGCTTGTGTAAAACTAAAGTAAAGGTGACCATGGATGTAATAATTTATTGGACTATTTCCATCATCTATTGTAGAAAACTTTCAAACTTTATTTAAACTTTTCAGATACAAACAACTTGTTAGTAATAACACACATATAAACAAAACTAAAACTTATGTTGTTACTAACAAGGTGTTTGTATTTGAAAACTTTAAATAAAGTTTAAAATTTTCTATATATTCAACACTTAACAGTGGATGATGGAAATAGTCCAATATATTATGTGATTTTTAGTGGTTTAAGTAAAAATTGTTTGTATAATAATAAATTGTAATACATTAAAGAGCAGCCTTTTCAAGTTATTGTGCATGCGCTTTTTACGAGTGTTAATAATAAATGAATACTTTCACCCCCAACACAAGATATAGTATTTAGGAATGTTTTAAATAAAGTTTTCTTAAAAAATAAATAAAACAGCATATAAAAATTAAGATGGTACAGCATATCATATTAAAAAAAGTAATCAAACCAATATGTAGTAATACAAATGAACTGAAGATTCAAGAGACTTTAGTTTTAATTTTCTACTTTAATATATTAATAAGTGATTTTGCAATTATTCTACAAGTACTTAATAAATTGTCTGTTAAAGAATTTTGACAAGATGTGTTAATAATTTAGACTTTCATTTTTTGTTCAGTACAACCATATATGATAAAGAGCTTCCTGTTTTTTTAAATATTTTTAATTGCATTTTTTTAATGAATAAAAATGTCCTATTTTATCTTTTTATTTTTTACATATTTCATTAAAAGCATAAATTAAATAATTGAAATTAATTAAAAAATAAAATATCAACTTTTTAAATAAACAAAAAGACTAATAAATGGAAATAAGTAAAGTCTTCATTTCATTGACTGAAAAAATGTATTTCATATACAAAAAATATTCCTCAAAAATTATATATATTAAATTTTATTTCATTAAAGGCATAACTTGAGATAATAATCAAATTGATATGCCATTAATTTTTCAATTGATAAATTTTCTGCTAAATGGTAAAATATATTCAAATAAAATGTAAATATAACTATCATGTGTTTATCAAGAAACAAATATTTATTTGTTTTATGATGTAAACAATTTTATAAGCAAGAATAAAAAGTACTTTTGCTTTTTGAATAAAATGAATACTCTCTTTTTACTGTATTTAAACTATATTATTTTTTAAATTTTCTGATAATAGCTGAAATCTTGATACTTTAGTTAGAATTCAAATTATTTTTCCATTCAAATTTGTATCATCAAATGGTTAAGAGTGATTCCTGCCATTAAGAGCATAAATTGTTTATCACAGTGACATATATTAATTAATATCTTAAATCCATAACAAACACTCAATTTTAATGAAACAAAGCTATGTAAACCATTATGGAATTGATTATCTGAAATGATTTTTATGGAAGACAAACTACAAGATAACTGGCTATCCTTACATATTCTACATTCTTTTTATTTTATCTTTGCATGTTTTAATTTTTAGAAATGAAATATTCTGTGCAATTATGTTTAATATAAAAACTGACTAAAGTGTAACTGAATATTTTCCCAATAAGAGTAATTTGAAAATACAACCTCAAATAATTAAGGTATATAATCAAAATGATTTCTAAATAAATAAGCATATAAATTATTTATTCGTTGATGCAATACACTAGTATCTTAACATTAATGATTGCTTTATTGATAGTAATTAACTATAATGACTTATTTCAAATTATATAATAGCAAACTCTCCATACAATAGTGCCATCCAGTGCAAGCCTTAGTAATCCAATGGATGCAAGAAGGTTTATGCATAAAATCTCTATCTAGTGCCTACTCATCCAATATTACCAGATTAATTTCTAGCTTGTAGCTTTCATTAGTGAAATCCTGGATCTGACAGCACTGCACTAGATAAAAAATTTCTGCACAAATTATCTTGCATCCATTGACTAGTAAAGCTTGCACTGGGTGGCACTACTGTATGGAGAATTTGCTTCTGCCTTCACAGCTTGTGTAATCATGGAAATGGTGATCATGTGATTTTTTCATTATATGCACATATTATTGTTTTGTCAGTTTATGCCTCACACCATTTTCTTTTTAAAGCAGCAGTTTGTTTACAATATTTATATATCTTTATAATGATTTTTTAAACTGTATAAAGTTATTTTATATTGTGCAATGTACACATAATATATTAGTGCTAAAAAAAGGCATTTACCTCTGGTATTTATATTTAAAAAATGGTAAACTTCCTTTTTTAATAGAGGCAAACTATTTATTTCCATCCACTGTTGCTATTTATTATAAACTGTAGTATCCAATAAATATTAAATAATAATGTTTCTTGAATTTATATCCATCTAATATCTATTGATTATTCAAACTCAGAATAGATGGCAGCAGTGGAGTATAAAAATAGAATTTGCTCCTGCAAAGCATTATGAAAGCTGAGATCATGTGATTTTTGAAACTCATTATCTTCATTATAATTTACTTTTATTGCTATATGAGGGGGGATCCAAAAATAACCGGAATCATTCTCTGGTTTGCGTGCATGTTATATACTTTTGCTGTTACATACATCTTGCAGGAACACTTCTGCATCAATCCATCAAATGATGTCACCATGTGAAATCATGGGGCCAGATAACACATTATTTTGTATCATGCATTTTGCATTTTTGTGAATTTTTTTTATAATAACTGAAAAGTTCGTCAATGTGAAATTCTGTTTTCGTTTAGAGAAAACAACAAAAAAAAGTTGTAATAATTAAAACAGATCACAAATGATATCATAAAAATACAAGTTTGTGAGTAATTGAAATTTTAAATTTACCCCATCCCTAAAAAGTGTCGCAAATAAAGTCCAAAGTCAGAATGAATAGCATTTTTCTCTCAAATGTAGTTTGTAATGACGAGGCATTTTATCTGCAAGTTCTGAAACATTTACGTGATGCAATAAAACATAAACATCTTTAGTGACAAAAAAAAGAATGCAGGCCTCACCGCAAAAAGTGTGATCTCTCAAAGCCTTGAGTGTGAAACACTTTTTAATTAAATTCAGCATGACCCAGCTTATCTATCAGCCATATCTGCTCAATCTTGTTTTTTTTTGCGATTTTTTTTAAAAAATCTTTCGAATGAAAAAATTGTCTTAATTTTTTTTTTGTAGATTTAGAAAGCTAGGAAAAAATGACAGAAACATTAAAAGGCAACATTTTGCAAGTACTTCTGGACTATTTTGAAAAATAAATAACACATTTAAAGCAGTGTATTGCATCAAATGGACAGTCATTTGAAAAATAGTAAATTTATAGCACTTAAAAATAAATAAATAATTTTTTATTGTAAAATTCTGGTTATTTTTAGGTACGCTTGTGTATTACAGATCTGAAATATATAAAAAATTTATTTTGTAACTAATTTTACTTTTTTGATCTATCTTTTTTTAAATAAAAAACACAAGTTTTCATCTGGGCCAACTGAAGAGTGTTAGTTCTGGGTGAAATACATCTTGGAGGTCATTTATCTTTATCATAAATATGCCTTTCATTATATAATTTTAAAAACTGTGATAAAATGAAAGGTTAAGAATAAATCGAAGTTACACATGAAAAAAATTGAATGAAATTGAATTAATTATTAAACCACCAAACATCACATGATCACCATTTCTTATGCTTGCTCATAACTGTTATTAAAACAGGCAAAACTCTCCATACAGTAGTGCCCTGAGTTCAGACCTATATGGCTATATAAGATAATGAACTTAGATTGAAAATATTATTTGTGTTTTCAATTTTATTCACATAGTTTTGTAGTTAAGTAGAGATGAAAGGTGGCTGCTGGAGGGTTGCATTGGATCCTATGGTCTAGGTGCAGTGCTCTCAGATCCAAGACTCCTCACTGATGAAGGCCACAAGCCAGAAATTAATCTGTGGATATTGGATGAGTAGGCACTAGATAGAGATTTTATGCACAAGCTTTCTGGCATCCATTCATTACTCTGGCATGCACTGAATGGCACTACTGTATGGAGAGTTTTGCCTGTTTGAATTAATTATCCTAAATGATAATTATAATAAATATATTAATCTTCAATTAAGCAAAAATATCCAACATGACACATGAATCTCAAAATGGCTATGAATGTGGATAACACAAAATCATAAACTTATTTAAAACCTTGTGAGACTGTTTTTATGATTATATGTCGCAATGTGACAAAAATAAATGTTCAAGATTTTGAAAACAGATTGAGGTATTTATGGAAAAATAATCAATACTTTGCTATATTAGTGACTCAGTGGACATAAATGTGCTACCTGCCAATTTTCAAATGACATGCATATCTGCAATATGGCATTCAACTCAAACAGAAATGTGATCATCTCACTTTGCTGGATTTCCCAGAAACAAATATCCCTTTCTTCATAATCGTACCTTATTCATGTCATTACTTTTGACAGGACCTATATTTGTAAGCATCTGTTTTCAAGAACAAAACGCATTAAGAGTAACATTACAACCAAAATTTCTGATCAGCACTTTGAGAAATGAGATTTTCAACTACTCTATCAAATTTAATATTGATGCATTAGTTTGTCAAATACAATGCCAAATATCTCATTAGTATTATGTTGCCATCTTTCTTTTACTTTTATAATAAATATATCAAAAAGACAACAATGACCTTTTATTACTTATATACGTATATTTTCTATACTAGTGACCACAAACACGGGGCCTGCTCAAGGATATTAAAAGATTCTCCAAATAGACTGGTGCATAATTAGGATTATTATGCATGGATATTTATGCATATATGTAGTGGCGAATATCATGAAAATTGTGCAGGAACCTTTTTTTCTTTTTGCTTATTAGCTTTCGATAATGATTATGTATTTAATGTGTGACCTGAGATAACTCTATTTTCCAACATGGATCAGGGATGTGGATACTTATGGTTTAAAGCATATTTCTAAACTAAAATGATTTGATAATTTCTAGTTTAATGAGTAATAATCATTAAGTCACTAAATATCACATGATCATTACTGTATGGAGAGTTTTGCTGCTGCGTAAAATAATATAACTAATTAAATAGAAAATAAAGATCTAGATTATTTTTTTAAATAATCAAGTTGATATGTGATGGGATGAAGTATATTAATAAAGTTGTATGAGTGTAAAAGTCATGTATATATGTCTACAATGATACATCAACTTTCCCTTAAACAAATTTAAAATGTTAACTTAGTAGAGGTAAATGAAGCTCTTAGAAATAAGTGATAATTGAATTAGTTATTTTTAAGTGTAATTGAAAAGTTATCAGTAAGTAAACAAACGTCCAAGTTCTCAAAGATGTCAACTGATATGAAAAGTAGATTATAAATTAAGATTGATAATGATCGCTTTTTAAATTTAAATTTACTAAAGTAACGAAATCTAAGGAGTGCAATAAATCACAGAATAACTGAAGCCTTAACCTGGAAACAGAGATTCTTGCGAACTACAAAACTACTTAAAAAAAATTGCATTAAAAATTTTAATACGATTTAATTTCTCTTATTAGTATTTTTACAAAACATAATATCTATATAATTAAAAGTAAATATAACTTTTTGATACCTCATAAATAAAATTAATGCGTAAGTACTGAAAACCCCTAGCGAGATATATGTAAAGTAACTGCCAATAAACGTAAATGTATAATTAGCCTTAATTCTACATTAACGTTTGCTGACAGTTAGCTCACATGTAGCTCGTTGGGGTTTTCCAATACTTCTGCATTAGTTTTATAATTAAAAATAATATATTAAAAATGCTTGCATGGTTTGGTATAGTGACTGAATGGAAAAAGCTGTAGCTCAAGGCCCACAGATAATAAGGCCATACCAATACAAACATTCTATAATTTTTTATATATAAGTTAAACAATGATTGAAACTATTACATTTTACTATAAAGTATGAAACTGCCCCTGAAGTAGCGCTATGCAGGACATAGATACCTTCAACAATCCTCCAATGTAGATTAGTGAAAAAAATGGCATTACTTACCAGTATTGTGTGATGAGAGTTGTAACAATTTTTTATCATTATTGTAGTATCTAGTTATCAATGATGAAATATCTATTTAGTGACCAACGTTGAATGGTTTCATGCTATATTAGAATGCTGGATTTGAGAGCAAGGATTGCAGATCAAGCATGGATTCCTCCCTTTCCAAACTACAATATATTCTGATTATTTTTTAGGGGTTTCTAAATTGGCTATCAGCTCGCTGCTTGAACAAAAACTTTTAAGCATATTTGGAACCTGAAAAATAGCCACTCTTATTCTGAATATATATAAAACATCATTGTTGTTATCATTGTTTTTTTTTCATATATAAAAAGTATCAAATTATTTCATATGATTATGTTTATTTAAAAAGCAAATATATTAATCTTTAACTAAGTTTAAAGTTTATATATGGGATAGAAATGATATGATAATCTCTAATCTAATAAGGGATTAGTAAGAATTATTGATATATTCATCTCAGATTGATAGAATCAAAGTTGTGAATGCAGAAAGATTGATACCTGTTAATCAAAATGTAACATCGATATGTAATGCTCAAGATTAAGTCTCCAGAAGGAACTATTACTATTAATAATTGATATGCCTCTAGCCATAGTATAAGACAAGCTTTGCAATAAATGAGAGCCATTTTTATTATGCCTAAAATTTTTTATATAATGGAGTGAGTTTTAAACAAGCAAAAACTCCATACAGTAGTGCCACCCTGTGCTTATCAGAGTAATAAATGGATGCCAAAAGGCTTGCCTATAAAATCCCTAGCTAGTGCCTACTCATCCAATATCCCCAGACTAGTTTCTGGCTTGTGGCCTTCGTCAGTGAGGAGTCTTGGATCTGAGAGCACTGCACCTAGATACCTGTTTAATAATAGTTATGTGCTAGCATAAGAGATGGTGATCATGTGATGTTTAGTGGAATGAGTTTTCATTGTTATTTTCATTTCCACTTTGTTCTGTATATTCATTGTATCCAGAAGCCTTTGATTTTTAATAATTTTAAGATGCATAAACTTACAAACGAACTGAAAGCTTAATTATTCAATATTTTATGAGTGAGTTTTGTGATTTTTTTCAGAAAGATAGATTAATGGAATGAGATCTTTTGGTTGGTTTTCTGTCACCTGACTTAATGTCATTGAACTTTATAATGGAATCATATTGAAACATTTATTTTGAATGAACGGAGAATCTTAATTCTGCAATGAAAATATAATCCAATTGATTTATTGCTAAGTTTGACCACCAGTAGTAACAGAGTTGTGATACAGGTGCTACTGAACCAAACCAAGCAGAACAATTCATGCAGTTACTAAGAACTATAGAGTAATGCTTTCATAAAATTTTAAATTGAATTAAATACAATGTAGTATCAAACCTGAATACTCCCTTGTTTTAGAAGTTTTAATAAACTTTGATTTTTTGTAAGTTTGAAAGTTGTAATTGATTCTTGGTTAGTCTGCCTTCAAAACAGGTTATATTTTCCTGTTTAATGAGATTTATTTAAACTTGTTTGAGTTACTAATCTCATTCTCTTTAGTCAAGTAGCAATCTTTAGTGTCTTTATAAATATATTAGTTCATAGATAAAGGTGAGTATCCACCTTTATTGTAAAAAAAGGTTGCCTTGACAACAGATTGAAATTGAATGTTATTGATATAGGTATAGTTTAGCTGTGGACTGCTTTCATTTATTTACATATATATAAATCACAAATTAGGGTGTCTAATTTTCTATTCCGGATATTTGAAAGTTAAAATATGACAAATGTACACAAAATGATGATATTGGAAAAGATATCCCTTGATCTGTGCTAGGATGTAACTTCTTTTTTAATTTAGTTTATTAATATCTATATTAAAACAGGCAAAACTCTCCATACAGTAGTGCCACTCAGTGCCAAACAAAGTAATCAATGGATGCCAGAAGGCTTGTGCATAAAATCCCTATCTAGTGCCTACTCATCCAATATTCCCAGACTAGTTGCTGGCTTGTGGCCTTCGCACTGAGTGGCACTACTGTACGGAGAGTTTTGCCTGTTTTAATAATAATGTGCTAGCATAAAAAATAGTGATCATGTGATGTTTAGTTGTTTAACGTCTATATTTCTATGTATAATATAAGAACAAAATTCCCATTGTTTATTTTAAGTTATGAAATAATTTCATCATACCTGTTTAAGATTTTGTTACTACATAACACACTTCCAAAAACACAGAAATTATAATTTATTCTGGTACCTTAGTTTGTAATATTACTTTCTATTTTATTCTATGAATAATGCTCTGATCTACCTTGAATACATATATATATATATGTTTCCATATTTTTATTTTATTTTTCATGAGTGCATCTCTTGTCCCAATGCCATTATACTTTCACTATGCATGCAATTTGTAAATAAATGTTATTTGTCATGTATACTGGATATATCAAGCACCCAAATTTTTATGCCAGATTGGCAGTTGCATATTTTTTCCATTATACTGCTCTTTCACTAGGACAGAACTGGTTTTTATCAACTTTGTGGAAGGGTGAAGAATCATTGCGTTATAGATCTGTTACAGTGTGTTTGGTTTTTATCTGTGCTAATCAAGTGTTAAGCTGCAAGAAATTATGTAGCCAATCAAAATAACCTCATGGTATTTTGGATTCACATTCTATAATCTTGAAAACTATTGGTTAGAGGTAAAAAAACAACTGATTTTCCTCACTATATACATATATTTATTGAAATTCTATAGGGAATTAGAAGTCAATATATTCCATTTAAATACTGTGATTGCATTCTAATTGGTTTTAAATTTTGATTTATTATATAGTTTCCACCATAGGAACAAAATACTTTCGTCAAGTGGTTTGTATCAAAGTTGTGAGGGAAGTAAGTTTGGCACTTATCAATTAAACTATAGTAATTGGATATATATATATATACTGGACAATGATAAAGATATTGTTATCTGGGACAACTGATGAGTGCTGGTTCAGCATGAAATGTGCATCTTGGGGATCATAGATCTTTTCACATGTCTCTGGTCATATATTTATAATTACACTCCTCCACAAGGTGTTAAAAGTGGATAAAAACCAACCCTTATCTTGATGGAGAGTCTTGTGGTGAGAATTATACTACAGAAAGATTATTCATTAAATGGATAATTTCTAGTCTAATGAATGACTAATAAAAATTATTAATATAATTCTTTTAAATTCATTAAATGGAATATTCCATTACTGTATGTATGCTGCTAAAAAAGTGACAATTTTTAGCCCTTTTTAGTCAAATTAAACAAGGCTATTAAACAAATTAGAGCTCTTTAGATGGCATTGGTTCAAACCCTTAGATATTAAAACTTATTGAGTTGTCAGCATGAATAATATATTACATATGAACGTAGTTTTTCCTACCTAAATAAGAACAATAACAATAAAGGTTACAGAAAATTGTATACATTGATAGCAACGCCATCTCGTGTTCTTAACTTAATAAATGATAGATGGTGACAACAATAGATATCACTAATTCAGAGTTTTTGAAGGCTAAGAATATTTAGAAGATGATAAAGGTAACTATTTTTTTAAAATTAAACGATCAATACTAAAGAATCTGAACTAGTAAAAATTAAAAATGTTTTAACCTGGGTTTTGGACTTGGCCCAATGAATGTGGCAGGCAGATATACTAACCTTTACACTATGCGATCATTTATTTGATTTAAAACTGAATTATATGCTTTTAATTTATGAATTAGATTATTTACTTTTTAATTTCTCCAAAAAATTTTTGCAACATCGAATTTCGCTCTTACTAATACAAAAGGAAAAGGAATCACCCCCCCCCCATCCTGCATTTTCTTATCTTCTAAAATCTAAAGAAAAATTGACATATATAAGTTATTTTTTTCATGTAAAATGTGTTTTTATATCTATTTGTGATTATTGCTATATTCTTTTAATGTGTGATAGTTTACTGTGTGTTTTAGTGGAGTGATTGGTGGTAGGTTCTAGAGTTTAAGGTTCATGTATTAGGACTCAAGTATGTTACTTTATATGCTTGAACTGCACAAGGACTCCTGAACAATAAACCATCTGATTATTTATTTTATTCATGTATAATAATATGATACTTTATATCACCTAATAACAATCGAATAGATTATTGTCGGCTTCATAATTACTTTAAGCCACTGGATTCGATAAAGCTGGGTCATGATCTATGAACTTTGATCCAGTTGCCACTCCTTCTATTGAAACCTTGCATGATTTGGTCCAGTAGTTAGAATGTCAGGCTCTGGAGTACAAAGACCTCAGGTGGATCATGATCTATGGAACTTAACTCAATTTTGTTAATCTCAGTGCTCAAACTTTGCAAGGTTTGGTGAACTGTCAGACTCTGAAACATAATATTTTTGGCTGCATCATAATCCATGGATCTTGACCCATTATGGTCATTTCGGTTCTCAAATTTTGCATAGTATGGTACAATGGTAGATTGTCAGTCTCTGGAACATAATGTCCTTGGCTACATTATGATCAATGTATCTTGAACCAGTTCTTTCTGGTGCTCAAACATTGCATGATTTGGTGCAATGGTTATCAAACTCTAAAGCATAAGGTCCTCAGTTGGATCATAATACATGGATCATAATTCAGTTCTGTTTCTTTCAAGTGCTCAAACTTTTCAAGATTTGGTGCAGAGACTCTGTGCCATAAAATCCTTGGCTGTGTAATGATCCATGGGCCTTGATTTAATTTATCATTTTCGGTTTTCAAAATTTGCATGGTTTGGCAGATCCTGGAGTATAAGGACTTTGAATCCATTCCGGTTCTGGCGCTTTCAGTCCTTTGATTTGTTATGACATTCAAAATTCACCATTCAGTCCCTGTATCAAATGTCACATAGTAATAAAAGTTATTTTTGTAAACCAATAGTTTTACCTCTTTTTAGCATTAAATGATAATTATGTCTGTTTGTAGTAGAAATAAAGATAAAGATAAAAGAATAAAAATTAATTGAAAACAGAGATAAGAGTAAAAAAATAACGGGTTGAAATATTAATCAGTGTTAGAAACAAAAACTGAAATCAATCACATGACATTGATAAATTAGTTTAACAGCTATCATACAAGTTATTTCCAACATTTCAAATTAACAAATGTAATAATGATTTTTTTTAAAAAAAATATATATATAAACTTCTAAAACAGACTTCTAAAAAAATTGACGGCTTTTTTTTAACTCTAAGTATTTTTTTTGTGTATATAATATTTGCATACTTATGAATTTGTATTTAATTCGTAATTCATAATTAATTCATATAAAATAATATGTTAATCAATAAACATTGGAAAACGAACGTGATAAACATGACATACAGTAAAACTTAAGATCAAATTAAAAATATAAAATCGTAACCCAATTCTCATGATTTTATTACCAATTTCTTTTCTTTCTAATATAATATCAATGTCATCTATGTTCTTTATTACTTTCTACAATGTTTTTTACAACTCACTATTGACAGTTTCGATTGCCTTAGCAATCTTCTTCAGAATTATAACAAACGCAATACAAATACATAAATACAAATATACTTGAACATATAATTTTACATTTTATATATATACATATATTCTAACTTATAATCTTTATTTATATACCGCCAGAGCTCTATAAAGATATATGTGGGTATATAAATAAAGATTATAAGATAGAATATATGTATATAAAATGTAAAATTATATGTTCATGTATATTTGTATTCATGTATTTGTATTGTATTTGTTATAGTTCTGAAGAAGATTACTGGGCCAATCGAAACTGTGAATAATGGGTTGTAAAAAGATGATATTAATATTATTTGGATTATGGCAATGCAATAAGAAAGATAAAGTTATAATACTTCATAATTTTGTTAGCTTTGTTTTCGAACACACGAATGAAGATAAATATTTCCAGCAACTGAAATGCAAATAATTTTCTCATCATTATCATCTATTTGTAAATGAGTATGACCATTCTAACACCAGAAGAAGCAAAATACAAAAAATAAAAACAATATTAGAGATAAGATTTGTAATAAGTATATTTCATAAAACATAAATATGTTTAGTCAAAGTAAATGTAAAGATGCTTGAAACTTCAATTCCAGTTTACATTCTTGAAACATATGAATAAGGATATGTAAAGTAAACAAATAATCCCCAATATGCATTTTATGCTGAACCAACACTCTTCAGTGACCAAACCATAAATCGTTATCATTAGTTCAGTATTTATCAATATCAAACTATTACAATTTAGTTAGCAATTGCCAAACTTTCTGCATCCCTTAAGACAAACATGTTTACAAATATTACGTATCATGTATGAAGCGCGACATTGTCATATTATTACTAGCACAGGTATAAACTTTCAACTCACTAACTTATATTAAGTATAAATAATAATATCAATAATTACTTTCTACATGCTCTTATTGATTTCTGTTTTGCAATGTTTTTTCAGTGTAGTATTACAGTAAATTTCAGAATTTGCCATATTTGTAGAAATTTATAATAAATAAATAACACAGTAACTCTGTCAAATAATGTAAATTATTGTACATGTATAAAATGTGACAACCAGAGTAGAAAAAATTCAAAAATCATTAACCACTAACACTATTTTGCGAAGCACTTTCGGTACCGTGCACCAGAATCATGGCAGCATTTTTGGAACTGAACAGTTAATATTTCAGTGCATGCTCAGTAAAACACTAGTGTTACGCTGATTAACAATGTTATTAGACTTGACAATAAGTTTATAAAAAATATGCACATTATGTTTGCGTTTGTTATATCATTTCATTGATAGTTTCCTATATTTTCTAGTAAAATATCAAACATGGTGCTACGATTTATAGCTTTTGAGTTCTGGTAATTTTTATCAAACATTTTATTATTGGATTTTTTTTATAGAAAGAAAAATGGGTTAATGTTATTAGAATTCAGGATTGTTAAAATGAATTCATAAATGGGTTGATATTTGTAAAGTCTTAAATATTATATTTTTACATTATATTAAAACAATGTAATTATTTAACCGTACACTCTTTTCATATCCTAATGGAATGCTCCAAAAAGCCTTTATGAAAAGGTATTTTTAAATCTATATATATATATTCTAACTTAACAGGACTCCATTTGAACACATTCTGCAAATAGTTTGTAAAATTTCATGCTCATCTCCAATATGTAGAGTGGCATACTATGGGGGTTTTGAGCTAATAGATCTATGAGAATCATCCAGCACTCCCATGCTATAAAAATGCAAAACAAAGCCAGTAATATAAGTCAATTTTCCTGAAGCACAATCTTGCTACAGGACAATTTTCCCTTCTATTATTAAGACCATTTACACAGAGAGGGATAATCAAAAGAGAAAGTTCAAGGAGGCATGAGGTAGTGCAAGAGAGCAGATTCAATCAACAGAAAGGAATTTTGCATCCCTTTGTCAAAAAATGGAACATCTGATTTTTATAATTTACATTTCTCATTGCCATAATATGCATATTTTATAAATTATATATTCAGCTTGCTCCTGATATTATTAGTTAACCTCTTCACCAGTGTCTCTGACTATAGTTCAATTGGCTCTGAAACTGGTAATTTTTACATTATCATAATGAATTTATGGTCATTTTAAAGCTAAAAACATACCGTAAGATGCTGCCCTCTCTAGAGTCATTTTACAAATAAAAATCAGTAATATTTAAGTTTAAAGCTATAGCAATGGGAAAAGGGGGACTTTCCAAGGTGATGATTGATTGCTTCTCATTTTCAACAAAAGGGAGTGCTTGTCAATGATTTTGACAGATTTAAGTTCTTTGTTTTGATTTTCAAAATGAAAATGCATATTATTGAGTATTTTTTCATATTTTTGTTTATGTATTATAAATTATTTTGATAAAATATGTTGAAAATATAATTATTTTAGAAGAATAGTTAAGACTTTAGTAAAAAAGTTTTACTTTTACATAAATGTAAATGAGAAAGAAATCAATAATGTACACAGCATTTTCTAATAGGTTACAAATGTACATTTTAGGTTTTCCACTAGAGATTATTTTTATAACTATAAATAAAAATTTATTTTCGAAAAAACTTTCATTTATTTTTATAATTTGATAAATTATTAATTTGCTTTTAACAAATAAAACTAAAACAAATATAATATTAAAAGATGAATATATTTGTACTGCTGAATCTGTAATTGACCAATCAAAAGTTTAGAACTTTAGTTGACTAGGCCAATAGGAAATTGTACCCATTAAAAGATTAGTTAATTTTTCACTATGATTCTGGTGAGAAGTGACTGAAAGTTAACACAGTGCTATTAAGTTAGAATATATTGTAATGCTAGCAAGATATTTGCTCTAAAACACACATACATATATATCTGTGTTACATATTTTATAATTTAAAAATAAATGATCAAATTTGTTAAGAAAGAAAAGAATAGTTAAAGAAATAATTAGTTAAGAAGATTTTAAAATGTAATTTTGTGTACATAAATGATTGCATCATATTTTCTTTTAGAATAGTCTAAAGCTTTTTATTGAGAGTGGGTAGGGAAAAGAATCAGGAGAAATAAAGATTTAAAACTCATTTTCTCCTTTTTATAAGCTAAAAGAAATTAAAAGAATAAAATGTCTAAAAATAAATCTTAGTGAAAAATCTAAAATAAAAAAGATTAATTCATTAATTAGCGAAAGTAAACTTTTGGAATGCACATAAGATTCCTGGATAATAATAAATATGAAATAGTTAAAAATAAAACAAGAGAAGTAATTACAAATTATATAAACTGTCTCATTGGTATAAATGTGATAAGATAGTAGATTAATCTAGAAAAAAGATTAAAGAAAAATGTAAAATTAATTAAAAAATAGATTTAAGATAAAAATAAAAACTGTCAACAATGGGAGACCAAAAGTATAAAAGTCACAGCTAGATATTGTTATATTATTCCAGACTTCATTCCGTTATTGATTCAAGCCATTATTCATTGCTTGATTCATTCAGTTATCCAGAGATTTAAAAATTTAAATGCAATAAAAAGTCATTCATTACTGCAGCAGATAACATCAATGTTGAAGCCACAGAACTACCAACATGCATTGCTAGACAGCCTTAGAAGTGTTTGACTGGGTTCCATGCTCTAAGTCCTCCATAAAATCAATTATTCTCACCTAAAATCAATGCTCCAAACCAATGTTTAAGTTATACAATAGATGCTGCTGCATACTCTCTTTCTCCCATTGTCAAGCCAAAGAATGGAAGACAAGCCCTGAAACCAAAATGGCAACTGGTTGGAAAGTAACACTAATGAAAAACAAATCAATGGAATTGTGTCATCTTAATATCATGAAAAATCTAGGTAAATATATTTGCAATAATAACTGTCTAGACACTTTATATTTTTAAATGAAAGGAATTCTAATGGACTATCATAAAATTTAGCCTGAACTAATCATTTATATTTTTTCTGTGTAAAATTTTATAGTTATAATAAATATGTGTGTGCATGAATAAATACTAATGTTTGCTTAATTATTATTTGGTCTATCCTCTCTCTCTCTTGTCACTGCATTACCATTAATTTAAGAAAATAAATATCTAATATGATAAGTTAAATGTGCTGGAAGTCCTGATTAAGAGTGGGAGCTAGTTTGGGATATTTTATGTACTGGATTGGTGTGCCTCTCATCCGAGCATGCTGGCTATGTAACATATGGTCAGCTAGCACCTATGTTTGATTCTCAAAACAAATAAAATCCTTTGGATGGCAGGTTTTTGTTCCAGCAGTGGAAGTGAGTTACAGTCAGAAAATATGGTTGTTGGTTATGCTTCCTATAGTCCCAATCTGGCCATGGGTATTGTTTATGGTTAAGCTATCAATGGTATTCTCTCCTCTGCTTGAAGTGCCGGTTTGTTCCTGTAAATATTAATGATATAATAAAATAATTACATAAAGTAAATAATAGAAAAAGAGAGGTCTTATAATAAAGAATGAAATGATAAATATAAAAGATATTAAATAAATAATATTCCGATGATAATAAAATACTAATGTATCAAGAATAAACAGTAGCCTGTTAAAATAAATACAAGTGCTGCCAAAGTGCAGTCAACATTGCCCCAAAAGTTATTTTAAAAAATAGTTAAACCTGTTAACGCTTAGCCTGTCTTGCGCCTCTCGTGGGTTGCTCCTCTCCCTCCCCCTTTTTTTTCTAAAATTTTCTTTGTTTTTTTTTTTGGGTTTTTTTTTGTTTTTTTGGTTGGGGGGTCTCTTTCTTTTTTTTTTTTAATAAAAAAAAAAAAAAAAAACATTTAAAACAAAAAAAAAAAAAATATTTGTGTGGGGGTTTGTTGTTTCTTAAAAAACTTTTGTTGGGGGGAAGAAAAAAACAAAAAAAAAAAAAAAAGTTTTTTTTTTTTTTTAATTTTTGATATTGAATATTTTAGAATAAATAAATAGCAATTTATTTTTGAAAGAACTTTCGTTCTCTTCACAACTTGAAAAAATTAATAATATACTTTTTATAAACATATCTGAGTTGAATTTAATATTATAGGCGAATATGTTTTAACAATAGGCTTTGTCTTCAGTTTGTGAGTTGGCCAAATACAAGCTTTGATTTTTACCTCATACAACCAATGATTTAATTAGTGGTTAAAAGGTTAAATGATGTTTAGAAAAAAAAGAAATATAAAGAATAAATATGTATTGAGCTTTATAATAATAAATTAAGCTTGTCAAAGCAAAAGTTTAATAAAGTTAAAAATAAAAATAAAATCATGCTTGTTAAGTTTGATAAAATATGTATTAAAATAAAAATATAATAAGTAAGCTGGTTAAGATGAAATAAAGTAAAGATGAAATAAGATAAGATAAAGTAAATACAGAGGAACCCAGTTCAATAGATATATTTGGTTTAAAACTACCTTTTCATAGTGGCTTAACTCAGCTCAAGTTTTTGGAGTATTATATTAAAACATTATTTCAATTTGAAACTATTTTTGATTATAAAATAATGTTTGGTTTAATTTTTTAAATATAAGTTTATAAAAGAAATTGGTTAAATAATTATATGTATAATACATATATAAGAATAAATTATAGCATATGTATTGTAACATTCACAGTATAATTAGAACTTTGTTATACAATTTACAATCTCGTATTCAGTAACCAAATTGCATTAGAATATAAATCATCTGTCTGCAATATTTTAAGCAACTTAGCTGCAGCAATTATTTTTCCTGGTCACTTAATCCTATTTTAAACAATATAACTCTACTCACAAAAAAAGGAACCAGCTTTTATTTATTTAAGGTGCCAGAACTCATATTGAGAGTTCACTGGTTGAACTTCCCCTTTTAACCGAACACTAAATGACCTATTTAAAATACCCGGAGGATTGTATTTCCCAGTACAGACTCAGCAGTTTATTTATTGACTGGCAATCATGGCAGATTTTCTAAGAATTTCAATAAACAATATTTAATAAGTAACACCAACATAAGTTATATTATTACTTTTATTAATCTATACCAAAATATCTTTACTAAGATTAGAATAACAACAATTTAACAATGATAATAACAAGAGAGATTAAATAGGGTGAAACAATTTCTAAGATTTCTATTAAACTTAAGAAAACATTTAATATGACTGTTCTAGTTTGAGGGAGAATGAGATAAATAGTGATCCCCTTAAAATTTCTTACCGATTAGTTACTGTTAACATAGCACATTATAAGTTCTACCATGCATGGATTTATTTTGAATGAGGGGATACATAGTCTGTTATTGGAGTAACACATAAATAATCCATGGGTTTAAATTCTGTAGGAGATGACTTCGCTCAGGATCTTATGCCACATTGGGCAGAAATAATACCAACAAATGATTTCTTCTACTTGTGCATTTTAAGATAAGCTGGCACACTGATGAGAGTCTTTCAGCATGCTCTTCATGACTTTGTGCAAGGTTTTCTGTCTCTTTTCTTTCTTTCATGAATGATTTTCTTGTAAGCACAGATCTGAGGTTTCTCCTTCACTTTCTTCTTTTTTTTATATCTCTCATGCACTTCCCTTTTATATCCTTGCTATCTTTTTTTGTCTCTGTTGACACCTATTAGTTCAACTCAACTTTTGTATAATTTCGTCTTCAAATTCATGCTTTTTCTTCTTGGAATCACCATCTTTAATTAATGATCGATTGCTACGCTTTGGGTGACTAATGGCTTTTTGTGATAAGAAGTTATTTTCTTATCTTTTTTATTACACACAAAAAACAGTTTTTCCCCTTTCTCTCGAGTTATTTTTAAGACAACAAATCTATACAACCCATGTTGTGTAAATCAAACTAACCAAATATTTAAAGCAAATGGAATATTCTCATTTAAGTAATTTATGAATCTGATTTTTAAACTGTCAATTTAATTTGTACTAGAATAAATACAGTACAGTGTATTCTATAGATAATATGTAATAAAATATGTGTGCACATGTTTACATTAGTCATGCTTTGACAAAGATACATCATATCAAATGCCTGACTTAGCAAAGTAATAAATCTTATTTTATATCAAAATTTATTACTATAATAGTTGATAATTATCTATGTACTCTTGTACAATTTTATTATATATAGACTCGGCAAAATACTGGCTTTGGAAAAAAAAAATAAAATAAATTTTGTTTTTTTTTTTAAAAAAAAAAAAAATTTAAAAAAAAAAAAAAAAAAAAAAAAAAAAAAGGAAAAAAAAAAAAAAAAAGGATATGCATAATATTTATATGAATGTACATATAAATGTGCATATGAGTAAATAAACCAATTTCAGTTAAATATTGTATTTTGTTTTTACAATCCTTTAAAACAAATTATTAATAAATAATATTTATTTTGTGAGTAAAATAAGACCCCTAAAAATATATAAGAAAGCCTAAGTCAAAGACTGTTTAAATGAGTAAATGGTTCTTGTTTTCAGAAAAAAAAAACCTTATTAACAAAGATTATATTTAAATATAAGCATATTATATATATTTTTAACCTAGATATAATTATAGGATATTTGAACCCAAACTTTCAAGCTCTTTTTTATCATCTACTCCATATTTATACAACCAATACACATAGCCACCTAATGGAAAAAAGATAAATAAACCAGCACTCATCAGTTGGTCCAAATCATCATCTCCCATATATATATATGTTCAGTGCCTGGTTTATATTAAGATAGCAAATCTTCAAACTTTAATGGACAGGCTCCACACCCCAACTCCTTGGCCATCCAGTGGATAGGCTTCAATTCTCTTTACTCTCCAACTCTTTAGCTGGACAGCTAAAGAGTTGGAGAGTGGAAATGATCGAAGCCTGTCCATTAAAGTTTGAAGATTTGCTATCTAAATATAAACTGAGTTCTATCCCAGATAGAATGTATTAGAAGATTAAGGTTCTGCATAAAGTAAATTGGAAAATAGAAATAAAATGTATTAAATTTTTTATCTTATTAAAATTAGTTATCCTTAAAATGATCCGATATCTTTAATCTGTAATGACACTTTACCACACATCTTGCTTCTTTGTTTTCCTGAAGGTATGTGATGATGGTATTTTAGTTGTATTTATATATCGGACTATTTCCATCATCTAATGTAAGTATTGAATGTCTTTAGAAAAATTTAACTTTATTTAAATATTCCAAATCCATCCAGCTATTAGTAATAACATACAGGTTAGTATATGAACAATGTTTCAAGAGGTATTAGTCTCCCCTCTTCTTCAGATGTTGCTGGCATGACCAGTGACAGTACTAGCATAGGAATCGAACCTGGACCCTTATATTTTTGAAATATTGAATTTTAAGGTGTCACTCTAACCAACTGAACCATCCTAACTGTTGTCTTTGGCAGAATGCCTCAGTTTATTAGGGTGTTACCTTAAAATTCAATATTAAAAAATCTAAGAGTTTATTTAGGTTTGATTCCCCTGCTAGTTCCGTCACTGATCAGGCCAGCAACACCTGAAGAAGAGGGGAGAATAATATCTCTCAAAATGTCATATACTAACCCTACCCCACTCTCTTGTAAGATAAGAACTTCATATTTATCTGCTTTTAACACCATGTGGATGGCTATACAATCCATTGCACCATAATATATTTTTTATACATGTGAAGGGGCTTTTCACTTGCCTGATATGACGTTGCAATGAAAGGCAGTTTAAAAAAGTAGATACTCATTAAACAAACCAGTTTTATTAATATGGTATTGACCATGGTGTTAAGTTTAGTTAAAAATTAATAACTAATTATCAATAGCAAAAACAAGTCAAAAATGCAATTTCCAGGATTTTTAAAATTAGTTTTCATAAACTGGGATATTTGACATTCTCGAAATCTTTTATAGGGTTACAAGGAATTGAGTCCCAATTGGGATAATGATGGGAAAACATGACATCTGACAACCCTATGTGAGAAGTTCTGACCTGGGCTAATTGTTGAATACTGGTTCAACATAAAATATATTCTGAAAGTCATTTGCTTTTTTATATAATTAGAATATATATGTTAAAATAAAAATTATAAATCTATTAACTTTTTTTTGTGTGATTAGAGTATGTGTTGAAATAAAAATTATATATATATTAACCTGCATTAAAACTTTTCCTGTAAAAATTCCCCTCCTCTTATTTATGAATTTAATAAACGCATAATTTTCCTGGAATTGAGTAACTACGTATAATTCTCACATTCTTTATTATTTGGAATCAAAAGCCTTTTGTAATAAGCTTTAACTGAATTCATATTTTTAGCTTCTGTTATGTTAATGAGAAGTATATTGTGTAATTATAATTCACACTTATTTTTCCGAGAGCTTATTAAATTTCGAACAATAAAGAAGTTGTTTTAATATACTAATCAACTTGAAATGGAATGCCAAAATATATAATTAACAATTTAAACTTCATCATTAATGAGTCTCTTTGATGGTAAAAAAAAACCTTTCTTTATTTTTAAATTTTAACTCTAGCGGCCAACTTACTAAAAATGTCAGCACCTAATCGTTAAAATCACTCTGCATTAAATTTAAAAGTTTAACATTTTTTACAATTTCCAAATAGCTAATGAAAAGGTTTGGCTGCTACGAAAATTATCTGTTTTTAATTGTAATGTGTTTATATTTTTATGATTTTTATTTTTGATAGCTGAGGTATTTAGTTACAAAGAATTTTATGAGTCTTCGGCTAATTACAGTATTAATTGGAAATTAGTTTAATCAGGAGCAAAATGGTGCCAAAAATGTGGGCCAAAGTTTTTTTTTAAATTTTAATGACATATATTTTACATTTTCTTATTTTTAGAATGTCTTTTGCCGTAATATATATAAATACACTTAAAGTAAAATAATTCTTCCTTATATATAACACATAAGAAATATTTCCCGACCACATCTCGACCCAGAGGTCATTCTTTAAGTTTTTTTTTTTTTGATCTACTGTCCAAATATACATAACTATTTTTTAATTGAGACCATCCATCAACTTTTTTCTTCTTATTTTTGCTTCACTACTTCTAACCTCTCTTTCAACATCTTTATCATAATCTTTCTCCCTCGAGTAAATGTCTTAATATAAACAAACAATACCACCACACCACTTTTATACATTTAACATTATGCAATGTTTTATTTATTCAAACTTTTAAAAATGGCTGGCAGTTTCAATTATCAAACAATCTTCTTTAGAGTTGTAATGTATAGAATGATATGTGCTATTATTAGAATAACATCGAACATATATGGATGCTATTTATATGTATAATATGCATAAATATATTAAGATAATAGAAATGCCTAATCACCTTCCCAAACTTTAAGATATTCAGCAGCGCCCTCTGCAAATAAATATAAAGTCTAAACTTCATGCAGCTAGTGGTATGCATTTGGATTTTTAAAAAATTAAAATTATAGTATAAATAATTTAAAAAAAAAGTTTATAATAAATGGAAAGGGTGCATTTACATATGTTTTGAGTATGTATTTACTCATTCATTGATACAATAAGAATGTAAAAAAAAATACTGTACTGCATTTGCCTGAAGATTTATGATGATGATATTTTAGATGTGATCATATGTTGGACTATTTTTTCAAATGCAAACAACTGTTAATAATAACACATGAGTTAGTAGATTACACACTATTTCAAGTGGTATTATTCTCCACTCTTCTTCAGGTCCTGCTGGCTTGACCAGTGTCACTGCTAGCAGATAAGTCAAACTTACACCTTTAGAATCTTGAATATTGAATTTTAATCAATTCCCTAAGGCTCTCAAAACATTGTATAATCTACTAACTTGTTTTATCTATTAACTTGTGTGTTAGTACTTTCAGGTGTTAGTATTTGAAAAAGTTAAAATAAAGTTTAAAATTTTCTAGACATTTCACATTTAATGATAGATGATGGAAATAGTCTGATGTATTACCACATTTACTGTTTACACAGAAGAAAAACTCTCCATACTGTAGCACCACTCAGTGCAAGCCAGAGTAATCAATGGATGCAGGAAGGTTTGTGCATAAAATTCCTATCTAGTGTCAACTCATCCAACATTCCCAGACTAGTTTCTAGCTTATAGCTTTCATCAAAGAAGTACCCTTAGATTTGAGAGCACTGCATCTAGATCTTAGGACCTTTTAATTTAATTTTATAAATGAATAATAGTCTAAAAAGTCGTTTTCAAATATTTAGAAACTAACCTGTAACTATAACAATCCACCATAAATGTCATTACAGTTATTTGCTTAAACACAAACTAAAAATGAATGAAATTGTTTTTATTTATTTATTTATTTTTAAATGTGAATGAATAAAGGTAGATTTATGATAACCCTGTCAAATTCAGCTTTAGATTATATTTTTTATACAAAAATTATAATACTTTAAAAGATTTTAATACAAGTCAATTTTGGCAGATACTGACTTAATAGACACTGCAATTATTTTTCTTTGTGTTACAGTCAAGTTTATTAATATTTATTTCAACTTCTATTTCTAAAAATAAAACATATAGGAATAAATTAAAAGTTTACCTGTATATTTTTATAATAAACAGTTAGTGGGTAAAAATAATCAAAAATAGTTTACAAACAGCAAAAAAGTCATTTAAAATTATACTTCATAATCTTTGCTTGAAAACTATACCAGAAGAATGTGAACATCCTCTAAACATTTTCTTCTGTAAAAAAGAACAAAGGAAAAAACTTTTAATGTTAGCCACAGTCGATAAGCTGCTGACCTCTTCAGACTTTTTTTAACTTTAACATCAACAAAAGCATTACATTCAAATCTACTTTTTAAAAATAATCAGGGATCATTATCATTTAGGATAATATTAATACTATGACCCAAATTTATGGAACAACAACACTTTTTCTAAAAAAATATTCAACAATTTACAATGAAGTTAGGGTTTACAAGTTAAAATGTTCATTCTACTACATGTTTTTGAAATATATGGATAAAGACACATGAAAAAATAAATGATCTCCCCCCCAAATAATTTTATGCTAAACTTGCCACACTTTAGTTAGCCCAGGTCATAATCTCTTACAAATTCCATCAATTACCATTATGGAAAGAATTGTTTACCATAACTATATTAACTATCTTTATAACTATTTGTATTATCTGACAATCCAATTTTTAGATTTTCATCTGCTCAAGAATTATCTGTCTGCCACATTTAATCTTTAATCAGCTCTACCTAAGATAGGTTTGGGCTGATGTATACTATTATTTCCCAGATTTTTGACATATGTCAGCCCTCCTAATTAACATTTTTCTCAATTAATCCTTGGTGCTATAAGGCTTTCAGATATCAGCACAATCAATGTGGGAAATCTTCCATCTCTATTAGCCTTACTGAAGTCACTATCAAAATATTGCATCAAAAATTGTATTCAAGAGATAAATTCATTACTAACGGAGTAGGTGTTAATTAAATACCTTTGAGATAGATGTTTTGCAAATCACAGTAGTATTTTGTAACAAATAAATTAGTAATATAATGTTCTATTTTACATATAATAATACAACTTAAACAAAATGTATTTTTTATTTAAAAGTTTTATTATATGAGCTTAGCGAATTTTAAATAATATCTGAATTTCTTTGCAGACCACAAAATTAGTCATGGACCACCAGTGGTCCACGATCAAACAAATGCAAAATGAATATTTGTGGCCTAGTATATATAAAAGAATATCTTCGGTGCTTAATATATGACATTCGAGATTAAAACCCATAATACCATACAATAAATATTTAAATATTCTCTAACCAAGCATAAGTCAAAATTTACCAAGAATAAAGCGACCGTTTACTTTTGTATTCTTTATATATATATATAAAGTTGACAAAACCATTTTGGTTAGAAAAAATGAATATTTAAATCAATCCACAACTTATAATTGTTAGCAAGTCCAAGAGTTTTTTCCAATTTAAACATTACCAATAATGAGTAGAATATCTCCGGTGCTTAATATATAAATAACATTCGAGATTAAAACTCATATCAGTATAATAAATATTAAAAATATCTTTTAACCAAGCATAAGTTAAAATTAATCAAGAATAAAGCGGCCTCTTTATTCTTGTACTTCATTTATTTACGTTTCAATCAATTGAAACATATTTAGAAGTAATGTTGTGAATTGATATGAATATTTATTCTTTCTAACCAAAGTGTTTAATCAATCGTACACACACACATATATATATATGGCATACAAAAACAAACGGCTGCTTCTTTATTCCTAGTAAATTTTATCTTATGAATGGTTAAAGACTTTTTTATATATTTATTGTGTGGTGTTATGGGTTTTAATTAATCTTGAGTGTCATTTATGTAGACAGGCAACAAATCTAGCAAGTATTTTAGATAAGAATGAAATTGATTTTATATCAGATGTAAAGTTAGCCTTTTTTTACATGCCTTTAAAAGTATGCTCACATGAGTTGCCTAAAGTTGTTTTTAATTCACTCTGTAATTCGTCAGTCATATTTTAATAAGATATGGAAGTTTTTAGCAATGTAATTCCTTAAAAAATTTATCAATATAAATGGAAGAAATTGTTATTCATAGTATTTACTATGAACTTACGTAGCTCAAACGATCGCGTCCAGTTTGTATTTAATAGATGTTGATCTAAAAGTATTTCATTATTTATTCTGTCAATTAATAATTAAATGTACTAATTACCCTATTGTTACTTTGCAGTCTGAGACAATAAAAGATAAGTACATCTCAAAAGTAAAATGAGTGTTATATTGAGAGTGAAAACCCTCACACACAAAAAAGATCTCCAGTTTTTTTTTCATGGAACTTAATCATTATTATCTAAAGTTTAATATAGCATAAAATTAAAGCTACCAAATCATTCGATTGGCTGCTAGATAAACATGTGAATGCAGTTGCAATAATAATCTCAACTAGGATATTATTAAATTGCCCAAAAATGTAATAGTTGATTCAAATAAATTAGCCTATTAATCAGGGCCACTTTGGTTACAGACATTAGAAAATTTCAGTAATAACATTATGAAAGATTGTTCATATTATAAAATGATCACAAATTTCTACTAGGCATATTTAATGCTGGAAAAGGTTTCCTACACCATCATCGAACATGCTGGGCTGGTTCAATTTTCTTGAATTCTTATGATTTAAAATGCAACATGTGGTGGCAATCTCTCATTTTGAGTACTCAGATGATTAATGTGATAGGACTAAGTACAAAAGAGGAGAAAAACAATTAACATGATTGTCCTGATGAATAATAGTCAGACATAAAGTCAAACAATAGCCTATGATAGTAAATGATGTGGTGCATCAGTTTTTGAGCAAATCTCAAGATGGCCAGTTGACAAGCCATTAAACATAGATAGGGCCTTTTGGACAAGAAGGTATATGCTATTGATCATGAATAAGTACATATTAAGAGGCACAAATATTGCATTTCTACCCAGAAATAACAAACCTTTAACTGGTTGTATTCATGTCAATCAAATATCATCAGAATGAAGACACTGGCTAGGACATTTTTATGATGGCCTGGTACAAATTCAGACATTGAATCACAGGTTTTCCAATGCTATAAATGACACACCAAAACTTATGCCTGCTAAAGCAAGGGTCTGTATTTGGCCTCAAGCAGTAGGGATTTGGGAAAAGCTTAACACAGATCATGCCAGTCTATAGAAAGGCAAATAATTTCATATTGTTATTGGCATCTTTTATAAGTGGTCAAAATAAAAAAAAATAGTCTCTGTTCACATATCTGCCATTATTGGAACATATAGAAAACTATCATGCATGATCTCTTATGATTATAGTTCACATCTGGCCAATTTTAGGTCTTCTGTATAATAATGATATTAAACACATCTTGGCACCATAATGGTCAGCTGAACAGATGATAAAATAGGCAAAGAAAATCTTATAAAAAGAAATATAACGAGGTTTGAGAATGTATTTATCCAGAATATTATGGATGCAACACACAATACTCTTAACAGTCCACAACAAATTACCCTCGTTGATGCCAATATTATTGTCATATCCATGTTGACCTTAGGTCAGTCTGACCTCTCACCAATAGGACCTTAATGTGTCCATTTAATTATATGGAAGAAGGATGGGCAGAATACATGCTGAATATGTAATATTTAAATGTACGTATATTGTCTATACTAAACTTAATATAATTACAAGGAACTTGAACTCAGGTCTTCAAGCTCCCTGCATCTATCCAATCCATCTTATACAATCGATACTCATGACCACATACATGTGGAAAAGAAGAATGATTTCCAATATACGTATTTCATACTGAACCAATGCTTTGAGCATTCAATCCTCAGATTTTTAATGAAATGGATGGCTGAAGATTTGGAGAATAGGGAAAATTGAAGCTTGTCCATTAACGTTTAAAGATTTGCTATGTTAATATAAACTGAGCACTGATTGGAGAAAATTAAAGCTTGTCCATTAAAGTTTAAAGATTTATTATCTTAATAGAAACTGAGCACTGATTGGAGAAAACTGAAGCTTTTCCAGTAAAATTTGAAGATTTGCTATCTTAATATAAACTGAGCACTGATTGTATATATGTATGGGGGTAGTGATCTGAACCGATTGAGGAGTTCTGGCTCAACACGAAATACCAATATTGGAGATCATTTATCTTTTTCTTATGTGGTATCGGTTGTATTAGATGGATTGGGTAGATGTAGGAAGCTTAAGAGTCTGAATTCAAGCCACTTATAATTACATTAAGTTTAATATAGATAATATACATGTATTTAAATATTCTTTATATTATTTCATTTGTGGTTCAATTTAAATAATATTTATATAAGTTTATCAATAATTCTACGATGTATTTTACGAAAAAAAAAAAAGAATTTGCATTTTAAAAGCTTCCTGGAAGTCAAATGAATTTTCTTTAATTATCTTTTACATATATATTATACTACTCTTTTCTAGAGGAATTAAAATAAAAAACGAATGTACTTAGTTTTTATTTCCTTTTAATTTCTTTATGTAGAATGTAAAAAAAAACAAAAAAACAAATTAGAATATAAATGTTAAATAAGTTGTGATTAAAATCTTTTTATTTACATTACTTTGTACCATAAATTATTCTGACGTGAACTGACTTGATGTGGGTAAAAAATAATAATTTTTGTATTAAAAATAGAAGTTTGGAGGGGGTATTTTCAAATCATGGCACCACGTGTAAACTTTTCCAAGTCGTCATGGTGACGTCATTGATTGATTATTCCTTCTAATTATAGAAGATGTTGGTTTTAATAATCACATTGACGTTAGTGTTGTGGACATGTTTTTATTACATTTGATGCCAGTGGATCTTGGAAGTATGTTTTAAATTCCCATCTTACAAAATTCAAGTAATTTATTATGAAGTGAAAAAGTAATTTATTTTGATTAAAGGACACACAATCTACTTTATGAAGTAATTTAAAAGTGCGACTCTTTTATTAATATTACAGTTTTAAGTTAAATTAGTTTTAAACGATAAATAAGTTTGGATTTATAAAATTAAAGAATGTATAAAAAATCATATATATATTAACTCAAATATAACTCTATTTAATATATAAAAAATACAAGAGCGACATGTGCGGTATTTGGTTTATTTTAAAAGTAATATTTTTTTACAAAAATAATATTTAATATAATAATATATAAACTTAAAAATATAAAGATTAAATTGTTTATTCACAACTAATTTGCTATAAATATAAAAAACGAGATTAAATTAAATCTTTCGTAGCTTTATTATGTTTGAAATTTTTTTTATGTGTTTACTTTGTAATATTAGAGTATTTATCATTAAAAACCAGTCAACACTTGGACAATCCTAATATCAATACAATCAACAATTTCAAACTGTTGTCAAGGCAACCTCTTTTTTAGCTTTCAAGTGTATCAGTGCTATGAGATAGTGAGGAGAGTGGTGGGTTGTGTGACAGTCTGTGCTCATATACCCTATATATTTAACAATAAAGATGGAATCCCATCTTCATTAATGATCTAATATGCTTATATAAACACTAAAGATTGCAACTTGACTATCTAAGTGTTGACTGGTTTTTAATGATTTCTTATAAACCCATTTAGCCTTGAGCATTATTGCACTTAGAGTATTTCTATATATTGTATACTTTATAGCTCTGAAAAAGACTAATTGATAGTTGAAATTCTATTTTTGAAAGGAAGTTATAATAAAGTGTTGTATTTGCAGTATGTAAAGTGCATAGAAGAGGATGTTATTGTTTATTTATATTAATTTGGATTATGTACAAGAATGAGTTTGAACTAATTCATTAATACATACAAAGTAATTTGATTGGAGATAACACTAGTATACCTTCAGCTTTATTTACGTCTCTGTGGTTACTTGTAGTACTATTTTCCTGGTTTTGCATTCATTTGCCAGTGGAAAGTGAAATTAAAATAAAATTGTTTATATTAGTTCAAAAAAAATCTGAAGAGGTCAGGATTCTACAGTTGAAAATTATTTCAAAGAAATCAAAATTGTCAAAGTACTGATCAGTAAATTCTTTGAGAAAATAGTTGCAAAACTACTTATAAACTCCTTGTCTATTGTTATTAGCAAATTAATTTTAATATTTAGGATTATTTTTATAAAATATTTATAGAGTAATTATTAAAATATTGTTATAATTTCATTTCATTTTTGTTTGAATATGTTTATTTTTGAAAATTCAATTTAAAAAATTTAGAGTAGTGGTGAAATGAAATGATGATCATTAATGGTTTACTAAATACCTAAATACAATTTTAAATTATAGAACAGAATTCGTAACTTTATGATATAGCAATAATTAATTCCAGATTTATATATGAAATTCAATCTACAAAGATTTCTTTCATTTAGCCAACAATGACAAGTAATTGTTCTCATTAACTATTTTACTTCAATTGACTTTATAATTTTCTTTTCTATATTTGCAAAAATCAGATATAATTTATATAGATGCTTTTTATTTTATATTTGTAAAAAAATGAAATCCAATTTGTTGAATTCTAATGTAGAATAAGGTGTAAATATTAGAATCAAATGGTGAACATTTATTCAGATTGTCGCTAGGAATAACAATAGAAACATCCACCTGCTAAAGGATTAATATATTTGTTCCATTGTAGCAATGGTAAAATAAGATATTTCTTAGCACAAAATAATTGGTTTTGTTGCTTAGGGGGTCATGTGATAGTGGGAATAACACAGATACAGATGCGCATATTCAACAATCAGTTCAATTACATCATCACTTTAGATACTCAAAATATTAAATGCCATTCTGAGTACTAAACATCTGATTACTGTTTGATAAATAGTAATCTCTTATTTATTTCAGTCTTAAAAGATTCTTTGTAAGCTTTGGTTGCCATATCATGGAGTTGAACTGAATTACTAAAGTTTAATAGAATGTTAATTAACATAAAATTAATTTAGGGGTAAACTACAGGTTCAACATTTATAAGAGTAATACCCCCAACCCTATCCCAACCTGTAGTGAAGCTCATTATAATAGAATTATGTTTATTGTTTTACAATCAATGCATTAATAATTATTTGATTAGCTTAGACTAACTTGAAATCTTCACTCTCCATTTAATATATAAGTACTCTTTTACTCCTCAGTATAAACTGATTAACTGGGTTGTTTGTGGACTTATTATCTGAGAAAATTGCTGTAATGCATGCTTTTTACCCAGCCTGAGATTGGACTATAAGTATTATCAGTGCATATCCCAAATATTACCCACGAGACTCTTAAATTAGTTTACTATATTATTCGTCTTTGCTCTAAGAGTAATTTAGACCATGAGATTTCTAAAGACTGTGAAATTTGGGTCAAAAATTAATATTAGTGAAAACACTAATAGAAAACAGAGCTACTTCACTAAAATTATAAAACTTTCTGGTATTTGTATGTTTTCCTGTCTACCCAAACACTACATCCTTATTTTTGATAAATATACAGTTTTGGGGCACTCAATAAATCTTTACAAAGAAATGGCTGATAAGAAATGTATTCAATATTTACATTTTTTTTATTAGAATTGTTTTAAAAAATTAAAAATTGTACAAAAATTATTTACAATATTTATTATTACTAAATATGTGTTAGTTAATTAATTAGAGTTAACAATAATAATAAAAAAGGTGATTATTATAACATGTAAACTCTGATGTCTATATATATTATAAAGATGTTTTTCTGAAAGTTTGTGATGATGGTGTTCTAGCTGTATTTTTATATTGGACTATTTCCATCATCTAATATGTGTGTTGAATGTCTTTAGAAAAGTTTAATTTTAGTTAAATATTCCAAATGCATTCAACTGTTAGTAATATCACAGCAAACAGGTTAGTATATGCACCAACTGTTAGTAATATCACAGCAAACAAATGTTAATAATATCACAGCAAACAGGTTAGTATATGCACTAACTGTTAGTAATATCACAGCAAACAGGAAACAGTTAGTGCATATACTAATCTGTTTGCTGTGATATTATTAACATTTGTTTGCTGTGATATTACTAACAGTTGGTGCATATACTAACCTGTTTGCTGTGATATTACTAATAGTTGAATGCATTTGGAATATTTAACTAAAATTAAACTTTTCTAAAGACATTCAACACACATATTAGATGATGGAAATAGTCCAATATAAAAATATTATAAAGGTGTTTCATGTTTTGTATTTTTTTTATATTTTTAGATTAATTAGTTGAAGTCTACGTTAAAGGACACAATAGGATACTTTATATTTCTATTTTTTATTTGTATATATAAGTTAACCTAGGAAAAACTCTCCATACAGTAGTGCCACTCAGTGCCAGCCAGAGTAATCAATGGATGCCTGTGTTAATAACAGTTATGTGCTAGCATAAAAAATGGTGATCATGTGATATAAATTAACATAATACAAAAAATAATAATGAATAAAGATTAAATATTGTAATTAATTTTTGCCCATTTTTTAAAAAAATAACATTAATGGGGAAAATATGTAAATATTGAATATGAGATTTTTATTATATGCCCCAGAAACTGCATATTTATCAAAAATACAGGCTACAGAGCTTGGTAAACAGGAAAATGTACAAATACCAATTTTTTCATATGGTGATGATGAAGTATTAACATAATAAATTTTTTTTACCAAAATCACCCTTTCCTTTATTTTGCTGTAATATCTTATAAATACAATTACTCCAAACCACTTTGAACACTTTTTAGCAAAATCCTTTATTGTGCATATATACATACACTTTAAATTTTGACTGCCCTGCAGTCTTCTTCATTAAACAAAATAAAATAAAATACATAACTATATAAATAATACCATAAAAATGTAAACAATAAAAAACTAAAAACAACATAAAATATATAACAATACATAATTAAACAGAAATAAATATAATCAAACCCAAATAAAATAATCCAGTTAATATAAAATAAAATATACAATATAAATACAAAATAGAAAATAATTATAAATTATGCATGTGTATTCTTAACTGTATACATACATATTCAAGAACAACTATTAATTTAACCATATTATTCATTTTTAATTATCTCCTAATTACTTCTATTCCTTATAAACTTAAACTTTATTTTTATTAGCTCCACCTCAATGATATACTTAATAATTTTATATTTATATAATTGTCAATTCAACTGTATTTCATTTATATATGTACACACATATATATATATGTACAATAAAGTGGTTTTCTAAAAAGTGTTCAAAGTGGTTTGGATAAATTGTAAGATAATAAAGACTTGTACATTTATTATTTTAAAATCATGTCACCATAATTTAAAGATTCTCCTTGTTTATGTCCAATAAACAGTGATGTCAAGCTAGACAATCATTTTTGAGTCATAGAAGTTTCTTAGTAAGGTTTTATTAATTTTAAAAAAGAAACAAAAATAATTTGTCACATATGCAGTACTATCTCCTAGAGTTTACAGGCCCAGAACAAAAGTCAATATTGTTAGAAACAGATAGCCTTATTCTTTTTATTTTATTTCATGCATTACTTAAGCTTTCAAATTTTTTATATCCACTGATAGCTAAATTAGATATTCTCTAGATACTGGAAATACTTATTTGGTGATTTTATCTTTTTTTAATCATCATTTTATGTAGAGATGAATTCTTCCATGCCAAAGTCTGTCTAAATGATTATACACACCCTATAAAATTTAAGTCATATTCTGTATTGGTTTACATATTTGTGTTTTTAATTATAAAAGAAACAAATGTAAATACCCATTTGCCTACTAATTAGGTAGGCTAACTATACAGCATGTCTTAATGAAAAGCTGATGTGATATGGCTACTCCTTAATCAAAGTTAGGAATCTCTTAGCCACTGTGCCCAGAGAAACTTTTTAGTCACTTTACTTTCCCTTTCAATTCTCCACCCTAAATTTTCCCTATATTTTTCTTTATCCTGCTCCATTTCATTTTCACAACATCATCTTTGTCTACTCTATGGTCTTTATATCTAAATTCTCCTTATCTCTTTCTAAACACAGCATACAAAACAAGAACCTATTTTCTGTACAATCACTTTATTTATATTTATTCTCCCACAACTTCAAAATTTATACCAATTCTGCCTGTAAGCATTCACATTCAATTAGCAGATGCTTAATATTTTCTCCATGCCTTATAACTTGCAAACTAAATCACACATATTTCTCCACTTATGTGCATATTCCCTTGTTGCTAACGATTCTGTTTTGAGCCTTAAACAATACAACTCACATAGGTAAATAGAAGTCAATATTCTAGCTGAGAACTACTACCTCATAGCGGAATGGCAGTATGCACATTTCCCGGCCAACAACTGTCACATAGCTGAAAGGTGGTCTACACATTGTTAGAGAAGTACTGTCACAGAGCTGAAAGACAGAACCTTCATTCTCTAAACAATAGCTGTTAAGCTACAGAGTTGATGCAGTGAGGCAAGACCACATACAGAACTGGAAGCTGCTAGAACTAAACCCCAAGGCAAGCTGTCAAGCACAACCGGAAATGTCACCAGACCTACTCATTATGTAGGCTGTCACAATTACAGATGGAAGCGCTAGAAACAACTGTTGCAAATATAGTATAAATATTACAAATATATATATTTGTTTTCATGTATTTTTAATAAATATATAAAATGTATTTGCTCGCGTTCGAGTTTTTATATATATAATCCTGGCTAAATACAAAAGTAATGCTCTAACCAACTTTGGCAGAAAAGAGAGCATTAGCTTAAAATTTAATATTCCCGAATTTAAAAATCCAGGTTTGATTTCATATGATGTTAGTACTGTCATTGGTTAGGCAATACCATTTGAAGAAGAGAGGAGAATAATATCTTTCGATACATTGTGTTATATACTAACCTGTGTGCTCACACAGAGGCAAAACTCTCAATACAGTAGCGCCACTCAGTGCAAGCCAGAGTAATCAATGGATGCAGGAAAGGTTGTGCATAAAATCCCTATCTAGTGCCTACTCATCCAATATCCTCAGACTAGTTTTCAGCTTGTGGCTTTCATCAGTGATTATAAAGAACGGTGATCACGTGACGTTTAGTGATTTAATAATTATTAGCAATAGGAAAGTTTAAATAAAGTTTGACTTTTCTAAAGACATTCAATATTTAATATTAGTTGATAGAAATGATCCATCAGATATAATTAATATTAAAATGCTATTATCGCAAATCTTTAGACAATCATAAATCTGTAATGTTTATATATTAAAAAATATGATAAGAAAATCTGGAACAACGGGGGGAAATATAGCCTTTATAGAGTTTAAAATTTAATGGTTGAACAAAAGTCTACCTAATTAATTATAAAGTATAGAAAATATAATCTTAAAAGAATGTCATTTTTTGTTTAACTTTTATCTGTTAATATAAATGGAGTTTCCTTAATATAGAAATCACGATGACGTCACACACTCATTCAATTTTTAATTGTTCAATATCAAAACATTATTTAAAGATAGTGAAACATTTTTTTGGCTATCCGTCGATAACACGGTTCACTTACTATTAATGCTGGTTATTAACTAGTTGAAAGAGTTTTCCGACGAGTTTTCATATAATAATTATAACAAAATTTATTCTAAAATAATGATCGCAATATATACCAAAGACATATATAGCGTACTATATATACACACGCGCACATCATATACGTATAAAATCTACAAATGATCATATAAAGTCTGCCTACACAGTTATAAGTAGCATTTCTAGCGCCTACTACATACAGTTCTGCGATCTTTATTACTCAAACTCATGCAAGATGGTAAAATTAGGGGGGGGGTAGATTTGCTACATATATTGGTAATTTTTATCAGTCATTGATGTGACTACAGATTATCCAATAAAGAATAATATTTCTGTAGTGTAATTTTCACTATATCACTCTCGTGCAACGTAGGGATTGGTTTCTACCCGCTTTTAACACCTTGTGGAAAAATGTATTCATAAACAGATGGCCAAAAACGTGGAAAAGATTTATGATCTCCAACATGCCCATTTTGTGCTTATCCAGCATTCATCAGTTGGCCCAGATTATAATCTCTCTGTGATGTGATGTATTTGGCTTCTCCTTAAACGAAGTCAAGAATATCTCAGCAACTATGCCCAGATAAACCTGTTAGCCACTTTATTTTCCATTCCCCACTCTAAGTCTTCCCATATTCTGCCCCATCCCATTTCCACAACATAATCTTTGTCAACTCTATGGCCTTTAAATCTAAATCTCCTTTATCTTTTCGCAAACCCAGCATAAAAACTACTAACTCACTTTCTGTATTGTCACTTTGTTCATACCTATTCTCCCATAACTTCATTATCTGTACCCTTTCTGCTTTCAAGCATTTACATTCAATCAACAGATGCCTAATATTTTCTATACCTTCCTTACACAATTTGCACGCTAAATCACCCATAGTTTTCCATTTACATGTATACTCTCTTATTGCTAAAGATCCCATTTGAGCCTTAAACAATAAACTACTTTCCTTACTATTATCATAAATTAACTAGCTTCCAATATTCCGTTTACTTCTATATATATTTAAACTCTTCTTACCCTCCATACTACTTCTCCATCTCTCCAACTCCCTATTTTTTATTAATGCTTCTATTCTTTTATCCCATTCCTTACCACTATAACACTCAACAATCCTTCTAACACAATCATCCCACCTTTTATACAAGTATACTGATATAAATTCTTTATCCAAATCTTTTGCATACCGCATTACCTTTCTCATTCATCTTGTTACCTGCCCTTTACTCATAACCCAATTAAACACTATTTTGGCTATACTTTTACTATCCATAAACTATAACCTACCAAACATTTTCATTTTACTTTTTGCATCTCTCATATAGAAACTTGACCATTCCATTTCTCCTTGAATTGCCTCCTTTGCTGTCCACATCTCTGCATCTAATGCATGTCTTCCTACTTCCCTTTATACTTTCTCTAAATAATCTAAAATCCTTTTACTAACACATAATGCATCATTACCATATGCTAACCCTGCTACTGCAACTCCCTTCCATACAATTCTAGCTACATCATATTTATTATATGAAAATACTGTTAGTTTCTTTACCAAACCTTTTCTTTTCTTTGCTTCATTTACCAATTTTTTCTCCCATTCAACCAAGCAATTTTCCTGATTACATAAGATGATTCCCAAATACCTATATCTATCCACCACACTTAACTTTATATCCCCCAATAAAAAAACTACATCCTCTCTTTCCCCAGTATTAATCATCATTATA
Source organism: Epiperipatus broadwayi (assembly GCA_028023455.1). Taxonomy (NCBI): domain Eukaryota; kingdom Metazoa; phylum Onychophora; class Udeonychophora; order Euonychophora; family Peripatidae; genus Epiperipatus; species Epiperipatus broadwayi. The sequence goes on from JAQFVV010000172.1 coordinate 1,065,020, forward strand.
TTTGATTTTTCTTCACTAAATTTAATCCCCATCTCTTTACCCACCCTTGCACATGTCCTCAACATAATATCCATATCTTCTCTTCTTTCTGCACATAAAAAGATATCATCTGCAAAAAAAAGACCCGACAAAGTATATACTCCTTTGCCACCTATTAATGGTATCTCTACCCCTCTTCCTAGTCTTTCTATTGCTTTTTCCATTTCACTCAAAAACAACAAAAACAAAATCGGTGACATAGGGCATCCTTGCCTTAATCCCACTCCATTTTTAACTTTAACTGATTCTATATCCCCTAATTGGTAAGTATAATAATTATTTTCATATAATTTCTTAATAATATTTACTAAAGCTTCATCCATTCCCAAATTAGCTAATCTTACCCTTAATCTATTTCTATTTACTTTATCATATGCTTTCTCTATATCTATAAAACTCATATATAACGATCTACCCGAATTCCTACTCATCTCCATAAGTTGTGTAACTACAAACAAACTATCTCCTATACGCCTATCTGACCTAAAACCTCCTTGCATTTCCCCCACTACCTCTTCCATCCATTTTACAACTCTTCCAGCTACCATATATGCGAAAACTTTATATAAAACTGATGTTACCGCTATCGGTCTATAATTATTTAACTTTCTATGATCCTTACCCTTTCCTTTAAATAATAATCTTATTCTTGTATTACTCCAACTACCCGGAAAAACTGTCTTCTGTGCCATCTTATTAAAACATGATAATAACTTTGCTTTTGCTCTATGCCCTAAATTCATTACCATCTCTGCTGCCCATCCATCTAAACCTCTCACCTTTCCACTGTTCAATCTCTTTCCTGCCTCATTCAATTCATTTTTTGTGAACCTAATATTCCCACTACTAACTGCTTTCATGTTTTCTATCACTAATTCCTTCACATCTAACATCTTTTCTATATCCATTACATATCTATTTAAGATTTTCTCTAGCTTGCCTCTAGAGCTACATTCTATTCCCTCATCATCTATTAATACTATCTCTCTTTCCCCTACATTTCTCCTTTTAATGTAATTCCAAAATTTTTTACTCCCATCTCTTCCACTTTTATTAATATCCTCCAACAATTTATTATTTAACTTCATCCTCTCTCTATAATTATCCATTTTAGCTAGCTTCTTCTTTTCTAAATACTTTCCCCATTTAGCATTAATATCATTTTCACTTTCTTTATTCTTAATAGCACACTTATATTCTCTGCATGCTTTTTTCCTCTCTTTTACACTTTTACTAACTCTCATTTTTTTATTACTTTTATTCTTCATATTCTCGACTAAAACCCTATTTGCCACTTTTTCTACTTCACCACACCAGTCCTTATACTCATCCCCAACCAACTGCTCCATGGTTTCTTCAACTTTTATTTTATATTCTTCCAACTTATTCTTATCATTCACTCTCCATCCACATCTTTCACTATTATTTCTACCTTTATTTCTATCCTCCATCACATTACTAACCATTTCTATTACAATAAAGTTATGGTCACTATTACACACTCTCTCTTCATTATCAAACACCTTAATTTTTCGTATTTTATTCATTCCCTCTTTCTCTACCAATACACAATCTATTGTGTGAAATACAGTATTCCTAGACCATGTGTATTGTCCATCACATACATTTGATAAATTCCCAATGCTCAAATTAACTCTTTGACAAAATTCCTTCAAAAACTGACCATTCTTATTATCTACATCATCAATTTCTTCAATATGCCCATTCATATCCCCTATAACCATTATTCTCTTCCCCTTTTCTTTAAAACTCTGTATATCCTTAACTAGGCATTCATATATACTATTGTTCCACTCCATTACAGTTTGACTATCTCCAGTGGCGATATACACTATAGCCACCATCCATTCTTGTCTACCCAACCTTATTTCAAACCACAAATGTTCTTGACATTTAACAGTATTTAAATTTTTTTTCGATATAACACCTATACCACCACCCCTATTTTCTTTTTCTTTTCTGTTTATACCCTGCCATACTACCTCTTCCAAAATAGGTTCTTCTTCTTCTCTTAGATGAGTTTCCACTACTGCTAATACCTCAAGACCTTCATTTTCAATTGCTTTATTTAATTCCAGCCATTTTTCTGGTCTCCTACCACCTTGCATATTCAAAAACCCAATTTTAACAATTTCTTCTTTCCTAACTACTCTTTTATAAATTCTTTTGCTTCCTTCTTCTCCATTACATTTATAACAAACTTTCTTACCACTAATCTTACAAAAACATTCCCTTTCCACATCTACACTTATATCTAAATCAACCATCTTTTGCTTATTTCTTATATCCCCTCCATTCTTCTTCTTTTTGATAATATTACAATTTAAAAGCCCACCCCCCTTTAAAGGTTTCCCAAATTATATTCTTTAAATATCAGACTCCCTAAAACTTCACTTCCTTGTTTTCCTAAGTGCAAACCATCTTTACTATACAACTCTCTCTTTCCAATAAACCAATCCCATACATCCACAAACACAACATTATTTCTCTCACACAATTTTTTCACTCTCTCATTTATAGTATATGCCCTTTCTAATAAATGCCTCTTATCAAATCTTGGTAATAGTCCCACTACTCCTACTCTTCCTTTAATCTCTCTCAAATTCCTAATCAATTCTACATACTCATCCATTACTTTCTCTGATGGCTCTAACAAATTATTAGTCCCTACCATTACATATACATCTCTACTACCTTGCTTTCTTACTTTATCTGTCACATCCCTAATTTTTGCTCCAGGCAAACATACTCTAACATACCTGCTTCTATTTTCTCTTGCAATTATATCCCCACATTCTCTTATTAGTGAATCTCCTATCAATACTGCCTCATAATCTACTTTCTCTACTCCATCTTTAACCTTTTCTACCACCTTCTGAATTTCCTTATCCATTTCTTCCTTATCATTTCTACTCAATAATTCCTTTATCTCCTCACACTTCATCTCTAACAATTTTAACTTCTACATCCTTCATTTCTTTCTCTATCTTACTTATTCTCTGTCTAACCATCTCCATTGCATTACTACTTCCTTCACCCATATTTTCTGACACTCCACTAAAACCATACTCTGTCCTATCTTTTTTAACTACATTTTGCTCCCTCTCCTCTGACTTTCTCTCTAGACTACCTACACTTAAAAACCACTTTCTCACCTCTTTAATCACATTTACACACTGACTACATATCCAGAAACCTGTTACATCCTTCCTATTCTTATTCAAACATTTCAAATAATACACCTCAGCACACACTGTACACTCTACTACTGCTCGTCTAACTCCTTTCTGTCTAACTCCTTTCTGTCGTATATACATTGTGCCACACAAATGGAATCCATATTCTTATTTTTCAAATCACCTATTCTATATTTGACTTTATAATATCTCTACTATTCTTCAAACACCCTTATACTGAAAAATAAAAAAAACTTTTTTTCTTTTTCACAAGCTTGATCAAACTACAACCACGTGTTTACTAACGTTAGGCCTTTTATCTCAAAATAAATGCCAATTTTAAAATTTAAAAAACTCTCAGTAACAAACTTAACTAAAACGAATTAAACTTACATACAATTTTTTATAAATACCTCTTTATAATACCTCACCTAGTCTTCAAACACACTTATACAGAAAAATAAAACTTTTTTACTTTTCCCAAACCTGATCAAAACTACACCCACATGTCTTCTAATGTTAGACCTCCCAAACAAACGTTACCTTTTTTCTCAAACCAAATACCTATTTTAAATTAAAAAAAACCAGTAACAAACTTAACTAAAACAAATTAAACTTAGATACAACTTTTTTATAAATATCCTTATGCTATCACACATTCAACAGGAACAACTTTTTTTTTTAAAAAAAAAAAAACTTCTAACCTAAAATGGCGAACGAAAATCTTTCAGACAGTTAAACATAAAAATTTTCAATCTTTCAAATAACTCACTCTCTCGATCACAATTTTACTCTCATTCACAATAATTGTTTTTTATCTGACTGCTCTCAAAAGATCAATCTCGTACGTAAAGAAAAACAGAACTAAAACAAATTTTAAAAATATCCAAATTCAACTTAGCTCCGTTTGCTTCCAATGCCATTGTTCAGCATGTGCTGCCCTCATACTTTTCCCTTAATGAAAGTGTATTAATAATTTTTTATTAGTCATTCATTGGATTAGAGATAATAATAATATTTCTATAGTGTAATTTTCACTACCCCACTCTCATGCAAAGTAAGGACTGGCTTCTATCTGCTTTTAACATATTGTGGTATAACGTAATCATAAGCAGATGACAAAAGATATGAAAAAGATCCAAGATGCACATTTCATGCTGAAACAGCACTCATCAGTTGGCCCAGACCACAATTTGTTATGTATATCTTTATTATTGTTCAGTATATATAGATAGATAGCAAATTACTACAGTTTAATTGATATGTCAAATATGCTGGCCTCATAACTTTGGCACAAATCAATTAATGAAAGTTAATTAATCATTTTTATTAGTCATTCATTAGACTAGAGATTATCCAATAAAGAATAATCTTTCTGTTAAATAATTTTCACTACACCACTTTCACCCTGGGTCGAGGCTACCTTGTGAAGAGATGTATTCATAAACATATGACCCAAGATGTGAAAAAGGCCTATGACCACCAATACATCTGGACCAACTGATGGGTGCTGGTTCAGCATGAAATGTTGGAGAGTATAGATCTTTTCCACATGTCTTTGGTCATGTGTTTATGATTACATCCCTCCACGAAGTATTAAAAGTCAATAAAATTAATCGTACCTTGTGGGGAGAATAAGGTAGTGAAAATTGCACTATATCTCTAGTCTTGTATCAAAGTTATGAGGACAGCATATTTGGTACATCAATTAAACTGTTGTAATTTGCTCTCTGTAAATAGACTGAAACTATGATGAAGATATGTGTAAGAGATTGTAGACTGGACCAATTGACGAATGCTGGTTCAACATGATGTGCATTTTGGGGATTATAGATTTTTTTACATGTCTTCAGTCATATGTTTTTGATTACATCCTTGCACAAGGTATTAAAAATAAACAGAAACCAGTCACTACCTTGAGTAAGAGTAGGGTAGTGAAAATTATGTAACAGAAATATTATTGATACATATATATATCTCTTTGAATGTCTTTGTACTATAGAGGGAACATATCCACCTACCATGTAATATGACCTGAGGTCATAAACATCAAATTCTTTTCAAGAGGCTCAGATTGTTTTGTTCAAAGAGCTAACCTATAAGCAACTCAACTGAGCATCCAACATTGGTCAATAAATGAATATTCTTACCTAGAATGGAAAATTGTTTAAAGCCTTACCATATGGCAATTGGAACCCTAGTGAGTATTGTCGTTCACTATTTCCCTGAAGGGAGCTGTTGAAAAAGTCCTTATCTCACTGTGGGTTAATTATTAAAAAGCTGTTTTATATCTACCTTTTATCACATGTCTTAATAATGTAGTGTTCTTTAAAGTTTATAATGTAGTTATAAATATTTATATGCTTTCAAGGGGAGTGGGGGCAAGTAATGACAAAATAGCACTGAAGATGATTAAGGGTTATTACAATCTATTACTTAGTTAGCTTTGGCAAAAAACAACATATATATGCACATTTTTCTTTAATTAAGTATAATTTATTTATTATCTTTTGTTTTTATTCTTCACTGACTTTAATAGAAATTTTCCAGTTGCATAATAAAAAATCATATTCAACATTTTATTTTCAATGTCAAGAGATTTTAGCAGTTGTGTTGTTCTTGTTTATGACTAATAACTAGCAAGAATAAAATCTGCTATTTATTTCCCAGGATTATAAAAAGAATTTTAAAATAAATTCGAAGAGACATCAATTCCAATTATTATGTATATATATTGCAATGCTATACTATATAATAAATTGACAAATTGTTCAGTAGATGACATATATTCCTGAAATAAAACCTCATTCATCAGCTATCCATGTGTAGTGCTAAAAATTCATGCATGGGTTTCAGGTGCATGACTTGTAATATTAGCAACAGACTTGGCATCAAAACATGCATATTCAATGCTTTGATCACTTAATATAAATGACCTTACATGGCTCGAAAAAGAATCCAGGAACATTGCTTCAAGATCTGAAGCTGATCTGAAGCTCTGTCCTGATGAAAGCCGTAAGCCAGAAACTTGTCTGAAACTGCTGTTAGAACAGCATTGAATAGAAATTTATTAAGAACTTCAATCTGACATTTAATGATTAAAAATTACACTAGGTGGTTTAAATGTGGTGAGAAAAAGAATTAATCAAGGCAGCTGATAAAGGAAGTTATTCCTGAAATACATGCATAGTGCTGAGTGATTCACCAATTTTTTATGCAATATGGTAATCATGGTAAAAATACATATTACTTATGCAGTATAGCAGTCATATATTATCCATGGTGATTAAGATGTTTTCAAATTTATTTACACCTAATTTGAAGCATCTGTACTTATTACATCCTTCAATATCGGATTTCTTAATTAAGGTTTTTAACCCTTTTACATTCTACTAGAATGTTGACAGTTTTTTAGTTTTCACTTGCTGTAAACTTTCAACTTTCATTTTAATATTAAACCATTATTATATTTCAGCAGAATATATATATACAACAAACCACACACAAACTTATTTATAAATCTTGATTTATTCATGAACTGTTATAATGTTCAAAAATATACTCCATTTTGACTATATTCTTTTAGTCTTTATCAAGGAGCAAGTAAAAAATACATAAAAAACAATAAATACAAATATATCATAATACATATAATAAATATGTTACCTTAAGAAGTAGTGGTATTTGTTGTATGTATTATGGAATATTTGTATGTATTGTTTTTTATATATTTTTTAGTTGTTCCTTAGTAAAGACTATAAAAGAATATAATCGAAACATTGGAGTATATTTTTATATGTTATTATTAACAGTTCATGAATAAATCAAGATTTATAAAGAAGTTTGTGTGTAGTTTGTTGTGTATATATATTAAAATTAATGGGCTATTTTTGAAATAAAAGACTGTTTGTTGTTTATTTTTAATTTATTTCAGAATATAATAAATTTGACTTCATTTGATAGATATTTTTGTTTAAAAATTAAATAAATTCTAAAAAAATCACATCTGACATTTGCAATTGGTTAAAAAATTAGATTTTAATCAAAACAAAGCATCATTTTGTTATTCAACTGTCAGGGGGTGCTCATTGATTTTGCAAAATGAATAAAATCATCTTTGTTTGATGTTTGTATTTAAAATGTGAATGAATAATTACCAATACCTGGTAAATCTTTTAAGTTATGCTCTTAATGTTTAATTTTTTTTAGTAAATTTTATGATATTGCTATATTTTCTAACAAATTATGAGTGATACAACCATAGTCAATAATATGCTTAAAAATACATATATACAAGCAACAAAGATTACAAATTGTAAAATTATCATAGAAAAAATTTGTCAAATATGTTTTTTGCCTATTTCAATATGTCTCCAGAATGCCACAATTTAAAGTACATACAGTGACATCTATATCAATACAGATCATAACTGATACTCCTGTAATTTCAACGGTAATGTTACTCAGGAAAATATAATCATTTATATTTTAAAATAAAACATTTCTGTAGAAAATAAATATGTAAGACTATATATTCTTGATTTCTAATAAAAATTACATAATTACTACACAATTATCGTGCAAAAATAAACCTTCCAAAAAATCAAGTTTTTAGTTATTCAAAATATTTTCTCGAAGTAATATCGCAAAGTTGAAGACCTTCAAGTAAACATCAATGTGGTGTTTAACAGGCTTTGACTTTCTTGCATTTTTGAATATTCTGATATCTCTAGAAATTTTTTAAAATTAAAATATTAGAAAAATATACACGTGATGTTTAATGCACACAAAAAACAAAAAAATTAGCAAAATTTCTCAATATAGGGCTGTACGTTCAAATTAAATTTTTCGATTTATTAAATTCCGGAGCAGTATATAAAAAGAATAATAAGGTTGATAATATGAATTGCTAATTATGCCTCGGTTAAAGTATAGTCTTGTTAAAATAAGCTTATTTACAATAAGTGCTTAATAGTTGCACTTTGGTACCAAGTCAGTTGCCAGGGTAACATTAATATAAATCATGACATGGTTATATTCACATGGATTATTAAAAGACCTATAAGGCATCCTGAAATGAAATGTATACTGCATAAAGATTTGTCAATTTTTACATAATGTAGGAATCACAATAAAAATATATTTATCCATGTTGATTGGAGTTATATATCTATATACTTATTTATACCCAATAAAGGCAGATTAACTTCTATTCAGCCTCCTCCCAACATTATTATTTAATTAATTTTACACTATGATTCTGTTGAGAAGTCACTGAAAGTTAACTCAAGTGCTATGAAGTTAGAATATATACATTTGGTTTAAAAATATCTTTTCATAGTGGCTTGACTCAATTCAAGTTTTTGAAGTAATCTTCATTTTCTGATTTTTAAAATAATTTAATTCCCTTTCCTCCTATCTAAGCACTATTTCAAAACTATATTACAAATCACTAAAACATCACATGATCACCATTTCCTATTGCAAATTAATTTATTTAGATTAAAAAGCAAATGAGTTAATTTATTGAAAGTACTATTTTTTTTTTATAAAGCTATGGGTTCTAGAGTAACACCAATTAGAATATCTATTATTCAAAAAATTCTCTTATTTAAATAAAAATTCAAAAATGACTTTTAACCTTTTACAGAAAATAAGTTAGATTGTGCAAACATTTACAAAAAAAAAACCCCCATTATAAATATATATAAATTAATAAGCCCAATTATAGTGAGTTTTGATTTATAGTAAGAAACTTACTGAAATCCAAAACATTTACATAATAAAAAACAGCAACTGTGGAACCATATAATTTAGATTAACTCAATGTTTTCTGAATCATCCCTCTAGTGACATTTTGAGTTAATAATTTAACATTTTATTTTAATATTGAAACCTCTATTTTACATCATGAATCAGTAAATTGTATTTGATTAATTAAAAGTACTGTAGAGTTATCTCTATGCTGTATGTAATATTTACTAAGGCTGTAACCTCAAGAATGTGCACATAAAAATGGGATAGTAAGGACCTCTACAGATCTTAACCACAAGCTTATGTTTTGGAAGAAAAGAGGGTCACCCTTCTTTATTTCAGCCTACTTTCTATATAAATAGATGAAGCTGAAGCAGTTAGATCTGAGAGCATGAAGCTATTCAATACTTCACTGATTAAGACCACATTTCTTATTACACATCAATACTCGTGAAATCTTTGAATTTATGAGTCAATAGAAAGATCTTATAGTTAGAAATCTATTACGATAATTTAAAGTTGTAATTATAAATTTATTTAAATGCACATTGATTACATAAGTAATATTTACTAAGGCTGTAACCTCAAGAATGTGAATGTAAAAATGTGCTAATAAGAAAGTTTACAGGTTTTAACCACAAGCTTACATTTTGGAAGAAAAGAGGGGAATGTAACTATACTACTTAAATTATATGCTATTCAAATAAAAATGTAACAAAAAGAAACAAAAATATAACTAAACAAAAAAAAAAATTATTAAAATTTGCAAATTTTACAACATTCGGTAGCTTTTTTTTTCTTTGAGTACAGCATATGATTTATTATATCAATAAAATTTCTTCAGTTTATATTGAATGCACATGCATTTTATTCTTCATTTATTATCCTTTCTGAGTTTGGTGCACTCTATTTTACATGTTAAAATATCTTTTGAGCATATTTCTAAAAGTTTACAAAATTGTAGAACAGACTTTAAGTTGAAACTGTTTTAAAAATGTCAAAATAATTAGAGAGTTTCTAATTCCTTGATATCAGGATCATTATTACATTTCCCTAAAAAAAAAAAATTATTGAAGAAAAAATAATATTGCCTAGGGAATACTCAATAACTATGGAAGGAAGACATTTCCATATTTACTTTATTTTAAAAATAAAAATACAATAGTTTTTCTTTCTTATTGTTACTGCTTCAGTAAATGCATGAGTGAACCAGTCAAATATATGTTAATATGTCACCTCAATTTAATATTAATAACTATTATTATCCATTTTTTACAATTTTGTTAATACTACAATCATAATACTATATATATATATAAAGTCTGGGTTACATATTTGTCCATGTTACAAAGTCCTGTATACTTTAAACAGTATCAAATTTGATACAGTAATGCTACCCAGTACAGCATTGTTTAATCAATGGATGCAAGAAGGTTTGTACATAAAATCCTTATCTAATGCCTAGTTATTCAATATCCCCTGACTAGTATCTAGCTTGTAGATTTCATCAGTGAGGAGACTTGGATCTGAGAGCACTGCACTTGATAAAACCTAGTTCTAGGGATATTGGATGAGTAGAATTAGATACGGATTTTATGCACAAAACTTGCATCCATTGATTACTTTGTCTTGCATTGGGTGGTACTACTGTAAGGAGAGTTTGGTATTATTTTAACAGCGTGTGTAAGCATAGAAAATAATGCTGATATGTTATTTTAGTAATACTGTGTTCAATAAATGATATATATTCTATTATAATCAGTGTTTATCAATAAAATGTGAGATATTATTCAATAAATATGTTGAACATGAGGTAGGCTTGGAACTAAATATAGCATAGTTCACAGCTCCACTGTATAAGTTTACAAGAAAATCAACCTAAAAGATGATATTTGAAGATTGCAAGTATAGAAAAATCCTAAAGCAAAATATATGAGAACAACTTTTTTCTTATTGGACAATTATTGCAATGCTAGTAAAAAGTAAATGAAATCATGATTAATTGTACAATAGTTAGTATTTTTAACAGCCACCTAGTGGCAGGTTTCAGAAATTTTCAAGTATTTGTTAGAAATATATGTTTGTAAGCAAAAGTTATTCTTAAAAATATTATTTCAACTTTGCAGGTGTATAAACAAAAAATAAACTGAAATATATAATTTTATATAGAAAAATAAGTTTTTTCTTATTGTATAATTACTTCACTGCTCGTAAAAATAGTAAACTAAAAAAATTAGAATTGTTTTAACTGAGTTGGTAAAGCCTGTATGCAATAGTGTTCAGACTATTTAAACTGAACAAAATTTTGTTTAAAATTTAAAATAGTATTTATAATTTTAAAGAAATGACAAAGGCAATTTAAATGAGATAAATATGAACATTTTTCTCATTACAAGTTGCAGCCATACACAACTGCTTTCTCTTGATTTGTCTTCTTTTAAAAGTAAATATTTTCAAATGAAATCTGAGTCTAATTCTATTATTCTTCTAAGAAAGTAAATATTACATCAATACATTGTGAAAAATAATCATAAATATATGAACAAACTATATAAAATGTATATTTTTGTTTTCAAAATGTAATAAAAAGATGTAAATATTCAAAAGATTTTGAAGCAACCGTAAGTTATCGAGTTCTTTTCTCTTGTCTTCTTCTGAAAGTAAATACTTTTAAAATAAATCTGAATTTAGACACAATAATTTTCCAAAAAATAAATATTACACCAATATATTGAAAAAAATTATCATAAATATATAAACAAAGAACCAAAAATATACATTTTCAAAAATCTAATAAAAAAGTCACCCCAAGTGAAAAGAACAAGAAACTGTAAATTAATGATGATACTGAGATTTTGAATTTTTTAAAAAAAATTAATAAATCAATATTATTTCATCCAGTTTTTGATAACAAATGAATCTAAAACCAAAAAATAAATACTAAAAATAATGAGTGTGAATTAAAGTTGCTTTAAACAGGAGAACCTTCAGTAGTAATAGAATATCATATTCAATACTTTTAAAAGATTAATTAAAATTAATTTCTTTAAATCTGAAAAAATTGTTAGTCATCATAAAGCTATGAAATTCTGTTCTAAAATTTAAAATTGCATTAGTAATTATTAAAATATCACAATTTTCTAAACTCTCCATATAGTAGTACCAATCATTGCAAGCCAGAGTAATCATAATTTGTTTTACTGCAATTTTTGGCAGAACATTTCTGATTATAATTTTAGTTTGTCAATTACTATGAATGTTTTTGTATTTTTAAAAATAGAACATATTTGAATAAAATATAAGTGTTATCATGAAAATATTTATTTTTAAATAATTACTACATAAACATTTAAAAAAATAAAGATCAGTACTTAAGAAACTATAAAAAATATACATTTTTTTGTTCATTGCTAACAATAAAGAGAAGAGGATCTGCTTCAAACACTTTTAGCAAACTCTTTATTTGTACATATATATATACACCTACATTTCAACTGACCTGCAGTCTTCTTCAGAGCAATATTCTAAAAAATGATTTTTTTTAGAAGATTGCTCTGAAGAAGACTGCAGGTCAGTTGAAACGTAAGTGTATATATATATGTACAAATAAAGAGTTTGCTAAAAAGTGTTTGAAGAAGGTTGGATAAATTGTATTTATGGAATATTATGGCAAAAATAAGAAAAAGTATGATTTTGGTAAAGAGAAGAGCGAGTTTACAAATATTCTTGAAACTTTTTCTTAAGAATCTGTACATTTAATTAGATCATTTGTAGTACTTTCTCTGTAAAATACAGATTTTTGAAAACTAATAAATCAATATCAAACATCTAATGCAAGGGTTCTTGACCTTTTTGGTCTCCAAACTCCCTTGGCTTTTAGAAGATTATGCATCCTATTCATTATAATATAAAATTGGCAGTCAGAAAGAATACCACACAGTACATCATGCACATGTGTAGGAGGTGCAGATGCCATAGAGTTGATCCTCGAGGGGCATCAATCTGGCAAATTTTATTAGCTATCATGAATCTTAGTGGACATTTTGAGTTATTGGACCTATGCAACATCACTGTGTCCATGCCCAAATAGAGACTTGAAAATATTGCTAGTGTGACTGACAGATGGTAGCAACACGGTATAGTCCGGAAATATTGATATAACTATTTTTCTAATATATATTTATTTACCTTCTATTCACCATACCCTTGGACAAGCTTTCTGTACCTACTGGAGGTATTGGCATCCCATGTTGGAAACCCCTGATCTAACGGATGCATAAGTGGGCAAATAATATTATAGACAGCCATAGGAATGTGAAAAAAGGAAGTTGGAACAACATATTATCCATAAACTCATGCATCTGAGACTTGTTTTGTTAGTGATAATTTTATTTATACTACATTAATATAAATTGATAGATTAATTTAAACTTTGTTGCTTCTAATAACTTGTAGATTAGTCATAGTTCACAACCAATAAGGGTGTATGAAATACTACATCTATTGTTTATGTTATTTGACTTATACTGAAATGGTGAGTTAGTAGAACACTTCTACAAACAAATCTTATGTGACATACTATCATTTCTTTGCCATAACTGTCTTTCTATATTTTGTTTTAATTTCTTCTGTTTATTTGGATGGTTTTTTAAAATGGTTTTTCAGTAATGTCTGCATTGGAAAGTCATCAAGTGGACAAATTTATGACTATGCAAAAGAATACAGGTTTGAAGTATTTCCGCAAATTACCCTGAAAATTTTATGAATAGACATGATTGATTCAAACTATTGCCAGAAGTCAATTGCCAACATAATCTTACAAAATAATAATGATGATGATATTTATCTCACAGTAGTGTCATCTACTGTAAGCCTAAGTAATGAGTGGACACCAGAGAATATATTGCTATAATGTCACTCATATGCTTCCAAGAACAGTTCTCTTTACCCTACCCTACAGTCATCTATTATAAGCCTGAGTAATAAATAGACATCAGATGGTATAGTGTTATAATATCATCCATATGCTTACAAGAGCAGTTCTCTTCATCCTACTCTGGAGCCATCTAATGTGAGTCTGAGTATTCAATGGAAACAGATGGTATCGTGCTATAATATCACCCATATACTTCCAAAAACAGATCTTTTCATCCTATTCTAGAGCCATGTACTATAAGTCTAAATAATCAATTGATATCTGATGGAATAACATTATTCATGTGCCTTTTTGTAGTGAGTAAATTGCTGTATATCCATGTTACCTTTCCTTTTTATTTGACATATACCATTGCTAATATACAATTGTTGCTCCATGTATGTATCTTTGCCTGGACTTCAACAGTTATTGCACCATTCTATATTTATGAAATCATATATCTTTTCTGTGAATGAATATCACTTTTCTATTCTTTTCCCTTAGTCTTTTCCTATTCTGTATACAAGTATTTTTATTTTAAGTTAATATTCTATTTCTTATATTTTTCTAGGCTGTTAAAGTTTTGCATACATGCACATATATAGGGATTTGAACCCAGAGTTTTAAGCTACTTCAGCTATCCAATCTGTATAGCAAATACACATGACCACACACATGTGAAAACTCCAGACATATAAAGTATCTCTATATTTAAGTATTACAGATTTAGTCTGTACTCTGCCCACCCTTCTGTGTATGTAAATGGCCAAGATCCTATCGATGGAGGATGAGAATGATGGTCAAAAAGGGTATAACAATAATACTGGCATCATCAAGGGATTTGGGCATCCTACGTCAGATTTTCAATGGCATGGAAAGTCTGAAGAGTTGAGGTGGAGTAGATCAAAACCTGTCCATTACAGTTTGAAGATTTGCTGTCATAATATAAACTGAGCAATGATTATATATATATGTGTGGGAGATGATAATCTGGACCAACTGATGAGTGCTGGTTCAGCAAGAAATATATATTCTGGAGATCATTTATCTTTTCCACATGTTTGTGGTCATGTGTATCAGTTGTATAGATGGGATAGCTAAAAGGGCCACTACTGCTTCTACTACTACTTTTGATACTGTTACTGCTGCTGTTTTACTGCTGCTACTACTACTGCAGCTGCCACTACTGCTGCTGGCACTACTGCTACTACTGCTGCCACTATTGCTGCTGTCACTACCATTGCCACTACTGCTACCATTCCTACCACCACCATCTTTCCTACTATTACTATCACTAACTATTACTACTGCTACTACTACTCTGTTACTACTGCTACTATTGATATTGCTACAAATACTACTACGACTGCTATAATAATAATAATAATAATAATAATAATAATAATAATAATAATAATAATAATAATAATAATAATAATAATAATAATAATAATAATAATAATAATAATAATAATAATAATAATACAATGTAGTAGTGATGATTTATAAGATAACTATACAAATCAATCCATGGATCATGGATACATCTATATGTAGAACACGTTGGACCATTATTCTTATTTATTTGATAGCTTGCATACTATATTTTAATTTCCTCTGCAACATTTTTTTTCTTTTTGGAAGACTTCACTAACTTATCTAATTGTAGCTTTACTGTATATTCTATTCTAAGCCATATTTTTTCAAATGAAAACAATTAATATTGCACCCCTTTGAATGCCTTTAAGATAATTTTCATAACATAAATGGAATCTACCTCCCCTCCCCCAAAACAATGTTGTTGTTAGCTATACAATAACGTTTTTTGTAGAAAGTCTGTTTCCATCCATTCATTTTATCTGCCTAATCCAATGAAGACATAATTTTACAAAAATAAACTTTAGAGTATGCATCCAATCTGCTAAAAAACATTGTCATAAAATAATCATGAAACGTGGGTGAAAGAGCAAACAGGTGTCATTGACATTATTGAAATATTAAAAGACTTAAATAGAACTTGGTTGAACACATTGCTAAAAGATATGGTAAAATAAGAATGCTTAAAATTTGAGACATGGATTACAAAAGAATGTAAAAGAACTAGAAAATGGCAATATTTGAGATGAATGAAATAAAAAAAGTTTGCTGGTATAATGTTATGGATCAGAGAAGTGGATTAAATTTGGTGAGACCATCTTGCAATGGATCACAAAATGATGATAAGATATAGAGTTATACCACTAAACATCACATGATCACCATCTCGTACTAGCACATAATTCTTATTAAACAAGGCAAAACTCCCCATACAGGGTGACATTACTGTAAAGAGAGTTTTGTCTTGGTTAATATAGAGTTATAATTCACACACTTGTGCAACTAAAAAAAAAAATTAAAAATTTAACTATTAAGTATTTAGAGGGGATTTGAACTCAGACTTTCCAACTCCCTTCAGACACTCTATCTTAAATAACCAGTACACGACCACATACATATGAAAAAAAAGATCTCCAATATTCGTATTTCGAGCTGAACCAGCACTCATTAGTTGGTCCAGATCATCATATCACACACATATATAATCAGTGCTCGCTTTATATTAAGATCTCCTTTGCTTTAAAATGGATGAGCTTTAATTTCTCCGCTCTTTTTTAAAAATGAAATATAGTTTACACTAACTTGAAAAATAAATAAATAAATATTTGCATTCTAAGAGCAGTACTTCGACATGCAGTGTTTTATTTTAATCGAGTTTAGGATTGTGCGCTTCCGTGAATTTTGATGCTTCACGTAACATCTACTAATAAACATTTCATTTGTTAAGTGAAAAGTTTGCTTTTGTTCTGTTTATTTTGTCTATTCAATTATTTTCTTTTCTTAATGTTACATCGGAGACTTTAGGTGTAAAACTTTATGAAAACCTAATGCAATTAAGCTGTTATTATAACTTTGAAACATGAGGCAAAAATTATAAGAAAGTTAACGAACCCATATTATTTTCATATTATTTGATTTTGCTAAAAGAAGAAGGGGCAAATTATCTCGCAATAATATTTCAAAGTAGCTTTGCTTTAATAAAAATTTTAATATTCTCTGAATTAATATCTATAATTATAATAAAAATATAATATTTACACTTGTAATTGCAAACTCTCTATCTGCGGGTTCAGTGATATATCGGATTCGAGAGAAAACGTATACTGTATATAAAAAAAATGAAAAGTTGTCAAGCATTGGTGGTCGAAAGGTCAGCGACAACTGCTTTACAAGCAGTTGTCCCGGGTTAGCGAGTTCGCTTTCCGTCTGATGCTATGACACATGAGGAAAAAAAAAAGAAAAGTTAATTGAAAATGAATATTTTATTTATTCACATATTCGCAATATATACACCCACTTACGTACACGTATAGATTATATGCGTTTTCGTTACGTATGCATATATATATAAGTATATACCCACGGTGAATAATATTTCTGTAATGTAATTTTCACTACACCACTCTTACGCAAGGTAGGGATTAGTTTCTACCCGCTTTTAACACCTTGTGGAGGGGTGTGTTTATAAACATATGACCATAGATATGACCATTTAAACGCATAATTAAAGATATACACTTTTTTCACGTGTCCTTGGCCATATTTTTATGATTATACCCCTCCACAAGGTATTAAAGGTGGATAGAAACCAGTCCTTACTTACATGAAACTGATGTGATTACAGAAATATTCAATACACGGCCAGAGGGCAGTAACCGAAGCGCTAGGCATCTGCTTCAATTGCCAAAATGAAATAGGGACCAGAATATGACTTTACATGAAATACATGTATTTAAACTAATGTATTTATTTATACTATACTCATTCCTTTAATTTTATCTACGCACCTAGTAACTATTAATTGTTGTTTAATTTAATACTGAGGATTGGTTGAAAATATAAGACGCGCCTTTTACCCTTTACTGTTATGCTAAAATCATGTTAATATATAGAATTCACCTCTGCGTTGTAAAACGTTAATAAACTGAATGCTTATATATGATCCTAGCTAAAGTACGGGTGGGTCTATTCTGTATTTCTTCGTTTATTAGCGGATTTGTATTAGTCTATATACTTTAAGTTAGTTATAATTAGAGGGTATTTGAACTCAGACTTTCAAGCTACCTTTAACTCTAACTTATACAACCGGTACACATGACCATATGCGTAGAAAAAATAAATGACCTCTAGTATATGTATTTCGTGTTGAACCAGCTCTGATCATTTGGTCCGGATCATCATCTTCCACGCACACACACATATATAATCAGTGCTCTGTTTATATTAAGATAGCAAATCTTCAAAGTTTAATGGACAGGATTCAATCTTCTCCACTCTCCATTTCTTCACCGCCCATATCACTGAAAATCTGATGATGGCATGCTATAGTAATTTTAGCTTTATTTGCTTTATTCAGTAGACTATTTTGAACACATTTTTTGAATGATTTTAAAATGCACATATATTTCACCAGAACTGATCGGTCATGCCTTGCATACCTATACGCATGCTGTATTTAGAATTATCTCTGTGAGCAGATTATTCTTTCCATATCTTATTAATAATTTTTGATTAATAAATGATATAACATTTATCTTATTTATTTATTACAACATTAAGTAAAGTTACTTAAAATTGGGTGTTAGTTCCAAAGCTGTCTGTTAACATGTGCTTTATTTAAGGGTATATTGAGGATATTGATTACCCATGTGTAAACATACAACCACCTCTCTTCCTCACCTTCAAAATAAATAATGGGAAGTTTTTTGCAAAAAAAAAAGTTAATCCAATTTAAATTTAGAAATATACCTCTTCTAGAAATAAACATATAATTTTTAGTAGAAGTAATAATACCATGCCTATGATTCAGGATTTGAACTCAGCCCAAATGACTTTTTTGCCCAAGAGTTTTTAAAATTTTTCTTTAGTCCATAAACAAGCCAGGTAGTTCTCCAAATTAAATCAGATAATGGGCATCTAGATATAGTTAGAGGATAAACATGGATGGAAAAACATTCACTCACCACTTGGTAAGCCTGGTGATTATTGCATCTGCTACATTGCCCTTTATGAGAGTCTCTTACCTACAATTGAGCTATTTGTTAAATAGGTTGTTTTACTATTTTTAGCAAACTGTTGAGCAGTAATGTACTTTACGTAAATTATTGTACAGAAAAAATGCTTCCGTTGTGCTCTCGTAATAACAATTCTGTATTATATTTATTTTAAAACTAATAGTCCGGCATGCCAGAAAATTTTGATATTTATTATTAAAATTTATTGCAAAAAATATTTTATTTATAAAAATTTGAAATTCTTCTGCAAAATATTATCCTTCTTCAAACAAATAAATAAAAACATCAAAACAAGCAAAAAATTCCCAAGATGTATTTTTGTTAAATTAGCTTCTTCATTTTACCAAGTATGTGGAAAAGCGTCGGTAGCCGAGAGGTCAGCACAGCCGTCTTGCAAGCAAGCAATTGCTTACAGACGGTTGTCGCAGATTCGCTTCCCAGCCGATGCTTTGACACATGAGAAAAAAAAGAAAATACTTTTCTTTCACTTTCACAAATAAAATCTTGTTCATATTTAGAAATTACATCAACGTCAATCTTTTCATTAGTTTATCTATAAACAACGTTCGCTTAGCATTGAAACAAAAAAGGGGTTTAAACTGCAAGTGATCTGATGAATAGATTGGTAATGATAGATTTTCTAAATATAATAGAACGATGCTTTTACACTATTTCAATAATTATGAATGAAATTTATATATATTTAATACCACTAGATGTAAGCACCATAAAGAATACTGAAGCCCATATAAAATTTAAAAAAAAAATAATTTTTTTTCATGATACTAAATTTGTCTGCAAGCTGCAAAATAAATGTATTGTCATTGGAGATACATATGTACACAAAGTTTGAACTTTATTAAAAATTGGAAACAGGTAAAAATTAAATTATAAAATCTCACAGACAGGTAAAAAGTGGAGTAAGTTAAATAAAGGTGTAAAATAGAAAGAGATTAAAATAATGCCATGCAGTATTGAAATTTGTTATGATAGGTGTGTCAACCTTTAACTGAATTTAAAGCCTTTATTTGAGCTTAGTAATAATATGATAATCTCAAGCTTAATAGATGTTTATAAATGAATTTGAGAAGATTATCTTGAAGGTAATTATTATTAAAGTTGTACAAAGATTGTAAATTTAAAGATTAAGTCCTAACAAAATATTTTAGGTGTTTGTGCATTATCCTGTCTCCTAAGCTTGACAGATGATTTTTAATTAAATATATAGTTTCAGGGCATACAGATTAGAAGTTTTATTTCAATTTTTTTGCATATATTATAACATTACATTTCTATTTTATTTTTATTTTAAAAACAAAAAAATAATAATAAGGTGGAAATATTATAATTACTTATAATTAGCAATAATAAATAAAAGATAAATATTTTAATGTGTAAACATTGATGGCTATATATATTACAACAGTGATTATCCTCACTTTGCATTGGTGGTCAAGAGGTCAGCGCGACTGCCTTGCACTTGCAGGCAGTTGCCCGGGTTGCGGGTTCGCGTCCCGGCTGATGCTATGACACTTAAAAAAAAAAAGAAATGTCTTTATATGCAATATTTATAAAAGGTAAATGAGCGTATTTAATTACTGTTTTAATATATATGGACATCTGTATTTACATTATAATATTTACATTTTATTTTATTTTATTGTTAATTATAATATTTAACTTTATTTTTTTGTATTAAATAGAAACGTGACCTTATAATAAAATTTAAAGAAATGTAAATATTAAATACGACTACTACTTGACAGTCATTTGGTTTTTAACATTTATTGTAGGCCCCTGAAAGTGTATATTTAAACAAAAATTATCTGCCAAGCTTGGTAGTCAAGATAATGCACAAGTACCACATTTCTGTCAACAACAAACCGAACAGATACCATACTGGAGAAAAAAATAACTCACTGGAAAGCGTACAAATTAAAGTACCCCAATATATCATCTTTGCAGAACTCACTTGGATTAAATAATGAACAGTTACTAAAGAAATCAAAACAGTGGTTTTTGGAATCCAAAATAATTGACTACCTCCTGAAACTCAACCTCTCAACTCTTCCTACTAATCACTTTCTGATCTAAAGAAGAGGCTTTGCCAAAATAAACCCCCAGTGTCAACTGTGCTCTACCGATGATGAAACCATCACAAATATCCTATACATGTGTCCTGCGCTAAGCCAGGTGAGGACATTCATCAATGAAAAAGTTGCTTTTGACCTTAGAGAAGCAAAGATTATTAAAAATGCTATCAAAACTGGAATTTTTTCAAAAATTAGAGTAGCCACCTTTCTCTCTTTTGCAACATGGCTAACAAGGTGCAAATTGATATTTGGTCATCAGAACCTAAATGTCATGGAAATATTTAAAGGTCTATTAACAGGCCTTTGCATCAGAGATCAAATGTTAGCCCTGGAATGGCTTCACAAATAGTCATGGGAATTAATTAATCTCAAAGGACTAAGTGTACCATAGAGTCAAAAGAAAAACAATCATTATCTAATCAAAGCCATGGGAAGAAGGTCTCTCATGCAAAGCCTAATGAATAAAGTGAACATTCCCCATCAGAAGTAATGTTAAGATGCAGAATAGCTATTAATAACTTAAACTGTTGAAGACAGGGAGATGGAGCAGTATTCCATCACAGAACTTACTCTAATTGATTAACTCAGCTGATAACCAAAGACTTTGGTTCATATCTAGATATGTATTTAGCTATACTTAATTCATTGCAATTACATACTGTTTACAATGCACATTACAGATCCAATGTCAAATAAATTTCCTTTTGAAAAAAAAAAAAACTAAACTAAAAGTTACGTACTTATGATGATAAAAAATAGAATTCTAACAAAGAAAGATATTATGAATAGAAATTCTAGCAATAGAAGTGAATCTTGAAATTTGTGAATAATTCAAACATCCAATTTTAAAATTCTTAATAAACACAATTTTTTAAAATTAAGTTTTAAGTACAAGAAAAAGGTTAGAAACAAAAAAATGATTTATATATTGCTTTTATCGATTGGTTCAGTTGTGAAGCAGGTTTATGTTATTGCTTAAAATTAGTTTGTTGTTCACCAAAATTAATTTGTGTTGTATAGTTTGATGGGATGAGATGAAGTGTTATTATTACAAATAGAAAGTTTGAGACTTTTGAAATGAAAATTGGTGTTAAACAAGATTTGCTTCAACACTGTTTTCAAGTTTTCTGACAATTGACTTTGGAATTGTTTATAGGCAAAATTAATGAAACAGGAATATAAATGAAATGCAGGTTTGATTATGAAGAAATTTTTAAATTTTATTTGATTAAAAATGGAAACAAAATTTTCAACTTCTTGGATTCTAGATTTATAGCATGTAAATAAGAGTATTAAACTCTCCATACAGTAGTGCCACCCTGTGCCAACCAGAGTAATCAATGGATGCCAGATGGCTTGTGCAAAAAATCCCTATATAATGCCTACTCATCCAACATTCCCAGACTAGTTTATGGCTTGTGGCTTTCGTCAGCGAGGAGCCTTTAGGATCTAATGCAACCCTCCAGCAGCCACCTTTTATCTATTTAGTTAACTATTAAGTTAGGAGCCCAAGATGAAACCCCCATAATGTTTCCCATTCACCCTTTTTTTTTTTCAGTTTTTTTTTTCTGGACTCTCTTCCCCCTCTTTACCTTTTGATGTTTTTTGTTTTTTAAACACCATCCCCCCTTTTTTTTTTGTGGGGAGGGTGTATATAAAAAAAAAAAAAATCATTTTATTATTTTTTTTGGTTTTTCCCTTTCTTTTTATTAAGATTTCCCTCTTCCCATACCACCCCCAAAAAAAAACTTCTTATAGATTGGGGAGGAGAGTTGTTTATATATTTTTTTTTTTCTTCTATTATTTTGGTGCCGTTTTTTCTCCTTGATTTTCCCTCTTCTTCGCAGCCGTCAGCCAAAAAGCTTGTTTGGGGGTTTGGGGGGTTGGGGTTGGCTGGGTTTGGGGTGGCTTTTTTTTCCCTCCCTCCTTGTTTCAGTATTTTGTGGAGCTTTTTGTGGCGGTTTTGGTGTTTTGGGGGGTTTTTGGGATGTGTGTGGTTTGGGGGTGGTGGTGTGTGGGGGGTGGGGGGTGTTTTGTTTTTTTTTGGTGATTTTTATTTTATTTTTTATTTTTTATATGATTTTTTTATTGAATTTTTTGTTTTATTAATTTAATTATTAATTTTATTTTTATTAATATTTTTTTTTTTATTATTATTTTTTATAGATTTTTTTGATTTTGATTTTTTTTTTTTGTTTTTTTTTTTGTATTTATTTTTTTGATTTTTTTAAATTTTTTTTTTGGTATTGTTGTATTGTGTGGTGTTGTGTTGTTTTTTGGTTTTTTTTTTGGTGTGGTGTTTTTTATTTTATTTTTTTTTTATATTTTGTTTTTGGTTTTTTTTTTTTGTGGTTTTGGTTGGTTTTTTGGAGGGTTGGATTGTTTTTTTTTTAGAAATTTTGTAATATAAATTTAATTAATTTATTTTATTTTTTATTTATTTTTTTTTTTATTTTTTTTTATTTTATAATTTAAATTTATGTTAATGTTTAAGGTTTTGGATGGAAAGTGTTTTTATTGATGATTTTTTATGGTATATATGAAGTTTTTTTTGTATGTGAGTAGTTTTTAATTTTTTTTAGATTTTTTTTTTTTTATTTATTGGATTATATAGTAGAGATTGGTGGTGATGGAATGGAATGAGAAAGATAAAAAAAAAAAAAAAAAAATAAAAAAAAAAAATAAAAAAAAATAAATAAAATATTGTTTTTTTTTTTTTTTTGTGGTTGTTTTTTTTTTTTTTGTTTTTTTTTTTTTTTTTTTTTTTTAGATTAAAAAATAAAAAAAAAGAACTCACCGCTGGGGCCCCCGTGCGGGGGGGGGGGGGCTTGGGTTGGGTTTTTTTTTGTTGGTTTTTGGGGGTTTGTGGTTTGGGGTGTGGGTGTGGGGTTGTGGTGGGGGGGTGGGGAGAGAATGTATGGGTGCTAAACTGAGTTCAGACCCATATGACTATATAAGCTATTGAGCTTAGATTGAAAATATTGTTTTCAATTTCATTCTCATACTTTTGTACTTAAATAGAATTGAAAAATGGCTGCTGGAGGGTTGCATTAGATCATAAGATCTAGGTGCAGTGCTCTCAGATCTAAGGCTCCTCATTGATGAAGGCCATAAGCCAGAAACAAGTTTGGGGATATTGGATGAGTAGGCACTAGATAGGGATTTTATGCACAAGCCTTCTGGAATCCATTGACTACTCTGGTTGGCACAGGGTGGCACTACTGTATGAAGTTTTGTCTTGTTTAATAACAATTATATACTAGCATGAGATAGTGATCTTGTGATGTTTAGTGATTTAAAGTACTTAAGTCTTAATATTTTTCTAAAACTAAATTTTAGTAAGATCAATAAAATAAATCACTAAAACAATGCTTCTGATATAAAGCATTGAAAAATCATGCAATTTCCTATTATACTTATTCTGTTTTATCATAATTCTAGAGTGATGGATTCTGCAAGGTCCATGGACTGCAACTGTAGATGGTCACTTCTGATGCTTGCATTTCTTATAAATTTTCAGACAGTCTGCCATTTTGTTATTGTTCATAGTGATAATAGCTTTTACATCTTAAATAATACTGTCAAATCTTCATTAGCAGTTATTTGAAAATCTAGTAAAAAGATATTTCTTTGGTTAAATTTATTATATTATTTTGTAGAAGTGCTTATAAAGTTGAAAGTAAGAATTTTCTAATGGCAAAATGGAAAAATAAGCAAACAAAATGACATTTTTTATTAATTTTTATTAGTCATTCATTAGATTAAAGATTATCCACTTAATGGATGATATTCCTGTAATTTTGCCTACACTACTCTCATACAAGATGCGGTTTGGTTTCTATCCACTTTTAACAACTTTTAAAAACATGTAATCATAAACATATGACCAAAGATGTGAAAAAGATGTATGATTTCCAAGATGCACATTTTATGCTGAACCAGCACTCATCAGTTGGCCCAGATCACTTACACATATATTTATTTTTGTTCAGTATGTATAGACAAGGAACTATTACAATTTAATTGTCAAATTTACTATCTTTTCAACTTTGATAAAACCATTTGATGGACATATATTGATACTTTTTATCATTAATTCATTAGATTAGAGACTATCCAGTAAATAAATAATGTTTCTGTAGTGGAATTTTTACTACACCACTCTCACACAAAGTAGGGACTGGTTTCTATTCACTTTTAACACATTGTGGAGGGTGTAATCGTAAACATATGACCAAAGATGTGAAAATGATGTATGATTCCTGGAATACATATTTTGTGCTGAACCAGCACTCATCAGTTGGCCTATATCACAATCTCTTATACATGACTTTATCATTGTTCACTATATATAGATAGTCATTTACTATAGTTTGAGGTGTCAAACTTATTGCCCTCATAATATTGACACAAACCTTTTAATGGCAATACATTAATAATTTTTATTAATCATTCATTGGATTATATTACAGAAATATATTTATAAAAATGACTTTTTTTTTTAAATGTCATAACATCAGCCGGGATGTGAACCCGCAACCCGGAAAACTGCCTGCAAGTGCAAGGCAGTCGCGCTGACCTCTCGACCACCAATGCAAGACATAAAAATGACTTTTAAATCTGTTTTTTAACTGACTGCAAAATAAAAAATAAATGTTTAAATATTTTTTATCATTATGCATAAGTTGCTTTTTAATTGTACTATGGTATTAATTAAATATTGTTAACACTATACTTAGTTTCTGTTCTATATAAATTTGATCATTGTCACCGATATAATAAATGTCTTGATCTCATTGCAACATGGCCTTTTGTCTGAGAAGTGAGAATCAGAACAGATTAAATATTTGAAATTTTGATTTGCTCAAGGCATGTGATAAAGTTGATCATAGCATTCTTCTTGTTAAATTATTCAATATTATTTTTCTGAAAATTGTTGATTTGTGCTTTATATTACTAACAGATCTGCTTATGTGAAGTTTAATGATCAATCTTGTCCAATATATCCATATGGTTTGGGTGGGCCTTGGGGAAATCTTCTTTCACAATTTTTATTCAATATTACATTAATGATCTTAGTTATGATCTCAAGTTTTCCTATCCTCTTTATTAAGGACATGGTTGCAAATTTTACAAACTTCCTAATTTCACAACAGTTACAATCGTCTTCACATGTTTATAAATAATTTTCTTTAGTGATGTAGGCAAAATAAAGTGATTATTAATATGGAAAATTGTTTTATTGTGTCAATAAAAAAATTATAATTTCTAAATATATTGGAGATTTAAAAATAAATTTTACAGTTTTTTAAAGAGATCCTGGCTTTTAATGAATATTTTTGCCATTACTTCATAATGGATCTTTTTGTCCTTGTCTCACAAACATGTGGGCAATAAAGCATTTTAAATTATAAGAGCTTTTTAAAGATATTGTACTCAATTTAGTAATCTTATAAAGCTCAAATTATTTGCATCTTCGGTCATTTCCATCTTAGAATATGGTTTAGCTTTTGGAATCTAGTATATAAAGAGAGATGAGACTTGGACACTAACAGAAAAGCAATACAGAAACTTCAGACTACTTAATGGGGTATGAAGGTATGTATGTTATGATTAACAGGAAAAGATCAAAAATGGACTACATGAGAGAAAGAACAAACAAATATCATTGACCTCATTGAAAAAATTAAAAGACTGAAGTGGAGTTGGGATGGACGAATTTCCAGAAGACCTGGTGATATATTGAACAGTAAAAATCTTAAAATGGATTTTAAAATGTAAAGACTTAGAAAGAGACCACTTGTGAGATGGAAGGACAAAATAAAAAGAGGGTGGGGGTGAGGGGCTAGAAACCAGAGAAACTGAATTAAAGTTAGAGAGATCTTCATTCTTAAGAAAATTGTTAATGGTTGAAAATGATGATAAAAAAGATTCTCAATTTTTTAATCAAGCATTGGTGGCCCAGTGGTTAGCATAGTTGCCTTTTAAGCAGTTAGCCCAGGTTTGCTTCCCAGTCAACACATTTGACACACACACACACACATATATATATATAAGCTTCTATCAGTTTTTTAATAGATTTGGAAAACGTATAAATTTAAATAGAGATTATTTTTATTTAACAGAACAAAGCTCAGACATCACATATCTTTATAAGAACTATACCTTTAACCCTATATTTTAAGAATGCATTGAGTGTAAAGTTCTATTGTCTATAGTAAATTATTCAAATCATGTTTCCAGCCACTGCTTAAAATCCATCAATAGGATACCTTCAATTTGTTGTCAAGATAATGCTTAGGTAATAAATGGAAATCCACTTATTATCAGAGTCTAGGATCTTTAAATAGATTATGGGTGACTGCAATTGGCTGAATAGATTGAAATTAAATTATCCAGAAGTTTGCAAATAAACTCCATTTACAGACTATAAAATGATTAGTATTATTCAATCTTCAGACAGTTTATCCTGCTTGATTAACACAGTTTATTTATATACTTCTAGGCAGTTTAATTTCAATCTCTTTTAGTAAGATGTCATTATTCAGTGACTATTTAAAAGATCATAGACTCTGATAATGTGTAAAATTTCCATTTGTTAATGACTGTTTCCTTGACAATAGATTGAAGATATTTTATTGGTGTATTTTAAGCATTGGCTGGGATCACGTGATCTACATATGATAACCAATTTAGTTATGTACACTTATAGTTTATTACAAGTAAAATATTTATTTAAAGTATATACAGTGCACCACAGTAAAAAAGTGGCAGGATGTCTTTCTAGGCTGCTTACGCGGTTTGTTGCTGAATCAATACGTGTTATATACTGATATAGTTTAGCTATTTACCACAAAAAGTTTAAGATGCTAACACATATGGATCACAAATTACAAGTATGAAATATAAAAGTATATTGCCTACCTTAACCCGCGTTGGAAAAACACTCTAACATTGCATTTTGTTTTAAATTGGGGGAAACACTCAATATTATTAAGCTGAGATGACATCACATGTTTCTAAAGAAGTAATTATTTGATTATATTTTATAATAGTTTTCTTCCAATGCATAAGCTTGTGGTTAAGACCTGTAGAGGTCCCTACCTTCGCATTTTTAACCGCACAAGCTTTATGTTTATTGCCTTAGAAGATATTAATAGTCACTATATTAAGTTGTGGTTCGCACGCTATATTTTATTCCTGTTCCATAAAAATACATTTTTAATTAAGTGTATATTAAAATAAAATATATTAATCTATTAATTTAAAATTGAACACTTCAATATTTTCCACGTCTTTTTTTTCTAATATGATAAGTTTTGAGATCTATTTACAGTATAGGTCATATGATATTTCGTTAATCTCAGTTGTTAAAAATCCAGTTGGTTAAATAAAATCTTGATAAAGAAACCAAAGATAAAAATTTTCATACTTTCAGATAGAAACCTACAAAAGACTATTAATTTCAGTTTCAATAAATTGCCTTCCTTTTAGATTATAAAATGAAGTGACCTCTTTAAAATATAGATGTTAAGATGGAATCAATTTAATAGTAAAGAAAATTATTGCTGAATCATAGTTATAATATTTAAAGTTATTTTATCATCTTAAACGAAATGCATTTATATGTTTTATTTGCTTTAATATATAGCTTTATATATATAATCAAAATACTCTGGAATGAACTCTACAATATCCAATATAAACTACTATATATATATATATATATGCTGTATGCACAGATAATGAAACTAGTAAATATATATAATTAAACGCAAGATATTAATTTACTTTAAATATAAGAATATTGATTTATTTTAGCTAAGCACTTTCAAGAGACTTCTTGCCCTCATACTCATAGCTGCTGTTGTTAAAACTGCGTTGTAGAAAAAAAAAATGTATGTAAAGTGATGCAAATAATTTATAACCGCCATTTTCGGGACAGGGCAAAACAGGCTTCTCTTCTATTAATAGACTTAGGATCGCTTGCTATATGAAACACTAAGCCAAGAATTCTGATACCATATGTCCAACCCCTGGCCAAATGTCTCAACAATAAGCAATCTAAAGATTTCATCATCACATATCGTTCATCTCTGAATACAGACATCAATAATTCCAAGGATATAATCACCCATGATCTCACTCCTCAGGTCGTGTACAAAATGATCTGCCCATAAGTCAACTGCCAGGCTGCATATTATGGTGAGACTAGGACCAACATTGCCAACAGAGTGGCTCAGCACAAATACCTGTACCATAAAACCAAAAACAAACAAGAAGGCAATTCCATTTTTTTTGAGCACGAAAGAACAACAGGCCACAAATTTGAACCCACATCTGCCAATATCGTTTGCTAAGAAAGGCACAATGCTAAACACAAGATTAGAGAAACATTTCATATAGCAAGTGATCCTAAAGTCTATTAATAGAAGAGGAGCCTGCTTTGCCCTGTCCTGAAAATAGCTGTTATAAATTATTTGCATCACTTTGCATAAATTTTCTTTTCTAAAATGCAGTTTTAACAACAGCAGCTATGAGTATGAGGGCAAGAAGTCTCTTGAAAGTGCTTAGCTAAAATAAATCAATATTCTTATATTTAAAGTAAATTAATATCTTGTGTTTAATTATATATATTTACTAGTTTCATTATCAGTGCGTACAGTACACACACACACACATATATATATATATATAATATTCAATATACTAATTTTAAAAAAATCAATAATAGCTACAGCTAGCTTACAACAGTGCATGCCATCATCCATAGCATATATACATATACACCTGGGTCTCGTTTTACACGATAGATAGGTTCCTCAGAAAATACATGCAAATGAAATCGCGCAAAAATAGACGTAACTTACAGTGAAAAAGGGTGGATGCAGTCTGTGATTTTTCAAAATGCGTGTAAACGCAAAGCACCAATGTAAAATTACTTTAAAATTTGCGCAAAAAAAAATAAGGAAATAAAATATGACTAATAAAAAATTTCAAATTTGAAAAAAATCAATACAAGACAAACTTTTTTTAACTATAATATTTAATTTTATTCAAAATAATATATTTTTATGCATAATTTACAGTACAGTAATTTATATTTTTTTATACATGTTTTAATTATTATGATTTTCTGGTGACAACGTAATTAATCTTTGAGATGATGATTTTATTAATTGTTTACAAAGCTCGCGATATCCAGACATACAACCATTTAGCTCTCATTGGAATTTAAGAGCACATTAATAATTAGTGTCATTAATAAGAAAATAATAATTGATTACGTTCTTTTTTACAAAGCAAAAACAGAATGTGATTTAAAATGCAAAATTAACATGCACAATGTTTGAACAAATTTACGTTATAATCTTGTAAAATTTAATATGTGTATACATAAAATGTGGAAATCATGATTTTAATTTCATTATTGCATAAAATCTTACTATTATAAAGCACTGAAAATATTGAAATTACTAAGATGAAAGTCGAATTCCAATAACGTGCGATTACTTTCAATATAACGTAAGTGCGCGAAATTTATTATTTAAAGTAATAGTGCATTATTGGAAATCGACTTCCGGTGAAACACGAATCGTGTAACTTTAAAATCGTGTTAAATAAGTCCACGTAAAAAGAGACCCAGGTGTATATATATATAAAGATTATTTCATTTACTTAATAGACCTGTATTGGAGTATTAATCTCAATGTATTACAAAATATTAACTGCTGAGAAGTTTATATTTACAGGTAATCCCCGTATAATATGGTTTATAGATATGCAAATTCATGTTATACTAAACAATAAAGTAGTATAAAAACAGGGTTAGGTTTTAAAAGTTAAAAAAAAACTATACTATTTGCATTTATAACTACTTGATAGTAGTTTTAATTGTTTTCATACCATGTAGGATGGGGTATCCCCCAAAATCTGGAATTTTGTAATAAAAAATTATGTATTTATTCTAAGTGTTACAAATTGAATCTCCCTCAAAATAATGTTCATTTGGCAAAATGCATTACCAAACATGTTTCCCACTTTTCAAAGCATACCAGAAACTATGGCAAAGAGATGCCTTTTAAGTATCTCCATAATTTTTTCCTTTTCCAGTCTGTGAAACTTTTTCTGAGGCATGTTTTCATTTGGAAAAAAACCCCATATGGAGTAAGATTGAGTGAATATGGCAGATGGATACGCTAGATCATGCTATTTTTGATTAAAAAGCATTTTACATTCAATGGTTTGTGTACTGGTGTATTGTCATGGTGATATTTGCACTTTCAACTTTGACAGACAACCTAAAAAGTTTCAGAACTTGTGGATAAAACATCTGATCATTTCAAATGAAGTCAGGATAATAATACCATTTTCATTAAAAACAACATCATCATCTTGACATTGGACTTCAGTCACTACCCTCTTTTGGAATGTGGGAAATTTGGACCCTTTCACTAAACCACTCATAAACTTGTGTTTTTCCCAGCGCAGTTTGCTTGTAAGATTTTCAAGCATTGCAACTGCTTCCTCCACTTTTATACCTACCAGGAGACAGAATTTCACATAGTTCCAACTTTTTAGCCACTACATAAATCGCTTAATAAGTGACACACTTAAAAAAAATATTACGTGGCACTACAAGTTTATTCGATAATGCTGGGCAGCAGACTGATGCAGAAGAGTCCTTGCAAGAGACATCTGGCAACAGAAGTATGTACTACTATGGACCCAATGATTCCAGATTTTTTTAGTATTCTGTCTTAAAATGTATCTTTTATGCAAAAATGACCACATATTCATTTACCATTCAATGATCATAAGGTCCATAAAAACAATCAAATGAATTTATGACTCAGGATTTCATAAAAAGTTTGAGCATCATGGAGTAGAGCCATGATCCATGGATCAATCTTGCACTGCATATTTACTTCTTCCTACTGCTCTAAATCATGCATGGTAAAATAATCAAGTTGTCTTATTGTTTTGGAATCAATAATCAGTTTAAGTACTTAAAGTGGTGCAGTATATCCCAGTCCATGGATCTTGAACGACCAAATCTGCTAATCTATTTCTGAATTAAGCCACATGGCAAAATAATTGAATGGTTTTGTTGCTTAGAAATTCATAAAACATTCAAGCATCTAAAATGATAGTGTGGGATTGCAACCCATGAACCTTTATTCAGAGGGCATGACTTGAGTATTGTGTCATTCATCGCAGAGCACAACTGATTGTCAAAGATTTTTAGCTTTCTTAAAAATCATCTTTCGGAAATAATGATCAAGTTTTAAGTGAAATTAAATTCCAGGTGGTGGAAATAGCAGGCAGAGACAATATTCATTATCCTGTAATGATAGAAAGACATCCTATATATATATATGAATATCATTACAGGATATGAATATATATATATACATATATATATATATATATATATTGTAACGGAATGATAGCATTTGTAACGGAAAGATAATATTTGCGACAGAAATAATAATAAATTGATAGAAAATGATCCATTATTAACATATATGTTTATATAATCTATTATTTGTAACAGTAAGTAAACATTGTCACAGTATAGATAAATAGATGAGTGATGAAATGATAGTTGCCATAATTCAATAACCAAACACTAAACAGGATAATGATATGCTGCAGCGGTTCATCATTTGTAACCAAGTAAACTAAATGAGAAATGAATTCACTGTGTTAGCCAAAATACAATTTATAATTAAATAAGGATGATGCTAACATATAAATAAGAATATATGCATATCATGCTCTATCTGGGTGTCTGTTTATAATTAATTAAATATAACATTATAGCCCGATTGCAACTATCCTAAACATTAATTCTGTCACATTAGTAATGAAATAAATAAGTTATCTCATTTTCTCCATATAAAATAACAACAATGACAATTAAAACTATCATCATTAAAGATTTAATAATATCTAAATATTGGGGATGTCATTTGAACAATAAAACATACTGGCCATTGTCATCAAATAAAAGAATATTAAATATAGCAACTGAATAAAATTACCCACTTTGAGATTCCTGGAGTGCATTATGCTTATCTCCCATACTAGGTTCTTTTAACAAAGAATCCTTCCTATTCTTCTTTCCAACCATATAAGACCATTCATGGTCACATGCACACACTGGTGCTATTCATGACAACTTATAAAATATATATTATATAAAGTTAATATTATGAAGTTGGAAAGGGATTATATCACTCTTTATACAGTTTAGCTAAGTATATGTGTTTTCCCACGAGCGCCACTAGATTGTTTTAAATCTAGATAAATATCTGTTTAGAGTGTACTGAGTTCAAACTCATTCGGTACATTTTTATCACACATGACTTGGATGACTAATGAAAAAATGACATTCTTACATTTTATCTATATTGATAAAATTACAAGATCCCCATATTACCAAAATTTATATTATAGATCAAAGATTCCTATAGACATTGCTAGCTCATTTTATGTATATTGATGAATAGACAAGTATCATCTTATTAATGGCTTCCAAACAAGCATGTGAAGACCATTATTGATATTGATGGCCATTTAACTAGATTATTTATCACAATATAAAGGTGATAATGATGATGATAATAATGATGAATGATAATAATAGTGATATCATAATAATAATGATAATAATAGTGATAGTGATGATACCAGCCATAGCTTATTAATAAACTCACAACAATAAATTTATCTTTATAAACTTATAGGCATCTATTAAAAATTATCCTATTTCAAACGGGGATTTAAATATTACATTCACTAGCATTTATATAAGTTTATAGTTATTTACTAAAATACTTTTATAGTTAAGACTAGGATTTAATAATACTAGTGATGATGAATGATCATCATGAATCTCTATGCATGATATTCATCTTTCTATAAATCTTTATTTACTACATA
This sequence comes from Epiperipatus broadwayi, assembly GCA_028023455.1. Lineage (NCBI taxonomy): Eukaryota > Metazoa > Onychophora > Udeonychophora > Euonychophora > Peripatidae > Epiperipatus > Epiperipatus broadwayi. The sequence continues at coordinate 1,099,077 of JAQFVV010000172.1, forward strand.
TATTAATTATGCTAAACATTAGATTTAATGATTATAATTTATTAATGATGATGATGGCGATCATAACTCTTATATAGTATTATTTGAAACATTTTAACCAATAATACGATATCCATCTTTGATGAGGATGATCATAATTCATGGACACAACATAATTTTAGCTTTCTATTGTTGAACTATAATTATTAAAATTTGGTTATTATCAAGCTTAACCCTTAAATACCTAAATGTAAATCAACATTCTAGTTTACTTAACATTTTGCGAGCGCTTAATATTAGCAAGTGATTGCTCAATATTTACGAATGATAATACTTAATAACTGCGAGCAATGATGATGAATTAAAATGATAGAATCAAGACAAGAAAAACACAACAATATTTTTTTAATAAGAACTCGGAAAACCAATTAAGATATATATAATTATATTTTATTAATACTATTACTCTTTCTTTCTTTCTTTAAAATCAAATCAATAATTAAATAAATGGCTTATTATTACATTAATTCAATACAAAAATTAATATAAAATTTATATAAGCACAAGCAAATAAACTTAATATATAGGTTTGTCATTTCTGGATATTTTAAAATAAGCTGGCTTAAAAAAATACATTTTATGGAATGCTTACTTAAGTCTTTCCTAACTTATTATATCATAGAATAAATTTCATATGTATCCTGTGTGTTTTATTTCACTTCCATTCATATGTAAGCCTTGCTTTATAATTTCTCATATTTAAACTATTTATATATAACCTATTCCTTGACATGTTTGTATAAGCAGTTACACATGCACACATTCGGTAATGTTAACATATATGTTTAAAATGTATACCCACAAATTACATATATAAAAAATATTTGTGCAACCTTTTAGTAAAATAAAATAAAATACATGATATTAATTTTAATATGCAACAAGATAAAATAAAAAAAAACATTATAAATGCATATATTTATAGGTTGCTCATTATCATTAACAACTGAAGAACAATTAAAAAAAAACATTTCAACATTACAATATATAATATAAAAAAAATAATAAAAAAAATAATGAAAAATTTAAGTTTAAAGATTTAAACTATGTTTGTGCTATGTTGTGTGATATTGCAAATAACTATAGATAAACAAGTCTTTAATGTTTCTGTATCAAAAGAAAAATTGCTTTGACCAGTAAATTAAGGTTTACTTTTAATAAGTAAGAATAAAAATCTGTTAAAGAAAGTTCATAGTTACCCGATCACTTTCACTTCTTATAAATGTCCTGAGTTTGAATTTTCAGACTGCTTGTCTTTGCTCCATAAAAAAGAAAGTTATTGCAGATACTGTTAAGATAAACATGAATCAATTGACTTGCTTGTTTCTTTGATTCTAAAATTATTTATTGTTGATTGGCTTCCTTCTACCATTTTAAAAAGAGCTATTATAAATACTTTTTAATAAGTATGTACTGGTGGATTTGCTTGTCTCTCCCATTTTTAAAAAAATAATCGCTGTAGACACTTTAGATGACTGAGGTAAACTTTAACAAAAATTTGATTCATGGCTTCAAACTTTGCTATATATGGATTTTGTACATTTTCTTTTCCTCTTCCTTCCCCTTCTCCATTCATCCAAAGGTAATGAGCCTTTAATAGACCAGGAGCCAGAAAAGAAGCATTTCATATAGCTTGTGTGGTTGGCTTCAAACTCTTTCATTTTGTTGGTTATTATTTGATTGGTATATGAGACCACAGTAGATTAGTGATTTTAACTCATTCTGTATTAATCAGGAAGCAGAAAAAAATGGTTTAGCAATGCAGAGTCATGGTATTATACTCAGAAAAATATGTTAATCTCATTTCATAGAATTGTCAATAACCTCTTCTTATAAATTCAATTTTGTTCCATTTTCCCTCTTTTTCCAATATTAATATTTCTGGGAATTACTTGTATATCCGCACATCTTCGTCTATTTTGACTTTATACAAGAGTCTTTTCCTTCTTTTCCCTTGTTCAATTTTTAAAGAGTGAAAAAAAAAATCAAATCGCCCACTTTCTTTTTTTTTTTTTTTTTTCAACATTAATAACGAGGAAAAAATTGAGTGAGAGTTACATCTCTCTCTGTCTCTAAATAATAAAACTGAGTTACATCTCTCTTTAATAATAATGACTGAGTGACTGTCTGTCTCTCTAAAAATAATAATACTGAGTGTCTGATCTTTAAACATTATTTCATTCATTTATATTACCAATCTTTGGTCAAAGAAACTGACCACCTGCATATCTTATCTTGAGATAAAAGAAAAAAAAAATCAGAGTTTGACAAGTTGATGTACTATCGCGATTTTACAAGAAAATTAATAATCACACTTTTATTTCCTCAAAGCACCTCTCTCTTTAAAAAAAAAAAATCTTAGATACAGATAAAAACAATACAACAAAGCTGGCAATCTATAGCCATCAGAAATAGGTGTAAAGGCGTTTTTGTGTTTATACAGACGTTTTCATTCTTTCACACTCTTTTGCACGTGTACATTTTTTTTATCTCCTAATCTTGATCTGATCACCTTATTTTACACTTTCTGAATGTTTTATTTTACAGAAATAAAACTAAATAACTGAATATATTAATTATTTAATAAGAAAAATAACATATTAAAATATCATTTCTTACAACATTATATTCATTCACCACTTATTAATTTATCAACTATATATTACACATATAATATACGTACACATAAATCTATATATATAAAAGAATTTTTTTTTTCTCAATTAAATAATATATATGTGTGGGACATGAGAACATACATATATGTACAATATATATTCTATATATATATATATATATATATATATATATATATATATATATATATATATATATATATATATATATGTACAATAACAACTTATCCTCATTGGTCTTTTCTATAATGTCTCTTGCATCTAAGTATTGAACACTTTTATTGAGAGGGACAACCAGTATGAATTACTATTATGCTTTGGAATTACAGATTATAAAAAGGCATTTGATTCTGTAAGCATGTGACTATGATTAAAGCTTTGGGCCATCAAGATATAGATTTAAAATATTTAGCATATGCAGCAAGAATGATTAGATTACAGTGTGATAGTAAGAAGATTAATCTTAGCAAACTCTTCATATAGTAGTGTCATCTAATGCATCCCATACTAACCAATGGATGCTAGAAGGTTTATGTGTAGCTCCTCACTGGTGAAAGTTACAAGCTAAAAACTAGTTATGTAGATATAGAATGAGTAAGCAGTAGATAGGGATTTTATGCACAAATCTAGCATTTATTGGTTACTGTAGACCTTTTAGTGGTTTAATATCAACCCTGCCCATAGGAAGATGCTAATTACAATTTATTAAAAAAATAAGCATCAAAATATTAGATTCAGATCAATATAGCCATACAAGTGAATTAGCTTGAGTTGGAAACAATATTCTGTTTTCATTTTTGGCTCAAGTAAAAGATACCTCTTAGAAGATTGCATTAAATCCTAAGATCTAGTTGCAGTGCTCTCAAATTCAAGGCTTTTCACTAATTAAAGCTTCAAGTTAGAAACTAGTCTGGGGATATTGGATGAATAGGCACTAGAAAGAGATTTTGTGCATAAACCTTCTTGCATTCATTGATTATTCTGGCTTGCATTAAGTGGCACTACTGCATGGAGAGGAGCTTGGGTAAGCATCATGTGATGTTTTAGTAGTGTAAGATTTAACACAGAGAGTGATCTTACATCTTCAAAGCATTTTATAACAGTTTTAGAAGAATTATTTTGTGTTTTAAACTGATATGCTAAAGGTATAAAAATATATGGATTTCATGAACTTATCTACGTTTTGCAGTCACAACAGTGAGCAGATGAAAACAAGAAAGTAAGACTAAAAATAAATGCTCAGAAGGCTAAATTAATGCTTAGTGGTTTTTTTTTTTTACATAAAAAGAAAATAAAGATTGATGAATTAGAAGGTTGACAATTACAAATCCATTCATAAGATTATTAATACATCATTATCAGTATTTTCAACCATTATAAATTTATTGCAGGATGAAGGTCTCTCTATGTTCATTCCATCTTCTCCAATCTCTAGTCTCTCTTTTCCACATCACCTCTGCACACTTCCAAAGTTCAATTCAGCTCCAATCTGTAGCTTCTCTTCTCCACATCACCCCAACACACTTCTTATTTCATCCATCCATCCATCCATCTTACATGCAGTCTCTTTCTAGGTCTTTTACAATCTCTTGGAATTAATAGATAATGAATAAAATTAAATCAACTTGTGTGAAGTCCTTTTTGTGAAAATATTACTATTAAAAGAAAATATGACTATAAGTTTAAAAAGTAATATTTTTTAAGGGTGTGTTTAGCTAGCTCTTACATATGGATTTGAGATTTGATCACTTAACAGAGGAACAATGCAAAAACTTGAAATCACCCAACTCAAGTATATAGAAATATTTGTTGAGTGTAACAAGAACAGATCAAAAGTGAAATACACGAAAGCAAACAAACAACACTTATGTCATTGAAAGAGTTAGGAGACCGATGTGGAGCTGGGCTGAATATTTTGCTAAAATATATGACAATAAATGGACAGTTGAAGTCTTAAATCGTTTCCAAAAGATTGTAAAAGACACAAAAAGAGACCACATGCGAGATGGATTGACGAAATAAGAAAGTTTATTGGAATGATGTAAAAAAGAGAAGTTGTGGATTAAAGAAACGGGATAGTGGCTGAAAACGATAATTATATATAAAAACAGACTACAGCAAAGACTGTTTTTCTGAAACTAATTAATTAGGTTTTAAACATATGCTGTTAAACTTTTTAATAAATTAAAGAATTTGCATTACAAGAAAAATAAATAGCTCTTAATTTAAATTTTAAAAAAATCATTAGATGAAATGAAAACTTTTCTAATTGGCAAAAAAAAAACTAAAAAAAAAAAACCATTTAATTTAAAATTATTTTACAAAAACCAAAATTAAAAGAAATAAAATAAAGAACGATTGTAATAAACTATAAGAGATTTGGCAGAGTTAATATATTTTTACATAGTCATTGTTTTAATAAAATTAAAATATTAACGTAATTCTAAAACGGAATATAATCAACCATATTTTCTGAGTTCTTATTCACAAAGATAATGTTTTAAATCCTGTGGTGGTATATGTACGTAATGAAGCTTATTTCACGTTTTTTTTTGTAAAATTTTATAAATAATCGAATATCAGAAGTAACAGGATAGCTCGTGGCTAATAAATCTTGAACTACAGATAGTCAATATAAAATAGTCATATATCACATGACCCCATTTTTTTAAGCTTGTAAAATATAAACAAAGAGATTTGCTAATTGTTCAACAAGCCTTGTGATAAATGCTTATCAAGAGAAAGCATTTAAAAGATCTCTATCAGAAACCACACCCAAACCCAGACAAATGGTTTCATCTTTTGGAACTCCTCATTGACTATCCTAGCACCTCACTGAGGGATGCCAAAGCAAGAAACCATTGGTCTGGGTTTGATGTAGTTTCTGATAGAGATATTTTAAATGCTTTCTCTTTTAAGTCGAGCAACTAGCAAAGCTCTTGGTTGAACTACAGAGTCTGTCAGTTCTAATCAAGCAATTCAAAAATAATTGAATAATTTAATGCTTGAAGTTTTATAAGAAAGTTTGAAGACTGGTAATGATGGAGCTGGACTGCAATCCATGTACCTTGACCCCCAAAATCTGTCAGTTTAAAAGCCCTGTCCCAAACCATACAGCACTTCATTTTTAATCTTTTTTTTTTTTATTAATTTACAACTATTCACAGGAGTAAAAATTCCAAATCCTCTCTCTAGTTATACATGTATCTTATGACAAATTTTTGCTCTTTATACTTAACAGCTGAAGTAGAAAAATTAAACATGGGTGAAAGAACAAACAGGGTGTAACTAACATCATGAAAGAATTAAGAGACTCAGTTGAGGTTGAGCTGGGCATATTGCTAGAAAAGATGATAATAGCTAAAGAGTTGAAATCTTGAACTGAATTCCAAGAACTTGTAAAAGACCTAGAAACGAACCACATATGAGAAGGATGAAATAGTGTATTAGGGTGATGTGGAAAAGAGAGGCTTTGACTCTTCAGTGGATCAATAATGGCTGAATATCATGATGATAATAATATGAATCCCCTACTCAACAATTATGTCCTCATAAATAATAATACCACTACTTGATTCAAGATCAAAATCATGACAGCTTAAATTATGGTACTCATCCAAACACCCATAAGCATTGAGTTCTTAGAAAATAGAGCCCTATTTAATTTTGAATAGTGGTAAAGTTTCAGACTCTACAGCATAAGGTCCTTGAATTAATTCCATTTCTGGCAATTTGGGTACTTCATATAAACTCCAGAGCAATAAACCTATTTAATTTTTTTAGATAATAGAATATGTGAACATATCTTTTTGGGTTTTAAGTGAAAAATTTTTGGAAAAAAATGTACTACCAAATTATCAATTTACAATAAATTTAGTAACACTACAAATACTGCACAGTGTATAAACAGGCTATAAGTAGCCCACAGTGGTGCAACATACCTTTCTAACAGCACCCTCTATTGACAACCAGTGAACAAGTTATTACTCCCAGCCACATTTTATGATAGTAAAGATTTGAGTGGTTTATTATGAATATTTTGCCTTTTAAATAAGAATAGTTAGAGAATAAATACCCATTTACTGATCAATCATGGATGGTTATTTGAATCAGTTATGAGTAGTTATTTAAACAAAAACCTGAAGCTTGACTTGGCCAAAATATAAATCCTTGTCATGAATTATATCAGCAAATACACTGCAACTGTTAATGTTATACAACCTATTCTAAGTTCAAATTTTAATTGTAAAATTAACCCAGGAGGTGTTACTTCATTGCAAGGTTAAAATTTTGGGTGATGTTACCATGATTTATAATACTTGGTTTCATTCTCTATTAGTATTCAATAAATAATGAAAACACTTCTTTTAAGCACTTTATACTATGCAACATTATATATCACATTGCCAAAATAGTTGACAGTTTCAACTGCTCAACAGACATTCTCAAAACTTTTTCTAATATTTAAAAAAGCAGTTTTAAAATGTTAAGAGCTCTGAGAAAAATTGTTGAACAGTCGAGACTGTTAGCTATTTTGCTTATGTGATATAGTGTATAAAATAAATGTCTTTATTTTTATATTAATAATTATATAGTCAAAGCAAAAAAGCTAATGTAAGAGAATAAAACACATTTAATCTTTAATTGTGTCATGAATATTGCTGGCATATGATTTCCAAACATGGAATATTTTCTTCTGATATTGTTTAAATGCTGAACATTATCTGTAATCAGATTTTTTTAAAGAAGAACAAAAAATATTGAATGTTACGGGAAATTAATGATAAATGTAAAAATAAGTACAATATTTTAAGTCCAGTGGAACACAAGATGAATAAAATAGATTCAAAAATCATTTCATTCAAATCTGAAAGTGTACAGTCCTGACATCTTGTGTAAGCTTGAGTAGACAATAGATTCAGATGGTGAACTTAGTAAATATTTAACCAGAGCTATCTCATTTCTACCCAATCTAATTTCAAATATATAGTTTTTTATCACCGAGATATTTTGGACTTGAATTGAGTACATGTGGATTTTTTTGGATCTGATCCTCAGTAGCCATAATTTATTTCTTTTGCATTAGCAAGGTATCAGTGTTAATTTCAAAAACAGAATATTTTAAATCCAAACCAACTTACTTGCATAGTTATAAAGATCTGGAACCAATTCAGTATTCATATATTTTAGCATCCTCAATTGTTTAACAATAGAAGCCACCTATATTCATTGACTGACATTATTAAAACACCCACAAAATATCATGTGACTCCACACCACATATTAATTTTAGGTAGCAAATCTATTTCTACTATCTTGCATTTATTGAATGCTCAATCTTACACTAGGTGGCAGATGGGAGAAGGTAAAATAGGTTTGTTATATGTGGGCAAAGATCATGTGATGCTTTGCTGATGATATATTCATTTCTGATTAGAAATTTGTAATTTGCAACAACATAATAGCAACAAATGAAGATTGTTCTTAAATATTTGTATATTTATACTTTGAATGAATTAGTAAATGAATTTAAGCACCCTCTTTTAAGTTATTATGCAGTTAAGATGTAAATGTTATACAATAACCAAATTATGAATTGTTAACTATGACAATATATCACTCACAGGATCAGTTTCAAGTTAATACCATTCATCTGCTGCAGCAAGACCATATCATTCAACATAAATGAAAAGAGACTAAATTGTCATTTATGTTAAGTAGATTTTTTTTGCTTTATTTAAAGTGTGAAAGATAAAACACATACAATTATTAAATTTGATGCTCTTTATAGCCATTAAGCATACATATAGTTTTTTCTGAATAGGTAGAAATTATAATCAATTTTATTTTTGCAAACTTTTCCATTAATATATATATAAACATGAAATTGAAAAAGGTTAACTCTCTTGTATTCTGCTAGTATTCTGAGAGATTTCTTTGTTCTCACTAGATTTAAGCTTTCAACTTTCATTTTAATATTAAACCATTATTATTTATCGAAATATAATAAATTTGACTTCATTCAATAGATATTTTTGTTTAGAAATTAAATAAAATTTAAAAAATGATATTGATTTTCAGAATTATTTAAAATTAATTTTCTCAAAACAAAATGCAGTCAGTCATCAAATTTGAGATGAAGCTGATTCAATTTGCAAAATGAACAAAATCCTTTTTGTTTGATGTTTGTTTTAAAAATCTGAATGAATTATATTTAATAATTTAATAACTACTAAATTATCAACTTATGCTTTAAAAGTTTAATTTTCTTTCATAATTTTTACAATATCACTAAATATTATAACAGTCTGCTGAGTAACCTCATTTCTAGACAGCTGTGTTTCCCACAACTGCAATCTCAACAGTAACAATATTCAGAAGAATATATTCTTTTATATTTAAAAATGAAACATTTCTGTAAAAAATAAATATGTAATAAGATTTATTTTTAATTTCTAATAAGTATTACACAATTACAATACAAATATAATCATAAACTTTCAAAAAATTAAGTTTTTAGAGCATCATAATATTTTTTTGAAATAATCTCACAAAGTTTGAGATGGCAAAATATAAAAGGATATCCATCATCATAGAACTTGAGATACTTTGAAGAACCACATATTCAATTTCCCTGCCATCTTTTGATTTTTTTTGTATTTAAAATATTAAAAAATAAATATATATAAAAAAAAATCTTCACAAAATTTCTCAGCAGAGGGTAAAAATGCAAATATAATTTTTAGACATCTTAGATGTTGCACAAACATCTCAAAATAAAATCTGGTTAATGTATATCTAATTAAGAAAAACAAACCACTTTTTCTTAAACTATAAATAAATAATATTCTGTATGTTAAGCAACAACTGAAAATAAAGTGGACTTCATCTATTCTTTAGGCTTTTGATGTTTATAAGTTTACTCTTACCATTATCGGTAGAATTTTAAAGATATTTTAATGTATCAAACAGATGAAAATATGGCATTAATACTTATTAAGCTAATAATTAATTATACAAGTATGGAAACAGAATATTCTGTTATTTATATAGCATCTTTGCTAGTGCAAAGAGATTTTTAAAGTGCATGACTGGAGGGTACAAGGAAATTTTTAAAGTGCATGACCAGAGGAGTAGAAGGAGATTTTTAAAAGTGCATGACTGGAGGGGTGCAAGGAGATTTTTAAAGTGCATGACCAGAGGAGTGCAAGATTTTTAAAAGTGCACGACTGGAGGGGTGCAAAGAGATTTTTAAAGTGCATGACCAGAGGAGTGCAAAGAGATTTTTAAAAATGCATGATTGGATGATGCAAGGGAATCTTTAAAGTGCATGACCAGAGGGAATGCAAGGAGATTTTTAAAGTGCATGACCGGAGGGATGTAAAGTGCATGATCAGTGCAAGGAGATTTTTAATGTGCATAGCCAGAGGGATGGTTCCTTCTTCATAATATTATAATCTTGTTTTAATAATCATACCAAAGTCAAGTAACTGTAATTTAATGTTTACAATTATTAACTTCTATTTTATTATTAAACTAAAGTTATTAAAAGAGAGATTGTGTTACCATCTTTATATAATTGATTATTTGTTTAATAATTATTAATGCCATATTTTTTATCTTGTGGATATATTAAATTCATGAAATTTCCACCAATATTGCCAAGGGTAAGCTTATGAACATTAAAAGCTTAAGGAATAAATAAGTCCATTTTATTCTTTATCCATGCTAAACAAGAATAGTGCTATTCATTTATAACTTAAAACATTGTTTTTCTCATCTCAATTGCATTTATATTTCTTACAATTCATAAATTATTGACTTATGAGAGGAAGCAAGAATTTTCCTATCTTGTGTAAAAGTAGAATAGGATCTGCATTGAAGTATTACAACAATAAAAACAGGTGTTTAATTGCAAATAATTTCATTTAAAAATCAAACAGATTTCATTTATGATATATATATATATATATATATATATATAAATTACTACATATATATATATATATATAACCATATGGCACAAGTAGTTAAAAATGAGAAACGTTTTCTTACATGTGTTATAGAAACTGAATTTTTACAAGTACTATGCTGATTTAATAATCCGGCTAATAATAAGTGCAAACCCTAATTTAAACTTGGTCAATAATTGTTAGTTTATTTAAAGAATAAGCTTTAATCATAAGTGGATCTTCTATGGTTTTAAAACAATTATGATGGGAGAGAGTGGGTGTCAATTCTAGCGCATATTTGAAGTATAGTTTCTTCCACAATATTACAGATATATAAATCACTGTATTATTAATTATTATTTAAATAATAAGTGCTCAAGAATGAATGAATATATAAGCAATCATTAAAATCAGTCAACATGTAGACAATCCTAATGACAAACAAAAATCTCAAAATGTTGTCAAGACAACATCTCTTCTAACAATAAAGGTGGAATTTCATCTGCATACACACATACATATATATTGTAATGGGCACATACGTTACATTATTTTCTTTATTAGTAAACATGAAAAAAATAAAAGTTCGCAAATAAAACTTTTTTTTTAAGAATTAAAAATTGAAAATTAAAATTCTATACTAAACTCATATATATATAAAATCGCACTGATGAAAAAAATTATTAAAAAAAAGAAACTTTATTAAAAATAGAAAAAGTATTTTAAAAGCAAAAACTTAAAAAGATTTAAAGATAAAAATATATCTAAGTTTATACAAAACAAATTAATTAACATTATTGAAAAAATGGAAATGATTATTTTAATTAGTCCAAGTGAACTAGCCCTTGGGCATTTAAATGTATAAGCAATGGTCAGATAGGAAAACAATAGAAACTAATGGCCAATGAAAGAGATCCATTGGGGAATCAGACCTCAATGGAAGGATCATCATCATCGATGATGTAATGTCCATTGGATCCTAAAGTTACATATAAAAGAAAAAGTTTGATAATAAAATTTAGAGTGAGTGAAGAAAATTTAAGAGAAGACTGAGATGTGTTAAGTCGGAGAGTTGGAGGTGAAGGGATTGAAACATGCACTTTCAATTCCTTCAGTTGTTATAAAAAAAAAAGGAAAATGAAACATCGCTTTTTCTATATTGAGGACCACAAGATCATCGAGGGATTTTAATGCTGGATTCCAAATGGCAAGCAATGGATAACTAATGAACATTTCTAAAACTGTAAGCACATTATGAACTTGAATGAATATTAATTTGAAAGCACTAAGAACTTTAAAATATAAACTTTCCCAGTATTTAAAAAAAATAGAAATAGAATCCTATCTGACCAAACTAAATTCCTTATTAATTCTTTTTAATGATGTATTTCTTTTTTAATCATTTCCATTTATTTATTTATTTTTTGGTTTTTTTAAGTTTTATTTATGATTTTTGTTTTTCGTTAAATTAAATTATAGAAATGTTAAACTTAAGTCGGGCGTAAATGGCTATATAGATTTGTAAAGTTATATTAGGGGAGGGTAATCTTAGATTATTTGTTTCATAGTTAAATTAGGTCAATGGATTGGATATATTGGTGTAATTAGTAGATGTAGTACGAGATTCGCTACGGGCAGAATCGCTTTATGTGCCACACACTTCCTTTTTGCCTATGGAATGCAATCGTAAGTCGGCAAAATGACTGCAGTCCTTTCCTATGGAGTTTTTTTTATTGCTCTTCTTGTCAGATAGATTTGGTATTCCTATCTGATGAGAGGCAATTTCTTCTCTTAACCTTTTGTGCTGCCGTATTCGTATTACATTGAATGCATCGATATATCAGATGGATTGACGTTGGTTTGACTGCAAACTTTTGGCCTAAGGTTAAATAAGGATAGAATATTTTCTTTCAAATGCAAATCTATGTAGTCTATTCATATGTGACACTCTAAATAAAAATGCATTAAATTTAAGTTGGTTATGGACGTTGCATGGATTCGTTAGCGGTTAATTATGTTGTGGTTTTCATATTCGGTTAGAATATATAAGTCATCGATGTCAATGTGGTATCTTATGATGAATGCCATTGGGTTTCTTGTATTCTCTCTGCAATTGACAGTATCAATGACTTTGTATTTTGATCGGTTATGTTTATTTCGAGATGTTTTTAACCGTGGAATCTATGCAGCCGATCGATACTCAACATTATAAAACAAACCTTTATAAATCCATCTGTGCAGACTTATAAAAATTAAAATGTAAATTTATAAAAATTAAAATGTAAATTAAAATCAAAGTTAAAAATGTAAGTTAAATTTTAAAATGTAAACTGATACTAAAATAATTTTAAATATTATATATGTGCATAAATAAATGTTGGTGTGTATAGTTACTGGCAGTGGCTTATTTTATATATATATTCTTAGATAAGAATTTATTATAAAATATAAATCTCTGCTATTCCACTGAGCTAGTGACAATGGGCTAACGACCGGAAGCAAAATATATAAAAAAAAAAAAAATTTTTTTGTGACTTACGTATCTGCCTACTATATAAATTTTCTAGGTTCAAATGCCTAGTGGTGCGCTGTAGTGTATATTACGTTAAGTCTCTTCTACTATTCTCCAGATCGTTACAATATATATATATAATTATTAAACTATGAATACAAGTATGGAAACTCAGATAAATCATTTTATGAATAAATGGTATAAAGTGAAAGAGGAAGTGGGGAAATTCTTTATACTGGATGATAGCATGCCGTAATAGATAAGAGGGGTACTTATCAATATGGAAAAAATTGATTTGATTATACATATCCTATAATTACTTTGTTAATTATTAAAAATATAATTCCACACAGTGCATTATTTCTGTTCTAAGATTTCATAAGACATATAGATATTTTTTTTATGTTATGAAAGGCTGATGTGAAGAATGGTGTAAGTAATCTTACCCGGTTTTGCTCTTTCAATCTGGGAATGAGGATGTTAATGCATGAGCATATGGTAATTACTGATTTTTCAACTTTACTTTAGGTAACACTAGAGTAGGTACCTGACCTTGTTTTATTATACATTATATAAGATAAAAAAAATTAAGTGATTTGATATTTTTTTGCATAAATTTAAATTATTCCATTCTACTATATAGTTCTTGCAATAACTTGACATCGGTAAATACTGATTGTGATCTGAATAAACTGAAGAATTCTGAATGTTCACTTTGGAGATAAATGTGTGATAGAATGGATATTGTATGATATATCATCATTTTCAAACATATTGATTCACTGCAAAATAAAAATCTCCCCAAGTTTAATCCAGTTTCTCTAACCTCTAGTTTTTCTTCTACACATCATATCAGCAAACTTCCTTATTTCATCCATCTCACATGAGGTCGCTTTCTAGGTCTTTTACAATATCTTGGGATCCAATTTAAAATACCATGTTTTCATCTATTATCATATACAATATGTCTATCTTGGTTCCATTCCAATCTTTTAACACTTTCAGTGATGTCATTGGTACGACATATCAGCATACTTCCTTATTTTCCTCCATCCATCTCACATGTGGTCTTTTTCTAGGTCTTGTACAATATCTTGGGAATACAATTTAAAATACTATATGCCCATCTATTACCATCTACAATATGTCTATCCCAATTCCATTTCAGTCTCTTAATTCTTTCAGTGATGTTAATGATAACATCTATGCATTTCATTTTCAGTCTCTTATTGTTACCATTAATATATATTTTCCATACTTTGTTAAGTGGACTAAAGTCTCTGACTTGCTCTTCTGTTAAATGTTCATGCCTCAGATTCATAAATAAGAATTGGTAAACACATCTATTAAAACCTCTTTCAAACACATAGGCATGTTTTCTTTTAATATTATCTCTACCAAAAGCACTCCATTTATGTTTTGATTCTATGATTGATTTTATCCATTATGTTTCCATTTGTATTAATAATCTGATATAGGTATATAATTGTTAATTTCTAATTCATGATTACTTTATTACACAAAGGCTTAACATCTCCATATAGTCGTGCCACTCAGTGTAAGCCAGAGTAATCAATGGATGCAAGAAGGTTTGTGCAGAAAATCCCTATCTAGTGCCTACTCATCCAATATCCCCAGATTAGTTTTTAGTTTATGGCTTTTATCAGTGAGGAGCTTTGCATCTGAGAGCACTGCACCTAGATATTAGAATCTAATACAACCCTCCAGCAGCCACCTTTTACCTTACTAGCTAACTATAAAACTTATTAGCTAACTATAAATCTAGATCCTAAGATTTAAGTGTAGTGCTCTTAGATCCAAGGGTTCTCATTGATGAAAGACCCAAGATAAAAAAACTAATCAGGTGATATTAGATGAGTAGGCACTAGATAGGAATTTTATGACAAACCTTGTATCCATTGATTATTCTGGCTTGCACTTAGTAATAATACTAGATGGAAAGTTTAGCATTTGTGTAAACACCTTGCATAAAGAAAGGTGATCATGTGATGTTTAGTGGTTTTTTATTTTCTTCTAAGAAAATCTATTGAATATTACTTTAACTTTTAGCATTTATTTTGTTGGCCTATTTTTTTAATTTACATTTGATGACTTTTATAATCTTTCCTAAAGCACCGAAGCATTATTTATAAAAAATAATTCTCTTATCTACAAAATCTAGATGATAGAAATAATCTTTCCATTTTAATCCACAGAATACTTATTGTAAAACTGTTGCAAATAGGTTTGGAATTACAGGATTACTCGGTGTATATTCTTTTAAATGTTAATCTTCTTAGCATCGCTATGTAATTCAATCACTGCTTTTTCATTTTGATAAATATTCTTTAGAATGTGGCAATATTCTGGGTTTATATCTTGATGATTCAAAAATATAAAAGGATTAAAGAAAACAAAAGTTTCCAAAGTGTAAAGCGACACCCTGATTTAGGAAGGAAAGTTATTTTGGCAGTAAAAAAAAGATGAAATTATGAAGAAAATGAGAGATATCATATCAAGCGTTGGTGGTAGAGAGGTCAGCACCGCCCCTTACAAGAAGTTATCACGGGTTAGCGGGTTCACTTCCCGGCCGATGCTATGACACATGAAAAAAAAAAAACAATACGGAATGTCAAGCGTTGGTGGCCTAGCGGTTACTGTAGTTGCCTTCCAAGCAGCTGGCCCGGGTTCGCTTCCGGTCAACGCTTTGACATATTAAAAAAAAAAACCAATATGGAATGTGTGTAGAGTTTTATAAAAAAAAATCCTTTATAATTATCACATCTTGTAAATTACTATGTATTTTAAAAAGATAAAGAGATGAGGCACGCAATTAAATCTATGAAGAAGGGAAAAGTTCTAGAAAGTGATGAATTCCTTATTGATCAAATAAGAAAAAAAAATTGATAGAAAAAGTATATACCACGTGCCTAAATAATAAAGATGTATCAGATGATTGGAAGAATACTATAATAATATTGATATTTGGACATGTAATAAAAAAGGTACTAGAAATTACAGACCTATCAGTCTTCTAATCAGTTTAATGCATCTTTATCAAGATAAATAACCAAAAAAAAAAACAAACAAACAGGATTTAAAAAGGGTTTTAGCATAGTAGATTGGATTCAAATATTGAGAGAAGTTGTAGGATAAGGGATCACATCTATATATTGCAAAAAGTAAAAAAAAAGACCAATGAATATGAGATGCCATTATGCTTTATTTTTGTAGATTAAGAAAAGGCATTTGATTCTGTAAACATTTCTATGCCGATGAAACATATATATATATATATTGAATTTAATGGCAGTTGAGGCAGGTTTAAGAAATTAACTGAAAGTACTTCTGTGGATTTAAGAATTGTTTGTAAGAGTTTGTAAACCGTTAAATTTATTATTTCAATTATAATTACAATATATATATATATTAAATTCTTTCGATTGCGTGGTAATCCTCGTCAACTTTAACTGAATTTCAAATTTTTAAACTTAATGTTAGGTATATTTCCATAAACTGTGTATGGCCGTATTTACAACTTGCCTATTAATAACATCATTCTTATATTTATCAATTAATATTGCCTCTTTACTTTTCCTCTTTATATATATAATATTCCAGTCTGCAGTGTAAAATAATCTGTATCCTTAAATGCTTTTATTTATTTATTGAAGTAATCAAATAACATAAAAAAGGGGAAAACATTAAAAAAAAATTAAATCAGGTAATTTTCATAAATCAATATTAATTTTATGATTATTGATTTGTATAATGAGTAAAAAATATCAATATTTATAATAATAAAACTTAATTGCAGATTTAAGCATGACAGCTAAGAAATATATATATATTGGTTTTTATTAGACGAAAATATTTTTAAAAATATAATATTTTTATTAATTCTGACTTTAAATGAACTCCCGGTTCGATTAGATCCTATCTTCTATAGAGATTTCTTCGTGAAGTCTTTTTTAAATAGTGAAAAATATTCTAACTGTAATAAATAAACAGTATGCAGACACACACGCCAAAAGTCATTATGTAAATAAAAGAACTCGTGGTGCATAAGTGGTGCATTCACCTACAATACCTATGATGTGGAGTTCGAATTCAGATGAATTAAATTTTTTTCAAGAGATCACCATACTTTATGTTTACACAAGCTGCTTTTCACAGAGACAGTAGTGCCACTTAGTGCAAGCCATAGTAATCAATGGATGCAGGAAGATTTGTGCATAAAATCTGTATCCTCACTGGTGAAAGCCACAAACTAGAAACTAGTCTGGGATATGGATGAATAGTCACTAGATAGGGATTTTATGCACAAACCTTCCTGCATCCATTAATTACTATGGCTAGCACTGAGTGGCACTACTGTATTGAGCGTTTTGCCTCTGTGAAAGATTTAGAATTATTTTTCATAGCCAATCTCATAACTATCTAACATTGGTCAGGAAATAGGTATTTAGCTACCCTTATCTAGAGAGCAAAACAAAAATAAAAAAAAACTTTTCAAACTTTCATGACGAACAATTGACAAATCTATTGAAAACTGTATCCCCCTTCACTGTTTTTCTATGAATAGTTGTTTTCAAAATATTTACCTTACAGTGAGCTCTCTATATTAATTATTATTTTTTTAATCAGAAGATAGTTAAAGCTTGCAACAAAATTTGAAAACATTTAAACTAATGTTTTTTTTCATACATAGAAGTTTGACACACATTTTTTATAGTTTGTGATATTATTATGCAATGTTTTTTTTTAAAAGAAGTTGATTCTAAATGTCTGTAGGTACTAAAACTAGATAGTGAACATATTGAAGATCTCAACAAATTTTTGGGGTCACTTATTGATAACTAGGGCTACATCTGTCATGAAACTTATAATAGATAAAGATTACTTAAAGTCACAATTAATACATTGTACAGGCTTAAACTTGCATTTATATATGTAATATATGCAGAATTCGAACTCATACTTTCACAGACCCTCTATTCTCAGTCCCATCTCATATTGCTGACCCAGTGTGATCAGGTGGGTCAGTAATACGAGATCGTACTGAGAGTAGTGGGTCGTGAAAGTCTGAGTTAGAGTCACAATAAAAAATCTGGATTAATCTTTACGTTTAATACTTTAATTGAGCACCTTTTTGATAATCTATAATGGTTATTTAGGTTATATTGCCAATTTTTTAAACACTGATTTTAATTACTTCACAATTGCTAATAAAAATGTTTTACAATCAAAATAATACAACTTCATTTCTAAAATCAGAATGAATTATTTTTAAAACATCATAAAGCCATGAAATTATGATTTAAAATTTAAAATTTCGCTTATAATTATATTAAAAATGAGATTAAATAACTGCTATGGTGATTACAGAGGAATTCTTTTTTTCAGCAAATTATAACTTTCTTTTTTATATCATTACATTTCTCTTTTTTTTCCATGTGTCAAAGCATCGGCTGGGAAGTGAACCTGCAAACCCAGGATAACTGCTTGTAAGGCGGCTGCGCTGACCACTCGGCCACCAATGCTTGATCATTACATTTCTCTTGATTTCTCATCTTTAAAAATGATATATAGAACAAAATAAAAATAAAATACATAACTATATGAATAATACCATAAAAATTTAAACAATAAAATTAATAAAATAATAAATTAAAACAACTACAAAACAATATAAAATATAACAAAACATGATAAAACTGAAATAAATATAATCAAATCCAAATAAAATATATACAATATAAACAAAGCAAAACTCTCTCCATACAGTAGTGCCACCCTGTGCCAACCAGAGTAATCAATGGATGCCAGAATGCTTGTATATAAAATCCCTATCTAGTGCCTACTCATCCAATATCCCCACATTAGTTTCTGGCTTGTGGCCTTCATCAGTGAGGAACCTTGGATTTGAGAGCACTGCACCTAGATCTTAGGATCTAATGCAACCCTCCATTAGCCACCTTTTAACTCTACTTAACTACAAAACTATGAGAATGAAATTGAAAATATATTTTCAATCTAAGCTCAATACCTTATATAGTCATATGGGTCTGAACTCAGTTCAGCACCAATACATTTCGGTGTCTTTGGCTCTTTAACAATCATAGCCATCCTTATCCCATTAGGCAAGATTGGTGTTAAACCACTAAACATCACATGATCACTATCTCTTATACTAGCACATAATTGTTATTAAACAAAGCAAAACTCTCTCCATACAGTAGTGCCACCCTGTGCAACATCACATGATCACTATCTCTTATACTAGCACATAATTGTTCTTAAACAAAGCAAAACTCTCTCCATACAGTAGTGCCACCCTGTGCCAACCAGAGTAATCATTGATTATTACTGTATGGAGAGAGTTTTGCCTTGTTTAATAACAATTATGTGCTAGTATAAGAGATAGTGATCATGTGATATACAATATAGTTATAAATTTTATTTTGTTCATTATAACATAGCTCTGAAGAAGACTGCAGGGCAGTTGAAACGTAAGATTGTGTATGCATATATATACAATAATAGGTTTTTGCTAAAAAGTGTTCAAAGGAGAGTAGATAAATTGCATTTATATGGCTTATAATCTATTGTTGACTTTAATTATTTCTTGTTCACTCTGAAAATTAATTTTAATCACTTTACTGATTAATGTTTTTATAATAAATTTGGCTTTTAAAATATTACACATACTATAGATAATAATTCCACACAATTTTTTTAAAAAAACATTATCATAATTTATTATAGTACTTGTGAGTTTCCAAGTAAAGCAAGATGGCACCCTAAATTTTTGATAAAATTACAGTTTTGAGGGCCTATAATCTACTATTATATTAAAACAAATCGATTGTTAAATTAAAAAAAAAGGAGTAAATTTCATAAATTTTATTAAGAAGCTTTATTTCATTTTTTATACTTATAATGTGGAAGCAATGAGATGCTCTTTATAGTGTTGTACTTTGGTTCAATTCAGTGTTTCTTTTTGTTAGCATTTTTTTTGGTAAATTGTCATAATGATAAAAATTTGGGGCCTTTCCGCCACTGAACATGATGCAGTGGACTATTTTCAAAGATACAGGATCCTGCCCTCCTGAAAAGTGTTTGTTTGGTCATGATATGATTGCATGTTGCTGCCATGAACAAAGTGTAAATATTGTATTTATATATTTTTTATTATTTTTCTATTAATAAGTTAATTAAAAAAAATTGTAAATATTGTAATAAATTTTTCCACAATTTCTTTTTTTTTAAATAATAGTAATAAAAAATAAAATGTAATTATTAAATATGATATTTCCTAGCAGGCATTATGCTTTAAAACATTTTTGGGGGGCCCTGAAACTGTATATTTATCAAAAATATTGGCTGCCATCTTGGTTTACTGGAAAACTCACAAGTACTTTTATTATTATTGCAACCATATATTTACTATTTACAACTTGGGTTGATCAACTGTTTATACAAATTGTTGCATTCATAAGGTTCATAAGCTTCCATTCTTGCTCTCTGTCCCAAATTGTAAGGATGGATATTGCAATTTAAATTTCTTTCCAAATGTACACTATAGTAAATAAAGTTTTAATTTTGAAAGTAATTGGTTTTAATATTTTATAAAAAATTTTGTTCACTTTATTGAAGTAAATGGATCAAAAATATGTGTTTGGGCACATATACTTTCTATTATTTAATTCAGCATTTTATTTCCTTTATTCCAGTTTTTATTTATTGATTTCCTTAACTATGTGAAAGAATTTTGACATGTTAAATGAAAAATACCTTTTCTAATTTTTTACTATTTCTCTATGCAGGTTAACTTGTTGTTATCTATCTGTCTTCTGATCTGATTCATGGTCATCATGATATATATATATATATATATATATATATATATATATATATATATAATCTCCAGTCTTGACCAATGAAAGCAAACGCTGGTTCAAAGCATTCAGCATTACTCAGTCTAGTAAAATGGTGGTGCTGAAATGTTTTTCCAATAATGTTTGGTTTTCTTGAGAAAGAGCAGAAATTCCCTATAACCATTAAGATAATACTGTATTTATTATATTACAAATATCTGGTTTAAAATTTTTCATTTGCATGGGCTTTAATGGATTCTTCCATGAAAGTTTAAATTAGCTGCATGTAATATTTACTAAGGCAATAAACCTAAGGCATGTGCAGTTGAAAATGCAAAGATAGGGACCTCTACAGGTCTTAACCACAAGCTTACACATTGGAAGAAATACCTTTGCATTTTCAACTGCACATGCTTTAGGTTTATTGCCTTGGTAAATATTATTTACTTAATCAATGTGCATTAAATAAATTTATAATTAGCCGTATATAAATGAGGCTGTGCTTTCCTATTTACTGTAATGATTTCACCCTTATTTAGCCAGTTACTAGATTTTCTACCTCTTATATACTTCCAAGGCAGCTAGAAGAAATGATCATTTTATGTTGACAGTGCAATCTAATCCAATAGTTCTGCTGAATCATTTATCAACAGTATTGTGGTTAAGATTGGAGGTTACACAAAACAATTAAAATTAACTGCATTTGCTATATTATATATATCTTAAACTATGAAGACTGTGTCAATAAAATTTAATAAACCCCTATACAACTACATTACTGTTTTCATACATAGAGAAAATATCAAGAACATATTTATACAACCTTAATATTAAAATAGGCAAAACCCTCCATACAATAGGGTCACTCACTGCAAGCCAGAGTAATCGATACCAGAAGGCTTGTGCATAACACCCCTATCTAGTGCCTATTCATCCAATTTTGGTGCAACCACATTTAAAGAAATTCCTTTGTAAAGGGTACTCTTCACCAAAAATGCGTTAAAGTTGCTATATATAATTTTATTTTAATTTAAAAATGGAAATAATTTTATTGTACATATTTTCTTTGATATTTTTATTAAGAAATTTAAAACCCTTCTTGTTTTAACAAGCTTATAATTAGACATTCATTTTGAATACCAAGATCATTAAAAATATATATCCAGTAAGTAAGTTATAATATCATCTTTGTAAAAAGTTTCTTTATTAATAATCTATAAATGATTACAGAGTAAAACCACCTCTTCTTTGTTCTAATTTAATATTTCACCTTATTTAGATGACTTTATAAATCGGTATACAGTTATATATTATACTGCTTCCAATTCTGACAGATAAAGGTATTCTATATGTCCGTGGAGTTTAGATGTAATTATAGGGAATTTGAACCTAGAATTTCAAGCTCCATTACAGTTATATATTTATACTGCTTTCAATTATGACACACACACACACACATATATATAATATTTAAATAAAGGTATTCTATATATCCGTGGAGTTTACATGTAATTATAAGGGATTTGAACCCAGAATTTCAAGCTCCGTTCAACCAATCAGTCTATATCATACAACTGAAATAATGACCACACACATGTGAAAAATATAAATGATCTTCAAAAAGCATATTTCATGCTGAACCAGCACTCATCAGTTGGTCACATCATCATCTCCCACACACACATATATAATCAGTGTTCGGTTTATATAAAAACAAATCTCCATAAACTGAGCACTGATTATATATATGTGGAGGAGATGATGATCTAGACCAACTGATGACTGCTGGTTCAGCATGAAATACATATATTGGAGATCATTTATCTTTTTTATATGTGTGTGATCATGTGTGTCTGTTGTATGAGACAGATTGGACAGCTAATGAGAGCTTGAAAGTCTGGGTTCAAATTCCCTATAATTAAAATATATGTGTATATGTATTTCTTATGGCAAGTAAATATTTGCCTGATAATGAACTGCAAAATAAGCAATATTTTTCTCTCTTATATAAGATTAGGTGCAGCAGTTTCAAAAGGGTTTTTAGACAATAAAAATAAACTTTCAATTTCAATTTTGAAAAATCTTTTAGGCCATATATAAGATGTGTATATATATTAATAAACTATAATTTTACCAACAGCTGATTTCAAATATAATTCACATAATAACTACCAAAACTTAATAAACCAATAGAATACTCACAGACTGTTGTCATAGAAACTTGACAACCATTTGTTGATATTCTATTGGTTTATGAAGCTTTGGCTGTTACCATGCCAATTGCGTATGTACAAACATTAGACTATCGAATTGTGTATGAAAATCCAGGTACTTGAAGCTGCTAGATTATCTTACAAGTAAAAGCTGAGAGAAACATCTGACCCTTTTAAATGCTGCCAAATAGTTGTGACATAGTAAATAAGAGGGATGCTTATAAATTTGGACAAATTGGTTTGATTATATATATTATGTAGTTCTTTCTTAATTATTTAAAATATAATTAATTGCATTGCAAATATTGCTACCAAAGTGATACAAAGTACATAGGTATATTCTCCATATTATAAAAAAGTAATGTGAAAAAAATACAAAGGTAATATCATCCTCTACTTGGTGCTTTTGATCAACAGTGCTACTGTTAATAATAATAAAACTACTACTACTACTACTACTGCTGCTGATACTATTGCTGATGCTGCTACTACTACTATCACTACTGCTATTACTACTACTACCACAGCAACAACAACAACAACAACAATAACAACAACAATAATAATAATAATAATAATAATAATAATAATAATAATAATAATAATAATAATAATAATAATAATAATAATAATAATAATAATAATAATAATAATAATAATAATAATAATAATAATAATAATAATAATAATAATAATAATAATAATAATAATAATAATAATAATAATAATAATAATAATAATGTAAAACAAAATAAGAATACAATAAAAAATACAGAACAAAAACAAATCATAACATATTAATTCATTCTTTAGTTACAGCAGATAGTTGAAAGAAGACTATAGAATAATGATAATTTTTTAGAAGGAAGAAGAAGTATGCACAGAATGTTGACTAATGATTTAATACTTGGAGGGATGAAGCTAGAGGAATGTTATTAGAAAAGGACTATAAAAAAATAAAAAAATTACAAAAAAGTAAACTAAATTAGAGTGAATGGAAAATCAGGATACAAAAATGAAACAGTGATGTAAGTGATTAGTAACACAAAAAAAATTATTGGAAATGTAGAAGGAATGAATAAGTGACATATTTGGTGGAACAATAAGTCTTCATAAATATTATTTGTAATGCTATTGATTTTAATGAGATTATGTGATAAAATAGATTAGCATTAATATAATAAAAGATGGTGCTATTAATAGGTGTAATATTGCTTACAAAATGTCTTAGTAATGTATTGAAACTTGTTTGATACATGAATTAGGTTTATATTACTTGAAGATATATGTCTGGCTATTTCTATAATCTGATTGAAGGATTATATGATTTAAAAAAAATATTCAACTGTTAATAATTGCATTCAAATTAATATAGAACACAATGTTTTGATGATATTATTTTCCACAGTTTTTCTTCATCCAAGATATAGTCATGTGACAGCTAGCATGAGAATTGAACTACGGATCTTCAAAATCTCACTACACATACATGCCTATTCCAAACATTATTTTCTTTCTCGAGTTTTAATTAATCATCCTGAAATGTATCGAGATCAAAAAAGAAATAATGTATAGTAGATATATTATGTTTCATTTGATTTGTTCTGTTTATATTAGACTTTTTTGGAAGATATGATTATTGGTAAGGATTATTATTACTTGGAATTGTTCATTAGATTTTATGATGGTGAGTGAGATTTTATTAAATAGTTTAATGTCTTCTAATATTAGCATGAAGTAAATTATAATATTTTATAAGTTTTAATAAGATTATTAAAAAGAAATGAATTTGAAGTGAATGATTTAAATTTTCAGGCTCTCACTTCAAGACATTTATGATTGGCCCATATAAGTGCATTTGGGTTTAAAAATAAGATGGTCATTTTTATTTTTTGAAAGACTTTATCTCATGGCTAGGGTAAGAGTATCCTCATAGTTAACATCACCATTTAATATTATGGTATGGCACTAATGAGGAGGTCTGATTATCCTCTGAATATGAATTAAAATTTGTAGATATCATAATTGAAATAGATGTAAAGACAAATATTTTGCATTACAACTGTATTATTAACCCTCTTGCATATCAACATTTTCCTATTCATTCCCTGGTGCCAATTTGTGTTAATAACTTGACATTTTATTTTAGTATTAAAACCTTATGAATCAACAAGTTGTACTTGGTTTACTAGAAATATAAATCATACTTCAACTTTCTAAATACATAAAAAAATAAAATTTGAAATGAGAACAATTACTTTTTTCTTATTGATTGGTTATAACAACATTATTGAAAAATGTTATCTTGTTGATTGAATTTCATTTTTTAAATGTGAGTAAATAATTACAAAGACATCACAAAGCCAGGAAATTCTGTTGTAAACTTCAAAATTGTATTTGTAATTATTTAAATATCTCAAAATTTCTATTCCAATATGTTTGATAGTACATAACAATCATTTTCTTTTTATGATTGTTTCAAATTTCGTAACTTGTACATTTTAAAATGAAATATATTTTTAAAAAGACTAAGTATAAAAATGAATATATATTTTTTTAATAATTACTATACAAATATTTCATAAAAATAAATATAATTAAATAAATTACTGAAAAATCTATGTATCTCATGGCTTACAACAACATAGTAATGTATATGCACCCACACACAAAGTTGAACAAAATATAGAAATAAACACAATTAAACATTTTTTGTAGATATTTTCTATAGTACATTGGAATATCAATTAAGGATTAAATATTAATGTTTGAATGTAAAAATTATTATAAACTGTAGTTATAAATCAAATATTTTTTTTATTAACCCTTTTCTTGCCTCTTACGAGGCCTCTCGTCGACATCTGATGTCACTCTAACTCTGCCAGTTCTTATGCTAAAATATTCGTTTGACAGGTGTTGATTAGGTTTTTAAAAGTTCTGTAAGATGGTGCCCTCTTCCGAATTATTTTACAAGTAAAAAATAAAAAAAACCGCATTTAAACCTAAACAAAGAAAGAACATTGTCAGTCATTGGTTGTCAGCGAGCTCTCAGCCAAAAAAGACATTCTGATTGGCTGGAAAGAACAAAGAAACTGCCTGATCAAAGAAAATAAAGAAAAACACTGAGATTTTCATTTCGAATGCAATTTTAAGTATTAAAAAAATATAATTTCAGAAATTAAACTAGTTTTTTAAAAAATATACTAAAAAAACAAAATTATTTTCGAAAAATATTGAAGATTTTAGTAAAAATATTTAAGATTTAGCAAAAAGAAATCTTTACTTTTCCAGAACGTAACATTGAAAAAAAGCGTTTGCATCACCACTTTTTTGTTTAGACATTCACTTTATATTTGCCGAAATTGAATATATTTTATAATAAATAAATAACAATTTATTTTTGAAAGAACTTTCATTCTCTTTCAATACCCTGAAAAATTAGTAATATACTTTTTATAAACGTATCTGAGTTGAATTTAATATTATAGGCGAATATGTTTTAACAATAGGCTTTGTCTTCAGTTTGTGAGTTGGCCAATTAAAAGATTTGATTTTTACCTCATACAACCAATAATATAATTAGTGGTTTAAGGGTTAATTTTGATTTTGAAGTTAAAACATGTTTTTATGTTACCATAGATATACTGGTAATTATAAAATTCCACTATCTATTTTAATTGGATTAAGAAATTTAATTAAAGCTTGCATGACATATTTTGATAAAATCCAACACAGTTGCTTTTTGAAAGGATTAAGGTGAATTGAAAAGAGTCATTAATATTTTTTAATCAAGATAAAGAAAACTTACTTTTAATTACTATTTATTTTTAAAATTCCATGCAAACTATAAAAAAGTTGGAAAAAAGATTAGAGGGGAGATTATAAGTTATACAACACTATGAATACAAAGTTATAACTGAAGGCAAAGGGCAGGGTATTGAGCTGCTGCTGCTAGTGTGACAGTAGAGGTTTGATTCATATGGAGGCCAGGTCCAAATTTTTTGTGGTTTATTAGCCCATATATATTGTGTACAAGCCAGTATGCCTAAAGTCTATCAAATTCTAATCTAAATGGAACTCTCTGTATGTATGCCAAGAACTACTGGATTATACCTTTCATAAAGATGACAATAAGACAGTCTACTATTTTAGAAGGGAGTAGCTTACTCAAAGATTCCATTAGCTTGCTGAAGTAGTTTATACTTATACTGTTTTATTTATATGCAAAGAAGCACAATTAAAAGTAGTGCATCATATATATATATATATATAAAGTACAGATGGTAATTAGAATATGTTATATATTGAGAATATTATTTTAAATAATTTTTTGAAAATGATAATTAAAATTATAAGTTTTCTTAAAGTAAATAACTTTTGTCAACTAAAAATAAAACAAGGAAGGAAAAATAACAAATGATATTTGCATCTAGAAAATTATTTGTTCCTATTATTGTTCATAAAAAAAGGGAGAGGAAAACTTTGAGGATCATTTTTTTAAATGAGGTTTCAAGGACTTGAATTTTAAAAGAAACTTTCCAAATGATAATATTTTTTTTTAAAGAAAAACTTTTACTTATCATAAAAAATAGGCTAATTGATAACTATAATTTGGATTATCTATATTTTTATACACACATACATGTGCATTTGTGTATTATTAAAAATGAATTGAATTTTTTTATAAGTCTATGACAGTTTAAGCATGTTAATTTTTAAATTATTATAAACACATCTGGGTGCTTATATATAGGTGTTTTATGTAAACCTATTGAGATATTTGTAAATCACAATATGCTAGTTTATTTATTTTTTGTATTTCAATCAAAATCAGAATGCTTAATTTATATTTATGGGCATATTCTACCAGACTTAATTTTATTTTAATTTAATTGTTATTAATAATTATATATTTCATTGTTTAAATTATTTTAGTAAATTTATTTAATCCTACAATATTAGAAATTATTATATGTTGTATTGAAATAAATCGAGATACTGCCAAATCTCTAGCACTCATTATAATACATAAATGAGTGCTAGAGATTTGGCAGTATCTTGATTTATTTCAATTGTCAACTATTGGTACTTCACAAATTTAAAATATTATTTATATGTTGTATTATATCTCTCACTCACAGTAAGTTATGGAGTTCTTTCTTACAGAGCTCAATTCATGCATAACAGTCTCTTATATAAAAGGGGTTTATATTTAGTGTTTATGGACATACAGTTGATGGTAATTTTATTACTTCTCTAATGCTGTAAGGCACAAAGGGGGTATCATTTAAAGTCCATGCACTACATTTCATTTTAATTATTCATTTAGAAATTGTTTATAGTTGAGCAGTATATATCCTTATGCTATGCTTTGATATGTATAACTTATTCTTAATTTTATATTTAATTTTAATCATCATCATCATTTACATCCTTTATTGATCCACTGCAGGATGAAGGTTTTTCCCAGTTTAATCCAGTTTTTCTGATTTCTAGCCTTTCTTCTCCACATCACACTAGCAAACTTCATTTTATCATCCATCTCGCATGTGATCTCCATCTAGGTCTTTTAGAATCTCTTGGGATCTAATTTAAAATTTCAACGGTTCATCTACTATTGTCTCTTTTAACAATATGTCCATCCCATCTCCACTTCAGTCTCTTAATTCTTTCAATGATGCCAGTAATATTTATTTGTTCTCTCACCCATATACTTCATTTTCAATCTCATCTTGTTACTCCAACATACTTCTTTTTGTATTTTGTTGAATCGTCTGAAATCTCTGTATTGCTCTTCTGTAAAGTATCTAAGTCTTAAATTCATAAATAAGAGCTGATAAAACACATTTATTAAAATCTTTTCTTTTCAAACAAATATGCATATTTCTTTTTAATATTAATAACTGATATACAGACTTATTATATACCTGTATTAATATATGTAATATATAGGGTATTTAATATCAAGGTTTTAATTTTATTATGCTAATAATTTTTTAAATTTAAGATTCCTAAAGTTTCTAATAAATAACTTTTTTCATCTTTTGAGTTCTCTGTAGATTTCTCTGAATAAATGATTTTGATTTACATTTAGATCTTGTAAAAATCTTTAATTAATTAGAAAATAAATGTTATGTTAATTATTAGCATGTGAATATCTTTTACAAATTTCAAAAGCACATTCTATCTTAAATGAAGTATTCTATTGAATAAGTAGATTTGTAAATTTGATAATCCTTTATAAATTATTTGTATTGTTTTGACTCAACCAATTTTCTGTTTTAATTATGCCTGTAAACCTCTTGGGAAATTAGAGACATTTAAAATTCTTTGAAAGATTGAAAATTAGTAATAACTCTAATTTACTTAACTTAATATGAAATTATGTTAATTTAAAAGAAATTAAAGTATAGTCAGCATTTAAAATATATCAGTTTTTTCTTTCTATAAAACCTTATCGAGTTTACCATAAAATAAATAAAACAAAATACATTTAATTCACACACTAACACACACACACATATATATATTAACAATACTCTCTAACCCATCATAAGACAATAATTAACAGGGAACACTGATTAGAGAGAATGAATATTTAAATCAATCATGCAATATGTCTAAATATATTTCAAATTGATTTCTTTTAGTAATTGACATAGGTGAGAGTGTTCTCACTTTAAACATTGTCAATAATCATTCTAATAAATGAGAATATATAATAGTTTACTTCCAGAACGTTAATATATATAACATTCGAGATTAAGACTGAGCCACTGTAATATAAGTAATTTTAAATACTCTCAATCCCAGCACAAGACATTAATTAACTAGAAAATGATGGCGGTCCTGTCTTGTGCCTAATCTTTAACATTTAAAGGCTTGTCTCAAACACTTTTATTAGAGAGGATGAATATTTAAATCAAAGTGTTTTCTACAAATGTCTATGTTAATAAATGAGGGTAAAAAAAGTCGGCTGTTTTTTTTTTTAATTATTGTCTTATGCTGGGTTAAAGGGTATTTAAAATATTTATTGTACAGTGGCATAGATCTTAATCTCAAATATTATATAATGTATATTAAAATACTGGAAGTAAACTGTTATATTTATAATGTAGTAAAGAGCCACAAGATAAAGGATGAGGATAAACGAACTCGTCAGCCTTGGCACCAAACCTGGAGCCAGATGAGGCTAGAGACTTAATTCATGTATTTCTAGGCCTAAAACTTGAACTTTCTCCCATCCACTGAATAAATAATATATCCCATCTTTCACCTAAGAATATTCGAAACTTTAACTATGTAGATCTTTCATACATCCTATATATTTAATACATAAACTTTGCATTAGTTCCATACTGGATGATTAATTTACCTATATCAACTTACAACTATTGTTATAGTCCTCGTTACTCTTTGGGCCAATGGAATTTACAAATCTTATATATAGGTTTGACTTACTTTATATTCCTAGCTAATTATGCATATAACGCACTGCCTTAATGAATTAGTGTAATCCTTGATTTTATTTATATTTATTTTATGTTTCTTTTATACATGCATTAATTACCTATCATAATTTTCTTATGCAGCTCTTGAGACTATGTTATTGACCTTATACAACTTTTGATTTTTCTACATACATGGTTTGCATACCACATTTATATGTATACATTGTAACTTTCTTATTGACATAATTTTATGCTATCATTGTTTTTTGTTCTTTGTATCTACTCTAAGGCGTAAATAAAGTTTTAATTTTTGAAAGTAAAATTCAATAAATATGCTGAAGTATTTTGAAAAGCACACATTGTTTCCCATGTCCCTTTATAGAAGTGACACTATTTATTGCTAAAACTCCTCAATTGAAGTATTTGTACCATATGGCATCATATATGGAATTAGAAACGTTTTTAACAATTTTATATGAGTACCATATTTTTTAAAACACAAAACATCACATGTCCATTATTCATACATCAAAATCCCTATCTAATGCATTGCTGTCAGAACCAAAAGCTTCTCACTGATAAAAGTGACAAAGTAGAAACACATCGAGAAATATTGGATGAGTAGATGCTAGATAGGGATTTAATGCACAAACCTTTAACATTCATTTATTGATATGGCTTACACTATATAGCACTATTATATAGAAAAAATTGGTACTGTATTTTTTTATATTGGGAGATGAAAGTATTATAGCCAATAAACTTATGAGATTATAAGAGTTGATATTTTCAACATAAACATGAGAACTTAAAATATTAAACCACTAAACATCACACGATCACCATTTTTTATGCATACACAGAGGAAAAACTCTCAATACAATAGCATCACTCACTGCAAGCCAGAGTAATCAATGGATGCAAGAAGGTTTGTGCATAAAATCCCTATTTAATGCCTACTCATCCATTATTCCCAGACTAGTTTCTAGCTTTGGTTTTCATCAGTGAGGATTTTTGTATTTTAGACACATAGCTTTATAGTTAAATAAAAAGGTAAAAGGTGGCTGCTGGAGGGAAATATTAGATCCGAAAAATCTAGGTGCAGTGCTCTCAGATCCAAGGTTTCTTACTGATGAAACCTACAATCTAGAAACTAGTCTGGAATACTGGATGAGTAGGCACTAGTTAGAGATTTTATGTGCAAACCTTTCCTCATCTATTGTTACTCTGGTTTGCACTGAGTGGCGATAATGGATGGAGAGTTTTGCCTCTTTGTAAACAGCTTGTGTAAGCATAAATAATGATAATTATGTAATGTTTAGTGGTTTAATACCAATCCTGTCAAATAGTATTATGGTTACTGTGCTTATTAAAGAACCCAAAATCCCAAAAGTATGGATGCTGAACCAAGTTCATATCTATATGATTATACAAGCCAATGAGTTTGAATTGAAAACACTATTGTGGTTTTATTTTGGACTCAAAGATTTGTAGTTAGCTAATAAGGTAAAAGATGGCTGCTGGAGGGTTGCATTAGACCCTAAGATCTAGGTGCAGTGCTCTCAGATTCAAAGCTCCTCACTTATGAAATCCACAAGCTAGAAAATAGTTTGGAGACATTGGATGAATAGGCACTATGTAAGGATTTTAGGTCTACACCTTCTAAAATCCATTGATTACTATGGCTTGCATTAGATGACATTACTGTCTAAAAAGTTTACTACTGTTTTTATTTCTATTTTAATTAATATTTCTACTTTTAGATAATAGAGCTCTCAGTGATCCTTCTACCTATTCAGTTTTCTTTCAGCACCAGAACACAAGTCACCACGAGTGTATTCCAGACAATCCTACAATCATGTGTAGAGAGAGACATGATCTTAAAAGAAAATCAAAGAAGTCTTCTTCATCTCAAGAAACAAAGACATCATAAACAGGAAGGACACATGTTATGCTTTATTGAAGAAATGGAATGTCTAGCATAATTAGCATAAATTTGCATATCATTAACTGTAACAGCAGGCAAGCTATGATTATGAAGGCAAGATCATTCGAAAGTGCTCAGTTCGTTCATTTTTATTTATCTATTTTCTAGCAACACTTTACAGCTTTGAGGACAATTGCACGACACATGCAAACATGCTAGAATATAATCATTAGATTAAAAAAGGCCAAAATCTTTTTTTTTGATTTTACCTATTAATGATTTAATAACATCTTCTATTAAATTGTTCAATTGTTCAATTGTTCCTCTCTTCAGGGCTGTAGAATATTGATTAATAAAATTTATACACCAAAACATCCAATTATCAACACACTCATAAAAGGTTTTGCTTATGGGGATTTTGCAATTATAAGAAGTGCAACTTTCATCACTTTCTGTCTATGGTTTGTCAGATGCTTCATAATCTTCAAGTCTGTTATACCTGATCCAACATTAATTTTTTTACAAAAATTAAAAGATATCAAAGAAAGAGATTTGAAGTTAGCTCCTCACCTAATAGCAAATTCCACATGGAATCTTATTAATATTGGACATTAAGTAATTTAATGGTTTATAAATGTATTGCCAAATTTAATGTTATTTTATAATTTTTTCTTTATTGTAAACATAGTTAAATAAACCTGTTTTTGATACTAGAAAAAAAAAAAAACATCTAAGTTTTTAAAATAAAAAAGTGTCACAAAAATAAAAAATATCAGGATATATTGATTTTAATCTATCTTTAAACTATAGTATATTTTTTAAAGGCTTTGTTTAACATGTTCTGGTTTAAACTTCTCCTTGCTATTCTAGTAAGAACTTCATCCACATCTAAACATTTTATTTCTACAATTAAATTTTTTTCAATATCATATATTAATAATCATTGCCTGATTTATTATAAACATAAGCTTTTAAATGATAGATATTCTAAAAGTTAATATTGGAACTTTGAAAAATAGGAAAATAAATTACTAAATGAAATTCTTTATTATAACAGCAGCACATTTTGTTATTGGGCATATCATTATCTATTCGTAAAAATTATAAAATATTTATTTGAATTCCATTTTAGAAATAGAAATGAATTTTAGTTTAGACATAGTCAGAAAATAAAAATATGTCTTAAAATTCAAAATTAAATTTATTACTATTAAAATTTTACAAGAAATTTTTTTCTCAATGTTTATAAAAGCCATTCTTGTTAGTGAAAGGCTTATGTTTTTGCTATAAGTAATTTTTTATAACATCTTAAAAACAAATATTTTCAAATAAAATCTAATTATAATCACATAATTTTTTTGTTTAAATAAAAATTTTATAAAGATATTGCACAAATAAGCTTAAATATATAAATATATTACTAAAAATTACAATTTTTTTCTTAAAAAAAATGTTCAAAAATTTCCTCAAGACCAAACAATATATTAATCCAAAATTGTTACTATTATTGACATTTGTCAGCTTGTTTTAATTGCAAATTAAAATTCTAATTTTTTAGATGTCTTTATAATACTGACATTTTGAGATTTTTTTTTAAAATCATAATTTTAATAAATGATTTATATCCAAGAAAAAAATGTGTATGGTAAACTAACATTATATCTAACTACAAAATGGCAAAAAAAAAATTGAAAGCTATAGCATGCCCAAAACATTAAAATAGGTAAAACTCTCTATACATATTGATCATGCGATGTTTATATGCCTAAAACATGTCAAAATAAGCAATTTTATTGCTACTAAATCAGAACACATTAAAACAGAATTATTTAATATACTTGTATGCACACCAATGATAGATTTGCACATTTATGCATAAATACCCACATATAATTATGTCATGAAAACAATTAAATCTGTTTTCCTGAAGGTTTGTTCTGGAGGCATTTTAACTATATTTATATGTTGGCATATTTCCATCATCTAATATTAAATATTGATTTTTTTTAGAAAAACTTATTTAATTTTCCAATTATATTCAACTGTTAGTAACAGCACACAAGTTAATATATACATAACATTTTGAAAGATATTCTCTTCTTCGGGTATTGCTGGTCTAACTAGTGGCATACTAGCATAGAAATGAAACCTGGACTTTTAGATTCTTTATTGAATTTTAACATAACACTATAACCTTTTGAACCATCCTGTCAAAGGTTCAGTTGGTTATAGCATTCCCTTAAAATACAATATTTAAGAATCTAAAGGTCCAGGTTTGATTCCCATACCCAGTACTGTCACTGGTCAGGCCAGCAACACATAATGAAGAGATGAAAATAACACCACTTAAAATTTTGTGTATATATTATCCTGTGGGCTATTATCAACAGTCAAATCTAATTGGAAAATTGAAGTCAAGTTAAATGTTTCTAAAGACATTCGATATTTAATATTAGACAATGGGAATAGTTTAATATATAAATATCCACACATATCTTTAATATAATTTAATACAGTGTCTGTGTGTCTGATTTCAAGTAAAGCGTATAATAATTTAAATATTACTATTTAATTAGTTGTTTTCTTGAATTTTCAAAGACTTTATTTAATATCCTTCTTTGTTTATACCTCTATCTCTGCCTACTCACTACTATGAAATGATTACTTCAATGTACAGTGAAACCAGTACATACATTTTTTTTAATATGTACTACTACATTTATATGCTATCCCAAAAAAATTGTAAATAACCAAAAAGTAAAAGCATTAAAATTTGTCATTTAATTAAAATTTT
This sequence comes from Epiperipatus broadwayi, assembly GCA_028023455.1. Taxonomy (NCBI): domain Eukaryota; kingdom Metazoa; phylum Onychophora; class Udeonychophora; order Euonychophora; family Peripatidae; genus Epiperipatus; species Epiperipatus broadwayi. Next base: position 1,134,481 of record JAQFVV010000172.1, read on the forward strand.
ATGATATGGCATCAGCCATTTTCCTGTTTCACAGCGCCACCTATGAGTACATTCATGAATAACTTTCCTTGACTTATATTGAAACAGTATTATTTGTCTATCATCCAGTTTCACCTACAATGTACCATAGTAGTCTTCTTTTCCTTATTCAAACCCATAGTAGTCTTCTTTTCCTTATTCAAACCCATCTTAGTCCATGTATATAATTTTATAATAATTTATTTTGATATGTAATAGCGTATATTTACATGTATGTGCATATATGTGTGCAATTTAATATATTAATGTCTGTATGCATATAATGTATATGCAGTAATTTTAAAATCAATAAAATTAAAGTAAGTTGTGTAAACATTGTATTTGTAGGAGCGCACCTATGTATATATGCGAAAGAAACTGTAATGTGATAGATTTAGTAAACATTACAAATTTTCTAAATTATTTTTAAGTTATATCTTTTAAGTTATTAAATTTATAAATTTGTTTGTATTTGCATATAAATCTTAAATTCAGGGAATATTTTTTAAAAAAAAAAGAAAATCAAGATCATTGGTTTCTCAGAAATACCTCCCATTAAATTGTAAACTGAGAACTGAAGATTTTTAAAAATTTGAAAATAAAATTAAAAGACAAAGACAAAATCATTAACCCAGCACAGCTTCTCAATGACTGAGCTGAATCTTTTGTCTTTTCTTAAAATTGATGCTAGCTAATAAAACTTAAAATTAAAAGTTTAAAGAACTCAATGGCTTAATGAGGGGGGAATGAAAAAGATTTAATAAAAAAAACCAAAAATTCAGACATCAAGGTTTGCTCATTCACTCTTTCTACAATGAAAACCATTGGATAGAGCAACCAGCTGCCATCTTCCTTTTCAAAAATTGGTCTAGGATGATGGAGGAGTTAAAGATCCACAGCCTGCCAAGAAGACATCAGACAATCCAGCCTAATGGAGAATTCCAGTGCCAGATGCTATGGAAATGCCTCAGCTAGAAGATTGGTAAAATTTCTTCCTGCAGAGCTCTATAAAATATATTAAACTAAACTATTAAATTAATTCATAATTCTAAAGCTAGGTAAATGTTGAACATTCATAATTAATAACTTGTAATAACTTTTAACAAGTACATTTTGTAACTTTTAATTTAATAATAACAATCTTTGTAATAATCTTGCCTACTTAATGAATATTTATAATTGATAATTTTCTCAACATAATAACTGTAATCAGTTATTATATATCTGTACCTTTCTAATCGGCAGCCATGTCTATTTTCTATTTTATATATTGTTAATTCATTAATTTATGTTATGTCTTCATTCAGAGCAGAGATCGACAATATTAGTAATTTTGGAGAGCTGATTAGAGGCTCTCATGTAGCTAATTTATGATGCTTTTTAGCACACCTTTAAATCTCTAGTCTAAAAACCTACTTTTATATGTGTTAGCTAAGCTACTATGTTTTGACATAGCATAATTCAGGTTTGCATAATAAATGTCTATATTTAGTTAAGTAAGACAAGAATATTTTAATTAAGTCCCAAATATGCTTTACTCCTCCTTAGTTTAGTCTTATAAACTATACATATTACTTTATAAACTAGGTCACTTATAATTACCCCTTTTAGCATGATTTAAGTATGCTAATTTATGAACCAATGTATAATAGTTTTGAAGATCGAAGCTATAGATTTAGTACTTTAATAATTTTAATATTTATATTTAGAAAGTGTTAAGAATGTATCTTTATAAAGCACACAGATGCAACATATGCATTGCTATATGTATTTTCTTATTAAATTGGGCTTTGGTTTTAAAGGCCACCCCATTTTTCTTAGTTCGGACAGCTCACTTTTTAGAACTGGAAAACAAGGGTCCAGATTGTTATATAAGCTGCTCGGATCACCCAAACTAAATGTTCATGTATTTTGTAATAGCAAGTTGTACAGTTCATGGGAATTGAGTACTTGGTACTGAATCCCATGAGTAACTACACATTCGGGCCACATCTCTTATTTATGTTATGTAGCACCGTAGTCTCAGAAGTTGCACTACAAATCATCAGTTTGCCCTCCATAATATTAATTATTCAGCATTGATCTGAACCTCTGATCTAGTTTATATAATGCAATCTGAATAAAGAGCACATTTATTGATCATTACATAATATTAATGCATTAGTTATATCTGTTAATTATCATTCTCATAGGATTTGACTATTAGCAAACCTCGTAGGATGACATCCCATAGTTAAGGCATGAATAGACCATAAATTAAAATTGTAATAAACTCCTTTTAAAGTGCATAAAAGATGAGAACCTGTATTGAAATCCTCTGATCGCTATAAGACACCTGTCTGTGTAAATCCCAATGCACTTTTGATATTTTGTATTAATTAACTTATATTTTCACAATATTTAAAACTCATAAACATTTAGTGTATTATTCACAATTCATTACCAAATTTTATCCAATTCTAATTTAGTATTAGTTATTAATATATGCATTATCTAGCCAGCCATAGAAGTGTGTGTTTAGTTAAAATATTAGTAATTTAGTTACTATTCCTAGAGTCTCTTGCTCCATCCTTTGCTACTGCTGGCACACGAATGAAGAAACTCTGAGTGTGGCCTCATATAGTAAGTCATGGAGCATTGGTGGAGTTGAGGTGTGATCGGATTTGAGATCTCAGCCCCTCATCTAGATCAGCTTTGATACAGTTTGCCAAAACTCTTGTGTGGATGTAGAAATATGACCATTACAATATTGAGACCAAGCATATTTTTTCTTCATTATATTATTTTTACCTAATTTGATATGTATAATATTTCATATAATAAAATATTTTTCAAACACAGGGTTATAAGTTTCACAAAATTTAATACAATTTGTAAAGTATTTTTCTTAAGCGATAAAATGAAAGTTATTGATTTAATATTGGCAGAAAGAAAACAACTGTAAATCATTCATATATCATATCAGAAATATTAAAGTTTGAAGAGTTTAAATGAAAATGTGAAATAGGTAATGTCAAGTAAGGGTGTAAGTATAGATTCTGAAATCAAAATGGAATTTAGAACATCAAAACAACTAGAGAAGTGGTAATCGGCTAGCGAGACTGCTAATAAAGTTATCAAAGAAAAATAATATTGTCTAGAGCATAATAAATTGTGATGAAAGTTGGAGATTTCATTATTTATTTTATTTTAAAAAGTAGAGATATAATACAGTAAGTTTATTATTTTTTACTTTACGATAAATGAATACAAATGAGTAAATATACTCACAGTAAATATATATATGTAAATATGCTCTCTCAATTTATTATTAATAATTATATTATTACTTTTTTAAAATTATGTTTATATTATAATTTCAATTTATATATTCATATTATATACAAAGAAAAGTATATATGAAAAACAAAAACAAGTTTTATATATGTAAAAACCTGCTATCGCTTGTATTAATGATCAATAGATGGAGCTTTACCAAGACCTCCAAACAAGCGTATTTGTTTACATAAACATCAGAGTCAATATTCACTGTCTCTTTCATTTTGCTCCACCCTCAGATCAGCCGATTTCAAGCTGATTTGCTCTCATCAGTGAGGGATAGAAGTTAGAAACTAGACCTAAATATTAACACCAAGCGTTTATGCAAAATGTTTCTATCAGTTTGCAAGCATGAATTTTTTAGACACCTAAATGTCTTCAAACTCAGCCTATCAAACTAGATAGCTATATGGGTCTGATATCAGTTCAGATTCTCCACATAGTGAAAGGTTCTGCAATTTATATCATTGCAAGAAAACTTTAAAGGTACATTTATGAAAAACAAAAACAAGTTTTATATATGTAAAAACCTGCTATCGCTTGTATTAATGATCAATAGATGGAGCTTTACCAAGACCTCCAAATAAGTGTATTTGTTTACATAAACGTCAGAGTCAATATTCACTGTCTCTTTCATTTTGCTCCACCCTCAGATCAGCTGATTTCAAGATGATTTGCTCTCATCAGTGAGGGATAGAAGTTAGAAACTAGACCTAAATATTAACTCCAAGTGTTTATGCAAAACGTTTCTATCAGTTTGCAAGCATGAATTTTTTAGACACCTAAATGTCTTCAAACTCAGCCTATCAAACTAGATAGCTATATGGGTCTGATATCAGTTCAGATTCTCCACATAGTGAAAGCTTCTGCAATTTATATCATTGCAAGAAAACTTTAAAGGTACATTTATGAAAAACAAAAACAAGTTTTATATACGTAAAAACCTGCTATCGCTTGTATTAATGATCAATAGATGGAGCTTTACTAAGACCTCCAAACAAGCATATTTGTTTACATAAACGTCAGACTCAATATTCACTGTCTCTTTCATTTTGCTCCACCCTCAGATCAGCTGATTTGCTCTCATCAGTGAGGGATAGAAGTTAGAAACTAGACCTAAATATTAACTCCAAGCGTTTATGCAAAATGTTTCTATCAGTTTGCAAGCATGAATTTTTTAGACACCTAAAAGTATATATATATGTGTGTGTGTGCATGTTGAAAAGTACTGTAAACTTGCAATTAATTAAACAATATATATTCTATAGTAATAAAATCTTATCAACAAAAACAGCTATGAAAGGGGAGTTTCAAACAAATATAGAGGGTTTCTGCAACTCTTATATATGTATATATAAAAGAAAAAGCTCTGTGGAAAGTTCTTATTATTGTACTGAAATGCAGTTATTTAGCTATTATATTTTTATTATATGGAAGCTCCTGGAAATAATACTATGAATTCATATATATATAATGTCCATTAATTAAAAACAAAATTGTAATTATAATTGAAATAATAAATTTAACGGTTTATAAACTATTATACACAATCCTTAAATCTGCAAAAGTATTTTCGGTTAATTTCTTTCAACTGCCATTAAAGTCAAAAACAAAGCGGAAGCAAACGTCATCAATTCAAATTCCACAAATCTCTATTTTAATGTTACCAGCTTGCTTATTTATTAACTGCATTTTATTCCTATTTATAAAAAATGCCTTTTTAATTTTTCTTTTATTATGGTTTCTCTCTTCATGAAGATTTTTCACATTTTCAAAATGAAATTTAAATTTATATTTACATGTTTTTTTCATGATCAAAGAAAACTGAAGGAGACATTAAATCACCATTATTTTTTTACTTTTTACACACTTATATAACAATTCATGCTCTCTCAATCTCTTCTCAATACTGCACCTAGATTCACCTATATATGATAGCATACAATCACAAAAAATTTGATATATGACATTACATTTCTGCTTGACAGGTATGACATCCTTAGAATTATTAACTAATTTATTAATATTGTTTGGAATGTAGAATGAAACATTAAACACATTCTAGGATATATAAAAATGTGTTTAATGTTTCATTCTATGTTCCAAACAATATTAATAAATTAGTCAATAATTCTAAGGATGTCATACCTGTCAAGCAGAAAAGTAATGTCATATATCAAATTTTTTGTGATTGTATGCTATCATATAGGTGAATCTAGGTGCAGTATTGAGAAAAGATTGAGAAAGCATGAATTGTTATATAAGCGTGTAAAAAGTAAAAATAATGGTGATTTAATGTCTCCTTCAGTTTTCTTTGATCATGAAAAAAACATGTGAATATAAATTTAAATTTGATTTTGAAAATGTGAAAATTCTTTATGAAGAGAGAAACCATAATAAAAGAAAAAAATTAAAGAGGCAATTTTTATAAAATGCAGTTAATAAATAGACAAGCTGCTAACATTAAAATACGATATTCATGGAATTTGAATTGATGACATTTACTTCCGCTTTGTTTTTAAATTTAATGGCAGTTGAGGCAGGTTCAAGAAATTAACTGAAAGTACTTCTGCAGATTTAAGGATTGCGTATAATAGTTTATAAACCGTTAAATTTATTATTTCAATTATGATATATATATATATATAATGAAAACAATGACTAAGGGAAATTATGTGATGTTAAATAGATCATCTAAAGAATATGGTATTTTAATAAATGTGATACGTTCCCTCTAGTCATTCAACAATATGGTAATAAGATGGTGGCCACCTTCAAACAAATCAATCTAATTATTTATTGGAACTTATTTATTAATGGATTGATTTTCATATAGCAAAGCAAAAAAATTAATTTTTATTTTTTTAAATTTTGTAATAAACCTTTAATCGATTAAATAAGTAATGAAAACAATCAATCACTATAAATGAGAACCAATTTGAAAGTGGCTGCCATCTTTTTATTCCAAAATTGTCAAATGACTACAGGGAGTGTACATCATTTATTAGAATAGCATTATTCTTTAGATGATCTATTTAACATTAGATATAATTGCAAGAAAATCAATTCATATGTTACATGACTTAATTTAATAACCTTGTAATTTAAATGTTATATAATGGGTGTGCCAATATGATTTGATTTACTTGCAATTGTTGTTATACTCTTAAGGCTTTGGCGATTTTATATGCCTAAAGCTATTAATATATAATATATCTGAACTTAATTGAGTCCCATATGACTATTTAAGTTATATAGCTGGATTAGAAGACATATGGATGTGTGAAAATTTTAGATTTCTACTTAATAGTTAAACATTGGATAAAGTGCTGGGCTTGACCTGGTATTTTAAATATCCTAGTGCCTCACTGATAAAAGCCAGAGATAGAAACTGGTCTGAGGATAGCGATGTTTTGAAAAGCTTGTCTGTTAATTAAAAAATTGTTGTAATAACAATATAAATAGTACATATAATGGTAATTAACCATTATATAAAGTCTTTCAATCTGCAGAAGTACTTTCAGTTAACAATAGTTGAGGAGGGTTAAGGAATTAACCGAAAGTACTTCAGCAGATTGAAAGACTTTATTCAATTGTCAATTACCATTATATTTATTATATAAGATGGTTTATATGCAGTAAGATGACTATAACTATTGTTTATTTTTTATATTTGTATATTGAGTATGGTAGAGTTTATTCCAAAGTTTTTTATTTATATATATACTTTAAACAAGGTATGTTGAAGTAATTGGCAATATGTTACTGTTACTAAGTAGCAGCATATAGTCATTATCAATGGTAGTTTACTATTCTTTTAGCCTACTTTATTTTAGAATTTTAATTTGAATTGCATCTTGATTATTAAGATATATTAAAAAGTTTCAATGAAATTATTTTGTGAATTGTTAAAACTGAAACTAGGATAGTCTTTTTCAAAGTTTTTGTTTACTCAGCAAAGCATATAAGGATAAAAGAAAATACTGGAAATATTTTAGGTTTAAAAATCTGGACTAAAATGTAAACAGATAAAACTTATATAATGTACAAAGAAATTTGATAGAAAAATACTGATGAAATTATGAATCTCTCAGCCATGTCTTAAAAGTAAAAAAGGGGAGCGATGAGTAAGCTGTAATGTAATGTAGGGTTTGATGAGAAATATATATGAAAATAATATATAGGTTTAAAAAAAATAACATTGTGAATATATAAAAAATAAGAATTCAGGATTAAACAATTTTTAAAAAAATGTTATAAGATGATCCTTGATATTTAGTCTTTGAGATCATCATCAATAACCAGAATGTCTTTAGCAGAACAAGAACCTAACGCAACTTTACAAGCATTTGTTGTAAGTTATTTGAGCTGGATAGCTGGGTTTGAAGACATGTAGGTGTCTGAAAATTTCAGATTTTCAACTCAATAGATAACTTTTAAATAAACGCTGGCTTTGGGTTGGTAATTTTAGATCTAGTTTTTGAACATACACTGGCACCTCTCTGAGAAGTGCCAAAGCACAAAACCATGGTCAGGTGTTTGGGGGGGGGTACCTGACATAGATATTTTAAATGCTTTCTCTGGCTAAGCATTTATGACAAAGCATGTTGAGGAATTGGCAATCCTCATTGTTTATAACTTACAAGCTTAAGAGAATAGGGTCATGTGATCTATGACTCTTATTTTGACTATTTATTGTAAGTCTTTACTTTTCACAATCATGCATAATACTTAATATATAATATTTCTGCAGTTTATTTTCACTACACCACTCTCGTGCAAATTAGAGACTGGTTTTTATCTGCTTTTAACACCTTATGTAAGGGTGTAATTATAAATATATCACCAGAACATGTGAAAAAATGTATGATAGAAACCGGTTTCTACCTTGCTTGAGAATGCTATAGTGACAATTAATCTACAGAAATATTATTTATTATGTGGATAATCTCTAATCTAATGAATGACTAATAAAAATTATTAATATACTTTCAATAAGTGGTTTGTGTCAAAGTTGTGAGGTCAGTAAGTTTGACACTTATTAATAAAACTGTAATAATTGGCTCTATATATATACTGAACAATGATAAAGATATATGTAAGATATTGATGAATGCTGGTTCAGCATGTCTTTGGTTATATGTTTATGATTACACTCCTCCACAAGGTGTTTAAAAACAGACAGAAACCAGTGTGAGACGGATGTAGTGAAAATTACACCATAGAAATATTATTCATTAATCTAATGGGTGACTAATAAAAAATATCAATATACTTTCATTAATTAAACTGTGCCAAAGTTGTGAAGGTAGTAAGTTTGGTATTTATAAATAAAACTGTAGTACTTATCTATATATAATGAACAATGATAAAGATACGTGTAGGAGATTGTGATCTGGGTCAACTGATAAGTTCTGGTTCAGCATGAAATGTGCATTTTGGGGATCATACATCTTTTTCACATGTCTGTGGTCATATGCTTATATTTGCATCCTTTCACAAGATGTTAAAAGCAGACAGAAACCAGCATGCGAATGGTGGAGTGAAAATTACATTATAGAAATATTATTTATGAAAAAGATAATCTTTAGTCTAATGAATGACTAATAAAAATTAATGAATGAGGAATAAAAAAAATTAATGGTTTTTTTAATAGAATTCTTTGGCATGTAGTTAAGATTGCTAGAATCGGTAGGTTAGCTCTTTTTATTTGGTGGAGATCTATCTTTATTTGAATAATATTTAAGCCCTTTCCCTTTTTAAATGAATAATGGATACAAATAAATCAAGCAATTATTTTTGTACGTCTGAAAGCTGAAATCAATTTGTCTCCAGTTATTGAAAGCAATAAATAAGTATTCATTTTATTATTTTAATAATTTGCATTATTTATTTATAGTTAAGTAATATCTGGTTTTTGTTTTTTAAATTAAAAAAAAGTAAAGCAAATTTATTTAAAAATAACTTTTTCTTTAAAATAAAAATCAATTTTATACTTTTAAAACTTTATCTAAAATAAACTTCATCTAAATTTTATTTCTATCGATTTTTCTTTTTTTTTTGTATAAAATCTTTTCTTTCATCAATAATTTATTTAAAATTTTGTTACCTACATGTATGTATTATATTCCTCGGTATATTCCTTAGACAATTACCGAATACAAAGAATGATAATTTTTTAAACGTACAATTATTTTATTGTTAATTCAGTTTCACATAATTTGTTTTGTTTATTATTTTCTCTTTTTGAAAAAGATAGTATTAGTAGACAGTCTCATAGTAGGAAGGTTCAATAAATTTTGCCATCCATTTAATTTAGGAAATTTCATTTTGCTTTAATTTTTTCCCCTCATGTGTCATAGCATCAGCCGGGAAGTGAACCTGTTAACCCGGGACAACTGCTTGTAAAGCAGCTGTCGCTTGACCACCAATGCTTGACATTTTGCTTTAATTTATTAACCCATTTGTGTGTCTTGATTGAGAATTATACCTGATTTATAATAAATTTGTATCAAAATGGGTTTTCTTCAAATTTTGTATACATGTTAGGTATTGATGACAATTTAATATAATACTGAAATATTTCAGTTGTCCAATCTAACAGTATTGATAGGCGAATTCCAAAACATATGATATGGTTTGGTAAGTTTTCCATGATGAAGACCAGAGGAACACTTTCATTGAATCTTCACTAAGAAACATTTACAGTTAAAGTAAAAAGAAAACAAATAAAGGATGTAATCTTCATTTAACATCATTCTTCAACTAAAACTCACTTTTTGAAATGTTGCTTTGGAAAATAAAAATAATACTGTAAAGATTTCTCATACATATGATTTCATTTCAAAAATTAAAAATATAATTACATTATTTTCATTCTTAGTTTATAAATTTGAATATGAACAAAAGTTTGTTGAATAGCTGAATACTAGAAATGAACAAAATAATAAAATATTTTATAAAAAAAATCATATTTATTTGATGATTAACAGACTAAAAGTCAACAAATATTTTTTTTCTTTGACCATAATTTAAATTGATATATTTAACTTTAAAAACAAAGTGGAGCTTCCGTAAATAAATTAATTCAATCACTAGTTTTAAAAATAATGATCAAATTAATTAATTTATGGATGCCTTTCATTTTTATTTCACATTAAATATACCGACCCAAATTGTAGTTGAAGATAAAAGTAATTTTGTTTCTTTGTTTTTAGTGCAATATTACTCTTCACATCAAATAAGAATATCTTTTATAAAAAAATTTTTTTTTAGATATAATCTCTTTTTTAAATCAGTATAACTTCTACTATCTTATTTTTGGCTCACTTTTAGAAATACCCTTAAAAAGTTTCATAATCTTTACACTTCAAGCATACACCTAATCCAGTTTTTGGTTTTCTTTTTTAATAACCTTTAAATATTTCTGACTTGTCTCATTTAACATCATATATATTCATAATTTTGTCCATATATTAATCTAATATTTTTGTTGGATGCTAAGAGATTGTAAAAGACCTGGAAAGAGACCACATGTGAGATGGATGAATGAAATAAGAAAGAGTGCAGGAGTGATGTGGAGAAGAAAAGCTAAAGATCAGAGATGGATTGAACTTGTAAAAACTTTCATCCTGCAGTGAATTGATAATGGTTGATGATGATGAATGACTTTTGTCAGCACTAATTTAATAATTTTCCTTTTTTTAATGTTTGTTGGGAGAATATATTCATTTATTTTTTACTAGACAATAAATAATCATTGTGTTAAAAATAAATTTAGCAAATAGTAATAGTAGTAGTAGTAGTAGTAGTAGTAGTAGTAGTAGTAGTAGTAGTAGTAGTAGTAGTAGTAGTAGTAGTAGTAATAGTGGTAGTAGTGGTAGGGGTATAGGCAATGTTGGCAGCATAATAGTAGTAGTAGTAGTAGTAATAGTAGTAAAATATAGATATAATAGCAGTAGAAATGGTAGTACAAGTAGTAGTAATAATATAGTAATAGTAGTAGAAGTAGTAGTAGTACTAATATAATAATAATAGAAGTAATAGTAGAAGTAGTAGTAATATAGTAATAGGTAGAAGAAGTAGTAGTAGTACTAATATAATAATAGTAATAGAAGTAATACTAGAAGTAGTAGTAGTAATATAAAAATAGTAGTAGAAGAAGTAGTAGTGGTACTAATATAATAATAGTAATAGAAGTAATAGTAGTAATATAGTAATAGTAGTAGAAGTAGTAGTAGTACTAATATAATAATAGTAATAAAAGTAGTAGTAATATAGTAATAGTAGTAGAAGAAGTAGTAGTGGTACTAATATAATAATAGTAATAGAAGTAATAGTAGTAGTAGGAGTAAAATAGTAATAGTAGTAGAAGAAGTAGTAGTAGTACTAATATAATAATAGTAGTAGAAGTAATAGTAGAAGTAGTAGTAGTAATATAGTAATAGTAGTAGAAGAAGTAGTAGTAGTAGTAGTACTAATATAATAATAGTAATAGAAGTAATAGTAGTAGTAGTAATATAATCATAGTAGTAGAAGTAGTAGTAGTACTAATATAATAATACTAGTAGAAGTAATAGTAGAAGTAGTAGTAGTAATATAGTAATAGTAGTAGAAGTAGTAGTAGTACTAATATAATAATAGTAATAGAAGTAATAGAAGTAGTAGTAATAATATAGTAATAGTAATAATAGTTGTAATATAGTAATAATAGTACTCTCATAACTCTCAACCTATACTCAAATGTATTACTGAATAGCAAACAGATTTTCAATGATCATTAGGTGACCATGAATCCACATTTCATTTAGATCATAGCAGATTCAATGAATTAAAAAATTTTTGCGGCCACATTACAACTCTTAATTTTTTGGAAGATATTTTTAAGTCTCTATAATATTGATTCCACTGTATTCATTGTATTGATGAAATGGATAATAATATTTGATTTGGAAAATTCTTTATGTCTTCATAGCCATATAATCTTTGAACCGATAATGCAGTCCTATTGTGTTTTGGAGCATTAATATAAGACAGTGTCTTATTTCTGGGGAAAGATGGTATTTTAATCCACTTAAAGATTTAATTGTCTTAGCCTGTTTCTAAAAAAATCATTAAATTTAGTAAAATTGTTTTGCTTAATTAGATGTATTAATTGAAAAAAATTATATTAATTAATTTTGTTAGTACACTTTAATTTGGAAATATCAAATTTCTGCATTCACAACTTTAACACAAATCATTTCAGATAAACCCATCAATGATTATTATTAATTGTTAATTATACTTAGATAAGAAAAGCTTGAGTTTCAACGTTTGATAAAATATTATACTAAGCCATTTTTGATATCTTAGACTGATATCGTATTCATAGCAATAGCTGATAGGAGGGAGAACAGTTTATATATGATGTAAATTTATGTAAATTTGTACAAATGACTTAAATTGTCCACTTTTTTATGAAATGAAAACAAGATTCCTTTTTGCTAATAGAGTTAGGATTACTAGCGATATATCATGCCTTTGTAATTTTGCACTTGGAATCATTTCTTTCAATGCACATGATGCTGGCTGAAGTAGGTTCAAATATATGCCCATGTTTATTTTGGTGCTCCAGAAATATGGATTTTTGATCTGGATTGCTTGTGGCCCTTCTCTAAAGGTAATGATATTGGGGTAATCTTGTTCCTAGGCTGGCATGTGAATGCACACAATTTTGTAAAGAATGTGTGTGTGTGTGTGGGGGGGATATGTTCAGTAGGAAGTTTGTCTTTGTAATTATTGATCAACCTATTGACTGATGATGGAGTGTGGGAGCTAATCCTATATGAGTCCAAGCATATTTTATTTATACATTTGGAGACTTTAGGGATATAAAGGAGTGATATTCAGGGCTTATTGTAAAGATGTTGTAAGTCTAATTCTGATCTTATTATAAAATGTGTTGAGAATATTAATGAGTGTCCTATATTTGAACCAAATGAGGCATAATTCATTAATATCTTTTTCAATATTAGACTTGCCATCTGATTCTAATTTACACAAGTTCCTAGCACTTATATTAATTGATTTACAATTTGTCCAAGAAAAGTTAACAATGTATATGTAATTATTAATTGTTTATTAAACTAGAGATCATCGTTAAGCCAGATATAGACTTTAAACCACAGACAAATATCAATATATATATATATTGATATATATCAATATATATATATATTGAATTTAATCAAACTTACACACGTGAAATATATTATTACAACTTCATCTCTCTTTCTCAACACGTAATATATTTTCAACTTTGCATATATTTGCATAATAAAATGGTATCTATTTTATAACCTAATGCTGAGTGCCACTTTTGGTGAATCTTACCATAATCATAACTCTTTAATTAATTCTTATTGTTGCTCTAATTACAGTGTAATATGAGGACTATGCATTCATTTTTATTTAAATTAGTCTATTTAAATATTACATTTTTTTGGACACTGATTTCTCTTTTGTTTATAACATTTCTATGGTTGGCAATAAACCATGCCACTTCAACCTTTCTTTTTCTGTTATCGCACTTCATACCCAATAGATTGGCTGTCTGTGGCTCAAAACTAGGATCAAATTATTTTTCATGGTTCCAAAAATGGATTTATATTCTGACTTGTTTTTAGTGTTGCTATATAAATAAGAAACCATTTTGTTATGCGGCTGAACAAACGTTTGCAAATTTGAATTACAAATGTAAACAAAGAGAAAAAATCCAATGTAATATACATTTTTAGATTAACTTAAAACTTCCTACTTCAGCATTATTCTTTCTATTTTGTTCTATTTTCATGGTCCACTTAATTGGAATTGTAAATTTTAAAAATTATGTCTATGAGTTGCTATATTAAACATAAATCTTGAGTCTAAATTAAAAGGGATTTGAAGCTCTCTTTAACTATTTGCTCTATCTCATACAACCATGCATGACCACACACATGTGAAAAAGATAAATGATCTTTAATGTATGTATTTTGTGCTGAACTAGCACTCATCAATTGGTCCTGTTGGTCATATATATCACTTGTATGAAATAGAGCAAATAGCCGAAGAGGGCTTGAAAGTATGTGTTCAAATCCCTTACAATGTACATCTAAAATTCCATGTATATAAATTATATTTGTATTCAATTAAATATCAAATCGGGAGTCTGCTAATTTTTTTTTGAAATATACTTACTCTTGTTTCAAATCCAATTCAAAAGTAGAGCAAAAAATATCAATACAAACAAGAAACCCTTCACAATATATATATATAATATTATATTTAATGTTTTCACGGTTGTATGATTTAGATAAATTATTATTTTTGGGAATTTATATTTATATGATAATAGGAAAACCTGGTGAAAATTTTATTTGCTTTTATTGTTCTGTTATTTATAACTCTTTCTTCTCTTATATAAATAATAAATTTTAAAGTCAAATGATGGATGACTTCGCCTAAGGGAATAAAGAGCAATCTCGCAAATGTTCACGTCCAAATCGGATTTCCTTTTATAATAAAAAGACAAACACTTGCGAAATGGTTTCATCATTTTATTCTGCTAAGAGTACATCTTATGTAATTAAAAATTTATTACATTTCTAAGTTTATATAGTTTAATTCACATATAAAAAGTATAAAACCATTGTTCAAAAGTTACTAGCTAAAAAATCTTTTAATAATAAAGAAAATACTTTTAGCTAAATGCATGAGTTTTACGATCATCACCATCTGACTTGACCATTATTGATCCATTGCAAGATGAAAATTTCTCCAAGATTAATCCAGTTTCTTCGATTCATAATCTTTTCACAATCTCACACGCAGTCGCTTTCTAGGTCTTTTAAACTTCTGAAATTCAATTTAAACATTAACTGCCCACCTATTATCATTTCTTTAAAAAATGTGTAGAATTTCGTTTTTTTAATTTTTTCAATGATATTAGTGATATCTGTTCTTCTCTCCCTTGTATATTTTATTTTGATCTCCTTTTGTTACTCGTAATATATATTTTTCCATATTTTGTTGTGTGGTCTAAAGTCTCTGTATCCACACATTAAAAACCATTCTTTTCAAACACATAGACATTACTTTTTAATATTAAATTATTTCTACTAAAAGTACTCCACTCAAGTTTAATTCTATGATTAATTTAATCCTTTATATTAACATATGTATTAATAATGTGACTAAGATATTTGTAGTTGTTAACTTCTTCTAATTCATAATTATTAAACTTTATTTTCTTATTCTGCCAAATTCATTGAACATACTTTAGTTTTTAACTATTTAAGTTTAGTCCTAGAATATCTATTAAATAACATTAAAATGTACGTGTAAATTAATACCAAAATTTACGTTAAAACTAGTGTGTAAAACTAGTTACATAATAAAGCGAAATAAATCAAACCATTAATTAAATAATAATAAGAAAATAAAAAGTAATATCTGATTACAAACGAATGCAATTGGCAATAACTAATTAACACTTCTAGAAGGATCTAATGTTTTAAAAACTTTAATAGGCAATTGAAAACCTTCCACCCAGATAAAGATAAAACAGATAGATTATTTCAGAAAACAAAGGAGAAAAGAAAACTATTTAAGCAGAGGAAAAAAGCAAGCAATGTTTTCCCTCTCATCTTCGCGAATCCGCGCAACTGGTTTGGAAACCACCGTGAAACAGCGGAAGAAAACAGTGGGGATTTGTTGCTAGACCGAAGATCTCAGCAAGTCGGCTAAGGTTGAAACAGATTGCCCTGATCTTATTATGATTTATATGAACCTCAAGGGCCCACAGAAGTAAAGACATTTGCCATGATGTTGGGTAAATAGTGACTTTAATTAAATGTTAAGCAGGATTAAGCAAAGTACTAATACTTCTGGAAAGTTTAGTGTAGATGAGTTGTAATTATCTTTGTAAAGTTTTTTATAGAACTGATAAAAGGCTAATAGGACTGCAATTTGTAATATCTTCTTTATCAACCTTTTTTAACTTCAATATTACTACTGCATTATTCCATCATCAGATGTGACTTCTTCAAACTATCTGTATGTGGTATTATTTATATATTTGGTATATAGGTTTGCTAGTAATTTTTTTTAATTTCTTTATGGATGGCTGAAGAGTTTGAGAGTGGAGAGGACTAAAGTTTAAAGATTTGCTATCTTAATACAAAACTGAGCATTGATTGTATATATGTGTGGGAGTTGATGATCTGGACCAATTGATGAGTTTTGGTTCAGCACGAAATATGTATATTGGAAATCATTTATCTTTTTCACATGTATGTGGTCATGGGTATCAGTCATATAAGATGGATTTGATAGATGTAGAGAGCTTGAAAGTCTGGGTTCAAGTCCCTTATAAAAATATCAATAATAATTCATTGGAGCACTTTCCTTTTTCATAGATTTAATTGCATATCTTATCTCTTCATTTAAAATACTTGTCAATTAAAAAGATGTCATGATTACAAGAGGTATGTTTTCTTCATCTTTGTTATTGTATCATTCTTTGGTGTAGCTTTTCCACAACATTGTCCTTCTTTTTAGTGATGGTTCCATATTTTCTATTGCTGAAACAACCGTTTTCAATATAAGATGGTCTATATTTTTGATACTTTTATTCTCTTCTATAGCTTTTCTTTCGAATTCACAATTATATTTTTTTATATCATTATTTTCTTTTTTATATTATTTTATGGCTCCAGATAAATTCCTTTTAAGTGATCATTTTTTTTTAAAAAAATTTCATATTCCTTTTTTTTGTTATATTGTCTTATCTCAGAAGAAAATTTTAAAACAGGCAAAACTCTCCATACAGTATTGCCACTCAGTGCAAGCCAGAATAATCAATGGATGCCAGAAGACTTGTGCATAAAATCCCCATCTAGTGCCTACTCATCCAATATCCCCAGATTAGTTTCTGGCTTGTGGCCTTTGTCAGTGAGAAACCTTGGATCTGAGAGCACTGCACTTAGATCTTAGGATCTAATGCAACCCTCCAGCAACCACCTTTTATCTCCATTTAACTACAAAACTATGAGTCTTAAACTGAAAGCTCCTTAATGTTTTCAATCCAAGCCCATCAGCTTATATAGTCATATAGGTCTGAACTCACTTCAGCACCTATACATTTTGGTGTCTTTGGTTGTTTAATAACCATAGCCACCAGTATCATATTAGGCAGGATTGGTTTTAAGCCAATAAACATCACATGATCACAATTTCTTATAAAAATTTTATTGGAATAATTGCTGCATTTTAGCAACATCTACCTTTCTTGCAATTCTTAATAGAGTATCACTTATCTTCTTATTGATTTTAATCGAGTTTAAACTATGTTCAAAGCCTATTAATATTTTAAAATGATTTTCAAGCTCATTGGAATGTTTCTAAAAGATTAGAAAGATCAGAAGGTACTATGGACTTTCTTAATAGAGGTTTTTTCTCTAGTTTTATAATATCGCATATCTTACACCACTAAAAATGGTTATATTTTACATTGTATGTATTAATAATGTTTCAGTTTTGAAATAACATATGTTCTGCTAGTCAAAGTACTATTATATCTTTATTTGTATGTTACCATGTCTATTACCATTTAGAATTTTTCTCAAACAAAGAATTCCTAATATACAGTCCCCCTTGAAAACTCCATAAGCTTGTGTTCTCTTTCATTTCTAACACCATAACCAAATTTACTTAAAGACCTTTCATTTTTCAAATTCTAGCATTAAAATATTCCACGACAATTTAAAAATGTTATTTAGTCTGATCAAAGTATTTCGTCTATCTACACAAGAATCTATTTCTTCATCACAATAAAAACTTTTTAAGGTACATACTTGAATCATTTGATTTGGGTATCTTTCATTAATTTGAATAACTAATCTTGCTATTCTGTCTGAAGTACTATCAATTTCCCACATTATTGTTCTTCCATTTTAATTTCTGTCGAATCTTAATATAATTGAATTTCCAATATAATAAAGTACATATCTACTTTTTAAATCAATTGTCTCTCCATCTTTTATTATAACGTACAAAGTTCATCATCATCTTATTTAATATAATATTGTAATTATAAATTTATTAAATGCTCACTATTATTTCAGTAATAGTTTTAACAAGGCTGTAAACCTTAGCAATGAGCGTCTGAAAAAATCGTCACTAGGGACCTCTGTAGGTCTTTTTAAAACACATGCTTACGCTATGAAGAAAAAAGAGAATCCCTTCTTTACTTTGACCTACTTTTATATATAAATAGGTGAAGCAGAAGTGTTTTGATCTAAGAGTGTGAAGCTATTAAATACTTCACTAATTAAGTCCACAATTCTTATAATACATTAATACTCGCGAAATCTTACGATTTACTACGAGTTAATGAAAAGATCTTATAGTAAGAAATATATTACGATAATTTAAAGTTGTAATTATAAATTTATTAAACGCTCACTATTATTTCAGTAATAGTTTTAACAAGGCTGTAAACCTTAGCAATGAGCGTCTGAAAAAATCGTCACTAGGGACCTCTGTAGGTCTTTAAAACACATGCTTACGCTCATTGCTAAGGTTTACAGCCTTGTTAAAACTATTACTGAAATAATAGTGAGTGTTTAATAAATTTATAATTACAACTTTAAATTATTGTAATATATTTCTTACTATAAGATCTTTTCATTAACTCGTAGTAAATCGTAAGATTTCGCGAGTATTAATGTATTATAAGAATTGTGGACTTAATTAGTGAAGTATTTAATAGCTTCACACTCTTAGATCAAAACACTTCTGCTTCACCTATTTATATATAAAAATAGGTCAAAGTAAAGAAGGGATTCTCTTTTTTTCATAGCGTAAGCATGTGTTTTAAAGACCTACAGAGGTCCCTAGTGACGATTTTTTCAGATGCTCATTGCTAAGGTTTACAGCCTTGTTGAAACTATTAATATAATATTGTTTTTCCAATTCATATATATAACGATCGAAATGCAAGTGGACGATCGAATCTAATCGCAAAATGATATCTGCAACTACCAGGGCGCCATCTAGGCATTTGAACCTAGAAAAATTTATAAAGTAGGCAGATACGCGCTGTTAAGATTCCACTTTCTTTAAATATTCCGATCGTTAGCCCAAGTCACTAGCTCAGCGGAGACGCAGAGATAAAAATCTATAAATTTTATATCTTAAATATAAAAGAATAAAAGCCACTGCCAGAAATTAACACATCAAAGTATTTATTTACGCACATATAAAATAATATTTAAATTTTGAGGAATAAATTTAACGTTTATAATTTTATATTGATCTTTAATTCTAAATTTAAGTAGATTGCAAATAATGAGTTTACTATTTATTTAGAGGGTTGAGTATGAATGGACTACATAGGTCTGCATTTGAAAGGAAAATATTCTTCCCTGATTTAACCTTAGGCAACAAATTTCGCAATCAACTGGCGCCAATCCATCTGATACATTCATGTATTCAATGTAGCATGATACGACAACACAAAATACTATATTGTCAGGAATGTACATCTGAACAATAAGTAGAAATAGAGAAGACATTGACTCTCCACCACAGGAATGTGACATCTGTTGGCAAGTAGATCAATAAACAAAAAAACTCCATAGGAATGGACTGCAGTCTTCTGCCGACTTACAAACCCATCCATAGGCAAACAGAGGGTGTGTGGCGTATATCTATAATCCTGCCCGTAGCGGACCTCATACTACATCTACTAATTACACAAATATATCCAATCCATTGAACCAATTCAACTATGAAATGAATAACCTAAAGATTACCCTCCCTTAATACAACTTTACAAAACTATATAGCCATTCACGCCCGACTTAATTTTAACATTTAAATACGTTCGCACAGATTTGTTTAAAAATGTTGGGTATAGATCGATTACATAGATTCCACGGTCAAAAACATTTCAAAATAAACATAAACGATCAAAATACAAAATTATTGATACCGACAATCGCAGAGGGAAACTTATAAGTAACCCAATAGTATTCACCATAAGATACTTGCGTTGTCACCAATAACTTAAAAGACATCCGAATAAATACATTTTTAGATACTCACCGTAAGGTATCATTATTTATCGAATGTCTATATATTTTGATCAAATATGAAAACCAAAATATAATTAACCGCAAACGAATCCATGCAAGCGTCTATAAACAACTTAAATTTCATACATTTAAATAATCTTTACAATAAGGTAAAAAAAAAAAAAATGGAAATGATGTTTATCAATCGGGAAACATATAAAATTAAACATTATTAATTTGATTTAAAAAACTTAAAAGTCAGATAGAAGTTCCTAAGCTTGAACGAAAGTTCTTAGTTATTTTTTTAAATTTAGAGTTCATGTCAATATAGCTTACAGTATAAGAGTCCAGGTTCCTGTTGGTAATTCCCACGGCGTCTCCATTGGAAGAAAATGTTCTGGAGGTAGCATTAGCTGGTTCCATTCTGGTATCACAGTCTTTTCATTTTATTTTTTTTTAAACAAACAAAAAAAATGAGAGAGAACGGCAAGTGCGTCTTACCGTTGTCATCAAATCAAGTTGGAAAAACTGACTGGAACTCAATATTTTTTTTTTTATAGTCCTCCTATGCAGGGCCGGGGGGGGGGGGCGCGCGCAGCGCGCGCTCGGCTGGCGGGCGCTGGCAGGGGCAGCCCCTCACGAATAGAATATCATATGAAAAAAAGAAGGCTTCCCCGCCCGAGCACAAAAAAACAAAATTTTGCGCGGGCCCCCCCCCCCCCCCCCCCGCTCTGCTCCTATGGATTCCATGATCAAAAACGTCACTGTTCTGTTTTTTCGTTATGGTCCGGGCCTTTATTTGCTTCCATTGGTCAAGCTAAAATCTCTTTCATCTCTTATCTAACCTTTCATCTGACTTTTTAATTAAACAGCTTTTAGATAATTAATAAACAATCATTTCCATTTACAGATTACAGGAATTAAATAATACCTGTTTTTATTTTAACTTACGTTATTTTTTTATTAAAATATTTTTATATTTCAATCTTGTATTTTTTTATTTAAAAAAATACGTTCAAATACTTTTTTTTTTGTTTATGAAAAAAAATTTTTTAAAGTTTAGCATCTGTGCGAATATATATATGTTTAACAAACATTTTAATTTTAGCGTTTAGTTTTTTTCCTTTTATTTGCGAACTTTTAAGTTTTTATTTTAAATTAATGTAATGACATATTTATGTATCGTTACATATAATCTTTCACTTGAAAGTATTATGTAATTATAGATACTAAAATAAATCATTTTCGAATAGCAGCGTGAACTGCAACCAGGGGATTTTAGCCCTCTCTCCACCTTTGACCAACAACCACTGACATGGCTGGTGACTTTACAGCTTCCTATGAATAAGGTCCAATAATTCAGTTGTATGTATCATGACTATAAATATCAATTAGAAAAAAATCATTTACACAAACATTCATTCTGCTTTCAAAAACAGTCAATTGATAACGAATTATAAGTCAATTTAAGATTAGAATATTTGTTGATTTTAGACTGAGAGGTAAAAGCCAGTAAATTTATAATGGCTGATGCACATTGGTAAGTAGTCCATCCACATTCATTTACCATTTGATTAATCTCATAGTAGTAACAGCAGCAATTACAATTTTTTTATCATCTCTTATACATTTTAATGCAATCTTTTTTATATAATTTTTTTATTTTTCTTACATTTTGACTGTCCTGTAGTCTTCATTATAGCTATATATAACTTTCATAGCTCTATATAACTTTCACTTTTTTTTCTATATCTGTAACTGAACAGATGTAGAGAGAGAGAGAAGTGAAAGTTACATAGAGTTCTGATGAAGGCCGCAGTACAGCCAAAACTATAAGAAAAATTAAGAAATTACATAAAAAAAGATTACATTAAAGTGTATAAGAGGAGATAATAACATTTTTTAAATATATATGAATATATGAAGAGAAATGCAAAAAAAAAGTAAAGGAAAAGATATAAAAATAATAAACTTCTCGGAAACAGCTGCAATGATAAGAATATATGGAAGGGGCATTAAAAAGTTTCCCTGCTTGGTTTCCTTAAGTTTCCAAAGAGGCTTTTGCTTTGCATCCTAAATTGTAATAGTTCAGTACTTTTAAATTCTTGACATTTACTAAATGGATGGTGGTTTTTGAATATGTTTATAGATTTATGTATATTCATATATTATATCAACAACAATACTATTTTCCTTTGTCAGCTTAGCTTTCAAAAGCACATCTCCCTACTCACATTGCTATAAGCCTGATCAATCAATGGACACCAGATGGTATATTGATAAATTCTACTATACTTCCAAGAGTAGTACTCTTAATCAAACTTTTACAGCCATCTATTGATGAACTGAATAATCAATGGACACAAGATGGTATAGTGCTCTTATGTTTCCAAGAGCCATTCTCTTTCCCCTACTCTAGAACTGTCTATTGTAGGCCCAAGTAGTCAATGAATGCCAGATGGTATCATAATATAATGTCACTCATATGCTCCCAAGAGCAGTTCTCTTTATTTATCCTATTCTAGAGCCATCTACTGTAATCCTGAGTTATCAACAGACATCATATTGTATAATGCTATATAATATCACCCATCTGCTTCCAAGGACAGTTCAGTTTTCTTCATCTGCATCCAGAGCCATCTTCTGTAAGACTGAGTAATCAATGGATGCCAGATAGTGTATTATTGTAATATTCTCATTCCGAGAATAGTTTATGAATTTGCTTACTTCAGCAAAGACTTGAGTTCAAATCTGGAACTGATGCATTTTTGCATCTAACATCCATTTTTTATTCTCTTTATACAATTCAATCTAATATCCCAAAGTTAAGAAACCCTAAGGAATTTGCATACCAGCTATCTCATTTGCATAGCTATATAGATGTCACATGTCATTTATTTAAAATACATATCATTAAATAGTATATACTTCATTAGTACTGAATATTCCATTTTCTCATTATTGTAATTCATTAAAACATGTCTACCCATTTTTAATTTAGCAAATACTGAAATGAAGTATACAAAGAAATGATTGTTTCTTTTAATAATGACTTGAAATAAAAGCTGATTATTTAAAGCCTGATAGAATAAATTTCCAATTATAATTTGCAGTTTAAATACATGCTGGGATCAATTAAAGACTTATTTGAAATAAAAACCATCTGTGATCCTCATGTATACAATGTAGGGTGTGCTTATATTGTCATCAGCACCACCGTCATTATCAACCATATCAGTTTATCACAGAATGAAATTTACTCCAAATTTAAAATCCAGTTTTTCCTGATTCATAGCTTCTCTTCTCCACATCTTACTAGCTAACTTCATTATTTCATCCATCCATCTCACATGTGATCTTTTTCTAGGTCTTGCAAATCTCTCCTTTATATATATTGTAACAATGCAGATTGGATTGCAATTTGAATTATGTTACAAAACTTCATAGTTAAGAAAGCTTAATAAATACTCTAATAGATTACCATGTCAGTATGCGCATGGACTAGATATAAGATATAATATACACAAAATTTTAAAAATATTAAATCACCCTGCATGATTAAGAAATCTAGTACCATCCTCTGTGAACTAATATATAAATACATTAGAGTTTGTATTTCAGAATAACCAGCTCAGAATGAGACCACTTTGAACTGTATGCAATTAGATCTTAAATATTGAAATACGAACAAATTCAAACAAAGAACTTGAAATTTCAATAAGTAAATGATCTTAACTTTTGCTACAAACAAACATATTTTACTATTATTATAAAAAGACAAACTAAATAATTTTAATCTTTAATTAATTTTCAGTATAGTGTTATGCAGTGGGATTTAATCATATTATTAAATAGTTAATAAGTGGAATGCACTATGCAAATTATCAACAATAAAATGATAACTTATCTAGTGTAAGGGAAGAGAGAAAAATGTGTTTGCAAATGAATTTGATTTGCGTAATTTAAGAAAATGATTCATTTTATCATTCTTTCAGATTTGCCTGCTGGATAACAGTTTAAAGAAATAATTTACCCTTTCTTATAGTAAATTGAAAGTCAAATCTAAATGCAGTATTAAAAATTATTTGTCTAATCATTACAGTAAATGAATAAAAATTATTTTTTTAATTATATAATCATTTATAAAATACTTTAAAGAATGAAGAAAATATTTACATAAAAAAACATGTTAAATCTAGTAAGTAGATCTTGATAAATATATTTTTTTGATAATTATCCTGATATAAAGAAATATAGACATGTTTACATGTTAGATATTATATATAAAGTTTAAATGTGTGTTAGATACTATGTAAAACTTTAATATGTGTTGATATTAAACATGCACACACTATATAATTCAAAAGCAAAATATATATAAACCAAAACTTCAAAATTATATAATATATTAAACAAGGTTTAAGAAGAAAACAATACAGAATGAGTCCATGAAAATAGGAGAACCTGATGGTTAAAACTGTCTCCCTAAGAATAACTTCAGAATGCTGTGCCTTGCAAACTGTTTTAAAGCATTTTTAATTCATCCATCACTGAGAGTAACTAGAAAATGACTATTTGCCTCGAATAACTAAAAAATTTAACTACCTCAGTCAAAAGTCCTGGAACTATGCAATTGGATATGCTGAAGGTTGCTAAAATTGGACGTTGCCTGCTTTAAAGAAGAAATCAATGCCTTATGTAAAAATGAATGCTACCATAAGACCTATCATATATTTTTAGCAAAACTTATCGACAGTGTTTGCTGTCACCAATTCCTGGAAAGTATAATCAGTCAGTCAGGATTGATAGAATCTTTCAAGAAAGATGTGCACATACTAAAGTATGATATCTGCAGAAAACCATGGTTTAAAACTTTAAAAATGTAAAACATTTGATAAGATCTTGTCTTTACAGTTAACCATAGGAATTTGAATTATAATATTTATAAGTATTATATTATTTTCAATAATTCGTATTTAAATATTTGAAATACAGGCACTCTTCACATACCTGGAGCCTAATTATAAATATAGGGAGTTTGAACTCAGACTTGTATTTAACTGGTTAGCAGTTTCAAAAGTATACACATTGATTTTATATTTTAGTTATTTATTGTAAATAAATTGTTAACTTATTTTTTATTATTAGCCAAACCCATTCAAAACATATTCCACTAATATCCACTAAACAACCATGGGAAGCCCGGCAATCTATTGGGGGGCATGCATCAGTGATATTGAGATAATTTTAAATTGAATCTATAAAAAAAAATAAAAAATACTTTTGGAATAATTACATTTAACTTAACTTTTAAATATATATTAAATTTCTATATAATCTCATTATATACACTTCAATGCAATGTTTATATAATTCCTCCTTTATTTTCTTTACAGTTTTGACTGTCCTATAGTCTTCATCAGAGCTTTAATATTTAAACATATAATCATATGACCATTATTTTATATACATATTTACATACATATTTTTTACATTATTATTTCTAATTATATCTAATTTCTACTAATTTACCTTTACATCTTTTAATTTACACTTATTATTTATTTATTATTATTTTATCCCATTCTATTTTTATTTTTACATTTAATTTATCTATTATTCTACTTTCATTCTTTTATATTACTATACATTTCTATTTCACTTTTCATATTCCTTATCTCTTATCTCTTTCATTACTTTTTTATTATTTAATTATAATTTGTTTATATTTTTATTTTGTTTTTATACACATATTGTATTCTCATTAATAATTTCTATTTCATTTTTATTTTTAATTTTATTTATTTTACTTACCTCTTATATATAATTTTCATTCTTTCTCCTTATGATTGCAACTATTTTTTTTCATGTGTTATAGCATCAGACAGGAAGCGAACCCGCTAACCGGGACAACTGCTTATAAAGCAGTTGTCGCTGACCTCTCGACCACCAATGCTTGACAACTGACTATTTTTAAAAATTGTTTTAGCCTCTTTTTCACATGTTCATTTAATGTAACTCCCTCTATTATCAATTTTTATAACTTTTTATGAAAACTGCAGGACAGTTGAAACTAAGGAAAATAAAGGAGGAATTATATAAAAATTGCATTGACGTGTATATGAGGAGAGTATATAGAAAAGTTTAATATATATGAATATATGAAGAAAGATGCAAAGAAAGTGAAAAGGAGAAGATAAGAACTTAACTTTTAGTGTCATACCATTTCCAACTTTCTTATACACTTCAACAACTCAAAACTTTATTCTTACAGTTTCGACTGTCCTGCAGTCATCATCAGACAGTCAAAACTCTAAAAATAATGTTTTGAAACAAAAATAGTATTCTTGAAGTGTGTAAGGAAGTTGGAAATGATATGATATGTAAATATAGAAACCAATACATAAGAAAAGGGAGAAGAAATTTGTATTAATTTTTAGTACTAGGTTATTAAATAAAAAAAAATCATTATAATAATGATTACATTAAATGTTTATACGTAATTTTGATAACTATTTCTAATTACTTATATTATTAATTATATATACTATCTCCTTTTCTGAAATCCTTTACAACATATCTAAGAATGTGTAGGCATATATGTTGGTGTTGTTAAAAATGTGTGAATTATTTAATTTTTCAAATAATACCTATTTGATTTTTATTCTGAGAAATTTTTAATTTTAATGGATTCTACTAACAGCATTTTTAAGACTCACTACATATTTAAATCCGCT
This sequence comes from Epiperipatus broadwayi, assembly GCA_028023455.1. Lineage (NCBI taxonomy): Eukaryota > Metazoa > Onychophora > Udeonychophora > Euonychophora > Peripatidae > Epiperipatus > Epiperipatus broadwayi. The sequence goes on from JAQFVV010000172.1 coordinate 1,161,653, forward strand.
AAAATTACCTGCTAAAATGTTGAATATTTTTATTAAAAAAATAATTATTTTATAAAATAAAGTTAAAATATTTTTTCTTCATAAAACTAATTGTTTATATTGTATATATATATGTATAATGCTCAACTCTTGTGAAATTAAATTTCGCAGTTGATATTTTTCAATAAATTATTCATATTTTTAAAAACGTGTTGTGACTTATTACATTATTATAATCATTTTCGTATTTTAAATTACAATAGATATTATAATAACTCTTATTATAATCAGAAACAAAACAATTATCTATGATTACTTTTTTTATAGTTAATAACAGTTACTTTGCAAAGAGATTTTCTGGAGTGAATAAATTTACTTAGCAGTAGATTACTTACACACACGCACACCTATGTATAAAAGATAATCAGTCAATTAAAAAAAAAGTTGAAATGGTTTAAGGTAAAACTTAAATCCACTGTTCTACAAAATTTTTCAGTGTTTTGAATTGTTATTACGATTTAACAACAAGTTTCATTGTATTAAACACCATGTGATCACCATTCTTTATGCATTCCACAAGCTGTTTACACAGAGGCTAAACTTTCCATACACTAGATAGGTATTTTATATACAAACCTTCTTACATCCATTGATTATTCAGGCTTGCACTGAGTGGCAGTACTGCATGGAGAATTTAGCCTCTGTATAAGTTCAATTGTCATGACGGTTTACCGTTTTTCGAATAAATATACCAATATTATTAATGGGTGGTCAGGTATAATGGTAGAATGGATAGTTTAAGATCGACGGTTTGCGGTTTTTCTGACAATCGAACTTTTATGAACTCCCGAGTATTAAACTATGCTTTTACTTTTTATTTAATAACTAGTAATTATAATATCTACCGATTGTTACATTAATATTAGCTCAGATATCAATTTTAAACTACGGTAAAAAAATCACCATATTTATAACTACAAGCTCCGGTCAATCCAACTTTTTTTCAAACGCGCGCACACATATGTAAATATAGTGCTTGTAAATATATTGTTCACTATTAATCTCCTTAAAACAAAAGGTTAACTGATAAAACAGTTTTAGCATAAATGTGCTTCAGAGCTTATTTTGTTTTTGCCTACTTTAAAGAAGAGTAATGCCATGCGCAGATTATGCATGGAGAATAGTGGATTCTAAATGTTCAGCAGTAAATTTACAAGTATATACAATATGTCCCTGGTAATTAGTTCTCTTTCTAAGCCATCTGCAGTCCAATCTCTAAAATCAAAATGTGTTACGTAGTGATATAACAATTCTTAAGATACTAGCATATCTGGATTATGAGTTATGGCATGAAACATGATTGTGTTTTGTACCTTAACCTTGCATAAAATGTGTTAACATAAAGGTTTATTAAAACAGTCAAAACTCTCTATACATATTGCCACTCAGTGCAAGCCAGAGTAATCAATGGATGTCAGAAAGTTTGTGCATAAAATCCCCATCTAGTGCCTATGAATCCAATATTCCCAGACTAGTTTCTGGCTTGTGGCTTTCGTCAGTGAGAAGCCTTAGATCTGAGAGCACTGCATCTAGATCTTAGGATCTAATGCAACTCTCCAGTATCCACCTTTTATCTCTACTTAACTACAAAACTATGAGACTTAAATTGAAAACACTATTAATATTTTCAATCCAAGCTTATCAGCTTATATAGTCATATACGTCTGAACTCAGTTTAGTACTTATACATTTTGGTGTCTTTGGTTCTTTAATAACCATAACCACCCCTATCCTATTAGGCAGGATTGGTTTTAAGCCAATAAACATCACATGATCACCATTTCTTATGCTTGCTCTTAACTATTATTCAAACAATACGCATAGAGTGGCAATACGTACAGAAAGTTTCACCTGTTTTAATAATAGTTAAGAGAAAGCATAAGAAATGGTGATCTTGTGATGTTTATTGGCTTAAAACATAAAAGGTTGTTTTACATTGGGTAAAACTGCTAGTGATATGATCCTTACTGTATACAACAGTGAAACCATGAGTCTCAAATGATTTGCAAGATTTTGTATTGGAGCAAAGAGGACTGAACATGATCCTTGAAAGTATGAAACATACAGTCACATTTCACAATGTAATTCACAATTCAAACATGTTAACACCTTAAAAGTTTTGTGGTTGAATAGCTAGACTATGTCACTATGTAACATACACAGGATTTAAAGATGGTGCAGCAGGCAGTTTGGAGAGATAATCAGGGATATAGTGTGTATATATGTTCTTGAAAAATTTACTGCTTAACATTAGTCTCAGTCAAACAAATGATCAACTGTTTGTGTCTTGTGGATAATTTGGTTGAAGTTAAGTAATGTCCTGCCCTGATTAGTGCAACCATAAAGTGGCACACTCTAGATATCAGCAGCAAACTTACAAGTTCATATATATATGGATGGGTTTTTATGAATACATTTTAAGATCATCTCTATATCTTCTTGTCCATAAAAGTATACAGTTTTATATGTAGATGTTACATGATTATATATATTATTATAAAATCTTAAAAGTTAATTTCATGCACAAAGATAATTATCACCACCACAAACACTGTCAGTTACTCTGGAATAAGTCTTCCCATGTTACTTCATACTTCTCTGAAGCAAGTTTCAAGAATTTATTCCCATACTGATAATCCATAATGGTTCTCACCACTGATCTAGAAACTGTACTTATTCATTTATCTCACAGTCTAAATCATTTGAACTTAATGGGATCCAGTTTAAAGAGTCCATTTGCCTGCTTATGATCATATTTTTAGTAATATTTCTGTGCCAGTTTTATTTTATTTTTTTATGCCCTCAGTTATATCTGCTTGTTTCTCACTCATATATGTTGCTTTGATCCCCGTTAACAGTAATTTTAACACAGATCTTTCCATACTTTGTTTTATGTTCTGCAATCTATGTATTTGCTCTTTTAATAAAGTGTACATATCTCAAATCCATCAATAAATAGTAGAAAAAAACACACTAAAATGTTTTTGAAGTATTATTCTTATATATTCTCCTTTACATTTTTTTGCATTTCTTCATATATTCATATATATTACTTTTTATAAATCTCCACATATATATTCTAATGCAAATTTTTTTATATAATTCTTTTAATTTTCTAACAGTTTCAACTGTGCTGCAATCTTCATCAGAAAGATTTTATATAACCTTCTTTCTTTTTAAATTTATAACTGATTCTTTTTCAAAATTCTTAGTTTCTTTTTAAGAAGTTATGGATTTAAGAAGCTAAGGATTTTGAAAAAAGAGTCAGTGAAGAAGAAGGTTATACAAAAGCTCTGATGAAGACTGCAGGGCAGTCAAAACTGTTAGAAAATTAAAGGATTTATATAAAAAAATTTGCATTAGGGTATATATGTGGAGATTTTTAAAATGTAATATGTGTTTTTGAAGTCTTATAGGCATAGTTATTTTTAACATTAAAGTTTTTTTTCAATTTAAACCACTCTATTCAAGTTTGATTCTGTGGTTAATTTAATTATCTGTGAAATTTAGTGCAGGGGTGTGGTGTCAGACTCTAAAATGAAAAATACTTGGATGGATGCTGTTTCTGGTACTTCAAGTACTCAAATTTTTTAGGAAGTCCTGAATTGTATTTTGATTTACATCAAGATGTCCAAACTATTTACAATTTTGAAGGCTTTTTTTTTATTTGATTCTTTTTTAAAAAAAAATAAAAAAACCATTATCTAAAGGTCCAGGTTCGATTCCCATGCTAGTAATATCACTGGTCAGGCCGGCAATACCTGAAGAAGAGGGAGACTAATACCTCTTGAAACATTGTTCATATACTAACCTGTGTGCTATTATTAACAGCTGAATGTATTGGGAATATTTAAATGAAGTTACATTTTTCTAAAAGACATTCAATACTCGTATTACATAATGGGAATAGTCCAATATAAAAATACAACTAAAACACCATCACCACAAGCCTTCAGGAAAATATCAAGAAATGTGTTAAAAGTAATTTTTAAAACCGGAAAATAAGGCAGTTGTAGCTATCAAGTTTTATAATGCTTTTACTTCTAGTAAAACTTATATTCCGCAGATAGGTCATTTACTTGAACAGGACTTAAAGATCACATTTTTTAATTAATTAATTAAATTCTAAAGCAATATGTAATTTGCTTATACTTAATATTGCCATATATGTAATTAGAGGGGTTTGAACTCAGGATTTGTCAGTATTCATCCTCCAATCCCGCTGAAGCAACTGATACACCTAACCACGTACATGTGAAAAGAAACATGATCTCCAATACACATATTTTGTATAGAATCAGCACTCATCAGTTGGACCAAATCATAATCTTATACACATATATACAATCAGTACTTGGTTTATATTAAGATATCAATTCCTTATACTTTAATGGACAGGCTTCAATCTTCTCACTCTTTCAACTATTCACCATCCATTTCATTAAAAAACCAGTGATGTAAAGTTCAAAGCCTTTATTGGATTTGATATTGTAGTCATACCCTTGTAGACATTATATCAAACTAACCCCTCATATTATCAGACCATCACACACATACACACACATTTATATATATATATATTAGATGACTGGGCTGAATTTATAATATGATAATAATATTATTATAATATGAGGGATTAGATTGACATAATGTCTATATTTGAAGAATTGCTATCTCTTAATATAAACTGAGCACTGATTGTATATATGTGTGGTTGATTATGATCTGGCCCAACTGATGAGTGCTGGTTCTGCATGAAATGCATATATTGGTAATCATGTATCTTTTTCATATGTACATGGTCATGTGCATCAGTTGCTTGAGATGGAATGGTGACTGCAAAATTCTGAGTTCAAATCCCTCTCATTAATTATGATTAAAAAATGGAGAAAGAAATAGTTAGAAAAAATAAATATAGAGGGAGTTATAATAGAGGATAAAATTTAAAAACTTATAACTGTTGAACAGAGAAAAGGGCTAAAAGATAAGTAAATTCTAAGGAATTTTAAAAAGTAAAAATTAAATTTTTTTTTTTAATATAATTAAGAATAAAAAAATTATGACATTCAGACATAAAGATTAAAGCAAATTAATATAAATAATCAGTCACTGACAATGGGACACCATAAAATGGTGGAGACAGTGATGAGTTTACTTCTGTAAAATGCCAAAATTCCTATGATGGTACATGTATAATGGTAAGTAGACCACCATTAAATAAGTCAACACCATTCTGTGTGCTATATCAGCAATAGCATCCTTCCAAGACAGTGGAAGATCACTATTGGTGATAATGGTGAGGAGTTAAACAGTAGATGGAGGATCATTTTATGAGATTCGGCTAATGCATTAGGTCTCCTCTGAAGGTTATTGCCAGGCAAAGAAGGCAATGGGAAACACTTTGCCTTTAATTACATTGTTTTATTATGAGTATGTCTACAAGAATTATTAAGATTGATGTTGATACCTTAGTTAAAGATGGCTGGTGTCTTGGTCAGCAGTAGACATGAGACTATTCAGGTTGTAAACTTGAAAAATCTTCGCAATGTTCTTTTATTGAGAGAAGATGCATTAAAAATTGGTATGTAGAATCTTATGTCATTAGAAAGAGCTGGAAAATTTGAAAAATTTGAAAAAAGAAATGAGTATAAATAATATCAATGTTATAGGATTAACTGAAATGAAGTGGGCGGATTATGGGGAAATAAGTAGTGGAGATAGTAAATTATTTTATTCTGGTGGTGATAGACCAGTTACTGAAGTTGGCATTGTTGTTGGAAAAAAAATTTGGAATAAGGTGTCAGAGGTAAATTGTATTGATGATGAGAATAATGGCTTCGAGGGATTTGGTACTCATACAAGTTTATATGCTGACTGCCAGTCATAATGAAATTGAAATTGATGAGAAATATGAAAGGATAGAGGAAATTATACAATTTGAGAAAAAATACATGTGTGTTGATATTGAGTGATTAGAATGTTGTGGTGGGGAAAGGTAAGGAAGGAAAAATTGTTGGAAATTATGATATTGAAAAAAATGAAAGATGTAACCAGCTTGTACAATTTTATAAGAAGATTGTATACATGGACAGCTTCAGGTGATAGTGAATACTATCAAATTGTTTATATAATGATTCAGGATAGATACAAGAATGCTATTAAGGGTTCACATACTTTACCTGATATTGATATAAATTCCAGATCAAAATTTGATTATGACTAAATTAAGGTTGAAGACAGATTAAGATATGTAAGATGGAACTTAGATAAATTGAGAGAAATGGAGAAAGGACGATTTGGTTTAATATGTGAAAATGTAATAAAAAGGATTAATGAAGATGTGTGTTGGCGTAGGATTAAAGAAGGATGATTAAAACAGCAAAAAATGAAATAGGCACTATTTGGTTAAAGAAAGCTAAACAATCTTGGACAACAGAAGGTATGTTGGAAAATATGGAAACAAGGAGAAGATTGAAGAATGTCACTATTAAAGAAGGGCAAAGTGCTTATAGAAAAATTAATAATGAGCCAAGCAGAGAAACAGATTTAGCAAAAGAAAAATGATTGGAACAAAAAATTAGAGAAATGGTAATGCTTCAACAGATGAAAATATATGATCTGGTATTTGATAATAGTAGAAATGTCACTTGGAAAAAAGGGAATGGTTAGAAAATGAAATAGCAGATAAGAATCAAAAAAGATTAACTGATAGCAATATATATTGAAAAGATGAAAAGAATATTTTCAGTGTCTATTTAGAAGAGAAGCTATTTTAATTGATTATGAATTTGAAAATGAAGACAATATCAAAGTAGATGATAAAGAAATGGACATATTGACTTATGAAGCAATAAAATCAATTGCACAAATGAAAAATTGTAAATCTGTAGGATTTGATGGAACACCTATAAAATTTTTGAAATAAAGTGAAGAATTTACTATGAAGGATATAGTTGGACTTTAATCAGAAGATGTTTTGAGAACTATAATGATTTGAATTGCTTAAAAGAACAAGACTGTTAAATATGAGGACAATACATTTGTTATCTCATGCTTCTAAAGTTTTATTAAGGGATTTTTATTCAAAAAAATTTATGAAAAGGTAGAGTATTATATTGCAGAAGAATAGTTTGGTTCTCAGAAAGGGAAAAATATAAGATATACCATTGGTGTTATTGGAATCATTGCAGAGAATATATATATATAAAATAAATTGGTACATGTTTTGTGGATTTGAAAAAAGCATTTGATAGAGTAATCTGGAATAAGCTTATGACCGTATGTATATTGGGCTAAAGATAAGAATTAGACAGAGCGGAGAAACATGATATTGATAAAGTGAATATAAAAAGGAGGAGTTACAAAAGTATGCCGTATGTCACTCATTCTTTTTAATATTTATTTAGATGTTAAATAATTATTTAGACTGTGGAGAAGCAAACATTTTGGAGTAGAATAAAATGTATAAGATTTGCAGATGATATGGCTCTTATAGGTGAAAATGAAAAGTGTCTTCAGAATATGTTGAATAAATTGGAGCAAGATGTATGAATATGGAATGAAGGTTGAGAAGTCATGTTTTTGTGGATAGGGAGGAATGCAAAAAGACTGCAAATTGAAATCCATAATATATATATATATATATATATATATATATATATATATATATATAGTTCAGTAGGTAAATGGATTTAGAATGAGGATAGAAGAAGTGAAGATGAAAGTAAAAGACAGCATTGGAAAAGAAGGCATTTAGTAAGAGAAAGAAAATATTTTGTGGACCTTAGAAGAGAAAATTAAGAAAAAAATGAATTAAATGCTATGTGTAAAGTGTATTATTGTATGGTTGTAAAATGTGGACACAGGGTAATAAAATTGGAAAAAATTTAAAGCCTTTGTGATGTGGTCATGGAAAAATATGGAAAAATAAATTGGATTAATAAAACAATAAATAAAGAATGAGGATTGCCAATTCCTCTACAAGCTTTATGATAAATGCTTAGCCAGAGCCAGCACTTAAAATATCTCTGTCAGGAACCCCTCCCCAAACCCCTGACCATGGTTTCGTGCTTTGGCACTCCTCAGAGAGGTGTCAGGGTAGGTTCAGACACTAGATCTAAAAATACCAACCCAAAGCTAAGCACTTAGCTAAAAGTTATCTATTGAGTGGAAAATCTGAAATTTTCAGACATGTACATGTCTTCAAACCCAGCTATCCAACTCAAATAGCTATATGGGGCTGATAGATCTTCAGCCATGCCATATAGTAGTAGTCATAGCAATATAAAATTGCATAAGACTTTTTGGCAGAGACTATAAATAGTCAAAATAAAAGTCATAGATCAATTCATAGATCACATGACCCTATCTCTTAAGCTTGTAAGTTATAAACAGTGAGGATTGCCAATTCCTCTACAAGATTTATGATAAATGCTTAGCCAGAGCCAGCACTTAAAATATCTCTGTCAAGTGCTGGCTCTGGCTAAGCATTTATCATAAAGCTTGTAGAGGAATTGGCAATCCTCACTGTTTATAACTTACAAGCTTAAGAGATAGGGTCATGTGATCTATGAATTGATCTATGACTTTTATTTTGACTATTTATAGTCTCTGCCAAAAAGTCTTATGCAATTTTATATTGCTATGACTACTACTATATGGCATGGCTGAAGATCTATCAGCCCCATATAGCTATTTGAGTTGGATAGCTGGGTTTGAAGACATGTACATGTCTGAAAATTTCAGATTTTCCACTCAATAGATAACTTTTAGCTAAGTGCTTAGCTTTGGGTTGGTATTTTTAGATCTAGTGTCTGAACCTACCCTGACACCTCTCTGAGGAGTGCCAAAGCACGAAACCATGGTCAGGGGTTTGGGGAGGGGTTCCTGACAGAGATATTTTAAGTGCTGGCTCTGGCTAAGCATTTATCATAAAGCTTGTAGAGGAATTGGCTATCCTCACTGTTTATAACTTACGAGCTTAAGAGATAGGGTCATGTGATCTATGAATTGATCTATGACTTTTATTTTGACTATTTATAGTCTCTGCCAAAAAGTCTTATGCAATTTTATATTGCTATGACTACTACTATATGGCATGGCTGAAGATCTATCAGCCCCATATAGCTATTTGAGTTGGATAGCTGGGTTTGAAGACATGTACATGTCTGAAAATTTCAGATTTTCCACTCAATAGATAACTTTTAGCTAAGTGCTTAGCTTTGGGTTGGTATTTTTAGATCTAGTGTCTGAACCTACCCTGACACCTCTCTGAGGAGTGCCAAAGCACGAAACCATGGTCAGGGGTTTGGGGAGGGGTTCCTGACAGAGATATTTTAAGTGCTGGCTCTGGCTAAGCATTTATCATAAAGCTTGTAGAGGAATTGGCAATCCTCACTGTTTATAACTTACAAGCTTAAGAGATAGGGTCATGTGATCTATGAATTGATCTATGACTTTTATTTTGAATAAATAAAGAAGTTTGGAAAAGAGTAAATAAAAAAAAAATTTTGATTGAGAAAATTAGATATAGAAAGTGAATTAGACATATATTAAGAAGAATGTATAGTTTAATGAAAGATGTTTGGGAGAAAATAGTGAATGGAAACAAGAAGAAAGAAAGAAAAAGACTACATTACTGGATCATATAAGAGATGGGAAAACTTAACATGGAATTGAAGAGCTGGATAATGAAGAGAACAGAATGGAGAAATGGATGAATACCATAGTGATGTGGCTGCTCTCTAGTTCTTTTCATGGATAGAATGTTATTGATTGATTGAGTGAAACTTTTTATCATAAAAATATAGCTATATTTTGAATTATAAATATCAAACTTACTCCACCCACATCATTCATACAATCCACATTACACTTGTAAATCAAAATGTAACAATATACTATGGATAAATACTGAACATATGATAAAGATATTGTGATATTGTAACATAGGTCAACTGATGAGTACTGATTCAGTACAAAATGCATTTTGAGGGTCATTTATCTTTGGTGTGTTTTTATTCTGTATGATGTAGTGAAGGTTATTAACTACATTTATGTTTTCATGGTTATATGATGTAGATAAAACAATATTTTTGGTATGCACCATGTATTATTTTGCATTACAATCTGATATTTCGAAGGACTAGCAACGACCATTATCAAGGTTAACTTTTGAAAGAACAATCATTAGATCTCAAAGAATAACATGACTCAGTGCGAGATGAGAAGTGAGAATCAACTTGAAGTAGTTCAGCATTCACAATATGAGGCTTATCAAAATGTTTATTTCCCTCAGTTTTTTCACCTATTAATTTCAAGTTAATATTAGATAAAATGATAGGTTTCCACATATCCATTGTGCTTCATCAGGCCTAACAATTATTCTTTCAAAAGTTAACCTTGATAATGGCGGTTGCTAGTCTGTCAAAATATCGGATTGTAATGCAAAATAATATATGGTGCGTATCCAAAAATATCTATCTATCTATCTATCTATCTATCTATCTATCTATCTATCTATCTATCTATCTATCTATCTATCTATCTATCTATCTATCTATCTATCTATCTATCTATCTATCTATCTATCTATCTATCTATCTATCTATCTATCTATCTATCTATCTATCTATCTATCTATCTATCTATCTATCTATCTATCTATCTATCTATCTATCTATCTATCTATCTATCTATCTATCTATCTATCTATCTATCTATCTATCTATCTATCTATCTATCTATCTATCTATCTATCTATCTATCTATCTATCTATCTATCTATCTATCTATCTATCTATCTATCTATCTATCTATCTATCTATCTATCTATCTATCTATCTATCTATCTATCTATCTATCTATCTATCTATCTATCTATCTATCTATCTATCTATCTATCTATCTATCTATCTATCTATCTATCTATCTATCTATCTATCTATCTATCTATCTATCTATCTATCTATCTATCTATCTATCTATCTATCTATCTATCTATCTATCTATCTATCTATCTATCTATCTATCTATCTATCTATCTATCTATCTATCTATCTATCTATCTATCTATCTATCTATCTATCTATCTATCTATCTATCTATCTATCTATCTATCTATCTATCTATCTATCTATCTATCTATCTATCTATCTATCTATCTATCTATAAAGAATTGATAGCAATAAAATCATAAATTATTTTGTAAAGACCCATGGTTTTTTTTAAATTGCTTGTTATAACAAATTTTTTTAAAGATTTAATAAAATACTAGTTTTCTACTTCACCTTTGAGTAGTAAGTAATTTAGCTTGCGCTTTACGCAAAAAAGTGAAGCTTGTCTCTATCTTCTTTCAAGTTATATGGCTAAGCACTTTCAGAGTCCTTGAGTCTCCATAATCGTAGCCTATGATTATGGAGACTCAAGGTCTCTGAAAGCACTTAGCCATATAACTTGTAAGAAGATTGAGAGACAAGCTTCTCTTTTTTGCGTAAAGCGCAAGTTAAATTACTTAAAGATTTAATGTAAATTAAACAAAACATTTTAATATTATATCAATCATTTTTCAAATTTTAATAAAGCTAAATTAAAATTTACATTTTAAAATATATCTGCCCTCTGAATAAAAAATAATAATTTTTTATTTTCGATAGAAGCAATAGTTTTTTATTTTAGCTGTATTAATAGTTACCATTTATTAATACTGGAATACAAAAATACTGGTTGTTTTTGTAATATTTTTTTTATTGAATATAATTGTAATATTTTTTAAATAGGTTTCTTTAACATTTTTTTTAAAAGATTTAATAAAAAATGTTTTTCGTTAACAGTGCTAATCTATAAAAGTTTATTACATTTTAAATTACAAATTGCTAAGTATATCATTTATCTGAACTACATTAGGGGTTTAACTAACGATGAAAGCACACAGAGCATCTTAACATTGAATTATGAATTGGTGTTTAGGCTGTTTCTGCAACTGGCACAGAACCTTTACCACAAAATATGTATTACATTTCTATAGTTAGAAGCATTCATATTAATTGTTTTCCTCAAATGATTTTTATGTAATGGTGGAATTACTTTCTCCACATTAACATAGTGGTTATGAATTTGATACATGTCATTGGACAAACATATATTCACCAATCAGGCATTAGAAAAAATACAGGTTTTATATATAAGATAAAAAAACCAAAAACATAAATTCAAATATAAATATAAAGTTGTATATAAACAATTGTTTTTTTTTGTCATAAATTACAAATTATATAAATATAATAATATTATATTTGTTATTTCTATTGTAGTTCTGTATATATTTCATAGCTGTGATAAACACTTCTGAAATAAAACAATAATAAGAACAATATTTCTGCAGAACTATCACCCAATGTAAGAACTGGTTTCTATGCACTTTTAATATCTTGTAAAGGGATATAATCATAAACATGTGACTAAAAACATGTGAAAAAGATGTATGATATTCCAAAATGCATATTTCATGCTGAATCAAGACTTATCAGTTGGCTCAGATCACAATCTCTTACACATCTTTATCATTGTTTAGTATATATTATAATGATCAAAATGCAAAGTGAAGATCGAATCTAACTGCCAACTTCGATATCTGCTCTACAGAGCGCCATCTAGGCATTTAAACCTAGAAAAATTTATAGAGTAGGCAGATACGCGCTGTTAAGATTCCACTTTATTTAAATATTCAGATCGTTAGCCCAAGTCACTAGCTCAGTGGAGATGCAGAGATAAAAATCTATATCTTAATTTATATCTTAAATATCAATAAATAAAAGCCACTGCCAGAAATTAACACATAAAAATATTTATTTACGCACATATAAAATAACATTTAAATTTTGAGGAATAAATTCAACATTTTAGATTTTTCTATTAATCTTTTAATTTTACATTTAACTAAGTTTCAATGAGTTTAATATTTTATTTAGATAGTCAAGTATAAATAGACTACATAGATCTGCATTTGAAAAGAAAATATTCTTCCCTGATTTAACCTTAGGTAACAAATTTCGCAAAACCGGCGCCAATCCATCTGATACATTCATGTATTCAATGTAGCATGAAAATATGACAACACAAAATACTATACTGTCAGGAATGTACATCTGATCAGTAAGTAGAATTAGAGAAGACATTGTCTCTCCACTAACAGGAATGTGACATCTGTTGGCGAGTAGAACAATAAACATAAAACTCCATTGGAATGGACTGCAGTCCTTTGCCATCCTACAAATCCATCCATAGGCAAACAGAAGGTGTGTGGTGTATATCTATAATCCTACCCATAGCGGATCTCATACTATATCTACAATTACACAAATATATCCAATCCATTGAACCAATTCAACTATGAAATGAATAACCTAAGATTACCCTCCCTTAACCCTTTTCCCGCCTCTTACGAGGCACCTCGTAGACATCTGACATCACTCTAACTCTGCAAGTTTTTATACGAAAATATTCGTTCAATATGTTTTTAAATAGATTTTTAAAAGCTCTATAAGATGGTGCCCTCTTCTGAATTCTTTTACAAGTAAAAAATAAAAACAAACTGCATTTAAAGCTAAACAAAGAAAGAAGCTTATTGGTGATTGGCTCTCAGCCAGTTCTCAGCCGACAAAGACATTCTGATTGGCTGGAAAAAACAAAGAAACCGCCTGATCAAAGAAAATAAAGATAAACGCTGAGATTTTCATTTCGAATGTGATTTAAGTATTAAAAAAAGGATAATTTGACAAATTAAAAATAATTTTTAAAAAATAAACTAAAAAAACAAAATTATTTTCGAAAAATATCGAAGATTTTTGTAAAAATATTGAAGCTGTAGTAAAAAGAAATATTTACTTTTCTATAACGTAAAAGTCGATCTTTTTGTTTATATTATAGCTTTTATGTTGCCGAAATTGAATATTTTAGAATAAATAAATAGCAATTTATTTTTGAAAGAACTTTCGTTCTCTTCATAACCTGAAAAATTAATAATATACTTTTTATAAACGTATCTGAGTTGAATTTAATATTATAGGTGAATATGTTTTAACAATAGGCTTTGTCTTCAGTTTGTGAGTTGGCCAATTAAAAGATTTGATTTTTATCTCATACAACCAATAATAAAATTAGCGGTTAAAAGGTTAATATAACTTTACAAAACTATATAGCCATTCATGCCCGACTTAAATTTAACATTTAAATATTAAATTTAACATTTAAATACGTTCTCACAGATTATTTTTATACAATTTGTTTTGTAATGTCGAGTATAGATCGGCTGCACAGATTCCATGGTCAAAAACATTCCAAATTAAACACAACCGATCAAAATACAAAGTCAATCCAATAACGTCAATTGCAAAAGGGAATACATAAGGCCCCATGGCATTCATCGTAAGATGCCCGCATTAACATCGTTGACCTATATATTCCAATCAACTGTGAAAACCACAACATAATCAACCACTAACGAATCTATGCAACGTCTATACCCAACTTAAATGTAATGCATTTAATAATTTCTACAATAAATATTACTACAAATAATAATAATAAAATGGAAATGATTTTAGCAAAACTTAACTATATAAATTTAAACAATCAATTATTAATTTGAAAATCAAATAAGAGTTCATTTTAAAATTTAAATTAGCTGAATCTTTAAAAAAAAACATTGACGAAAGTTCTTAATTACTTTTTTGTTGTTGTTGTTAATTTGTAAAGTTCATAGCTCACGGTAAAAGAGTTCAGGTTTCTGCTTTTAACTCCCATGACGCCTCCATTGGAAGATAATGTTCTGGAGATGGCAATAGCTGGTTCAAGGTATCACAGTCTTTTCATTTTTCTTTTTTAAATAGAGAGTGTGGTATGTGCGTCCTACCACCTCTCAAACACACAACGCTGGAACTGTCCCAAAAAACTGTATTTCCCTTTTTATATTATCCACACGGCTTAATCCATCACTTTCGTTAGGGTCCGAGCCAAGGTTTAGTGCTTCCATTGGTCAAACTAATTTCTTTTTATTTCCTTATCTATCTTTCATCAGATCATTTTAATTATACAAGAGCCCAAGGCTAGCTTGCTTTTCAAACAATTTATAAACAATCATTTCCATTTACAGATTACAAGAATTAATTAATACCTGTTTTTATTTTTAAATCTTGTACTTTTTTTTTATTTATAAAAAAGTACATTCAAATACTTATTTATTTGTTTTTAAAAAAAAAATATTTTTAAAGTTTGGCATCTGTGCGAATGTATATACGTTTAACAAACATTTTAATTTTAGCGTTTAGTTTTTTACTTTTATTTGCGAACTTTTAAGTTTTTATTTTAAATTAATGTAACGACATATTTATATATCGTTACAATATAGATATTCAATTACTACAGTTTTACTGATAAGAGACAAACTTATTCCTCTCACAACTTTGATACAAACCACTTAATGGAAGTATATTAATAATTTTCGTTCATTAGATTAGAGATTATTCACTTAATAAATAATGTTTCTGTATCTACTTTTTACTATACCAATCTTGTGCAAGGTAAGAACTGACTTCTATTTGCTTTTAACACCTTGTGGAGAAATGTAATCATAAATATATGACCCAAGACATGTGAAAGAGTTTATGATCCCAAAGATGCACATTTCATGTTAAAGCAATACACGTCAGTTGGCCCCGACCACAATCTCTTACACATATCTTTATCATTGTTCATATATATATATATATTAGAAAATTACTACCGTTTAATTGACAAGTGTCAAACGTGAAGCCCTCACAACTTTGCCACAAATCACTCAATATTAGTCATCTATTAGACTAGAGATTATTCGGATAATAAACAATCTTTCCTAGTGTAATTTTCGCTCCCACACTCTCATGCAAGATAGGAAAATTATACTACAGAAATATAATTCATTATTCGAAAATCTCTAATTTAATAAATGACTAATAAAAATTGTTAATAAGAATAAGATGTTTCATTAAATGAAGGTATAAAGAAGGGGGTTATTACTGCTTACAGAGTGAAACTTGAGTGCGATGTTGTTCAGGATGGCAGATTTGTTTGTATAGTAATGAAAAAAAAACGTTGTCTTCCTGTCTTTATTTATTTTTTTAAAGTTTTAATATCCAAAGTTTTTATTGAATCATTGTTAATCAATAATAAAAAAAAATAATACAATCATTGGAAGTAACCGATTGAATGTGAATAATCGATCTTTAGCTTTCCGGGAATCAATATACTATCGTGAAATTAATAAATAATTAATGAATTAAGCATCATATAAAAATACTATGTGATGTGATGTACTGTCTAGCTTCTCCTTAAACGAAGTCAAGAATATCTCAGCAATTATGCCCAGAGAAACAAACCTGTTAGCTACTTTATTTTACATTCCCCAGTATAATATGATGTGATGTGATGTATTATGGCTTCTCCTTAAACGAAGTCAAGAATATCTCAGCAGTTATGCCCAGATAAACCTGTTAGCCACTTTATTTTACATTCCCCACTCTAAATTTACCCATAATTTGCTGTATCCCATTTCCACAACATAATCTTTGTCAACTCTATAACCTTTATATCTAAATCCCCCTTATCTTTTCCCAAACCCAGCATAAAAACCAATAATTCACTTTCTGTATAATCACTCTTTTCATATTTATTTTTCCACAACTTCAGTATATGTACCCTTTCTGTTTTCAAACATTTACTTTCAATTAACAAATGCCTAATATTTTCAATTCCTTCCTTACATAATTTACAAAATAAATCACCCATATTTTTCCAAACAATAAACTACTTTCCTTACTATTATCATATATTAACTCACACCTAATATTCTGTTTATTTCTATATATATTTAAACACTTTTTACTCTCCATACTATTTCTCCATCTCTCTAACTCCCTAGTCTTTATTAATAAATTTATTCTTTTATCCCATTTCTTACTACTATAACACTTAATAATCCTCTTAACACAATCATCCCATCTTTTGTACAAATATATTGATATAAATTCCTTATCCAAATCTTTTGCATACCGCATTACCTTTCTTACCCATTTTGTTACCTGCCCTTTACTCATAACCCAATTAAGTACTATTTTAGCTATTCTTTTATTATCCATAAACTGCAATCTACCAAACATTTTCATTTTACTTTTTGCATCTCTCATATGAAAACTTGACCATCCCATTTCTCCTTGAATTGCCTCCCTTGCTGTCCATACTTCTGCATCCAATGCATGTCTTCCTACTTCCCTTTGAGCTTTTTCTAAGTAATCTAATATGTTTTTAATAACATATAATGCATCATTACCATATGTTAACGCCATCTATATTAATATATATATAGTTTCGCAATCTGATAATAATTATTTAATAAAATTATCGGATGCTAGTCTTTTGAGACATTCTAAATGCACATTCTACCTGTAACTAGGTCAGCATTTAGGTAATTAGACTTAAAAAATAACACTTATTCATACTCGGAGATGGTTGATAGCTGATATTTATGTTAATGACTTCTAAAATTGTATTACAAAGCTCGTAATTAATTATTTAAATATAGAAATAAAGTCTTTTAATTTTTTATGACTGTTAAGAGAAACAAAATAATTTAATTCCCTATGTAATTAAAAATTGTACAACCTCCATTCACAAGCGGACGGATTTAGAAAATTGGCATATTGAATTTGATTAATTATTCTCCGACAAAATTATATATATATAATTCTTTATTTCATTACATAATTTTTTTTCCTCTGCTGATTTTAGATTAATTAACTTCCCTCTTCCAATATTTTAGATTATTGAGAATAAAATCTTTCTCTCTTTTTTTAGATATTTGATTTAAAATTTTTGTATATACTTAAAAGAGAGAAAAAAATAAGCCCCGTAGATTTTTTTTTTTTTACAAATTTTTAAAAATGAAAAAGAAAAAGTAAAAAATAAACTTTTGATATATTTTTTTCTTTTTATAAAAATAAAAAATATCAGAATAACTTTTAAGGTCATTTTGTATTAGATTAAATTTTAATTCTATTAAATTTTTTATTTTATTAAAAATTCTCTAAAGAGGCGTTTTAATACTTTTCTCTCTCTCTGTATATATATTATAATAAAGATATTGAATATTTTAAAATTACATAACTCTTTTTAAAAAAGAATTTTAATATTAATCATTTTTCAACATTACAGATTATCTCTCTCATTTTTTCTGAGTCGTATATATTTTGTTTCTTTTTATTGTGACACTTTTTTTATATTCAATGTTGTGAGACTGATAGAAAATATTTGAATGTATTTATAAGCTTTTACCGAAAAACTATAAAATAACAAAAGAAAAAAACTCTTTCCTTTTACTCGAATTCCCCAAAAAATATTTTAGAGAATAAAAATATTCTCAAGAAAATATATATATATCTATTCAGTTTTTAAATTACTTGCGATGCGATGCACTATTGCTTCTCCTTATCGGATTCAGGAATTTCTCAGCCACTATGCCCAGAGAAACCTGTTAGCCATCTTGCCTTCTCTTTCCATTCCACACTCTATGTTTTTCCCACATTCTTCTCCTCCTGCTCCATCCCTTCCCACAACATTATCTTTGTCCACACTATGACCTTTATAACTAAATCCCCCGTATTTTTTTCCAAACCCATCATAAAAGCCAATAACCTACTTTCCGTATAATCACTTTGTTTATATTTATTCTCCCACAACTTCATTATTTGTACCCTTTCTGCTTGCAGGCATTTATATTCAATTTACAGATAAACTAATATTTTCTATGCCTTCCTTACATAACTTGCAGACTAAATCACCCACATGTCTCCATTTATGTGAATATTTTTTCACAGCAGATATACCACCTATTGTAAGTTTTTGTAACTAATAAATGTCAAATGATAGTGCTTAAATCCCTATCTAGTGCTATTCAATCCTATGACTCCAGACTAGTTTCAAGCTTATGGTTTCATTATTATTGAGAAGTTTTGGATATTGGAACAATGCAACTGAACTTTTAGAATACAATGCATCTTATCAGAAATGTATAAATGTTTCACTCTAAGACAAATTGTCTATATAGTTATATATGTTTGAAACCATTACAGCATATATATATATATATATAATGCTGTTCCTAGTTTTTTTAACAAATATAGGCATCTCTGTCCTGTGGTAAAAATTGGTATAAAACAAATAAAAAATTACGACTTTATAACATTAGTTATCAAAGATTTCAATAGGTGGTAACACTATGGTGGAATGAAGTGAAGAAAAAAAAAGAAATTGATAAAGTAATTAACAGAATTTTCATATAATAAATATGATGTAGCAAGAATTATATGGAAGAGATGGTAGTAGCAATGTTAACTTATGGTAACAGTGTGTATGTAGAAAAAGTACAAAAAGAAGTAAGAAAACATGCATTACATGCAAATGTGTGGATGGCAAAAGAGGCTATTCAAGAAGAAATGTGATATCAAATTTTATATGAGAGATGCAAAAAGCAAAATAAAAATGTTTGGTAGATTGTAATATATGAATAGTAAGAGAATAGTTAAAATAGTATTTAAGAGTAAAGGACAGACAACAAGATGGGTGAAAAAGGTAGTATGGTATGCAGAATATTTGGATAAAGTCTTTGTGTTAGTATACTTGGACAAAGGGTGCAATGATTGTATTAGGAGGATTGTTGAGAGTTATAGTGGCAAAGACTGTGATAGAAAAATAGATACATTAATAAAAAATAGGGAGCCGGTGCACTAGTATGGAGAATAAAAAGAACTTAAATAAATATATATGGAAGTAAACAGAATATTGGGTATGAATTCATTTATAATAATAGCAAGGAAAGTAATTTACTCCTTAAGGCTCAAATAGAATCATTAGCAACAAGATAACGTACACATAAATGGAGAAATGTGCGGGATTTAGTCTGCAGGTTATGTAAGGAAGGCATGGAAAATATTAAGAATTTGTTAAAATGCTTACAAGCAGAAAAGGTACAAATAATGAAGTTATAGATGAATGAATATAGTTCAAGTGATTATACAGAAAGGTGGTTCTTGGTTTTTATGCTGGTGTTGGAAAAATATAAAGGCAGACATAGATACAAAGGCCATTGAGTGGACAAAGATGATGTTGTGGAAATGGGACAGAGCAGGATAGAAAAGAATGTGAAAAAACTTACGAGTAGTTAATGGAAAGAGAAGGTAAGATGGCTAACAGGTTTTTCTGGGACATATTGGCTGAAAGATTCCTGACTTTGATAAAGGAGTAACTATGTCACATCACATCACAAAATTTGTTGTAAAATAGCAATGAGTAAGCTGGAGTCATGTGTAAATCCATGTGATGTCTTCCATGCAAATTATGAATTTATTCTATATTTCTTGTGCTCTTTACTTACATTGTAACAGAAGCACTGGATGAGATTAGAAAAAAAAGAACCAATTCAATTTTTTATTGGGAATAAAATACCAACAGAATCAAATGTTTCAAATAAAAATATGATTTTAGATGATTTAATGATGTTTCATATTACTTATGAGCTTTAAATTAAATAATTTAAATCATTAAAATTAGCTGAATTCTATATTTTCTTTTCTATTAAAAAGGAAGGTACTAGTAATAAAATTTGTTTCTTTATATCATGTTAATTAACCAAAGTATTCTATCATCATATGAATGGGACCCCAAAATAACTGGAATTTGATAAAAAACTGTTTATCTTTAAGTGTTACAAATTTAATCTCTTTCAAAGTATTGTCCATTTAATAAAATACAGTCTATATTGCTTTAACTCGCCTCATTTACACTTTAATGCAAATTTTTGTAAATATTTCTCTATTTTCCTGACAGTTTTGACTCTCCTGTAGTCTTCATCAGAGCTACAAAAACTTTCAGGAAAATAAAGAAATAATTAAAAAAAATTGCATTAAAGTGTATATGAAGGGAGTTAAAGCAATATATATATATGAATATATGAAGAAATGCAAAGAAAGTAAAAAGAGAAAAATAAGAATACACCAGTCTAAATATGCTTTTTACTTTTCAAAGTTGTCTAGAAATACAAAGGGAAGACTTTTAAAGCCTAGTGGTTTTTTTACCACTTCTAAGTCAGCAAAAAAAGAGGCATTTTTTTATTCACGAGAATAAAAAGAAGTCACATGGTTAGAAATTGAGCGAATATGATTGATAGATAATCTGAATTGTTGGATTTAATTAAAAATTGTTTCACACTCAAGATTGCTTGCAGAAGCATTATCATGGTGAGGCTTGTACTCCTCCCTTTGCCACAAAATGGGACTTTTACATTTTACTGCATTACACAAATGTTTCACAACTCGTAGATAAAACATCTGATTATTAAGAACTAATTTTGAGTGAAGAACACCATTCATGTCAATAAAAGAAAATCATCATTATTTTTCCATTCAACTTCAGTTGCCATCTTTTTTTGAAACATAGCAAATTTGACAACTTCATTAAATCATTCATAAATTTGTGTTTTCCCCTGAACAACTTTCGTGTAATCAATTTCAAGTATTATATCTATTTTTCCTGTTGTTTTCTCTAAAAGAAAGCAGAATTTCACATTATTCCAGCTTATCATCTATTACATAAATTGCCAAATATACGAGACGCGATTTACAAAAAACGTACTGAGTGGCATCACAATTTCACATGGTAATGTAATTTTACAGATTGATTTAAAAGGGTCCCTGCAAGAGGTATGTAATAGCAGAAGCATGTAAGACAACAGGTGTACTTACCAGAGAATAATTCTGGTAATTTTGGACTCTTCCCCATTGTAAGTAGTCTTGAAATATAGAATACAGGTTTTAATATTTATGTTTAAGTTTATCGTTTGTGATTCTGGTTTTCCAGTCTTTATTACTGTTTCTTCATTAATAAAACGCAAAGATTCAAACAATCTCATCAATAAAAGATCAGTTATGCAACATTTATCATCAGATTGGCTGATTTGGATGCTAATAGTTCTATAATAAAGTGGAAATAACTGAAACTGTCTTCGAACTATGTATAATTAATAAACTATAAGAAGAATGGAATGGTAGCACTCTGATGTCATTTCAGCATAGTTTATTGATGTTGTTACAAATCAAAGAGTAAAATATGTATAATAATAATTTTTATTAGTAATTCATTAGATTACAGATTATCCACTTAATGAATATTTCTGTAGTGTAATTTTCACTACATCATTTTTACACGAGGTAGGCACTGGGTTCTATCCACTTTTAACATCTTGTGGAGGGATGTTATCATAAACATATGACCAAAGACATGTGATAAAGATGTTTTGAGCCATATGTTTATGATAACACTTTTTCATAAGGTGTTCAAAGCAGGTAGAAAACAATCCCTACCGTATATGGTATAGTGAAGATTACACTATGGAAATATTATTTAGTAAGTGGATAATCTTTAATATAATAAATGAATAATAAAAATTATTAATATGCTTTCATCAAGTGGTTTGTATCAATGTTGTGAGGGCAGTAAGTTTGACACACCAATTAAACTGTAGTTATTGGTTATCTACTGAGACAGTTATGTGTTTCATGGCATACAACAACATACTAGTGTAAGTGCATGTATATATAAAGTTGAAAGGAAAAGTAGAAACAAACACAAACAAAAATTTTTGTAGATATTTTCTATACTATACTGGAATAACAGTAAAGAATTAAATAATAATTTTGCATTTAAAAAATTATTATAGATTAAATATTTGAAAAGTCTAGTTAATATTTTATTAATTCTGATTTTGATATCTAAATCAAGCTTGTTTTTATGACATAATAGATAGTACCAGTAATTATAAAATTCATCTTTATTTTATTAGATTAAGATTTTTTTAAAATTAAAGCTTGTGATAATCAGATGTTTTTTAAAGGATTAAAAATATCTGTAGAAAAAAGTGTTTTAATTAAGATAAATTAAAAAGTTATTGACTTGTTTTTTTATCAAGCTAAATAAAAATTGCTTAATGGTTGTTTTTTTAATTTCATGACAATATAAAATGTAGATTTGAATCATTCATGACTTCAACAGTTTTACAGCACTGTGATTATGAGGTTATAACTGAAGGCAAAAGACAGTATATCCAGATGCTACTGCTAGTGCCATGACAGTAGGGTTTGATTTCACATGGAAGCAAGGTCTAGCTTTTATGTGATTCATAGCCCACATATATTGTGTATTAGACAGCATGTGTAAAGTCGACCAAATTATAGACTAAATGGAGCTGATGAATTCCAAGAGTTACCTGATATATATCTTTCTCAGAAATATCAATGGAACTTTATACTACTCTATTATGGATATGATTATAATGGATCATCTTCCCAAAAAATTTCATCAGCTTACTGAAATGATTCCAGTATTAATTATCTTGCTGAAGGATTATCTTGCTATGACTTAATATATATGCTGATTAATCTACATGCAAAGAAGCATAAACATATAATTACTACCAGTTGGAATATTTATAAAATGCATACAATTGATGAGTAGAATGTGTTGTATGTTGAGAAGGTTATTTTAAATAAATTTGCAGTTTAAATCTTTTAATTACAAATTTTAAAAGTAAATAAGTTTTTCTTGAATTATATGTTTAAAAATGGAGACTTGATTTCTAGTTTGTATTTTACTTTTGAAATTAAAAAAAAACAAAAAAAACTCAGAAATCTTATTGCAAATGATTTTTTTAAAAAGAACTGTCCAAACTGAATCACAATTATTTCCCCTTTTTTAAAGAAAGAAGAAACTTTTACTTACCAACAGAAATTGTGAATTAATTAACAACTGATTCATACTCTTTTTATATACATGCATACATGTGAATTTTATATATATTTTCAACATCAAATTGTCTTGTAAAAATATAATATATAGTTTAATAAGTTTATTTTATAACTAATGAAATATCAGTGTGCACATATATTTGAATGCATATCATGTAGATCCATATATATTAAAATCAGTCATCAACAACATCAATCAATAAATAGTATTCTGTGCAACAGACAGGTCCAGAGAGTCATCACAACATCAATTCATCCATTATTCCATTCTCTTCCTTGCCTATTTCTTCAATTCTACATAAGTTTTCTTATCTCTTATATCATCCAATAATATCAATCTCTTCTGTTCTTTCTTTTTATTTTCACTCACCATTCACTCCAAAACACATTTCATTAAACTATAATCTCTTTTCAATGCATGTCCAATTCAGTTTCTCTTTCTCTCTGATATTCTCAATCAATCTTCTTTCCTCATTTATTCTTTTCAAAATTTCATCATTTGTTACTCATCCAATTGATTTTTTCCATTTTATCCATGTCCACATCCCAAAAGCTTCCAACCATTTCTTAATTCTATTACTCAATATCCATGTCTCCCAACCATACATTAATACACTCCACACATAGTATTTAATTAATTTCTTCCTTAATTCTCTTTCCATACGTCCACAAAATATCTTCTTTGTCTTCACAAAGGTCTTCTTTGCCAATGCTATTCTTCTTTTAACTTCATCTCCACTTCTTCCATTCTCATACAACCAATTACCCAAATATCTAAATCCCTTCACCTGTTGAACCATGCCATCATGGATTCCAATGTGCAGTCTTTTTGCATCTCTCCCCATCCATAAACACTTTGCCTTTTCAATATTACTCTCCATTCCATATGCAATACATCCTTCTTCCAATTTATTCAACATATTTTGAAGATCCTTTTCCTCCTCAGCAATAAGAGCCATATCATCTGCTAATCTTATACACCATCAACAATATATATGTTAAAATTAGTTCTTATGTATTATAAAAATGAATTTTTATTATTAGTTTATGACAATTCAAAGATGTTAATTTAAAATTATTACACCTGATTGCTTATTTATATATATATGTCCACAGATGGCGTTCTACCAAAAACACCGATCAAGCGTATGTTTTGTTTACATAAACGTCAGAGTAGTATTCACTATCTCTAACTATAATTCCACTTTCAGATCATGATTTCAAGCTATTTGCTATCATCAGTGAAAGACAGGAATAAAGAAACTAGATCTAAACACAAACTCTGAGCATTTATGAAACAATTTCTATTCAGCTTGTTTATGTAAACAAAACATACGCTTGATCGGTGTTTTTTGTAGAACGCCATCTGTGGACATAAATACAAGCGTTAGCAAGTTTTTTAACTTGCATTTTTGTTTATCATATATATATATATGCATTTTATGCAAATCTATTAAAATATATGTAAATTATAATGTAACCATAAAAATGGTGATCATGTGATGTTTAGTGGGGTAAAGTATAATGTAATAACATATTTTTTGTATTATTCATATCAAAATCAGAATGCAGAATTTATTGCATATTTAACAAACCTTAGTTTAATTTTAGTGTTATTAATATAATTTACATTTCATTAAGTTATTGAAATGAATTATTTTAATCCTAGATTAGGTTTAAACATTACATGTTAGCATTTGCTGACTGAGCTGGATTAATGCATAATGGTCAGTTATATAGATTGGGGTTTATGTTTAATGTTATGGACATCCAGTTAATGTTGATCTCATTACTTTTAATACTGAATGTCACAAAGGGATAGCCTTTAAAGTCCATGAACTACATTTTATTTTGTTTTTGTTTTAGAAATTAAGTTTATACTGGCTGTTATATTAATGGTACTAAATGCCCAGACTATTGATAACGCTCAGCATGCTTTAGAATCCCAGCATTATTTTGTTTGTTATATTGTTATGGATTAGCACCCAAGTCTGTGCATCCAAATTATGGTGTTATATTACGGCCTTAAGTTTGGCAGTGGCTAAATAATTAGCCTTGTTCATAGTAGACATAGTTCAAATCCAGTCAAAATTTGACTGTTCATTTTTTTATTGTTGATCGTTTATGATGATGAATGATCATTATTTATCTGTAATGCTAGTGAACTTATAGTTAGTCTTATTTCCTTGCTCTTCTCTCATGCCCATTCTCTCATTGCTCATATTCATGCATATTTAGATTGATTCATTAACTGGGGTTGATGATACTGATTGCCATCACCCCAGATTCACCCTATTCTTTTGTACCATTACACTATATTTATTGAAAAATGATAAAGATATAAGGAAGAGATTGTGATCTGGGCCAACTGATGAGTGCTGGTTTGGCATGAAATGTGCACCTTGGGGAACATACATCTTTTTCACATGTGCTTGGTCATATGTTTATGATTACATTCCTCCACAAGAGGTTGAAAGTGGATAGAAACCAGCCCCTACCTTGCATGAGAGTGGTGTAATAAAAATCGCACTACAGAAATATTAAATTTATATACCAAATATTACATGATCACCATTCTTTATGCTTACACAAACCATTTACATAGATGCAAAACTCTCCACACAGTAGTGTCACTCAGTGCAAGCCAGTGACAGTACTAGCATGAGAATCAAACCTGGATGCTTTTATATACTAACTTGCACACTATTACTAACAATTGAATGCATTGAATGTTATTTTTTTCTAAGCACATTCAATACTTATAAATTATGATTAAGTAGTTCAATATATAAATACAATCAAAATGCCATCATTATAACCCTTTAGGAAAGCACTATCTATCTATCTATCTATCTATCTATCTATCTATCTATCTATCTATCTATCTATCTATCTATCTATCTATCTATCTATCTATCTATCTATCTATCTATCTATCTATCTATCTATCTATCTATCTATCTATCATCCGTCCGTCCGTCCATCCATCCATCCATCCATCCATCCATCCATCTATCTATCTATCTATCTATCTATCTATCTATCTATCTATCTATCTATCTATCTATCTATCTATCTATCTATCTATCTATCTATCTATCTATCTATCTATTTAATTATTTATGTAATTTGTATATATGATTATCTGTTTGATGAGAAAAATCTGTGTATATGATTTAAAAATATAACATCTATTTCTTTTATAATGGTGATGATTAAAAATGGTTTTTCATATATTTAAATTATTCAAGCAAATACTTAGTACTTTTTATAAAAGATGTTATTCTTGATCTCTGTAAGGATTAATGTTTTTAACTTTGCTGCTGTATACAAATTGTTATGGTAACTTGTATTCAGAATTTGTTTTGGGTATTAAAATATGATGCTCTACATAAAATCTTTTTCTGTTAACTTAAGCATAAAAAAATAATAATTTCAGAAAAGGAATTAGTTTCAAATTTTTATTCAATTTATATATATTTTTATTTAAATCTGAAAATTTAATTACCATATTACTTATATGACTTTGCATATAATAAAAATAACTATAAACACAAGAATATATATATATATAAACAATGAAATATTAAAAGCATATAACTAAACTAGTCAATAAATAATCAAAATTGAAACAAATTCACAACTCAACCAAACGAGCCAAAAAATAAACTCTAAAACACAAACAATCAGACTTCTCAAGTGTAAAGAATTCCAAAATAACATATTTAAATGAAACCTTACCCACAATTCCACTCACTTCCCATACACCCTTAATATTAAAATAACTTTTAAATAATTTAATTGCTTCAAAATCATACATTTTTAATAATATAGATTCTTTAATTCTTTTTTATTTTATTCCTCTTAAAGATAACAACCTTAGCTTCATCAAAATTAATAGTATGGCTTGTATCTTTTACATGGATATATAAAGTGGAACTAAAATTATTTCTAACTCTATTTTTATATACCATTATTATTTCATTTGAGCTCAAACTACTCTGACCTTAAAAATAAAAGAATAAAGGTTCATAAAAATAGGTTAGAAACAAATATCTTAATTTTGCTTTATATATCATCAAAAAGATACAGTCCACACTATTAATTTTAATTAAACTAAGGTTGTCTTCTTTGAGAGAAATGAAATAAAAAGAAAAATTTTAAAAACCTGTATTATTAAAAATTTATAATTCTGAAACAGTTAACTTATTTAAAAGTTCTTTTAATATTTAGGGTAGATGGGAGGTAAGTGGAATTGTGGTAATGTTCAGTTTAAATATGTTATAAGTCTGCTTGTAGCAGTGAAATCATTGGCACATTTTCGATTTTATTTTCTTGGCAAGTCTGGTTGAGTTGTGAATTTGGGGTTATTTTAAACAATGAAATGTAATAGTAAAATTTTTGTGTATCTAGATAAAATTTTAGTTAGATTTAATCAAAAATAACCAATTAAAACATGCAATACAAGTTGAAACCATGTGATCTGGTAATAGTAATAATGTTCATTTGGCCTACATTAAGCCAATAGTAGAATATGGACAGGCAACTATGGCTACATGAATTCACTTGACACTTATACTGTAGATAAAATTTTATCTTGAAAAATTTCCATTACATTACAATATTTATGTCTATTTATCAATGTGAAAGAAAGTGTTGACAGTTTCTTTATGAAAAATAGTAATTGGCGCCCTCTACCTAAAAAAAAGAAAATAAATTTTTCTTGATTTTATATACATAATATACAAATACCTGTAGTATAGGTTGTATTTAATACTCAGCTGTATTATTAAAAGTTTGTTAGGATAACATTTTTATTTTCATAGTACATGCTCTATCAATTTAGTAGATAAAAAAGAGTTCATATATTATAAAGATTAGAGATTACAGCACAAAGAAAATAACCATTTGACCTTGTAGCTTTCCTGCCTATCCTAGTCTTTATTATAAATACATATTATAATATTAATATTATTAGCACACCTGCTTAATTTGAAAAGTAATACTGAAATTTGAGGTCACACAATGAAGTATAGAGAGATGAGTATTAAAAGTACAAGAGATTGAAAATGATATATATAGGTGAGTGAATAATTGGTTCTCACTGACACCATTGAAAGGATTAAGAGATTGAAATGATGCTGTCTGGATATTTTGATGAGTCAACATAATATGGACACATTTAAAGAGATTGCAAAAACCTAAAATGAGATCACATGTGAGATGGATGGATAAAATAAGAAAATTGGTTGAAGTGATATGGAGATAAACTAGGAATCACAGTATTTAAACTTGAAGAAATCTTCATCCTGAAGTGAAATGGTAATGGTTTCAAATGATAACTTGAAAATCTTTAAATTAATATATATATATATGGAGATTTACCAATATCTCCGTACAAGCTTTGTTTACATAAAATACTGAGTGAGACAGAATTCAATATCTCTTTCAGTTGTCTCCACCTTCAGATCAGCTGATTTCAAGCTAATTGGATATCATCAGTGAAGGGTAGAGACCAGAAACTAGATCTAAACACTGACTCTAAAACTCAGCATTTATGAAATGTTTCTGTCAGCTTGTAAAGTGATTTCAGACCCATATAGCTGCTTAGTTTGTTTGGCTGGATTTGAAGATATTTACATATCTGAAAAATTCACGCTTTCAAGCTGACAGAAACATTTCATAAATACTGAGTTTTAGAGTCAGTGTTTATATCTAGTTTCTGGTCTCTACCCTTCACTGATGATAGCCAATTAGCTTGAAATCAGCTGATCTGAAAGTGGAGACAACTGAAAGAGATATTGAATTCTGTTTCACTCAGTATTTTATGTAAACAAAGCTTATACGGAGATATTGCTAAAGCTCCATTTATTGATCATTATATGCAAGCTATAAGCAAGTTTATGAAATTTATGACTTGTTTTGTTTATCATATATATATATATAAGTAATAATATTATTATTCGATATCTGTATTTTTAAAGCAATATATGTAATTATATAACTGAATATTTGTAAATACAGTAACTAAATATTTAAAAAAATTTATTCACTTAGGAGCGCTTTCGATTATCCCAATAATCTTTTTCAACTAAAGCTTTGAAAGGCTAACTTTACCACAATTCTGTGATCTTAATGTTTGCTGCTTGCCTGTTAATTAAGTCATGTTTATATTTGTATATTAGCATAGCTTCCTTAATTTTTCTTTTATTGTTATTTTTTTCTATTTGCAATATTTTTACACTGTTAAAATTGAAGTCAAAACCATAAATACATGATTTATTATAGTCATAAAAAACAGATGCTGAAATATTATTATCCACTATGCAATTTTGTTTCGATTTCTGAACTCATTTTAATAATAGCAAATGTTCTTTAGTTCTTTTGTCCAACGTACATCTTGGATTCACCTATTAAATTATTTTCAGATGTAAATTTTTAAAATTTAGATATCTGCACATTCCAATCATAATCCGATTTATAATTAAACTTTTTTTTCCTTTACTTTTTTCTTAAATCCTTACAAACTTTTAAATCAGATTAAATTATGCTTAAGGAATTTTCAACTGAAGACTTGAATTCTAGATCAACGTAATCCCACTGGCTGTCAACATATTTTTCACCAAGATATAATATATGTTTTTGTTGAAAATCAAGATCCATAGTTGACAAATTAACATAATTATTATCTTGAGATTGACTTTTAAAGCTTTTATAATACAAAAAGTTGATTTTTCTATCAAATTTCATACACATTTTTTCATAATATCGATTAAATGTCATCTGACAGTTATTTTTAAAATTAAACCAATCATCTCAGTTATTCAAATCAATGAAATAATTAAACTTTTTAAATATTGCCTTTTATCAAATATTAATCATTTGCCCATGGAAATTATACTTCCTAATACAATCATTTCCATATAACATTATTGTATTCATA
Organism: Epiperipatus broadwayi; assembly: GCA_028023455.1. Lineage (NCBI taxonomy): Eukaryota > Metazoa > Onychophora > Udeonychophora > Euonychophora > Peripatidae > Epiperipatus > Epiperipatus broadwayi. The sequence goes on from JAQFVV010000172.1 coordinate 1,192,520, forward strand.
GACAACTTGCAGGACATATTAACTTTTATTTTACAGCAATTTGGATATATTTTAAATCTTTTAATTTGTCGAATATGGATCTTGATTTTCACCAATAACATATATTAAATCATGGTGCAAATTATGTTGGTGGTCAGTGAGAAGACAGTGATCTAGAATTGAAGTCTTTGGTTGAAAATTCCTTAAGCATAATTAAATCTGATTTAAGAGTTTGTAAGGATTTAGTAAAAAAGTAAAGGAAAAAAAGTTTAATTATAAATTGGATTATGATTGATTAAAAAATTTACATCTGAAAATAATTTAATTTATATAAAAGAAGATATGGGCCTTAGAATGTGTTTATTATTAAAATTTGATTATGAAGACAAAGCAATTACTCAAATGAAGAATCTTAACTTTATGAAAGTTGACAAAGTAAATATAGAAAATTTACATGTTCAATTTATTAATAACATTTTTAAAAAAGCCAAAAATAAAGCCATTGATAATATTTCTTATTATAAAATTTACCCTTCTGCTGCAATATGTCCTAAGATTTTTTTTCAAATATAAACCTGCTTAAAGAAAATGAACCATTACGTTTAATGGTTGATTGGGGGGAGAGAATTTTATTATGAAATGTGTTGCTTAATTAAGAAAATGCTACAAGAAATTCTTGGTTTTGGTAAATATACAATATATTCTTTATTTGATTTTTTTAATAAAATTTGTAACATTAAATTGATGTTAATGACATTATATATACTCTAGATGTTAGTGAAATGTATGGATCAATCGATCGATTGGCATCTATTGAAATTATTTCCAATGCATTAAGTTTAAAAAATGTTAACATGAAAATAATAAAATTTATAACTGAAACATTAAATTTTATGGATAAAAATATTTATGCAGTTTTTAAGGATTTTTATAAAATGTGCAATGGATGGCCTATGGGATTATCTACTGTTGCTCAGAAATGTAATTTTATAATTTCTACATATGAAAAAAATATTTTGAAAAAGGAATATTATTAAAAAAATATTACTGTATATTATTAATATGTTGATAATATTTTTGTATGTAATAAAGCAAATACAATTAATGAGTTGTTTAAAAAATTAAATGATTTAAAAGACCTAAGATGGATAAAAACAGTCGAGGTTATATCTAACTAAATAGGAGGTAACTAAAATTTCCAAAGAGCTAAGTAATGTAAATAAACTCTCAAAGGTCAGGATAATACTGTCTCTTAGTATCTGTTGTTTTTATGCTTAATTCATTTATGTAATTTTAAATGGAGTGAATTCAATCTACTGATTATATATATGTAAAAAATAAATGATAAGAATAAATGGTATTTCCAGATATTGAAATGAAGTTTTCATTTCATATTTAGAAATAGTTAACTAAAGTTTTACTTTGATCCTTTGAATTTTTAAATGATGATTTTTATTATTTATTCTATAAATATACATAATCAATAAATCTAATTTACTCCCTCATAAATAACAATAAATGTTAAGAGATAGATGTATTGTTTTTTGAGATTTTATTTACATTATATAACTCACTGGAAACACCAGTTATTTCCTGTTCAGTAACATATAATCTGAGTTATTTATTATCTACAGATATTAAAACTGAGTTTTTATTTCATATTTAGATATTGTTTAAACTATAACTTGGCTTTTATCCTATAAATATTTAAATACTGATTCATATCATTTGTTCTATGAATATAGATAATCAATATATCAAATTCACTCCATAATTAAAATTACATAAATAAACTAAGCATATATAAGAAGAAATGCTAAGAGGCAGTTGGTGTCATCTGCCTTTTAGAGAGCTTTTTTTATGTTATATAACTCATTGTAAGCTTCATTAATTTCCTGTTCAGTTATATGTATATAGTTCTACTTTAAGGCAGTTGAAAATCTAAAGGGTAGGATACTATGACCAAGCAACAACATTTAATTATAGTTATAATTGCCCTATATATTTTGGCTTAATGGTAGTGTGATATACCCCCCCCCCAAAAAAAAAAAAAAACAACAAATTAAACTTTGTGTTTATAAATAATAGCAATGCTTATAATATTACCTAAACACACTATATCATGTTAAAGATTATTGCTTATGTTTCAGCATTGATTGAACAGTTAATAATTAGAATTGTTTAATTAATGCTTTAGATTATGAAACAAATTCCCTACAATCCAACACAGTGTGAAATTTATCACATTTGGTCAGTTGTAGCTAGACTTATCGATATTCACTAACACTTGTAACTGCACAGAACAAGTAAATCTGATGCCATTCAGTGAGTAGCAAAGTGTATGATTTCATGCGTTATTTCCGTGAGATACTAAACTACTACTCTTGGCATGGGTTCATGGTGAGTGAAATATTTTTGGTAGATCTTATTTTATTTGGTTAGAATAACATACATTAATTTACTTATTTTAGATACAATGCTGCATTATGATGTTGTCGTACGTGTAAAAAGGTATTTTCTGACTTATCACTACCTGAAAAAATAGAAAGCTTTTCCATTAAGGTCGAATATTGGCTATCTTAATATAAAGCTGAGTACTGATTGTATTTATGTGTGGAGATGGTAATCTGGACCAACTGATGAGTGCTGGTTTAGCATGTTATACGTATATTGGTGATTATTTATCTTTTCAACATGTGTGTAATCAGATGGGTCAGCAATATAAAATGGCACTGAGAGTTGTGGGTCATTTAAATGTGTGAGTTCGAATTCCACATATATTACACATATAAGTGCTGGTGTTAAGCCTGTACAATGTATTAATTTTATTAAAGCAAAAAGAAGACTAGGTTTTATTCTCATATAATATTTTTATCAAAGAGAGTTTTTTTAAACAAATAAATTGGTTGCTTATTATGAAAATAATAAATTATTTTTATTTTGTGATTGTAGCCCCCCTCCCTCCTTAAAAGTTTCCTGGACATCAATGACCAATAAATTATTTAATTAGGAATAGCTAAAGAATCCTGGTTCAATCAAAAATCTATCTAGGAGTCATTGGCTTTTTATGGTTTTATTCATATGGTTAAAATATGTATAAAAAGATGGCAAGGTTTTTGAATTATTTGTGAGTTGTTACAAATGGGCAAACAGAATAGAGTTAGATTTTTGATATGATGTGATTGTATTTAAAGTAAGAACAAATATATTATTTTTTTATTGAGTTTAAAGTTTGTGTTTGTACTAAATATGATATAATAATCTTTAGCCTAATAAACAATTTGTGATTATTATCAAGTACATTTATTTATCTAAAGTCAATCATCAAATTAAGTATATGAAAGAAATTTAGCTTTTGTAATATGAATTACAGTAATATATAATGATATTCTTATTCAATATCTGCATTTCGCTGCAGTTATATATGTAATCTTATAATTAAATATTAATAAATACAGTAACACACACACACATATATATATAAATAACTACAACCATTAAATGTCTGTATTTTTAAATCATATAATAATAATAATTCAAACAAATATATTTAACACAGTATTCAAAATGAAATAATATATTCTTTACCAGAAGTACTTTCAATTGTTTCACTGACAATCTTTATCAACTGTTAATACAAACTTACAAAAAATAGAAACTTGCATTACCCATCATTCAATCTATTCAAATTTCCCACAATTCTGTTGTCTTTATATTAGCCGATTGTTTATTCATTAAACCACCTCTATTCCTAGATATCATCATTGCCTCTTTAATTTTAATTTGAATAGATTGAATGATGGGTAATGCAAGTTTTTATTTTTTGTACGTTTGTATTAACAGTTGATTAAGATTGTCAGTGAAACAATTGAAAGTACTTCTGGTAAAGAATATATTATTTAATTTTGAATACTGTGTTAAATATATTTGTTTGAATTATTATATATATATATAATATATCTTTAAAAACTTTTAATTACCTAGGATCACTTTCACTAGCTTTGTAATCTTTGTCAACTAACATTTTCTAAAACACTTCCAAAGTCCAATCTTTCTACAATTCATTGATTTTCACACTTACTCCCTGTCTGTTTATAAAATCATGCTTATATTTATATATTAACATAGATTCCATTATTTTTCTTTTACTATTGTTTCTTTCAATATGCAATATTTTCACATGACTATATATATATACATATATGTGTAAAAGACCGAGAGAGAGACCACATGGGAGATGGATAAATGAAATAAGAAAGTATTCTGGGATGATATGAAGAAAAGTGGGTTAGAAATTGGAGAAGATAGATTGAATTTGGGAGAGACCTTAGTTCTGCAGTGGACCTATATTGGTTAAAAATGTTGATGATATATATTTAATATTTTCACAGTTATATGATCAAAATGAGTATTTTGTCGCTTATACTGTGTATTCTTTTGTCTTAATTTTTGATGTTCCAACAAAATGTCATTCATCCTTGTCAATATTAAGGTTTTAATGAAGAACCATTATGTCTTAAATAAGGAGATTGAACATGAAGTAAAAAACAATCATTTATATATATATATATGATTGATTATTTAGAATAGGTGGATTAACAAAATTTGTATTTCCTTCAGTTTTACAATTAATTGATTTCAAATTGATTTTAGAAGAAAGAGATCAGATAAATGGTTTCCACAAGGCTGGATTACGTTGTGCTTCATCAGATTTATTTAAATCAACCAGTCTTTTTAATATTTTGATTGATTCTTTCGTGGTTCTTAAATCATATTTTTTCAAATTAGCAAATATTTTAACCATAATCTTGTTAGTGATGAATGATATTTCAAGGAAATGTTGGGAATTTAAACAAAATAATACATGATGTAATTCACTATATATATGCATATCATTAAAAACATGTCAACACTTAGACAATCCCAATATTAATAACAATCAACAAATTTAAACTGTTGTCAGGGCAACCTCCTTTTAACTATAAAGATGGAATTCTTTTATTGTTAAAAGGTTGCCATGACAACAGTTTGAATTTGTTGCTTGTTATTAATATTGGGATTGTCTAAGTGCTGACTTGCTTTTAATGATTACTTGCAAATCCATTTAGCCTTTAGCATTATTACATTTATTATATATATATATATCTACAGTGCCCCAGTGAAAAAGTGACTGGCTTTTTCTCCAAGATACCTGCAGCAACACCATCTCTGGGGCAGTGCATATGTAACATAGTAATGTAGTTTAACCACTCACAATATATAGTTAAAGACACTAGAGTACTGAATCATGAATTACAACATGAAATGGAGTGTGATTTGTACCTCATACTGCCATCTTAAAATCTGGTAAACCATTTGAAAACATTTCTGCAACTTATGCATCACTGCCATACCCAGTCCGAATTCATTTAAAATGTTTCAGTAGCAGTTTTACTCAATTTAAAAGACAATTTAAAAGTTAACATGTTGCATTGAGGGTTAGCTATAAAACACTCATACATCATGTTGTAACTCTTGGTTCAGACATGCTAGTGTACCTTAACACTTTTCTCATGAATAGCTAAACTATGATGCAATGTAAAAAATAACTGATTCAGAGGTGGTGTTGAAGACAGCTCTGAGAATGAACCAATCATCTTTTTACTCGGAAACATGGCTTATATATATATATATGAGTGTATGTATACATATATATATATATATCATAGTCATTCGTATCATTTGTCTTTTGTTAATCGATGCTTGACTAAATCACACTGGTTGAAACATTAGTACAATATTAATATTAACATCAGATAAGTATATCCACAGAAGAATTAAAAGTATTTGTTCACAACTTTTACCTGTGACATCTTCAGGTTATTATATATGTGAATATAATAAAACTAAAGTTAACCAACCATATTAAACTTATTATACCAATGCTAATTATATAAATGAATACTAAGTTATAGTTAACATGTAAAGACGCATCTGCTATTTCAGTGCCATATACTTTATTCTTTACAAATAAAAATGTGTAAAAAATATAAAAATAAAAAAATATATATATATATATATGAATTGGGGAATAACAATATGCTTTTAGCAGTTCTCTTAACATAAATTTATATTATTGATACATGAAGTATAGTCTAACAATTAAATTTGAGTTGTTGAGTATTGGTTCTAGTGATTTTGTTTAAGTTAAAAGTAATGTATGTTATGAGTTATTAATTATTATTGATACAATATAGTGTAAAATTAACTGTAATTTCATTTAATTGTATGCAGTAGTTTATATATATATAAAATAAAAAGTCAGATGTCACATGACTTATATATAGCTTGCACTTACAAATATGTAAAATTAAGAGCATGCTAATGAGCTAACAAGCTTTTTTTAAATTTATGATAAGTGCTATTCTTAATTTTACATATTTGTAAGTGCAAGCTATACATGTAAGTCATGTGACATCTGACTTTTTATTATTACTATTATTATTTTGCTGTTGGGGCTTTTGCTAAATTAAATGGCTAAGCATACTAATATATGGTGTATCTGAATTAAGTTCAGGCCCATATGATTTTTTCAGTTGGAGAGCTAACTTTAAAGACATGTAGATGTCTAAAAGTTTCAGATCTTCTTGACAATTAACTTTTAGATAAATGCTTAGCTTGAGTTGGTTTTTTGAATCTAATGTCCCAACTCCTCGCTGAAGAAACCCATAGGTCAAAACCGGTCTGGGGATGGGGACAATCCAAGATAAAAATGATTTGAATGTCTTCTCTTGTAGTAGCATTTATCATAAATAAAAAAAAGCTTGTTTAGAGCTCATTAGCATGCTCTTAATTTTATATATAATAAAATCATGTCATACATCATGTGATTTAACTTGATAAGTTTATATTACAAAATAAAGTAATGAGCAAGTTAATAGTTCTAAACAAGTTTTATCGATAAATGCTGCAAGAGCAAGCATTTGGAATCTTCTATCTAGAATATCCTAGCATCTCACTGATGAGAGCCATTAGCTCAAAACTGGTTTGGGAATAATTCTAGTCAGAGATTTTAAATGCTTTCTCTTGTGGCATTTATCGATAAAGCTTGTTTAAAGCTTTTAGCATGCTCATTATATATATATATATATATATATTCATGGATTAATTATGATGTGAACAAAGAAATAAATGAGGACATTTTCATGTTATATCTAGAGAAACATGTTTGCAATGGTGTTATTAGGTAACCATTAATTACTATTGACAACCCTTAGTATCCTGCAGCCACAAAAATTTTGATTGAACTTAAGATTTAAAAAAGACCTTTTATTTCTAATTGAACATAAGACAAAAATGTTATTGTGAGCTATTACAGTAAATAGGTTAATTTGAGGGCTGTCAATAATAATTGATAGTTATGCAATAGCATTAATGCTTACATGAATATGAACTATTATTTACATGATATAAAAGAATAAAAATGTTCTTAGTCCTCATGCTTATTTGTATATAGACAAAAA